>JAGIQG010000018.1:16433057-17633057 GCA_024679065.1 Sphyrna mokarran
GACACAGAGACAGTGAGTGCACGGACAGTAGGAATGGACAGAGAGACAGTGAGCGCACGGACAGTAGGAATGGACACAGAGACAGTAGGAATGCACACAGAGACAGTAGGAATGGACACAGGGACAGTGAGCGCATGGACAGTAGGAATGGACACAGAGACAGTGAGGTCGCAAGGACAGTAGGATGGACACTAGACAGTAGGAATGGACACAAGACATTTAGTGCACGGACATTAGGAATGGACACGATACATTAGGATGACACAGAGACAGTAGTGCACACAAAAAAAAAACAACGCACCGGACAGTAGGAATGGACACAGAGACAGTGAGCGCACGGACAGTAGGAATGGACACAGAGACAGTGAGCGCACGGACAGTAGGAATGGACACAGAGACAGTAGGAATGGACACAGAGACAGTAGGAATGGACACAGAGACAGTAGGAATGGACACAGGGACAGTAGGAATGGACACAGGGACAGTAGGAATGGACACAGGGACAGTGAGTGCACGGACAGTAGGAATGGACACAGAGACAGTGAGTGCACGGACAGTAGGAATGGACACAGAGACAGTAGGAATGGACACAGGGACAGTGAGCGCACGGAGACAGTCAGACTGGGAGCTGCTCGTTGTCACTCTTTGCTGGGAGGCGGCAGTGCGCAGGCGTGCTGTTTGAAGATGGCGGAGTTGAGAAGCCGGAGGCCGGGCCGAGCGCAGGGAGGCGGCAGCCCGCCGGAGTCTCCCCTCAGCCCGGACACCAGCAGCGGCCACAAGGAGCAGGAAAGCACCCATAGGGCCGTGCAGCTGCAGCCGGGCACCTACTGGCTGACCAGGATAGTCTTGCTGCGCTCCATAGCCTTTATTTACTGTGAGTGCAAACCGATTTAAATTGACTAGAGTCCCCGAGTCCCATTCATCGGGGCCCGCCCCCCCCCCCCCATCACCCCTCCCCTCCCCTCTCCCCTCTCCCTCCCCTTCGCCCTCCCCCTCCCCATCCCCTCCCTCCCCCTCCCTCCCATCCCCGCCCCTCCGCCCCTCCCTCCCACCTCCCCTCCCCCCCCCCTCCCCTCACCTCCACCCCTCCCTCCCCCTCCCTCCCAATCCTCTCCCCCCTCTCCCCCTCCCCCCTCCCCTCCACCTCCCCCACTCCCCCCTCCCTCCCCTCCCCCACCTCCCCGCATCCCCCCCTCCTCTCCCCTCCCTCCCCTCTCCCCCCTCCCCCCTCCCCTCCCCTCCCCCAATCCCCGTCCTCCCTCCCGCCCTACCTCCCCCTCCCCCCTCCCCTCCACAACTCCCCCCTACCCCCTCCCCCCTCCCCCCTACCCCCTACCCCCCCCCTCCCCCCCCTCCCCCTCCCCCCTCCCCCCTCACCGCCCTCCCCCCTCCCTACCCCCTCCCCTCCCCCCTACCCCCTCCCCTCCCCCCTACCCCCTCCCCTCCCCCCAACCCCCTCCCCCCTACCCCCTCCCCTCCACCCTCCCCCCCCCTCCCCCCCCTCCCCCCCCCCCCTACCACCCCTCCCTCCCCCCCCCCCACCCCCTCCCCTCCTCCCTCCCCCCCTACCCCCTCCCCTCCACCCCTACCCCCTCTCCCTACTCCACCTGCCCCTCCCCTCCCCCCTGTCCCCTCCCCTCCCCCCTGTCCCCTCCCCCCCTAACCCCTCCCCCTCCCCCCCCCTCCCCTCCCCCCCCTCCCCCTCCCCCCCCCCTCCCCTCCACCCCCCCTCCCCCCCCCTCCCCTCCCCCCCCCTCCCCTCCCCCCCCATCCCCTCCCCCACCCCTCCCCCCCCCTCCCCTCCCCCCTGCCCCTCCCCCCTCCCCCCCCCTCCACCCCTACCCCCCCCCCCTCCCCTCCCCCCCACCCTCCCCCCCCCTCCCCTCCCCCCCCCATCCCCTCCCCCCCCCTGCTCCCCCCCCTCCCCTCCCCCCCCCCCTCCCCTCCCCCCCCCTACCCCCCCTCCCCTCCCCCCCCCCCTCCCCCCCCCTCCCCTCCCCCCCCTCTCCCCCCCCCCTCCCCCCTCGCCCTCACCCCCCCTTACCCCCCCTCCCCTCCCCCCCCTCCCCTCAACCTCCCCTCCCCCCATCCACCCCCCTCCCCCCCCATCCTCTCCCCCCCCCTCTCCCCCCCCCTCTCCCCCCCCCACCCCCCCCCCTCCCCCCCCCCAACCCCCCCCCCCCTCCTTCTCCCCCCCCCCGACTCACCCCCCCTCTCCCCCCCCACTCCCCCCCCCTCCCCCCCCCACCCCACTCCCCCCCCCCCCCCCACCCCACCCCCCCCCCTCCCCCCCCCCCTCCCTCCCCACTCCCACCCCCCTCCCCCCCCCCCCCCCCCCCTCTCCCCCCCCACTCCCCCCCCCCTCCCCCCCCCCACCGCCGACTCCCCCCCCCCCCCCGCACCCCCCCCCTCCCCCCCCACCCCACTCCCCTCCTCCCCCACCCCACTCCCCCTCCCCCCCCCCCCACTCCCCCCCCCACCCCCCCCCTCCCTCCCTCCCCCCCCCCCCCCCCCCTCTCCCCACCCCCCCCTCTCCCACCCCCCCCCCCCCCCTCCCCCCCCCACCACCAACGCCCCCCCCTCTCCCCCCCCCCTCCCCCCCCCCCCCCCCCCTCTCCCCCCCCCCCCACTCTCTCTCCCCCCCCACCCCCTCCCCCCCACACCACTCCCCCTCTCCCCCCCTCTCCCCCCCCCCCCCATCTCCCCCCCCCTCCCCCCCACATCCCCCTCCCCTCCCCACCCCCCCCCCCCCCCCCCCCCCCCCTCCCCCCCCCCTCCCCCCCCCCCCCCCCCCCCCCCCCCTCCCCCTCCCCCCCCCCACCCCCCCTCCCCCCCCCCCCTCCCCCCCCCCCTCCCCCACCCTCCCCCCCCCCCCCTCCCCTCCCCCCCCCCTCCCCCCCCCCCCCCCCCCCCCCCCCACTCCCCCCCCCCCCCCCCCCCCCCCACCCCCCCCCCCCCCCCCCCACTCCCCCCCCCCCCTCCCCCCCCCCCCCCCTCCCCCCCCCCCCCCCCCCCTCCCCCCCCCCCCCCCCCCTCCCCCCCCCCCCCCCCCTGCCCTCCCCCCCCCCCACCCTCCCCCCCCCCCCCCCCCTCCCCCCCCCCCCCCCCCCCCCCCCCTCCCCCTCCCCCCCCCTCCTCCCCCCCCCCCACTCCCCCTCCCCCCCTCCCGCTCCCCCTCCACTCCCCCTCCCCCCCCCCTCCCCCCCCTCCCCCCCCCACGCCCCTCCCCCCCCCCTCCCCCTACCTCTCCCCTCCCCCTCCACCCTCCCCCCCCCCCCCCCCCTCCCCCCCCACCCCCCTCCCCCCCCCCTCCCCCCCCCCCCCCCACTCCCTCCCCCCCCCCCCCCCCCCCCCCCCCGCTCCCCCCCCCCTCCCCCCCCCCTCCCCCCCCCCCCCCCCCCACCCCCCCCCCGCCCCTCTCCCCCCCCCCCCCACTCTCTCCGTCCCCCCTCCCACCCCTCCCCCCCCCCCCCTCTCTCCCCCCCACTCTCTCCTCCCCACCCCACTCTCTCCTCCCCCCCCACTCTCTCCCCTCACCACCCACCCTCACCCCCACCAACTCTCTCCCCCCCCCCCCACTCTCCCTCCCCCCCACTCTCTCTCCCCCCCCCCACTCTCTCTCCCCCCCCCCCACTCTCCTCCCCCCCCCCCACTCTCGCCCCCCCCCCCCCTAATCTCTCTCCCCCCCCCACTCACTCTCCCCCCCCCACCACTCTCTCTCCCCCCCCCACTCTCTCCTCCCACCCCCCACTCCTCCTCCCCCCCCCCACTCTCTCCTCCCCCCCCATCCTCCCCCCACCCCTCTCTCTCTCCCCCCCCCACTCTCTCTCCCCCCCCCATTCTCTCACCCCCCCGACCAATCTCTTCTCCCCCCCCCCACTCTCTTCCCCCCTCCCCCACTCTCTCCCCCCCCCCCATCTCTCCCTCTCATCCCCTCCCCCCCCACTCTCTCCCCCCCCCCCCCTCTCCCCACCCCCCCACTCTCTCCCCCCCCCCCACTCTCTCCCCCCCCTCCCCTCCTCCATCCCCCCCCACTCCCCCCTCTCCCCCCCCCCCTTCTCTCCTCCCCCCCCCGACTCTCCTCCCCCCACCCTCTCCCTCCCCCCCCCCCTCCTCCCTCCCCCCCCCACTCTCTCTCTCCCCCCCCCCCACTCTACCCCCCCCCCCACTACCCTCCCCCCCCCCACTCTCTCTCCCCCCCCCCCCCCCAATCCTCCCCCCCCCCCACTCTCTCCCCCCCCCCCACTCCTCCCCACCACCCCCCACTCTCTCCCCCCCCACTCTCTCCCCCCCCCCACTCTCTCCCACCACCACCCCCCCCACTCCTCCCTCCCCCCACCCTCTCCCCTCACCCCCCCCCCACCCTCCTCCCCCACCCCACTCCCCTCACCACCCCCCCCCCCCCACCTCTCCCCTCCCACCCCCCCACCCATCCCCTCCCCCCACTCTCTCCCCCCACCCCCCCACCCCCCACCCTATCCTCACCACCACCCCACCCTCTCCCCCCCCCCCCCCTCACCACCCCCCCCACTCTCACACCCCCCCCCCTCACCATCCCCCCCCCACCTCCTCCCCCCCCACACACCCCCCCCCCCCCCACTCTCTCCCCCCACCACCCCCCCCCACCCTCCCCACCACCCCCTCACCCCCCCACCACTCCTCTCCCCCAAACCACCCTTCTCTCCCCCCACAACCCCCCACCCCCACCACCTCCCCCCCACCTCCCCCCCCCACCCTCCCCCCACCCCCCCCCCCGCCTCCCACCACACCCCCCCCCCCCCCTCACCACCCCCCCCCACCTCCCCCCACCCCCCCCACCCCCCCCCCCCTCTCCCCCCACCACCCCCCCCCCCACCCACTCCCTCACCCCCCCCCTTCCCCCACCCCCCCCCCCACTCCCCACCCCCCCCCACCCTCCCCCCCCACACCCCACCATCCTCCCCCCACCCCCCTGCCACCCCCCCCCACCCCCCACACCCCCTCCCCACCCCCCCCCCCCACACCCCCCCCACCCTTCACCCACCTCTCCCCACCCCCCCTCCAACCCCCCCCCCCCGCCACTCTCTCTCTCTCCCCCCCCCCCCTCTCCTCCCCCCCCACCCCACCCCCCGCCACCTCCCCCCCACCCTCCCCCAACTCCCCCCCGCCCCCCCCCCCCCCCCCCCCCAACCCCCCTTCCCCCCCCCCCCCCCCCCCCCCCACCCCCACCCCCCACCCCCCCCACCCTCACCCCCCCCCCCCCCCCCCCCCCCCCCCCCCCCCCCCCCACCTCCCCCTCCCTCTCCCCCCAATCTCCCCCCCCCACACCCCCCACCCCTACCCCCCCCACACCCCCCCCCCCCCCCCCACTCTCCCCTCCCCCCTCCTCCCCCCCCCCACCCAGCCCCCCCCCCCCCCACCCCCCCACCCCCCCCCCAACTCCCTCCCCATCCCCCCCCAACTCCTCCCACCTCCCCATCCCTCCCCCCCCCACTCTCTCTCCCCCCCTCCCCCCCCCCCAACCTCTCCCCCCCCCACTCTCTCTCCCCCCCCCCACTCTCTACCCCCCCCCACCCTCTCCTCACCCCCCTCCCCACCCCCCCCCCCACCCTCTCTCCCCCCCACCACTCTCCCCCCCCCCACTCCTCCCCCCCCCACCTCCTCACCCCCCCCCCACTCCTCCCCCCCCCACTCCGTCCCCCCCCCCCCCCACCCCCCCCATCTCTTCCCCCCCCCCACTCTCTCTTCATACCCCCCCCCACTCCTCGCCTCTCTCTCCAACCCCCCACTCCTCCCCCCCCACTCTCTCTCCCCCCCCCACTCCTCCCCCCCACAAATCTCTCCACCCCCCCCAACCTCCTCTCCCCCCCCCCACTCTCTCCTCCCCCCCCCCGCTCTCATCCCTCTCCTCCCTCCCCCCCAACCCCCACTCTATCCCCCCCCCCCAACCCTCACGACCCCCACTCAACCTCCCCCCCCCCCCCCACTCTCTCCTCCCCCCCCCCACTCCTCCTCCCCCCCCCCCACTCTCTCCTCCCCCCCCCCCCACTCTCTCCCCCCCCCCACACTCTCTCCCCGCCCCCCCACTCTCTCCCCCCCCCCACTCTCCCCCCCCCACTCTCTCCCCCCCCCCCCCACTCTCTCCCCCACCCCCCCACTCTCTCCCCCCCCCCACTCGTCCCCCCCCCACTCTCTCCCCCCCCCCCCTCTCTCCCCCCCCCCACTCCACTCTCCCACCACACCTCTCCCCCCCCCCTCTCTCCCCCCCCCCCTCTCTCACTCCCCCCCCCCCCCCCCACTCGTCTCCCCCCCCCCCACCTCTCCCCCCCCCACTCTTCCCCCACCCAACTCTCCTCCCCCCCCCCCCCCCACTTCTCTCCTCCCCCCCCTCTCTCGCCCCCCCCCACTCTCGTCCCCCCCCCCCACTCTCTCCCCCTCACCCCCTCCCCCCTCCCCCTCTCCCATCCCAGCTATCCCGCCCCCTCTCCGCTCCGGCGCGCATCGTGGTCGGCCCTTCGCCTCCCCATCGGCGGCTGCCAGCTCTCCTCCGCTCCCTCCCCCCCTCGGGTCCCGCCTCGGACGCCTGCTCCTCTCCTACCGTCTGCCCCCCCCAATCTTTTCCACCCGCCCTCCGTCTCTCCCTCCCCCCGTCACCCCTCTCCCTTCCTCCCTTGCTCCACCAAGGGGATCATTATAGTGGCATCATTTGTGCTGGCATTATCTTTTTAAAGACCTGATTGGGCACTTTGCAGTGACAATAATATCCATGCCCATAGTCCCCCCAAATACACTTTCTCTGTCTTAGGTCTCTTGGACATTCACATTACCTGACTACGGGCAGCCACATGTATACCAGCTAGATCTGATAATCTGAGAATTCCCTCCATAGTGTCTATCACTTCTTGTGACTTCTCTTTTAAGTGTCTCCTTAAAACCCACTATTTTGGACTATGCCTCTGGTCATTCTTTTCAATACTTTTGTCTTGGTATTTATTTTGCCTGCATATGCTTCTTTGAGACACATGGAAGATGCATGATATTAAAGTTATTTTATTACTCAATACTCCATAAGACAATGCACTTGCCAAATGAGCTATCAGAGATGTCCTGCCTTTATATTGTGAAGCTTTTGTGACTTCATGTTGCCTTGTCTGTAACTATTGCTATTTGACAGGCAAGAACCTCATACTTGTTGCTCTGTTAACATCAAATAGCAAGTAAACAGTGGACATGATTTTCCTGTGAGGGCTATTTTGTTATGTGTGACACTGCTGCCTCTCAACGCCAGGTAGCCTGCTTCAATTCCAGTCTCAGGTAACTGTGTGGAATTTGCACACTCTCTCCGTGTCTGCATGGGTTTCCTCTGGGTGCTGCAATTTCCTCATTCAGTTCGAAGATGTGCAGGTCTGGTGGATTGGCTATGCTAAATTGCCCCTTAGTATCAAGAAGCTTTGTGGGGTAAATACATGAGATTATGGGGATAAAACCTGGGTGGGATTGTTGTCAGCGCATGCTTGATGGGCCAAATGGCCGCCTTCTCCACTGTAGGGATTCTATGATTAATTCTGTTTACCACCTGAGTCCAAGGGTATTTATTCCTTTATGCGTAGAATGCTGACATTGTGCACTGCATTTCAAGAGTTGCACATACATGCTGCGCATTGTGTAAAATAAATGAGTTCACTTTCATCCAAATGTCCAGTTTCAAATCTTCCCTAAACTTGTACAAGCCCCAAACTTTGTCCTCAAAGTGACCTTTGGACTCAAACCCACCTAACTGTAATCAGCAAAATCTAATATCAAGCTAAACTAAGTTGAAACCACAAAATCCTAATTGTTGGCCCATGAAAAAAAATGCAAACGTTCCAGTCCACTCAGATAGCCATCAGAAGCTCCAGGAATAGAGATTGAAAAAAACAGCACTCGAGTCTTGAGTCACATGCAGATGGTCATGCACTGCCTGTATTCTCTCTCGATGCTGTACAAGCCTGGTTGATAGCTGATCTGGATTTAGTGCGATTGCTGAAAGTGACTTGCAAAGTCTCAAAGGTTTCTCTTCCCAAAAGAACTTAATCCCTTTCCATTGATAAATTGAGCATTATGATAATTAACATGTAAAAGATGAACGTAAAAGGTATAAATATTCATGCTGTAGTTACTCCAGACGAACAAGGAGAGCTGGCGTTGTGGGGTGTGTTAATTATGTGGATCTTTCCCAATATTTCTGGTAGTGTGTTCTCAGTCAACTATGGTTCAGTAGGAGGCACTCTCGCCTCCCCTGTCAGAACTTATGGGTCCCAATCCCACTCTGGATTTGAGTACAGTGATGTCCCAGTGCAGTACTGAGAGAATGCTGCACACGTGGAGGTGTTGCCTTTCAGGTGTGACTTTAAGTCAAAGTCCTTCCTGCTCTCTGTTGTGAATGTGGAAGATTCTATGGCACTCTTCAATGTTAGTTACCCATCAGCCAATACTCCAAACAAATTACCTGGTCAGCAACTGATTATTATGTAGGACCTTAATCTGCTATATTTCAACAGTGACTACACTTCAGAAGTATGGCATTTGCTGTGAAGTGTTGATCTCACGCTGTTATACGTACTACACAAGTGAAAAAAGTAAAGTTGCCATAGTCCCTGATGGTTGGAGGTCAGTTTAGCTCAGTTAGCTGGATAACTGGTTAGTGATACAGAGCAACACCAGCAGCATAGGTTTAATTCATAAAGGCCTGTCTTCTCAAGCTTGCCCCTCCACTGAGGTATGGTGATCTTCAGGTTAAATCACCATCAGTTAGCCCAAGTTACCTGGGACAATGACAACTTTTTTTTTACATAAATGCAAGTTCTTTCTTGCCTTCCAATCTATTAGTGTGAGTACGAAGATGTCAAATAAAAGGTGTTTCCCCAGTGCAGCAATTGGGGATGAACTTCAACCAGTCAGGAAGAGGAAGCTGAAAGTATCATCAGCAAGTTTGCAGACGATACAAAGATGGCTGGACTTGCGGAAAGTGATAAGCGTTGTCAGGCGATACAGCAGGACATAGATAGGCTGGTAGCTTGGGCAGATAGATGGCAGATGGAATTTAATCCTGATAAATGTGAGGTCATGCATTTCGGGAGAAAGAATGTAGGGGCGAGGTATATGATAAAGGGTAGACCTATTAAGAATATAGAAACACAGAGGGACCTGGGGGTGCAGGTGCACAAGTCTCTGAAGGTGGCAGAACAGGTGGAGAAAGTTGTGAAGAAAACATACGGTGTGCTAGCCTTTATAGGAAGGGGTATAGAGTTCAAGAGCTGGCCTTTAATGTTGCAGTTGTATAAAATGTTGGTTAGACTTCATTTGGAATATAACGTCCAGTTCTGGTCACCTTACTACTGGAAGGATGTGGAGACTCTGGAGAGAGTGCAGAGAAGGTTTACTAGATGCTGCCTGGTATGGAAGGCCTGAGTTACGAGGAGAGGTTAGGAAAACAGCCCCACTTTGCCTTAGAAAGACGTAGACTTAGAGGAGATCTAATAGAGATATACAAGATTATGAGGGGTATATATAAGGTAAACAGGGTTAAGCTTTTCCCTAGGATGGACTCGAATAGCACAGGCTTAGGGTGAGGGGGGTACGGTATAATTTGGATGCTAGAGGGAGTTTTTTCACACAGAGGGTGGTGGGGTGTGGAATATGCTGCCAAGTAAAGTGGTGGAGGCAGGAGTTATTTAAGTGATACTTAATGGGCACATGAACAGAATGGGAATGGAGGGAAATAGAAAACTGATTTAAAATAGGGATCACGAGCCTTGGGAGTCCCTGGGAAGTGTGTAATTAGTCAATGATATTGATGTATTTGTTTTATCCTACAGGTACTCTGGTCCGCCTTGTTGTCTAACAAGGGGCATACATGCAATGGGTCGTGAGAGGGCTGCTCTTGGATTTTTCGAGAGTATCCTAGTGCTTCACGTCGTTAGTGTACGCTTGACTTGGACCATTTGACGGGCAACACGACAGCTCAGTGACTATCGCTGTACTGTGCAGATACATGGATTTGAGCCTCTGTCTGTGGGAGTTTGCGCGTTCTCCCCATGCTTGCGTGGGTTTTCTCCGGGTGCTCCAGTTTCCTCCCACATCCCAAAGATGTGCTCTTAGGCTGATTGGCAAACAAATTCTTCCTAAATTGTCTCAAATTTGGTTTCAATGCATAGATCTATAAACATAGACAAGGATCATGGGTAGAAGTGGGAACATCGAGGTGGCGGCGTGGACTCGTTGGGCCAAAGGGCCTGTTTCCCATGTTGTTTTGTTCTTTGTTCTTTGTTAAAATACCAATGATTCTGGAAATCTGAAGCAAAAGCAAGAAACATTCACCTGGCCATGCACTATTCCTTGAGAGAAAATTCAAGTTGACATTTTAGACATTCCTGTTATATGCACTCTGCGCATGATGCTTAAGTGCATGTATGTTCATATGGAGAGGTGAGGAATCATTTTCTTATCAAGGGCCACTCACACATAGACAAAATCAGTCACAGGCCACACAAGAAAAACAACTTATTGTTTTTCCAGAGAAATGTTCAACTCGCTCACTGTGATGACTAAATTTGCTTTTGCTTAATGAGTAACAAACATCTGCATCTCAAGCACAGTACTCCTAATTCAACTTTTTGCTTGCTTTGCTTTCCTTTCCCGTTCTCTCTCTCCCTCTCCGACTCTCTATTCCCTCCACCCTTCCAAAACGTTTTACACCCGAACCCGCCCAGGGCAGTGACCCAATAACCCAAGGCACTGGCCAGCTATTTTGAGACTGCTCTTAGGCTTCTTGCTCAGTTTGCTGAATACCAGTGGAACTGGGAGTGGAATAGGGGGGAATGAGTGATCAATGGAACCACGTGTCCAGCTCACTTTCTCCCCTGCTCTGGGTTACTTGCACTTCATTGTCCAGTCAGCAGCTGGCAGCTTCCCATTCCTGCCCTGTGATCTTGCTTTTAGGATCTTGGGCTTTACTCTGTTAAGTTAAAGTTTTAGTCACAAGTAAGGCTTACATTAACACTGCAATGAAGTTACTGTAAAATTCTCCTAGCCGCCACAGTCCGGCACTTGTTCGAGTCAACGTGCCTAACCAGCACATCTTTCAGACTGTGGAGGAAACCCATGAGACATGGGGAGAACGTGCAAACTCCATACACAGACAGTGACCCAAGCCAGGAATTGAACCCAGGTTCCTGGCACTGTGAGGCAGCAATGTTAACCACTGTGCCACTCCGGCCTTTTATTAAAAAGAGGAAGCAGATTTGATGTCTAGTTGCAGTTGTACCACATCCAGTGTGAAGCATAACTCAGGCTAGTTATCAGTATGGAGAAATGGTTTTCAATTAGCAGTAATTCTTGATATAATGTAAGATTATTGCTCAGATAGGCCCTCTGGATTAGCTGTAATGTTGCAAACTCAGTGTATCTTTACACCAAACACAAAAATGAAGAAGATGTTTTTTATATACAGAGAACAGGATAAAACGGAGCATGATATTGGTTTTAGTAAATTTAACGACTTCTATTTTTTATTTGCATCCCTTGGGCTATGTGTCCACTATGGCTGAGAAGCTGGGTAATTTTTTGTTGTTTACCATTGTCATTTAACACTGGTTGTTGAGAAGGTGCAGTAAAAACACTTTTCCTCTCATTTGTCCTCCCATGTGTGCCAACTTATAATTTACAGTCTCCTTTAAAGTTGTGTGCCTGAGATCAAGAATTTGGGTATCTGTGAAACCTCCTCCAGCACTTCTTCAAAGAGGACCAGAATGTTCTCAGAATGTCTTGACCAACATCATTCCTTAATCAACACCACATGATTCAGTGTGTTTATGAGATCTGCAATAGGCAAATTGGCTGCTGCATTTGCCTACAAAAAGAAGTGACTTAATTGTAAAAAGAACACAGATCGTGTAAACACAAGTCTGTTTTTCCTCTGGTGCTACGACTTATTACTTTAAGGTATCATACTACAGTGCCATTTCCTTTTTTCTGTGTCAGGAAGTGACAAATTATTTTGTTGATTTTGTGCAAAAAAACTGATCGATTGGCACTTTCAGCCTTTTGCATTGTTTTAACAGGTTTACAGTAAAGACAAAATTCATTAAAATAGAAATATGTTGGTAGTGTTATTCTGTTAAATACATGTCAATGCAAACTGTACACAATTGGCCTTTTCAAGTCCCACAACAGGACTTGGACACAAGAATCAAAATTGATTCTCTAATGCAGTGTTGAGGGAGTGCTGCACTGTTGGAAGTGCTATTCTTCTGATGTGGCATTAAGCGGAGATCCTCTCTGCATGCTTGGATGGATGTATGGATCCCACAGTACTATTTCTAAGAGGAGTCGGATGGTGGTGGGGGAGTGACTGGGTGAATATTTATTGCTGTCCATCACAGAAACAGGTCATCTGATCATTTTCCATTTGCAATTTGGGAGTTTGTTGTGTGCAAATTATCTTCCTGACTCCCTATACTACAACAGTAACCATGCTTCAAAAGTATTTCATTGACTGTAAAGTGCTTTGAGACATCTGGTGGTCATGAAAGGCGCTTGGCTATATAAATACAAGAGTATTTTCTATTAAAGTGCTTTTCTGGAAGTGGCTATCTTTTTTATGTTACAGCCAAGTTAGTGAACAGAATACTAATTTCACCTGCAGGCGGAGGTTGGGAAGATTCTGAGTTTACCCACCTTTGACTAATGCGTAACTTAATAGACATTGTTATGTTACACCCACATACAAAACTTTGCTTGATATGAAAGTGTAAGACCTAAACTTGACTCGATAAATTTGACTGTTTGCCTGATATATGCAAATCTTATTTCTATGCAAACAGTTTGACTTTCAAATTGATAACAGTTTTGATGACGGGCTTTAACATGCATATAAGCAAATAGCAAAATACTGTGGCTGCTGGAAATTTGAAATGAAAACAGCAACTGTTGGAAACTTAGCCAGCATATGTGATGAGAACAGACAAGTTAATATTTCAAATGTGGACCTTTTATCAGAACTGGAATATGTTACAGATGAAGAGCATGAGAAAGAACAGAACAAGGAGAAGGGAGAGGGAAAATATGCAAACATATGCACATATGATTCATTGGCAATGGAGATATTAGTTTTGCTGAAATTCTAAAATAATAAACTATTGAAAAGCTGAAGCAGAAATCAATGCCAATATCACTTCTGTCCCATTTTAACCCCCTCGTACTTTTTAAATTTATTTTTGTGTGTGTATTTCCCCTTCCACTTGTCCTATTGCCTTTTAAATGCTGTTCATCTGTAATAGCTTCCATTTCTGATAAACAGGCCACATGAATTCTAATGCTTCTTGAACTATTGATAATTTTTGTTTTAGTTTACATCTACTTGCCTTTCTCAATGATCCATATTGCTTAATGAATACTATACTTAAAGTTACATTATGTAAACTGCAGACAGTTCCAAGAAAGCAATTATCTGAAGAACATATTTAGAAAACTGTAAAAATGTCATACATTAAGGAGTTAAGGTGAAAGTAATGTGCTGGGTGGTCTAGCCTATTAGCTGGTTGTATTGTGGAGTAATGGAGTGGACATTTAATTATTTTATTGTCCGAGTTTCCGTTTCAACAGGTTTCTGGGTGGAACTAGTACGCAGAAAGCTAGATTTCCTCACCAGGAGAAATGGAGAATTGGAAAGCAAATACTTCCATTTGCTATAACAAAAGCAAAATAATGTGAGTACTGAACTAAAAGCTCAGCTGGTCTGGCAGCATTCACTGAGACAGAAACAGTCAATGTTTCGAGTTCAATGTAACTCTTCTTTGAAACTGACAAACTCCACTTGCAGTGACGTTATACATTGACCCAGATGTGTTGGCCTCCAGATAATCAGAGACCAGGCATATCGTGGAGGTATGATCTCGCTTGGTGGAGGCTTGTAAAATGTCGCTTGAGGCCAACAGAAAATTCCGTTTTGCGAGCTGTGCCCACCTCAATCTAGCAAGATTTCAGCTAAGGACGCTGTGGGACGCTTAACCTTCTGTTGGGCAAATCCCCTATTCTCAGGGAAACTCTGAAAATATCAGGAACTTCAAGTTAGAATCAGATATTCTGGACGGTTCTGTCTTAGGCCGCACATGTGCGGCCCACTACCAAATCAAATACTATTGATCAAAAAGAGCCAGATACAAATCAAATGATACTTTGTATCTTCACTTGACCCATCTTCCTGAAACACTCAAGTATCTCTTTGTTATCTCTAAACCTGACTATTTTAATGTTCTCCTGACTAGCCTCACATCGTCTATTTACATAAACTTGGGTTGATCCAAAGCTCTATGGATCATAATCCTTGTATTTCTTATATTACAGCAATAGCTAGACTTCAAAAGTTCTTCATTGTATTCAGGTGACATCTTGAGTATGGTGCTGTACAAATGCACGTTGCCTTTTTCATTTATTCACTACCTTCAGCCTCGTGGCCTACTTTGGTTTTTAGTTTGGCAATGTTTCACATTCAAATTTCTTGTCCTGATTTTGAATCTCTATCTGGTCTTACTCCTCCATTACCTCAGTAACTTTTTCTGGCCCTGTTCTTGGGAGCTCTGCACTCCTGCTAGCATGCATCTTTGAAATAAATCACTCCATTTTGGCTGTCTGGCCTTCATTTGCCAAGACCCTAACTTCTGAAATTCTCTCTCTAAGCCTCTCTGCTGCTTTAAGACATGCATTAAAATCTACTTCCTTGATCAAGCTTTTTGGTCATTGGCCTGAATTTGTTGTTTGGTGTCAAATTTGATATACTTCCTGTGAAGTACTTAGTACCTTTACTACATTAAATACATTATATAAACATAAATTGTTGCTTTGAATCACGACTAGGTACAGACAACTATAATTGTCATTCAAATATGTTTTTTTTTTAATTTGTCCACTCCTCTCCTTCAAAAACTGATTTTAAGTTGTGCATTTAGTTTTGTATAATGAAGACAATGAAGGTTAGATTGTTTGTAGAACTAAGTGTTTCCATATTCCCTACAATAAGGCAGTAATTAATCAGCATTACAAACGTATTACTAAAAGCAAACCTCAGAGTTATTAGCTACTATGACTGATATATATTGAAGTGGATGTCCAGCACACACATGTAGTCTATTTTTTTTTCAGTTCTTCTGCACGTTGTTGCTAGAGTATTTTCTGCTATTTGATTTTAAACTGTAGTCTTCTGTGCTAATGCACCTGTTGTAGGTATTACATAGATTAAATGTTGGGTTATCAAACACACAACCCTCTCTTCATACTTAGTTTATATCAGATGTTAGAACAATGGCCATACACATACTGTATACAGTATGAATGAGCTATTTTTACTATTGTACTTTTAAATGAAAGGTTTTGTCAGTTAACAGCGACCTTTCATCCAGTACAGCACAGGAGCTGTTTACTTAGCACTTTCATACAAGTTCAGGTACTTTTATTAATGATAGCCACTCCTTACTGTTGGATAGGACTTTGCAGACAGAAACCTATTTTGTGACACCTTTCTTGTTGACCTACCAAAAGGTTCTTATATATAAATGTTCTATATAAAAAGATAACAGGTTAGTGGAAAGGTGGAACGACAGGAAATAATAGCTGAACTGATGAGTTGCATTGAGAAGACCTGGCTGGTTTTGGAGGATATTTGTAAACCCAGAAAATGTAATTGTGGATAAGAAGAAAATTGATGAGAATTTATTGGAAGACGGAACCGTTTTCCTGCAGGTAAGATCAGCTTATTGTGCATGAAATGATGATTTACGTTTTGCACTGATGTATATCCTTTTTTTCTCAAAACTATATTTAATATTATATTTTCTATAGCAAGTTTGGGTCATGCTGCACTATGTAACTAATGTGTTTATGTTTATTTGCAAACTAGCTTCTTATTGTAATCTAAGGTTATTTTGACTTTACAAGCAAGAATAATCTATTATGATGAGCATTATACCTGCTGTACGTTAGATTAGCTCATCCATTATGAATAATACTGCAAGGTGGTTACAAGTATGAAAGTTAATTTATTATTTTGGGAACTTTGTAATTAAACAATCTGCATTAGATAAGAGCCATAATTAATTCTTAAATAATCATGGAAATACGCCAAGGTAGATTATTTCCAATATCTCCCCAGCTTAATCTTTCTTTTTATGTAAGGATTATGTGTTGTAATTAGTCACCCCTATGTTTTCCTGTTTTCCTATCCTATTATTCCCTGTTTGAATTTCTACATGTTTCACCCTACTTGTACCACTGAAGTTAACTAACATTTTTTATGATTGAGATGTTAAACATTTGACAGCCAGATGGTGAACTAGGAAAGCAGACGCAAATCTTTTACTTAGTACTAGATTTGTGTACAGTGTAACATTACAAATGTCTACTTCCTTCCTAACCAACCACCACTGTGGAAGAGTCTCCCTATACTTTTTGAAACTTGTGCAAGTGAAAGACCATATTTAAAAAAAAAGTCAATTAACCTGATTAACTAATTGAAATCCTCTTAAAGGGCGTTGTAATAAAGTGTCTCTTTAAACTCTATTGAGTGGAATAATTTAACAAATGAGCACACTAATTAAATAATTAGCAGCTCCCTTAATGAGCACTGGGACAAAAAGATAGACCTGTACAGAAAACTTAGCAAATTAAATCAAAATCATGTTTCTGGAGCTGATGATGCACTCCAGCCTCTGTGTGGTGCCCACTGATCCCAGAGATATTCTCCACACTTTTGAATACATCAATAACACTAATTAATTAAGCATTAACAAATTAACAGCTTCTGAATGTGTGGGGGCTGGTCTTTTTATATGTTGTCAGGGCACTTAATTAATTAATGTCATCCACCTGTATGTCCTTAACATTAATAATACAATTAACATGAGACTTTGCCAGAATTTTGTAGGGGAGTGGGTGGTAACAGCATACTGTCGCTGTTGTTGCTTGCTGAAACTGACTAATTTCAGGGGGTTCACCATGTGCAGAAATCTTAACTTTGCAATCTGCCACTTGGTGCTCCAACAGGTGTGACCACTTAATCCTCCACCCTGCCGCGGAGCCAGTGATCATGAAATCAACGAGAACTTCAATTTTTCTGCTCCCGCTTTGCTGACCCTTTAAAGGGTCTATCTTACTTGGGAGTAACTTTGTTTTTGACAGCAAAATGATTAACAAAATGTCCTGAATGACTTTTCTTGAAAAATAATTTTGTATTTGTGGAATGCTGTTACATAATTAGCAGATTTTTGAGCTAATTTGAAGCATAACATGTTTTACTAGAATATTTTGGCTTCTACCTTCATTCTGTGTATGTCCCAGTCTTTAATTTGTTACGTTAAAAAGATGATTTTTATTTTGCTATCTTTTCCTATTTGGATGTCAATGAAATTCTTTAATGTGCTTGATCGTTGGATAGGAAGAAAGTGTGAGTTCTGTTTGGGACAAAGAAGTGATATATGGTCATAGTAAGGCTAAATTAGTTGATAGTTACTTTGTATTGGTATTTACAAAGGATGTTGACAAAATATTGACAGAAGGAAAAATGATAGAGGCAATGGATGGAGTGAAAATTGATAGGATGTGCTGGAAAGACTGGCTGTAGTGAGAGTGAATAACTCGCCTTGGCTTATACCTTGGGTCGCAAAAGAAAATGGGTGGAAAAGGGCTCACCATAATCCTTCAATCTTTCTGGGATACATAGGTGATGCCAGAGTATTAGAGTGTGATAAATATGATACTCTTATTCAGGAAAGGATCGTCAGAGTAATTGCAGTATAGGCAATTTAATATCAATGGTGGGTAAGATTTTAATTCAGTTGGCACTTAGATTTGGGTTAATTATGGAGAGTCAGCATAAATTAATAAAAGATAGATTGTGCTGATTAATCTAATTGTTTTTGTGAAGTAACAGAGTAGGCTGATGAAGGGAAAGTAATAGTTGCCTATGTGGACTTTTTAAAAACAGTTTTTGATAAGGTTTGACAAAATTGAAACTCATGAAGTAAGAGAGTCAGTGTCGACTTAGGTAAGAAAAATCTGGTTTAAGAATTGAAAACAACAAATCTTGGTAAATGTTCTTTTCCAATTGGTAGATGGTAAATAATGAAGTTCTCTCAGGTTCAATGCTGGGAACATTGCTTTTGGATATTGGAATATGGAGTGATATTTCACAATTTGCTGATGGTACCAAACTTGGAAGTCATTAGATGGTGTGAATGATAGCAGTTGACCACAGCAGGATGTATGTCAACTTGCAGAATGGGCAGATGAGTGGCAAATGGAACTTAATATAAAGAAGTGTAAGATAATGCATTTTGGCTGAGGGAGAGGCAATATTGATTTAATGACACAATTCTCAAGGACAGAGGGACCTCGGGGTTTACGTGCATTTGTTCATTGAAAGTGGCAGGACATCTTGCAAATATGGCATATGGGCTAAAACAGGAAAGTCGTGCTGAGTTTTTGTAAAGTTAGGCAGGTTTTGTAAAGTTCTGGTCACCATACTTTAGAAAGATTGAGTGTCCTTAAGAGGTTGTAAAGGTGATTTGTCAGAATGGTTCCAGGGATCAGGATTTTAGTTCTAAAGTTAAATTGGAGAAGCTCGTGTGGTGCTTCTTAGAGCAAAGGAGATTGAGGGGTAATTTGATTATATAAGGTGTATAAGATTATGATGGGTTTATATTGGTAGACAAAGAAAGGCTGTTTCCATTCTTTTTTGGTGTAATGACTAGTGACACATATTTAAAGTGCAATGCAGGGTGGGGATGCATTGTTTTATGCAGTAATGGGAATGACCTGGAATTCATTGCCATGAGGGTAGTGGAGATGGAGATAAATGATTTCAAAAGGGTATTGGATGGATATTTGAGGGAAATAAATTTGCAGAACAATAGGAATAGAGCATAAAAAAAGTTCTGATTAGATTGGTCTACAGAGAGCTGGAATGGACTGATGGAATGACGTGTGGCTTGGTCGATGTATAAGATCCTGAATTGTATTGACATAGTGGACGTGGAAAGGATATGCCCTCTAATGGGTGAATCCAGAACTAGGCAAGGGGCTAGTTTTAACATTAAAAGTCTTTTAGAACCGATATGAGGAGAACTTACCTATTTTATTTTCAGGGCAATAGAATTTGGAACTCTGCTTCAGAAGACAGTGAAATCAAGGTCATTGAATATTTTTAAGGCAGAGGTAGATGGATTCTTGTTGGGCAAGAAAATCAAAGATTATTGGGGGTAAATAGGAATGTGGAATTCAAAAAAGAAACCCATTAGCCATGATCACTTTGAATGGCAGAGCAGGCTGAAGGGAACGAATAGCCACTTTTGAGTCTATTTCATTTGTTCATATGACTGAATGGCTACTTGGACAGCTTGATGACATCACCAGCTCCAATCTGGGAAATCCCTGTTAAAGAATGCTGAAATCAGTACTATTGAGGAGCTGTAGAGGTTGCATTCTTCCGTAGAGATCACTAAATATTTCAGTGAGACTTCCAGCATCAGTAGCAAGCATCCTTACTTCATTGCTGACCATAAACTCCATTTCACTGATTCCAGTTCCAGTTCAGACACTGTATTGTTGTACAGTTCAGTCCATTTTTTAATACAAATTTCTTTCATTTTATTTTAACCATCTTTTTGCATTGCTGTCTATTCCTTGACCATTAATCTTTGTTTTTAGTTTTGTCAGTCCAATGCTTTCCTTTCCTGATTTGCATATATTGAGACTTATTCTTGCTGACATGGGGGCATACATGTTCACACGCACATGCATACCCTGAAAGAGCAAAGAAATAAAATGTGGGTGAATAATACACTTACAAACTTGCTATCCTGTGATGCCACTAGATCTGGGACCCAAATCGAGTGGATGCTGCTGGAAAATCTCACTTTTCAAAACTGAATTTAGGATTCTTCACTCTTCATGTTTGATTCTGCTCCCATCGAGATGATTACCTTTCTGTTTCTTTTGAGGGTTATTTGGTTTTTTTTTTCATATGCTAATTTGTGCTAAGTGCTGACTTAAGCTTGCATGAACAACAAATGCTAAAGACATTTTCCCTTTCTACACCACAGTGCTCCTCTCATCAAATTCTAATGTTTCTACTCTTTTCACTATCCATGCAGTTAACATTTTGATTTGTGGTTATATCTGCTTCGTGAATCAACCACGGTCCAAAGCTGTGCAACTTCTTAAAAAGTAGCCTGATTAGTGAATATTTCAGCCATTAAGTAGCTGTCACACATAAAGTGAAAATTAATTCAAATTGTCAAATGTCCTTATATTCTGAATCACTTTCACAATTTGAGCATGCTTTCAGAGGAACTATTGACAGACTCACAGATTAGATTGGTCTAGAGTTGGGGATTGTTTTTGATGCTTGAGGTGATTTTCTGTTATGAGTTCAGTTATGTAAAAGTTAAATGGGGTGTACATTTATAAACCTGAATTTTGTAATCAAAAATATGTTTTTATGAGAATTAGAAAGAAGAGAATGAAGTTGTAAGGCTCAGCAACAAATTCTGCTTAAATTTGGTGTTGAAGGAAGGGAATTTCAACACCATTGCAGTGTTAATGTAAGCCTATTTATGACTAATGAATTAACTTTTTTTAAACTAACTTGTCCTTGACGTATTATACTTTGTGCAAGAAAGCAGTTAGCAATCTATTTGCAGCTTTTTGCTGTCTCACTGCTGATCAACTGGACAAACGATTTTTTGTTTATGTACTATTTTTGGAGTTCTCAGTCATTGCAAAATGTTTCACAGGTAACAATTGCTGTTGAATTGTGGTCGCTTTTGGATAGATGATACAGACAATTTTCAAATAGGAGGGTTCAACAAAAAGCAGTTAGATACATGATCGATTAGCCTGTATTTTGAAGTGTTAATTGTTGGTCAAGTTATGAAGGAACTTCCTTGATCTTGGCATATGCCGTGAAATCCTTTATATTCCTGATTAAGCAAATGGCACATGACTTACTGTCTCATAGGCAAGGGGGAATCTCACATTATATATTATCTTCTCACTGTTGCATTGAAATAGGGCTTTAACCCATAACGTTCTGACTTAGAAGCTGGTTGAATTGACAAGGAAATGAGCCTGTGTTGAATATCCCTTTGATCTATATCTTCCCTCCTCTTCCTCTACTGTGGTACATCTCCTTGATTCCACCTAGGTGTCCTTTGCTATCATGTTGATAATGAGAACTGACTGTAAGGCGGATTGGAGATTGCCTGTCTCAACTTTGCTCAATTCACTGCCTCTAATTTTTGTTGTAATTGCAGTATGTTGGTATTCATTCTTGAAAGGACTTCAGATATGTTATTGACACCACTCCCCATAGTTTATTCTTCAATCCATTTGACACAAATGTATGTCTTGAAAACGCTTTATTATATGTTAGGTTTGGGCAGACGGCAAAGTAGTTAGCACTGCTGCCTCATAGCATCAGAGACCTGGGTTCAGTTCTGGGCTCAGGTCACTGTCTGGAGTTTGCACATTCTCCCTGTGTTTGTATAGATGTTCTCTGGGTGCTCTGGTTTCCTCCCACAGCCCAAAGATGTGCGTGTTAGGTAGGTTGATTAGGCTAAATTGTCTCTGTGTCAGGAGATTAGCAAGATAAATACATGGGATTACAGGAATAGGGCCTCAGTGGGACTGTTGTTGTACAGGCTCAACAGGCTGAAAAGCTTCCTTCTGCATTGTAGGGATTCTATTTTAAAATATTAGTTTTAAGGCTAATAAGCAAATAACATATCTACTGTGTATGCATATGTGTACATTTTTTCAGTGCAAGTGCGTGGGATTTGTTTAGGTGCTTAACTGTACAGGTTTGGTAATTGAGTGAACTTGATGCAGTGAGGAAGAAGGTACTGTACTGACCATTTACAAAAAGGAGAGGTCCAAGAGAGATAGAGAGATTCATCGAGAGCAAAGGCTTAGAGGCATTAATTTGGGGAGCAGTTAGGTGATTCGTGAGTCTTATGTTATTTGTTCTCTAAATTTCGGCAGTTAGGGCCTTAATGTTTGCGAGGAACTTGGATGTGGTTGCAGTGACGGGGACGTGGTTAAAGGAAGGGGAGTAGTAGCAGCTGAATATTCAGGCGTGACAGAGGAGGGTCCAGAAGAGGTGGGGGAGTGGCGTTGTTAGTTAGGGAGAGCATCGCAGTGGTACAGAGGAGTTAAGAGTGGAGTTGCTGTGGGTGGAGTTGAATAGGGAGAGGGCAATTACTATGCTATGGGTGTATTATAGGCCACCCAACAGCCCGTGGGTAGTTGAAGAAGGCATATATAAAGACATTTTGGATAGGTGCAGAAAGAACAGAATTGTTATAGTGGGAGATTTTAATCTTCCTAGGGTGGATTGAAAGGTACCTAGAGCTGGGGGCTCGGATGGGGAGGAATTTGTAAATTGTGTACTGGAAGGATCGTTGGAGCAGTATGTGGCTAGCCTGACTAGAGAGGGGGCTATATTGGATTTAGTTCTGAATAATGAGCCAAGGCAGGTGGTTGATGTTGTAGCGGGGGAACATGTGGCTAACAGTGACCGCAATTCCGTCTACTTTAGGATACAGATGGAAAAGAATGCTTGTTGTCCTAGGGACCGGGTGCTGAATTGGGGGAAGGCTAACTACAGTCAGATTAGGCAGGAACTTATGGAAACTGATAGGGAATGGTTGTTCGAGGGTAAGCCCACGCTAGACATGCGGGACTCTTTCAAGGGAGTACTGAAAATGTTGCAAGAAAGATATGTGTCGGCTAAGAGGAAAGATGGGAAAGGTAGGATTAGAGAGCCGTGGATTACTAGGGATATTGAGGACTTGGTTAGGATTAAGGAAAATCCAAAGGCTTTTTATTCCTATGTTAGGAATAAAAGAGTGGTTAGAGGAAAAATCTGTTGCCCCTCTTCGGGACAGAGGAGGGGAACTGTGCTTAGAGCCTGAGGAAATGGGGGAGATCCTGAATGAATACTTTGCGTCGGTATTCACAAAGGAGAAGGGCTTGTTGACTGGTTCTGTTTCGGAGGGAACTGTGGACCAGTTGAGGGAAATGTCCATACCGAGGGAGGACGTGTTAGAGCTTCTAGGTAGCATTAAAACTGATAAATCTCCGGGGCCTGATGGCATTTATCCCAGGCTGCTTAGGGAGGTGCGAGGTGAAATTGCTAGGCGTCTGATGCAAATCTTTGTCTCTTCTTTGGACATAGGTGAGGTCCCAGAAGACTGGAGAATAGCTAATGTTGTACCATTGTTTAAAAAGGGTAGTCGGGATAACCCTGGAAGTTATAGGCTGGTGAATTTGACGTCAGTGGTAGGGAAGCTATTGGAGGGGATTCTTAGAGATAGGATGTATAGGCACTTAGAGCGTTGTTATCTGATTAGGGATACACAGCATGGCTTTGTTAAAGGGAGGTCGTGCCTTAAGAATCTGTAGAATTTTTTGAGGAGGTGAAGACGGTCGACAAAGGGCAAGCCATTGATGTTGTCTATATGGATTTCAGTAAAGCGTTTACAAAGTCCCTCATGGGAGGTTAGTTGAAAAGATCAAGGCTAATGGGATACAAGGACAGGTAGCTAGATGGATAAGTAACTGGCTTGGTAATAGGAGACAGAGTAATAGTGGAAGGGTATTTTTCTAGCTGGAGGTCGGTCACTAGTGGTGTGCCGCAGGGCTTGGTACGGGGACTTCTTCTATTTGTAATATATATAAATGACTTGGAAGAGGGAGTAAGTGGAGTGATAAGCAAGTTTGCAGATGATATAAAGATGGCTGGACTTGTGGATAGCGAGGAGCATTGTCGGGCGATGCAGTGGGACATAGGCTGGTAGCTTGGGCAGATAGATGGCAGATGGAATTCAATCCTGATAAATGTGAGATGATGCATTTCGGGAGCAAGAATGTAGAGGGGAGGTATATGATAAAGGGTAGACCTATTAAGAGTATAGAAACACAGAGGGACCTGGGGGTGCAAGTGCATAAGTCTCTAAAGGTGACAGAGCAGGTGGAGAAGGTTGTGAAGAAAGCATATGGTATACTAGCCTTTATAGGAAGGGGTATAGAGTACAAGAGCTGGCCTTTAATGTTGCAGTTGTATAAAATGTTAGACCTCATTTGGAATACTGCGTCCAGTTCTGGTCGCCTTACTACTGGAAGGACGTGGAGACTGTGGAGAGAGTGCAGAGGAGGTTTACCAGGATGCTGCCTGGTATGGAAGATCTGAGTTACGAGGAGAGGTTAGGCAAATTGGGACTGTTTTCCTTAGAAAGATGTAGACTTAGAGGAGATCTAATAGAGGTGTACAAGATTGAGGGGTATAGATGGAGTAAACAGGGTTAAGCTTTTTCCTAGGATGGACGAGGGGTCACGGGCTTAGGTTGAGGGAGGTAAGGTATAATTTGGATGCTAGAGGGAGTTTTTTCACAAGGGTGGTGGGGGTATGGAACGCGCTGCCAAGTAAAGTAGTGGAGGCAGGCACTGGAGTTATTTAAGAAATACTTAGATGGGCACATGAACAGAATGGGAATGGAGGGATATAGCAAACTGATTTAAAATAGGGATCATGAGCCTTGGGAGTCCCTGGGAAGTGTGTAAATAATCGATGATATTGATGTATTTGTTTTTATTCTACAGGTACTTTGGTCTGCCTTGTTGTCTAACAAGGGGCATATACGCGATGGGTCGTGGGAGGGCTGCTCTTGGATTTTTTTTTGAGTATCCTAGTGCTTCACGTTGTTAGTGTACGCTTGACCTGGACCATTTGATGGGCAACACGACAGCTCAGTGACTATCGCTGTGCTGTGCAGATACGTGGATTTGGGCCTGTGTCTGTGGGAGTTTGCGCATTCTCCCCGTGCTTGCGTGAGTTTTTTCTGGGTGCTCCGGTTGTCCTCCCACATCCCAAAGATGTGCTCTTAGGCTAATTGACAGAACAAATTCTTCCTAAATTATCTCAAATTTGGTTTCAATCCATAGATCTATAAACATAGACAGGGATCACAGGTGTAAGTGGGAACATGGAGGTGGTGGCGCAGGCTCATTGGGCTGAAGGGTCTGTTTCCCGTGCTGTTTTGTTCTTTGTTTAAACTTGTATTGTGAAGATGTAAGTAACATCTTCACTTTATGGAGTTTAACTAAGTATAGGGTAATGTAACTATGGATAATCCTTGAGTGATATTTCTTACTTTGAAATCCAATTAGTTAAGTAATATACAATAAAAATGGCAGGTTAGGTGATGTGTTGCAGCTGTAGCATATGTGGCACTTGTGTGCTTCACGATAACTACAGCTACAGCTCTAGGAACTTTGACTCAGAGTTGGAATCTGAGCTTCAGTACCATGATGCATCACGAAGGGATAAAGTTACCTGGATAATTTATTCCAGGATGGTCTGTAATCAGGGTCGGCAGTGTTTGACTTTGAGAGGCAGGCGTGGGGATACAGAAAGTAGTAGTAGAGAAGTCTCAGCCCTTGCAGTTGTCAGCTGGATTAATATTTTTCAAGCTTGTGTGATGAGAGTACGGACTGCAGCAAGGACAGGCAAACTGACCACAGTACCGTAATACAGGACATCATTCAAATGGGGGAGTAAAAATGAATGTAATTGTAGTAGAGAACGTATAGTTCATGATATGTACTGTTTTCTATAACCTAAGTATGAGTTCCAAAGGCTGTGTGCTTGCCTGATGCCAAGACTAAGAACATTTCCTTGGAGCTTGGAGGGGAAGGATCAAGTTGTTGTGGTCTACGTGGATACCAATGGCAAAGGTATGAATAAGGAAGAGGTTCTGCCGAGACAGTATGAATAGTTAGGGACTAAATTTAAAAAAAAATCACAACTACAAAGATAATCTCTGGATTACTGCCTGAGTCGTGAACAAATTGGCATAGGTTAAAACAGATCAAAGAGTTGAATGCGTGGTTCAAAGATTGGTGTGGCTCCAGTATTGGAGAAAGAGGGAGCTGAACTGTTGGACAGCCTCCCTTGAACTGGGACTAGTGTCCTGTCGAACTGTATGATCAGAGCTGTAGGGAGGGATTCAAATAGTGGTAGTGTGGTTTGGGTTGGGCTTACATGAGGGGAGATTTAGAAAGTTTCAGAGAAATGACAATGCAGTAGTACATGTTAGTGGTAAGGGTGATATAGCTGGAGTGTGACAAGAATGGACAGAGTCTACCAATGTAACAATGCGCCAGCAAAAAGCAAGAGAAGGGAAAAAAATGGTAAAATGACAGAATTAAAGGCACACAGCATTTGTAACAAGATGGATGAATTGATGGCACAAATCGAAATAAATAAGTAAGATGTGATAGCTATCACAGAAACATGATTGTAAAGTGACCCCAGCTGGGACTGAAATATTCAAGGATATTTGGCATTTTGGAAAGACAAGAATAAAGTAAAACGAATTGGGGTTAGTAACAGATAAGATCAGTACAATAGTGAGAAACGATCTTGGTTCGGAAGATCACAACACAGAAACAGTTTGGGTTAAGATAATAGGCAGCAAAAGTGTTTGGGAATAGTTTAAACTGCCGCCCCCCCCTCCCCCCCCCCCACAAAATTTTATTGTAGGGTAGAAAAGTATTGCAATAGCAACGGGCAATTTTATTCTTCATATTGATTGGATAAATCAAATTGGCAAAGATAGCCTGGAGGATGAGTACGTAAAGTGAATTGAGGATTGCTTTCTGGAATAATGCTTTCTGGAGCCAGGCGGGGAATAGGCTATTTTAGAACTGGTAATGTTTAATGATTAACATGGAATCTCGTGGTTGTCCATGCGTTGCTAGGTTATGGAACTTGAAGCGAGAGAATATGTGTAAAGAGGTAGAATTAAAGATTTCTCCAGATAGGAATGATCATAATATGATAGAATTGTGTCTTAAACTTAAATAAAGGTGATTATGAGGGTTTGAAGACAGAATTGGTTAAAGTGGACTGGGAAAGTTGGTTCAAAGATAAGATGGTAGAGAAGCAGTGCTGGACATTGAAGGAAATAGTTCATAATTCTCAACAAAGATCATAATCCAGTGAAGAAAACCTTTTGGAGAAGGAGGCAATTCAAGTGGCTAATGAAGTAATTTGTGGACGGTATCAAATTATGAAAAAAGATGTACAATGCTGCGAAGATTAGTGGTAGCTCAGAAGATTGGAACATCTAAAAAAAACCAGCAAAAGATGACTGAAAAATGATTGAGGGAAAATAGGACAGACAGTATAATTTTCTATGTGTACGTAAAAAAAAAATAACTAAAATGAATGTTGGTCCCTTAGTAAACCAAGAAATTAATAATGGGAAACAAGAAAATGACACGGATTTTGAAGAAGTATTTTCTATCGTCTTTCATAGTAGAAGACACAAAAAGCATCCCAAGGAAAGTAGAAAAGCAGGGGGCAAAAGGCAGGATTGACTTAAAATATTCATGAAAAGAAATTGGAAAACTAATGGGACTAAAGGCTGATAAGTCCCCTAGACTTGATGGTTTGCATACTTGTGTCTTAAAAGGAGTGGCTGCAGAATTAGTGCTTGCACTGATGCAATCTTCCAAAATACCCTGGTTTCCGGAAAGATCCTAGTGGATCGAAAAATTGCAAATGTAATGCCACTGCATCACTGTTCAAAAGACAGAAAGAAGGAAAGAATTGTAACCTCATGTACAGAGCATTGGTGAGATTGCATCTAGTGTACTGTGTACAATTTTGTTCTTCTTAAAGAAAATGTAATTGTTTCAGGAGCAGTGCAGCAAAGATTTATTCATTCGACTGATTCCTGATTGTGTTAGGAGGAAATGTTTGTCAGGGATGAGCATCTATCTGTTGCAGTTTAGAAGAATGAGAGATGGTCTTTATAGAAACATATCCTGAGGGGACTTGGCAGGGCAGATGCTGAAATCATCTTTCCTCTTCTGGGGATATCTAGAACTAGGTGATCCAATTTAAAAATATAGGGTTTCCTATTCAAGACTGATGAGGATCATTTTCTCCCCTCAGGGGATTGTTAGCCTTTGGAATACTGTACTCCAGAGAGCAACTAAGGGAGGTCATTAAATGTACTCAGGATGAGTTGGACAGATTTTTGATTGACAAGGGAATCAAGGATGATGTGGCTCGAGTGGGAAAGTGGAGTTAAGGGGACAGTCAGATCAATCATGATATTATTGAATGGTGGAGCAGGCTTAATTGCCTGTTCCTATTTTTTATGATTCATGTTCCTATTTATTTTGATTTCATCATCTTAATATAGATATAATGTGTATCTATAGATAGATGTATGTGTGTATGCATACATGCATCTATGAAATCTGATGATTTCAATAACTTAAACTTAATACTACAGTAATTTGCCTATAATTTAAGTGTTTAATCCAGCAGTCTGTATGAAAGAGCTGTTGATATGTCAGTAATTTACTTTAGCACTAAATTTATTGCATTATTATGTATCATCATCATAAGACTTGTGGACAGATGATGTCTAAATATTCTGCAGACTCATGAGTGTGATTTCCTGGGCAGTGAGTTCATGACCTCAGGCAGATCACCTGGGGGCAATGCTGAGATGAGATATTGCATTTATTTTACTTAGGTTTAGAGTTTAAGCAGAACCCAATGGGAAAAAAAACTGCAGATGAATACCAAACTGAGGAAGGACCCACAGCTGCAAGGCATTCTCCCTTCCATCTGCAAACTTAATGAATGAGTGACAGCCATCACTTTGACCATTGGAATATTGATGCTTCAGCTGTAGGCTTTGTATGACCATTGCACATGTATTTTTTCGGTGCAAACTATTGTGTCTCGATTGCGAATAATGGATAATTGCATTTCCTCTGAGTAGCCCAGTTGTATTTTAGGCAAAATGTAGTACAATTTGTTCAGGTTGATTGCAGTTCACACAGCATAGCTGTAAGGTACACCATGGGCTTGGGCAGGGCTGTACATTTGTTCATTGAGTCACTTCGGCAGTTGACTATATAAAATTGCCATTCATGTTTTCTTTAAATAATATTGTCTTTCATGTTTTTGTTCATGTGATTCAAAATATTTTGGAAATTGTGGCCTATCGCTCAATTTTGAAAACAGTAAGCATCATGGATAATTTAGGAGTAGAGAATGTAAATTAAAGCTATCATTTCAAAGTGTTATAGACTGCAGCCATCCAAATTTCTAAGATGATCAGGTTGCTCTGACTCAAATATTAAATTAGTTACCTTCTAATTATGATTTTTCATAAATAGCCAATGACTGAATTGTGTAGCACAATAGTGGTGAACTCAGGGCATAGTTGAGTTTTCTTTCCCACAGAAAAATACCAAGGAGCCAATAGGTAGTTTGCTATTGAAAAGCATTGCTCATCAATATGAGTGCATGCACATTGAGAGTGTCAGGCTGAAGTACTCTGAAACCTGCATCAGTGATTGCCTGGACTCAGCTTTTGTTTCCAGTATCTGGATGACCATTTAACTGTTCTTTATTACGAGGAACATTGAGAAACTGTACTTCAATGTCTGTCTTTCCTTATGTCTTTGTAAAGGTTCTTGAAATGTTATTCTACGTTAAAAGCAAGTTGTTGATCAAAATAGCAACTGCTTATAGGCAACATTTCTGTAAACATCAACATAACTTGCCAATGGCTCTTCATGTTGGGATACCATAGAATATTCAAGGAAGAATGACACCACAACACATGGTTTTCAAGTTAAGGTATTGGCATTTTTGATGCATTGTTTGCGCTTTTCATTAAATGATACCATGTGCAGTCACCCATGTTTTTCTCCTGGAATGTGTCCAACTTCTCCCCATTTATTGGAAAACTAGAATGTCTAAGGTCAGCCTGCTGGTCAAAATAACTTGATGTTACAATGTGGAATAGGTCGTTGTTGATAAGTAAGTGAATGCAAATTTATTAATGCAGTAATAGCAAAGCCCTTCTGGCTGTTCTGTAAGGCATATTCATGTGCAACTTGAGGAAGCATAATAGCATCATTGACATTGAAAATGAACAATGTAACTGAAGCCACAGCATTGTCTGTATATGTTTGCTCATTATGCCTAGATTGTAATATCACTGAATCATCAAAAGAATAGTAAAAGTTCCTGTACTGGTCATGTCTTTGATGTTTAGTTTACGTGCTTCCAGGAGGGCCAATTTTCCCTCTGCATGTTTGCTCATTTTTTTTCTACAGTTTGCTTTGATGGTAACTCGACCATTGACTTCCTTATGGTGTGGTAGTACACAAATGATAATTTGGCTTTAAGAATCCTGTGTTTTTTCCCATCCAGTTCTTCATATAGTCACAGGACACATTAAAATTTGATGTTTTCTTTATTGCTTTTTCTGATGCGCAGTGGGAAAATCATGTGGTTTATGCCCTATTGAATATTCGTCCAATGTTTACAGGGAATTCAAGAGATCTGACATTCTAACAGCTCAATCCATAACCTTGTATTTATTATGGTAACTTCCTTTTTATTTTTAAACCAAGTATAACTGACATGAAGAAAGCAAGTGATATTCAAAGACTCATTATGGATTGCCAGGTGTAGTTTCAGTTGTGAACTGAAAGTACTTTTGACAGTTGGGGCAAGCCTCGTTTATATTACTAATCAGTGCAAAGGTTATTTGAAATGCAATCAGGGTCTAAGAAAATTTGTGCCAAACATTATAATTCAGCTATTCTCATCACTTGGATGAGGATAGGTCTGCAGTTCTGCAATTTTATATTCACCGTTCAAACATTTGCCAGCTTTACTTAATCTTTTTTAAAAAAAAAAAATTGGTTTGAAGGGCAGCACAGAGGTTGGTACTGCTGCCTCACAGCACTAGGGACCTGGGTTCGATTCCAGACTTATGTCACTGTCTCTGTGGAATTTGCATGTTCTCCCTGTGTCTGCATGAGTTTCTTCTGGGTCCTCCCACAGTCTGAAAGACATGCTGGTTAGGTGCATTGACCCAACTGACATGGAGTGTGGCAATGAGAGGAATTTCTGAGTAACTTCATTGCATTGTTAATGTAAGCCTTACTTGTGACTAATTAATTAACTTTAACTTTAGTACGTGAATGTGTCATAACATAATTTGGGGTTCAGAAGTTGCCAGAAACACAGCAAGTTAAGGGAAGCTAACATCGTTTGTCAACTGGCATTGTCCTTGTGTACTGGTGTTTATATCTTGTGTCAAACTTGGAGATGAAGATTGATCGAAGGAAATGTACTTCTTTTCGTATTTCATTTATGTGTTGATTGTCAATTAAACTAAGTGATTAATTTAAACTGTTCAGATTGAATGAGGTCCTCCCTTCCCAGTATAATTCCTTACTCTCTTTGGACCACATTGTAACTTAGAAAGAGACAGGCAAACTGTTCCCAGACCATTACCAATATCACCTTGAGTTACCTGCTAGGAGTTTTGTAAGGGAAGCATGAACACAGCTAGATTCTAATTTTTTCTCTTCCAGTTAGTAGTTGCTGGTTTCCCCTTGATGCTTTAAGGCCATGATTGGGGAACCAGAATGTAGGGTAAGTAAGCTAATGTTGGATCAAACCGGAACAATGAATGCTCCAAGTTGCAACCTTAGTATTAATTTTTCACTATAATGCTCTGTGGTGTTTTTTCAAGTTTAAACTTCAAGAAATTGGCATTCAAATGAAACTCAGGTTTTTTTTAATTTATCGCTTTATGCAGTGGTATCACAGACTTTATTCTGTATTGAATAAATCCTGTCAACAAAATTGTGAATCTTGTGTTTATGCGGAAAAGCCAAAAAGATTGCTTCATCCAAAAAACGCTTCAGCTAGTCCCAGTCCAGTATTCAACTGTGTTTCAAAGTCATCTGATGCTTCTGGGTCCTCCCTTTTAGCTGTTGGAATTTCCAAAGTTTGATTTGATTTATTATTGTCACGTGTACTGGGATACAGTGAAAAATATTGTTTCTTGTGTTATATGAAGTATAGTGTTCATGGAGAAGAAAAGAGAGTACAAAATATAATGTTACAATTATAGTTAGTATGTAGAGAAAGGTTAATTTAATACAAGGAGGTCCAATCAAAAGTTTAATGGCAGCAGGGAAGAAGCAGTTTTGAGTCAGTTAGTATATGATTTTTGTATCTTTTTCCCGATGGAAGAAGGTGGAAGGGAGTATGTCCAGGATGCATGGGATCCTTGATTATGCTGCGTGCTTTTCTGAAACAATGGGAATTGGAGGCAAAGTCAGTGGATGAGAGACAGACTTGCATGATAGACTGAAATTTGTTCACAACTCTTTGTAGTTTCTCGTGGTCTTGCTCAGAGCAGGAGCCATAGCAAGCTATGAATCAACCACAGAGGATGCGTTCTATTGGTGCATCTATCAGAGTTGGTGAGAGTCATAGTGGACATGTCAAATTGTTATTGCTCTGTCACTCGTGATCTTTTGGTGCAGTCAGTTTAGAATTTATCTTAGACCAACTAAAATGCATGTTATTTTTGTACCAGTGGCTTGATGAAGAAATATTCTAAATTCATTGTATTTGTACCATTTATGAACAAAGATCCTGGTAGCCTTGAAATTTTTGAATGCTGTTGCATTGTGGCTAAATGGTTATTTGACATCTTCCATTTAAAGAAGCTTGATATTGTTGCGATTTAAAATGATACATTTTTAGAGTTTTTTTGTACAGGACTATGATTATAGTGCATTTGGTAATTGCATTTTTTATACAAAAAGAAATTTTAAGGATTTTTTTACTTGCCCACAGCTCAATAAAGCTCTGGAGTGTAGAATTATCCTCATGGTTATACAATAATTTACATTCAGAACATTCAGAAGTTTGTTGAATCATATGCATAAATTTCCAATATATAGGAAGGATATGATTGGGAAAATTAGCTATCAGTTATGTTCAAGTCCTATTTTGTTTTATGGTGCAACAGCCTTTGGAGTTTGTGTGAGGTAAGCTGATTATAGAAGAGAGACAAGACTTCATAATTTGATGAACATTAGTGTTCGAAAGTGCACTAGCTTTTCAAGTTTTGTGCTAACTGTGCACACAATCTACAAGATTTCAAATAGTCTCAACTTGATTCAAGATCGTGATACTGTACTGACATATTTGAAAATTGAATGCACACGCTGCCTTCTGTTTAAATTTGGATTTCATTTCAAAAGATATTGCACTGATCTAACAAGGGTCAACTTGTTCTTTTCAATTGTTATGTTCAGTATTCAGCTTTTCTGGAAACAAAATGGATTATGAAAAAGAAATGTCATGGGTTAAATTTGTTGCTGCAGAGCTGGCATTTTTACTAACATCATTTATTTTTAGACAGAATTTAATTTGATGTTTGATTTGATTTTTGTCACAAGTATTAGTACATAGTGAAAAGTATTGTTTCTTGCGCACTGTGCAGACAAAGCATACTGTACATAAAGAAAGGAGGGAGTGGAGAATATAGTGTTACAGTCAGAGCTAGGATGTAGAGAAAGATCAACTTAATGCATTAAGGTCTGACAGCAGCAGGAAGGATGCTGTTCTTGAAATGATTGGTATCAGACTTTTGTATCTTTTTTTCCTATGGAAAAAGGTGGAAGAGAATATGTTTTCAGTGACCTGGATATTGTGTAGTTGTTATGATTGTCATGACAATTAATGCACAGCATTTGCACTGTTCAATGTTCAATTCTCTCTTGACAGTGAAAGATATGCATGATACTTTATATTTCATTCATAATGTTACTGAGTATTGTCTGTCTCTCCTTTGCAGTTGTGGCCTTCTCTGTTGGCTATCACCAAAACAGACAGTTGCTTGGAAAAACAGGACTGCTACCAGGGAAACTGTATTTACAGAAAATTCAACGGTATGCTGGGGGCAAAGTTGGTTTCGAGGCTTTTACTTATGCACCAACAATTCTGTGGTTCCTGGATTGGTCTGACATGGATGCACACCTTGACAATATTGCTTTGTTGGGAATGGGACTTTCAGTGTTCGTACTACTGACAGGATGTGCCAACATGATAATCATGCTTCTTTTGTGGATCCTGTATCACTCGTTGGTGAACATTGGCCAAATCTGGTGAGTGAAGTGACTATAATATTGTATAGTTAGAGTAGAAAAAGGAATTTTATGATTAGTTGGTTATATAATACTGTGTATTGAACAGGAAAATGGGAAATACAGCATCTTCTGGGATTATCTATTAGGGACAGCAGTACAAGAGATTTTAAAAAATCATTAATAGAAAATAACTTCTGCATTTATTTTCTGTATATGGTAAGAAAAGTTTTGAGGCCCTTGTTTTTGATTTTATTACTGGAACATTCAGTATAATTTTGTATGGAATCTTAATATTCCATACAAAGACTGACAATTGGAACCGTACAATAACCAGATCACTAAAAAAAAGTCTAAGAATAAATTATATTGCCAAAAATGTACTGATCTAGTTGGTTTTCCTTGTAGGTCTTGAAATAAAACATGAGATTGTGGCAAAAGATGTTATTCTAGTATGATGTCCGCCTTAATTTGGATGGATTGTCAAAGTTTAAAACTACCTCTAAATTGAGGCAGAGGAAGAACTGCATTTGCTGCTTACAGCATGCAAGTCAATGCCGGGGGACCAACAGAATACCGGTGCGGGTTGAAGCAGTGGGGTTTAACCCCCCCAGGCTAACTTCCCATTGTGTAAGCCTCTGCTTGCTCAATAAGGGAATTCATACTCGACAAAGCTTATGGGGAGATCTGTTGATGATAGCCACAAAGCGCATAGGCAATCATAGCTGGAAGGCAAATGATATGTTGACCTTCATTGGAAGAGGACTGGAGTACAGGAGCAAAGCTGTCATAGTGGCACAGTGGTTAGCATTACTGCCTCAGAGTGCTAGGGATCTGGGTTCAGTTCCAGCTAGCGTCAATGTCTGTGCGGAGTCTGTACCTATTGCAACTGCACAGGGATCTTGTTTCCATGCAGTCGGGAAACATCCCAAGATTTGTTTCCTGCAAGATCTCAGTTTGATTTTCCACTGGCTTTTCAACCACAATAGGCATCCCTCTCACCTGTGATCCAGCTATATTGTTACCTTGGATAAACTGTACACACGTCACCAAAACAAAGATCATAGTCATCGACTTAAGGAAGTGTGGTGGAGCACATGCCCCTGTCTACATCAACGGGGATGAAGTAGAAACAGTAAAGAGCTACGGGTTTCTAGGTGTCCAGATCACCAACAATCTGTCCTGGTCCCCCGTGCCAACACTATAGTTAAGAAAGCCCATTAATGCCTCTATTTTCTCAGAAGACTAAGGAAACTTGATATGGCCAAGGCAACTCTCTCCAACTTTTACAGATACACCACAGAAAGCATTCTTTCTGGTTGTATCACAGCTTGGTTTGGCTCCTGCTCTGCCCAAGACCACAAGAAATTACAAAGGGTCACGAAAGAAGCCCAATTCATCATGCAGACCAGTCTCCCACCTATTGATACTTCTACGCTTCCTGCTGCCTGAGAAAAGCAGCCAACATAATTAAGGACCTCACATACCCTGGACATACTCTCTTCCACCTTCTTCAGGAAAAAGATACAAAAGTCTGAGGATACATACAAACCTATTCAAGAACAGCTTCTTCCCTACTGCCATCAGACTTTTGAATTGATCTACCTCACATTTAAGTTGATCTTTCTCCACATCCTAGCTATGAATGTAACATTATATTCTGCACTCTCTCGTTTCCTTCTCTATGAATGGTTTGCTTTGTCTGTATAGCGCGCAAGAAACAGTAGATTTCATTCTGTACCAATACGTGTGACAACAGTAAATCAAATCAAAGAGTTAACTGTTTCATTTTGTTAGAACTTTACTTAAACTGTGATATAAATAACATGAGGAGACAATAGCCTAGTGGTATTATCACTAGACTATTAACGATGAAACTCAGCTTATGTTCTGGTTCAAAACCTGCCACAACAGATCATGGAATTTGAATTCAATAAATACATTTAAAATTACAAATTTACTGATGACCGTAAAACTATTGTCAGAAAAACCTATCTGGTTTACTAATATCCTTTAGAGAAGAAAATCTGCCATCCGTACTGGTTTGGCTTATATGTGACTCCAAAACCATAGCAACAAGGTTGACTCTGAACTGCCCTCTGGCAACTTGGATAGGCTAGAAATGCTGACCAGCCAGTGATACCCATGTCCCACAAATAAATTTTAAAAAATCAAATTAAAGGGAGCACATTAAATAATAAAGGCAGTAATCCTAGTACTAGACAGGTCAGGCAAGAGTAGCGCAGAGAGCAAAGGAAATCTAGCTTAAACCACATTTATTTCAATGCAAGAGACCTAATGGGCAAGGTAGTTGAATTCAGGGCATGGATGGGTACATGGACTGGGATATTACAGCTCTGTAATATCCCAGCATGGCTAAGTGAGGGACAGGACTTGCAGCTCAAAGTTCCAGGGTACAGCTGCTAAAGGAAATATAGAATAGGAGGTAGGAGAGGTGGGGGCAAGGGGTTGTGTTTTTGATTGGAGAGAACATCAAGTAGTACTGAGAGGGGATATTTCTGAGGGTTTGTCCACTGAGTCTATGGTTAGAACTGAGAAATAAGAAGGGAGAGGTCACTTTGATAGGATTGTACTATTGGCCCCAAAATAGTCAAAGAAAAATTGAGGAGCAAATATTTCAGGTGATTACAGATGGGTCCAAGAAAAATAAGATGGTGATAGTAGTGGAGTTCAACTTTCTCAACATTGACTGAGACAGTCATAGCATTAGGGGCTTGGATGGAGAGAAACTTGTTGTGTGGTCAGGAGGAATTTCACATTCAGTATGTGGATGACCTGACGAAAGAGGGGCAAAACTTGATCTCTTGGGGAAAAAAGAAAGGAAGGACAGGTGACAGAAGTGTTAGTGAGGGAATGTTTTGGGACCAGTGACCATAATTCCATTAGTTTTAGATAGCTATGGAGAATGATAAGTTTGGCCCAAAAGTTAAAATTCTAAATTAGGACAAGGCCAATTTTGATGGCATTAGACTGGAGCATTCAAAAGCTGATTGGGGGAGTCTGGCAGACAAAGGTCCCCACTTCTTGCCTTCAGATAACTGCGCAACCTCAAACAGACCATTGTTCGCAGCAAACTACCCAGCCTTCAGGAGAACAGTGACCACATTACCACACAACCCTGCCACAGCAACCTCTGCAAAACATGCCGGATCATTGACATGGATGACATCATCACATGTGAGAATACCATCCACCAGGTACACGGTACATACTCTTGTAACTCGGCCAACGCTGTCTACCCAATACATTGGAAGAAAGGATGTCCTGAAGCTTGGTACGTTGGGGAAACCATGCAGACACTATGACAGCGGATGAATGAACATCGTTCGACAATCACCAGGCAAGACTGTTCCCTTCCTGTTGGTGAACGCTTCAGCGGTCACGGGCATTCAGCCTCCGACATTCTGGTAAGCATTCTCCAAGGTGGCAATCATGACACAAGACAGCACAGAGTTGCTGAGCAGAGACTGATAGCCAAGTTCCGCACAAATGAGGATGGTCTCAACAGGGATGTTGGGTTCATGTCACACTATCTGTAACCCCCATGACTTGCCTGGATTTGCAAAACCTCACTTACTGTGCTGCTTGGAGACAATACACATCTTTTTAACCTGTGCTCAGTGCTCTATCCACTCACGTTGTCAGCCACTTTCAGACTTGAATAGCAGGTTAGGTGTAAAGATTTGCACTCTAATCAGTAACCTGTAAACTGTCTGTGCTATTATATTTGCTGTCTGAGACCAGAACACCTCATTTATCTGATGAAGAGGATAACCTTGAAAGCTTGTGAGTTTACTATGAAATAAATCGGTTGGGTTAAACCTGGTGTTGTCAGACTTACTGGGCAGACAAAGGGACAGCTGGTAAAGTGGAAGGCTTTCAAAAGTGTGTTAAGCAGAATTCAGAGTAAGCACGTTTCTTTCAGAGTGGAGGGTGAGGCTGGTAGAAGTTGGGAACACTGGATGACTTGGGATTTTGAGACCTAGTCAAGAAGAAGGATGCATGCGACATTCATAAGCAGCTGTAATCAAGTGGATCTCTTGAAGAACATAGAGGATGTCAGAGTAGAGTTAAGAGTGAAATCAGGAGAGCAAAAAGGGGACATTCAAAGAGCTTCTACAAATACATGAAAGGCAAAAGGGTAACTAGGAGCGTGTAGGGCCTCTTAAGGATCAACAAGGTCATCTTTATGTAGATCTACAAAGATGGGTGAGATCCTAAATGAATATTTCTCAGTATTTACTTTTGGGAAAGGTATGGATGTTAGGGAATTTGGGGAAATAAACAATGACAATTTTAGGCATGTACATATTGCAGAGAAGGAGGTGCTATAGAAGTCTTTATATATCAAGGCAGATAAATCCCTGGGACCTGCTGAGTGCATCCCAGAACATTATGGGAGGCCAGGGAGGAAATTGGGGGGTACCCTAATAAAGATATTTGAATTATCAATAACCACAGGTGAGGCATCTGAAGATTGGAGGGTGGCAAATGTTGTTACTTCGTTTATGAAGAGCTGCAGGGAAAAGCCTGGGAACTACAGGCTAGTGCACTTAATGCCTGTAGTGGGTAAGTTGTTAGAAGTTATTCTGAGAGACAGGATTTCCAGGCATTTAAAGAGGTATGGACTGATTAGGGAGAGTCAGCATGGCTTTGAGAATGGAAAATCATGTCTCACAAATTTGAATTTTTTGAAAGAGTAACTAAGAAGGTAAATGAGGGCGGTGCTGTTGATATTGTCCACATGGACTTTAGCAAGATCTTTGACAAGTAACCGCATAGTATGTTGTTGCATTTGGTTAAATCTCATGGGATCCAGGATTAGGTGGCCCAGGTAGTGAAGAAGCAAATCAGCATGTTTCCCAACCGGAAACCATGGATGAACAGGGATATCCACTGCTGTCTGAAGTCTGGGTCTGAGGCGTTTAAGTCAGGTGATCCTGACCTATACAAGAAAACCAGATATGGTTGAAGGAGATCCATCAAAGATGCCCAAAAGCCAGTACCAAACAAAGCTGGAGTCCCAGGCTAGCTACACAGACCTCCATTGACTATTTCAAGTCTACAGTCCCAGTATGGATCATGTAGGAGTAAGGAAAACTCAAGCAAAAATACAAAAATATTTTTATTGCCCTGAACTGCAGAATGGAAAAGAGGAAATTCCAGATGATTTGACGTATATATAATACAATGCATGTACAAGTGTATGCAAGAGTGTTCAGTGTTTGCACGTGCACTTCAACCCTTGCCATAAGCTAACTAAGCATATGAAAATTCTAAATTCTTCATTTTATTATTTGATTTTAGTGACTTTTATCGTTGAATGTCATTTACAGATTTTGTTTGCATAAAGCTGTGGTAAATATAGCCATGAATACTGGCTGTCCAACTCTCATTGGTGGTATTCCTTACAAGACTCATTTATTTTAAACATGTCTAGATCTGTAGCTGCTTTCCTGAGCAAACCAAGGAATGTTTTCCTGGTTTAAAAATTTGCAACCCACATCATGTTGCATTTTATTCCATGACGAAAAAAATTCTTATCAGATTAAAGCAAGATTACATCGTGTTGAAATCCACAGCAGTATTTTGAATGGTTTATGTGAAAAGTCATGCTTGTCACTGTGTGATTTCTAAAACATGATGTCTTTGATCCTACATAATTTTGTTCATTCTTATTCATCCTGAAAACAGACCCTTTACAGATTTTGCTGTCTATTTTTAGTGATTTTTTTAGATAATGGAAAATTGCTGCTACTGGTTCAAAAAAGGGTAATTTCAATGTGCTGCGTTTTTCCTTTCTGGATGTAACTTGGTATGTGCCATTTCTTGAAGTTAATGAGTATCGTCAGCTACACACACTTTTTAGCATTTATTACGTCTGTATAATGGTAACAGAAATCTGTTAAGGAAGCAATTGTGCACTGTGCATACGTGCTACAGTTCACTCAAGCATAATTATTTTATTCGTCAGTCATTCTGATATAGGTCATTGCATGGTCAAATAACACATTACCATGTTGTATGCCCAGGGACTTTATTGTTAACCCATCTCAGTACGTTTTAATTATTTTTGAACACTATCACACAAAGGACAGATACTGCTTTAATTTCAGTTGTATAATAATTTTCTAGGTTTTGCTTGCGCTCCCATTATATACTCAGTTAAATTAGTTGGTTATTTATTGTTTCAAATGATGCACAAATTGTCTTTGCCTGCTGCTGTCATAATTCTTAGTAAGTACAACATATAAAATGAAGTGAACCTTACCGAGTATGTCGTTTGTTCAATTTTAGTGTGTTTGCCTTGCATACTGTTTAGTCCTTCATAAAATAATTTGATAGCCACAGAGTAGCTATTTCCTGTGATGGAAGGATCAAGAACAAGGGGGACTATGAAACGAGCTGGGGCTCTTTCTTTGAAAAAGAGAGACTTGAGAGATCACCTGATAGATTATGAAAAATTTTGACATGGTAGATGTAGAGAAGGATTTCCAGTTGTGGGCAGGAAATAAACTAGGGCCAGAAAAATAAAATAGTAATAAATTCAGTAGTGAATTGAGGTAAAGCTTCTTAGGAGGATAGGAAGAAAGTGGATAGAAGGTAGAACTTGCTACGATAGAGTAATTTTAGCCTAGAAATACCCAAGGCAAAACTAGAAGTTTCTGAAGGAAATATAAATAGAAGGACATGTTGATGGGAGAAGGTGATGACTTTCACTGAGCATAAATAACAGTGATAGAATAAGAGGTTTATTTCAGTGCTGAAAATACCTGGTAAAATTTGAATATTAAAATTAGATTTTGGTCCCTTCCCTCAAGGATAAAATCAGGAAGCACTTTTTCACACAAACGTTGTAAAATTTTGGAACTATCTTCTCTCCACAAGTTGTGGATGCTAGTTAATTGGAGCTTTCTAGTTCCTGCAGATTGTAAATTTAGGGGAGAGCAGGTCAGATTATGTGCTGAAGTCTGAGGGTCAGTAATTGTTGACTGCAGGATATGGGATTAAATTGCAAGTTTTTTTGTCTTGCAGGTACTTTCTGCTTAATTCCCAATCCAATGTTTATTGAAATGATGTCAGTGTGCTGTTTATAGTCAAAGAATCCACACAGTACAGATGGAGGCCATTTGGCCCATTGAGCCTGCACTGATGACAATCTGCCCTAACCCCATAACTCCATGTTTTTATTTTGCTAATTCCCCTGAAAATAAAGGACAATTTAGCATGGCCAATCAATCTAATCAACACATTTTTGGACTTTGGGCGAAAACCAATGCAGACACAGAGAGAATGTGCAAACTTCACACAGCCACCCACAGTCGGAATTAAACTCAGGTCCCTGGCACTGTGAGGTAGCAGTGCTAACTACTGTTCCTCCATGCTGCCACAAAAAATTCCTGAAAAGAACAGTTGGGATTAGTTGTCTTTAATTGTGTTTCTTCTAATAGTGAGATAAAAGCAAAATACAGAGATGCTTAAAACGTGATCTGACATTCTGACTGGTACAGAACTTGTATTTAGAGTTTCGCATTACCAGAGCTAAGGTGTTTTTGACTGCATCTTTAGCAGTCTTTTTGAATGCCTGCAATTGTGTAATTGTTCAGTCTTCACTTCCTCTTATAGTCTACATGCCATTAAAAACCAAGATTTGGAATCTTCTGATTGGTTCCTGACTTGTCTCATATTCCACTCTGCTCTGTTTTCACCTCAGTTATGATCTTTCATTGTGAACATTTGTCCTTCATTCAGGCTTATTCCCAATAAAGGATAATATTTGTGTGGCATGAGAATGCAGTTTTTGCACTTTAAGTTGTTCGTACATATTTCTGTCACTTCAATGCTATTGTTCCAAGATCTGTTCTTTTTCTAACAGTTAAATACTTATTAATGGCCCTGTTCCTAGGAGAGTGAATTGGATAACGTTTAACAATACACAAAATACATCTTGGAAAGGAAGAATATGGCAGTCTCCTGAATCATTTGCGTGTTGTTTGTGCTTGAGGAAGCACAATTTCTGGCTCATCAAGAATGAACCTAGAAAAATCTGAAGACCCTTTTTAGTTAATCCAACCATTGAAATATATAGTACAAAAAAATTGAAGCTTTCTTGAGTCACTCAGCCTGCAAAAAAAAATTGTGATAAGGCAGCTTATTTTTTCTGTGTTGCAAAAATCAGTGAGTATAACATAATGCTAATTTTTTATATGATTTTCTCATTCTTAATTTGCTTTTCTGTTGTGGGCAATGCTGGCAATTCAATATTTAATGTTCATTTCTAGTTAACCTGAGGATATTAAAAGGCAGCTACATAATGTGCGACTGGAACAACATACAGGGTAAAACCACATGGCAGGGGATGCATGTTTTCTTCCTTGAAGAACATAATTGAATCTAGTTAGCTTTTTTAATAATATATTTGCCCACAAATGACCAGATTTATTGAGTTCAGTTTCACAATTTTATGTGTGAGATGTGAATTCTTGATTTCTGGGTTGCTGTTTCAAATAGGTTATAACATTCATTATTAATTCCTTTCAGTGCTAAAAATTATACTGCATTAGATTAAGGCAATGATTGGACATATCTCAATTGAGTCTTTAAGAAATGTTCATTCTCAGCAATATCCTCCACATTTGATTTTAATATTGTCACATATTAACACACAGTGAAGAGCATTGTTTCTTGTGCTGTACAGACAAAACATACTATTCATAGAGAAGGAAATGTGGTGTTACAGTTACAGCTAGGCTATAGAGAAAGATCAGCTTAATGCAAGATAAGTTCATTCAAAAGTCTGACAGCAGTAGGAAAAAAGCTGTTCTTGAGTCAGTTAGTACATGACCTCAGATTTTTGTATCTCTTTCCTGATGGAAGAAAGTGGAAGAGTGGTGATGAGCGGTGTCCAGTTGAGTGGTATCCTTAATTATGCTGGCTGCTTTGCCAAGGCAGCGAGGAGTGTAGACTGAGTCAATGGATGGGAGGCTGGTTTGCGTGATGGATTGGGCTACATTCATGACCTTTTGTAGTTCCTTGCGATCTTGGGCAGAGCAGGAGCCAAACCAAGCTGTGATATAACCAGAAAGAATACTTTCTATGGTGCATCTGTAAAAGTTGGTGAGAGTCGTAGCTGACATGCCAAATTTCCTTATTCATCTGAGAAAGTAGAGGTATTGGTGGGCTTTCTTAACTATGGTGTCAGCATGGAGGGGCCAGGACAGGTTGTTGGTCATCTGAACAGCTACAAACTTGAAGCTTTCAATCCTTTCTACTTCATCCCGTTGATGTAGATGGGGCATGTTCTCCTTTACACTTCCTGAAAATGACCGTATTTGCAAACTTGTGTTGCTGGACCATGTATTGATTATTCCATTACTCTACACTTTGAGGCAATTTTTGCTTTGGGTAGTAATTACACCTATTTAGTTTACTGTTGAAGACTAGCTAGCTCTCAAATAGAATGTTTCCCTATTTTGTAAACAGAGAGAACCTTTAAAAGGAAGTCCACTTTGATATGCCCAACATGGTCTGGACAAAATGCCAATGAACTCTATATGATGTAAATGAGCTCTGCAGAAAGAGGGTTAAAAAAACATGATCTGGGATTTGAGTTGTGAAGAAAGATTGAAAGGATTGAGTTTTTCAGAATGGAAAAGTGGCATCAGAAAGTTGACTTTATAAAGGCAGAAGGGAATATTAAAGTGCAGGGGATAATGTTTAAGTTGGAATATGAGTTGAAATTAAACTGCTGGAATTATGCCTAATTAAGTATTTTAGATATTGAAAAAAAGCTTTATTCAAAGAATTGATAAGAGATGTTGCCAGGATGTTGTCTGGTATGGAAGGGGTGGTGGTTTTAGGACAGATATCAGAAGTAGGTTCTTTACCCAGAGGGTGGTAAGGGTATGGAATGCCTTGCCTGCGTCAGTTGTAGATGCACCAAGTTTGGAGGCGTTTAAGAGGTTAGTAGATAAGTTTATGGATGAAAAGGGAATGGTTTAGGTTAGAAGGTCACTGCTTGTTCCTAATTGGTCGGCGCAACATCGAGGGCTGAAAGGCCTGTTCTGCGCTGTTATGTTCTATGAGTCTGCTGTCATTGAAGTTGCTTTTTTGTGACATTTAAAAAAAACATTTTTTTGAAATGTGAATATTTCTGGCAACCTTTTTGTAATAAAAGAACATGCCTGTTACAACAGCATAAAAAAACTAAGCAAAAATTTCAAGATTGAGATGTATAGATTAAGTGGTAATTGATTTAAAAACCTCAAATAGTGGCTGACTGCACACAAAGCTCTAAATTATCTTCCTTAGATTATCCCATGCAGATATTTCAATTGTTGGATGATTCAGCTTAACGCTGTGATTCAACATTTTGAACATTTATTAAGACCTAACAATGTCAATTGATCAACCACAAGATGACTTGTTGCACTTGGTAATCAAATTAGTTTAACATTTCTGGTTCTCATTTCAAGTTCAGGGTGGTGAGCAGGAAGGGGATTTGGAAATGAGTACTTTATTGCATTGAGTGACAGCAGGATCGAGTTATTTTTCTCTAACTGTTAAGACGGTAACTGGAAGTGGAAGATGGTGGGTGGAAAATTCAGTAACATATGTTATACATCTTCCTTGAGAAAATTTCTGGAAAAGTGTGTGGGAAATTGATGACCAAGTCACTGTGATATCTGAAGTTCACTTTAGATTTCAAGATGCATCTGAATATCGGTGCTTATTGGAATTAAATTTCACATTTCTTGTGCATGCACTGTTGGGAAAGATCAGGAAAGTAGTACTGATTGAATAACACTGTAAAGGAGATAGCACAGGTACAATGGATCAAATAGCCTCTTACTATTCCATAATATTCTATAATTTTGTAGAAAATCTATTTTTTTTTTTTTGCTATCTCATTCTTGTTTTGGTTTTTCACATTTTGATTTGGTATTTTTTTGACAAAACAATATTCCACTTCATAGTCCCAAATCAGTTTCCAATTCTGAGGATACTATTGTTAAAAATGTACTAAAATCCAAAGGAAAGATTAATTTTGACAGTTTACATGGAGTGCTAAGACACAAGTAGAGTTGTTCTTTGTATGGCAGTAGCATTTTGTTTGCCTTGTGAAATGTTATTTTCTGAATACTGGTCAATACTGATCGTTGTACTCCTTGTTTTGGGGATTCACCCTTTTTGTTGATTTAAGTTTTATAAACTAATGTTCAATTTTATTTGTCATGTTGTGGAGAAATCTGAACATTTAGCAGATGCAGGTCACACTATTTCTGTGGTCACAACTTGGTTAGCTGTAGATACAGATGCAATATATTTTTGCCAATACAAGTATGGTTTTAGTACATGTGTATAATCCTTTGCTTTTTTGCTAAGCTTTTTTTTTAAAACAAATATTGGATGTATGAGCAGAGCTATTGAGGCTCAAAAAGAAAACTACGGAGATGGTCATTTATCTACTTGCAGTTGTTTTTTCATTAAATTATTGTAATTTATTCCCTTACCTGAACTCCATACACACCTCTCCTAACTTAATTGATTTGCAAGAATTTTTCCTCTAATTTATTTTCCTGGGACTTGGTGTTCAAACACAAATTTTTACATTAAAAAAGTCTTGATACCTCCCCAGTTTATTTCATTGTTATTCACTAATTTTTAGAATTACTTTTGCATATCCTTGTCGTATGTCACTCCCTCAATTAAGGAGTTAGATAGATGTTTTCTGGTAAATCCTATTGTGGCTTTGTTGCAGAGATGTTGCCAAAAGTGACATATATAGAACATAGAACATAGAACAATACAGCACAGAACAGGCCCTTCGGCCTTCGATGTTGTGCCGACCAAAATAAAAAGCAATGCCCCTCCTAACTAAACCATTCCCTTCTCATCCATATACTTATCAACTAACCTCTTAAACGCCACAAAACTTGGCGCATCTACAACAGCTGCAGGCAGGGCATTCCACTCCCTAATCACTCTTTCAGTAAAGAACCTACCTCTGATATCCGTCCTATAACTCATACCCCTTAATTTTAAGCTTTGTCCCCTCGTGCGAGCTTTCTCCATCCTAGGAAAAAGGCTATCACTGTCCACCCTATCTAAACCTCTAATCATCTTATATGTGTCAATAAGGTCTCCTCTTAGCCGCCTTCTTTCTAACGAAAACAACCTCAAATCCCTCAGCCTCTCTTCATAAGACCTGCCCTCCATACCAGGCAACATCCTGGTAAACCTCCTCTGTACCTCTCCAATGCCTCCACATCTTTCTTATAATGTGGGGACCAGAACTGCACACAATACTCCAAGTGCGGCCGCACTAGAGTTTTGTACAGTTGCAACATGATGCTGGGCTCCTAAATTCAATTCCCCCTACCAATAAAAGCTAAGACTCCATATGCCTTCTTAACAACTTTATCCACTTGACTGCCTACTTTCAGGGATCTATTGACACATACACCAAGATCCTTCTGTTCCTCAACACTATTAAGAGCCCTACCATTTAGCCCTATACTCTACACATTTATTGTTCCTGCCAAAGTGCATTACCTCACACTTTTCCACATTAAACTCCATTTGCCACCTCTCGGCCCAGCTCTGCAACTTGTCCAAGTCACTCTGTAAACTAAAACACCCCTCCTCACTATCTACCACACCACCAACTTTAGTATCATCTGCAAATTTACTGATCCATACCTCAATACCCTCATCCAGATCATTTATAAAAATTACAAACAGCAGGGGCCCCAAAACAGACCCCTGAGGCACACCACTCGTCACCGAACTCCACGATGAAAATCTCCCATCAACCACCACCCTCTGTCTTCTATCTGCCAGCCAATTTCTAAGCCAATTTGCTAAATCACCCTCTATTCCACACATCTGCATTTTCTGTAGAAGTCTTCCATGGGCCACCTTATCAAAAGCCTTACTAAAGTCCATATATACTACATCAACCGCCTTACCCCCATCCACCTCTCTGGTCACTTTCTCAAAAAACTCAATGAGGTTAGTAAGGCATGACCTACCCTTCACAAAACCATGATGACTATCCCCAATCAATTCATTTCTCTCTAAATAACTATAAATCCTATCCCTAATAATTCTCTCCAATACCTTGCCCACCACAGAAGTAAGACTCACTGGCCTATAATTCCCAGGAAGGTCTCTCTTCCCCTTCTTAAACAATGGGACCACATTCGCCATCCTCCAGTCCTCCGGAACCACACCCGTAACCAACGCGGACCTGAAGATCAGAGCCAGAGGCTCTGCAATCTCCTCTCTTGCCTCCCAGAGAATCCTAGGGTAAATCCCGTCCGCCCCAGGGGACTTATCCAACTTCAAACCCTCGAGAATATCTAGCACATCCTCCCTATCTACTTCAATACTTTCCAGTTTGCTACCCTGTACCTCAGTGTTCTCCATAACTACATTTACATCACCCTGCGTGAATACCGAAGAGAAATATTTATTCAGTACCTCTCCAATCTCCTCAGGCTCCACGCACAACTTTCCACTGCTGTCTATGACTGGCCCTAATCTTGCCCTAACCAATCTTCTATTCTGAACATATCGAAAGAAAGCTTTAGGATTCTCCTTAATCCTATCAGCCAACATCTTCTCGTGTCCCCTCTTAGCTCTCCTCAATTCACTTTTTACCTCCTTCCTAGCTAATCTATAGCTATCCATTGCACTACCTGGGCCTTCAAGCCTCATCCTGACATAAGCCTCCTTTTTCTTCTTAACCAGCAAATCAACTCTTTTCGTACACCAAGGCTCTCTTACTCGTCCATTTCCTCCCTGCCTGACAGGGACATACTTATCACGGACTCGCAGCAGCTGCTCCTTGAATAAGCACCACATTCCAGATGTTCCCAGTCCCTGTAGTTCCCTAGTCCAATCTATGCACCCTAATTCTCTCCTGATGGCCTCATAATTACCCTTCCCCCAGCTATAACTACTGCCCCCAGCTTCATGCCTATCCCTGTCCATCACTCAGGTGAACGTAACCGAATTGTGGTCACTATCACCAAAATGTTCACTAACTTCCAAGCCTAACACCTGGTCTGGCTCATTGCCCAGCACCAAATCCAATGTAGCCTCACCTCTAGTTGGTCTATCCACATACTGAGTCAAAAAACCTTCCTGCACACTTTGTACGAAAACTGACCCCTCTAACGAGGTAGAGCTATAGCTATTCCAATCAATATTAGTAAAGTTAAAGTCCCCCATAACAATTACCCTATTACTTTCACTCCTGTCCAGGATCGACTTTGCAATCCTTTCCTCTACCTCTCTAGAACTTTTAGGAGGTCTATAAAAGACTCCCAACAGGGTGCCCTCTCCTCTCCTGTTTCTAATCTCAGCCCATACTACCTCAACAGACAAGTCCTCATCAAACTTCTTTTCGATCACCGTGATACAGTCTTTGACCAGTAACGCCACTCCTCCCCCCCCTTTCTGTTTTTAAAATTTTGGTTATGTCTACGGACATGTCACAAATGAGACGACGATGGCCTAGTGGTTTTATCACTAGACTATTAATCCAGAAACTCAGTTAATGTTCTGGGGACCAAGGTTCGAATCCCACTGCAGATAGTAGAATTTGAATTCAAATCAAAAAAAATCTGGAATTGAGAATCTACTGATGACTAGAAAACCATTGCCGATTGTCGAAAAAACCAACCTGGCTCACTAATGTTCTTTAAGGAAAAAAATCTGTTGACCTTACGTGGTCTGGCCTACATGTGACTCCAGAGTTACAGCAATGTGGTTGATTCTCAGCTATCCTTTTGAAGTGGCTGAGCGAGATCAATGGATCAATATCAAATTCTCATGGACTGCAGCAATTCAAGAAATCAGCTCACCACCACTTTCTTAACGGCAACGAGGGATGGGCAATAAATGCTGGCCCAGCCAGTGACGCTCATGTCCCACAAATTAATTAAAAAAAAAAATTCTCCCTTCTTCCCTTTCCAATACTGCAATGGTTAGGAATCCACTACATGGAAAATTTGAGCATCAAACCTTTCTGCTAACAACAGCAAGCATTGATAGAGCACCTTTTAATGTATTTTAGTCTCTAGATGTATAAACATGCATCACATCATATAAGAATGTGGCCCATATGGATAGGGCAGATTCATGGTCAAAGTGGAGAGTTTTAAGGACCGTTTTATGGAAGGCATGAGTGATAGACGTTTAGCTGTTTAGGAAGGAAATTCCAGAGTTTAATATTTTAGGGGTAGAAGGCCTGAGTTGAAACAATTAAAATGGGGTTTGAACAAAAGGACAGATTTGAAGAAATGCATGCATCTTGATAAGGTATTGCACTTTAAGAGGGGATAGATGTGAAGGGGCACATCATAGAGGGATGATATAGGTCAGTGATCACGGGTGAGGAGTAGGTGGATCTACATGTGAGTTAGAACACAAGTAACAGAGTTTGGGCTGACCTTAAGTTATGGGAGACCAGTTTGGAGAGCATTGGAGTAGTCAAATCCAGAGTTAACAAAGGCATGAGTGTTTCAACAGAGCAGGGAAGAGTTGGGCAAAGTTATGAAGGCAGTACTTTTGGTCCTAATAATAGTGCGGCTATGTGGTCAGATGCTCATTTCAGAGTCAAATAAGACGCCAAGGTTGTGAGCAGTCTGATTCAGCCTCAAGACATTTGACAGATAGACAGATGGAACTCTGGCTGTGGATTTGAGTTAGTGACAAGAGCAATGAGGGTGACTTTGGCTTCCCAATGTTTCATTGGAGGAAATTTCAGTGGGATGCCAGACAAGAAAGGGTTAAAGGAGGTGTTGAGGAGATAGAACTGGGAATTATCAACATACGTGTGGAAACTGATATTTTTAGAATTATGTTATTGAGGGGCAATAGATGGGCCGAGGATATATATTTCGGGGACTCTAGAAGTAACAGTTGGAGAGAGGGAAGACAAATCATTGCAAGTGATTTTCAGGCTACAATTGGATAGATAGGATGGAACTATTTACAATCTTTTAATGAACCAATGTATCTCTTTGCCATGTTACATTTTATTTCCTTCAAAATAATATGTGAAGTTTGTGGTCTCTCTAGGTTTCCACTGTGAATAACATGAGTTTTCTGCAGTGATTTGTTACAATTGAATGACATTTTGAATCATTTTAGAGGGCAGTTAAAAGTCAACCACACTGCTGTGGGTTTGGAGTGATTCATAGAGTAGACTAGGTCAGGACAGCAGATTTCCTTCCCTAAAATAATGAACCAGATGGAATTTTACCCTGGTAGTTTCATGGTCATCAGTACTGACACTAGTATTAACTCTTCACTCCAGATTTATTTTAATTGACCTAAGCTTTTTGCAGCTTTTAGGATGGGATTAGATCCCACGTCAGGAACATTAATCCAAGCTTCTGCGTTTACTAATCCAGTAACATTACCATCATACTGCCCAATCTTTAATTAGTTGACTCATAACTATCATCTGAAATGATCTAATAAGTCCTTCAGTTCTCTCAAACTGCTAGAGAAAAATCAAAGAAGAATGATACTTGGACTGGACTGACCACCTGACATCAACAAAGATATCGAGTATGACAAAAGGCATATTGAACCCAGCTGAATCTGCAAATTTCTGTTCGCTTACAACTGGGGATGTCTGCCAAAATTGGGGGAGCTAACTTGAGAGAAATTAAGCAACTACTGATATAATCATCCTCATGAATCATACCTTACGAACAATGTCGCGGACGCCTCCGTTTGTGGGTATGCCTGATCCCATCACAGGAAAAACTCTTCAGAGGTGGTGGCACAATGGTATACGTTTGAGAGCAGACATCCCTGTAAGTGCTCAATGTTGACTCCAGACCTCATGAAGTTTCATAGTATCAGCTCAAACATGAGCAAGGAAATCCCTTGCTAATTACTGTCTCCTACAGCCCCCCTCAGCTGGTGAATCAGTACTCCTCCATCAAAACTGCATGTTGGCCACCACTTAGAAAAAGCATTGAGGATAGGAAGGATACAAAATGTACTCTGGAACGATGACTTCAGTTCTCACAAGTGATGTTAGAACGCCACTCCTGGCATGATGATAACAATAGGAATGACGATGCCCAGTACTTGTGGAGACAAACCATCATGTTGTCTGACAGTGTCTCTGTGCCATGTTTGGGGTGGCATAGTGGCACAGTGGTTATCACTGCTGCTTTACAGCGCCAGGGATTCGGGTTTGATTTCCAGCTTGGATCACTGTGTGGAGTTTGCACATTTTCCCTGTGTCTGCGTGGTTTCCTGTGGGTGCTCTGGTTTCCTCCCACATTGCGAAGTTGTGTGGGTTAGGTGGATTGTCCATGCTAAATTGCACCTTTAATTTCGGGTGAATTAGTTAGAGTAAATTCACCGGGTTGTGGGAATAGTACCTGGGTGGAATTGTTTTGGGTGCAGACTTGATGCCATGAGAATGGTCTTCTGCTCAGTCGAGACTCTGTGATTAAATGGGATAGATTCAGATCAGATTTAGCAGCTCAAAAGTGAGCATCGATGACATGCTGTGGATCAGAATTGTATTCCTGTACAGTATGCAAGGTCGTGGCTTAGCGTATCTCCAACTAGATTGTTACTACCAAGCCAAGGCATACCCAAAAATGAAGTGCAATCTGGTGAAACTATATTGCATGATAATGTATATACCAAAGAGCAGAAGCAGCATTCTATTGACAGAGCAAAATGACCCCATGACAAACAGATTGGATCAAAGCTCTGCTGTCCTGTCTCATCCAATTGTAAATGGCATTGGATAGTTAAACATTCCATCCTCAATGCTGGCAGAGCTCAGTACATCAGTGCAAAGGGCAATAATGAAGCTTTTGCAGCCATCTTCAGCTCTCAATGCCAAGTGGATGATGCATTTTAGCGTTCTTCTAATGTCCCCACCCCAGTTCCATTCATTCCATATGATAGCAAGAAATGGCTGATATTTGTTAATAGCAAAGATACTAAATTGCTTCATCAATCTTGGCTAAAGATTTGTGCTCCAGAGCTAGCCATACCTCTGAGCTAACTGAGCTGTTCCAGTATAGCACAATACTGGCATCTGTCTGACAACGCAGAAAATTGCTCATATGAATGTAGATTGTATTCACCCTGGAACTGACAAGTAATATATGTGCCACACATAGTGGCCTGGTGGTTAGCACTGCTGCCTGACAGCACCAGGGACCCACGTTCGGTTCCTGGTTTGGCTCATTGATTGTGTGGAATCTGCAAGTTCTCCCCGTGTTTATTTCCACTTTCTCCGGTGCTCTGATTTCCTCCATCCATCTAAAAGCCATTCTGGTTAGGTGCAATGACTGTGCTACATTCTCCCTTATTGTACCTGAACGGCGCCAGAGTATGGTGACTAGGGAATTTGCACAGTAACTTCGTTGCAGTGTTAATATAAGCCTACTTATGACTAGTAAATAAATTTTCACTCTTTGAGTGTCAGACAATAACCATCTTCAACAAGACAAGCTCTAACAGTCTTTCCTTGGCATTTAATGTAATTATAACTGAATCTCCACAATCAACATTCTGGTTAACACTATTGAGTAGAAACTAGTCCAACTATATAAATACTGTGACTACAAGAGCTGGTCAGAAAATGGGAATTATGTGTAACTCACATCCTGATCCCACTCTCCAACAAGATGTGTCCACCATTAACAAGGAACAAGTCCAGAGTATAATGAAATACTCGCCACTTGCTTAGATGAATGTAGCCCCAACAAAACGCGAAGCTTTTCACCATTCAGGACAAAGCAGCCAATTTGATTGCACCCCAACTAACAGCATAAACGTTTACTCTCTCAACCACTGGCATGCAGTGACTGCATTGTGGACTATTGACAAGACGAATTATAGCAATTCTCCAAGGTTCTTTCAACACCAACTTCCAATCCACATCCTATACCCACAGAAGAAAAGAGTATTGGTACACCATCACCTTAAAATTCCTCTCCAAGCCTCCACACCATCCTCACTGGTCAAAACCCTGGAACTCCCTTCCTTACACCACCATGGACTTCAGTGGTTCATGCACGTGGCTTGTCACCACTTCTACCTCACATCCAACGAATGATTTAAAAAAAAAAAAAGAGCTTTCAGTAGAAATCTTAATTTTTATCACAAATAAAGGAAGTCTTACATTTGTTTAACGCCATATTGCAGCTCTGAGATCTGAAAGTGCTTGGCGGTATATTATTGTCTGTGGATGACTGCTAATATGTTGCCAAACATGGGAATTTTTGTTTGTCACAAACAACAAATTACATATTAATAGAATTGAAAGTTAATTTTGACACAGGCAGAACTCCCTGATTGTAACCCTCTCTGAATGGTACCGTGAGTCCCTTTGCCTCCTGAATGACCAGAATCGATAAATCTCACTTTTGCAGCACCCTCACAGTAATACAAAGAACTTAGATTATGATGTGTTCAAGTCCTGTAGTGGAGTTCAATCTACAATGTCCTGATTCAGAGGCACCAACTGAGCAAGATTGTTTACTTGGAGTAACTTGTTACTCTTAAAAAGTGGGAACTTCTAAATCTTCAATAGTTTCCATCTATGAAGGCGTGTTAGAATTTATTTTTGCAAGTAAATGGATTTACTGTTTAGTTACATGTAAGTTGGAAGCTAAACAAAGAATTTGGAAGTCGTAAACAGTCTACTGTACAGCCAATGATATACATTTCATGTTTAACCAAGTATGTGGAACATCTCCTAGTTTTCAAGTTAGCCACAATGAAAAGAAAACCATGTGCTAATGAAAATTACTACAAGCGGTTCCAGTGACATAATCCAAAATAGTGAGACTTTGCGTGCTCAATGTTTCAGCCTGTGATTAGTTCCACCATTCATTTTTTAATAATCTGTAACAAATGTTGAAATGTTATTTTAAAGTATGTAAATGATGTAGCTGAGGATGGATTTTGCCTTGCTTGCCACGAGCCAACACATCCTTTTCACACTACATTGTCATGCTTATTGAAGAATAACATTTCTGAAGTTATTTCTGTGATATTACATGAGTTTAATCTGTTGTAGCTTCCTGGATAATAAAACTAGTCTGTAATAACACGTTCAATGATTTATGTTCCTGTCAAGCAATTCCAATTGGCAGGAGAAAATAATCTGTGTGTTCTGTGTATACTTCTATATGTATATGATATAACTGTTACAATTTGCACAGTTTCGAGCTTTTGTGGATCTCATGAATGGAATAATAAATCACAAATTATTTATTATTTGAACTTGCTTGGAATGGGAGGAGAAGTTTATATAATTTATTTTACTCTATTGGACAAGTAGCTGGTTGTCCAAACTCCAGTGAACGTTTAGTTTAGTTTCTTTGTTCAATATTCATGTCACGTGTTGTAGGAATTTATATCACATCAGTGAAAGTCAAATTCTTAATTATGTGAAGTTGTTGAGGCGAATAGGGTTGATGCACTTGAGGATAAGTTCATAAGGGAGGAAGGAACTGAAGGAGGATATTCTGGAAGTGGATGAAGTAGGATGAGAGAGGCTTGTTTAAGGTTTTAAAGTTTATGTATTAATGTCGTAAGTAGGCTTACATTAACACCGCAATGGAGTTACTGTGAAAATCCCCTATTTGTCACACTCCGGCACCTGTTTGGATACACTAAGGGAGAATCTAGCATGGCCAATGCAACCAACACGTCTTTTGGACTGTGGGAGGAAACCCATGCAGATACGGGGAGAATGTGCAGGCTCTGACCAGCCAATGACCCAAGCCAGGAATCAAACTCACTGTAAGGCAGCAGTGCTAACCACTGTGCTACTGTGTGTGGAACATAAATGCCTGCATGAATCAACTGGACTGAGTGACATATTTCTATGCTGTTAATTCTGCGATACCACAGCATCACCATCTTTTGCAGTATCTAAATTTGAACAAATTGTTTCATTTACTTTGCCTAAAGAAGTTTTAGTGCAGTATGATTCTTCCAGCCTTGGTGTTGTCATTGGTAACACATTGCTGTGGCTGTTGTTTGAAATGTTTGACAGTTCTGTCTTGGAAAAGAAAATCAAACTTCTTCAGGTCAGATGCTGCAGTTGATCCTGGCGGATTAACTGGTGTGCAGTTGTGATGTTGAGTGTTGACACATAGTACAGGATATGGGTTACTGGATATGACATACCTCATCATGTCTTGGCCATGAGCGATAAGAAGCAAGATGATTTGCCAGTATCAATGTACAATTCAAAGCACTATAAATGTAACCATTTGCAATGTTACATTTAGTTAAACCAATGTGCAAGTCCTACTGTTTTGTTGACTTCATAAAGCATAACTGTTCTATTGAGTAATATGCATCATTTGCTGTAAATTGCAGTGTGTATTGTGACCCAGAGTATGAGACGACCATTTTTGATCTTCAAAATTAATGTTTTTGCATAAACTCAGCATATCATTTGACCCCCCCCCCCCCACCCCTCCCTTTCAGCTATGGGACGCTATACCTGCATTTGTTGCCAGTCTCAATCTTTCATCTCAAAATGCATGTTTTAGTCAGTTTACACTGTAAATTGGTGCAGTGGATGAAACAGGCAATACTGTTTGTGTTGAAAAGATGATGCACGGGAGTTTAAAACATGCCCACACACAGTAGACAGCTCATGAAATGCAAGTGACGAACAGAAGTGCATTGTCCAGCAAAAAGAATGACATACAAAGCTGTTTTCAAGCTAAAAATTGAATTTTTTTAACTCATCTATAACTCTGCTGCAGTGAGGGAATAAAGTATCAGTGAAAGGCTGGTGCAGCAATATAAGAGATGGAATCCATCCTGAAGAAGAAGTAACCCAAGACCAAATGTACTATTAGGATAGAGACCAGCCATTGACCTGACCTTGAGAGATGTATGTGAGATCAAGGATGCCTATGGAGAAGTAAGATCCATATTGCATTTATACCAGGGGATCTAAAATCCATAGTTTAATCTTTAGATATAGGTCTCAACACGTCATTCAAGGATCACATTTGCACCGAATGGTGGAAGTTTGGTGCAGAATTAAACTTTCACCAAGAATGGAAATATGCCCACAGTCCCAATTGATGTATGATTTCATTATCAAATTGTTAGTGCGCAAAGTGTCATCAGATCATTCAAAATATGTGCAGTATCCACTTCAGTGGGTGGAGAGGGAGGTGATTTGTTGTGGGGAGATAATTCTGAAATCCTGTAGTACCAAATCTGATTCAGAGTAGCATCCTATCAATGATGCCATACCCAGAGTGACTCAGACTGAACTCAATAAACCTTTTCCCTTGTCTTTGCTGAAAACAGTGAATTCAATGATTTTAAAATGCTTTGATTGGGTTAAAGATGTCATGGACTATTAATTCATTCAACAAACAGCCCACAATAATGTAATCTGAATTGTTGGTGTTTTGTTTTTCACATTTCAAAATAGCAACCATCCATACCCATGATTCACATTTCTGTTGGTGATACATCAAATCCCATCTTTGAAAGCATTTTAGATCTTCAAAGGTCAACTTTTATATTTCAATTGATAGTACTTGGGGTATATTCATGGCTAGCAGCCTACAACATTGAATATATATTCTTCTTAAAACACTTGGGACTGTTCAGAGCTGTTGTCTAATCTCAAGGTTCTGCAGACCACTTGCAATTGTGATTTTTGTTTTAAATGTGCTCAGAATTCCAAGAATAGATCAATTGCCCAGTTATTCATTTCCTGGTAGACATTGTACTCTGACTCTATTCATGTGGTTGAGATGGTGCAGAATGCTGATCAGTTGATTAATTATTGCATACATAACTGTTTGGATGTTATTCATCTTTAATGAGATAAAGTGGACTTTCTTCTCTGAGGGTTGTTAGCCTTTAGAATTCATTCCCACAGGGAGCAGTAAAGGCTGGGTCATTGAATATATTCAAGGCTGAATTGGAACAAATTTTTGATCTACAAGTGAAACAAGGTTATGAGCGACAAGAGTGGAGATAAGACCAGTCATGGTCATTTTGAATGGCAGAGCAGCCTTGTGGGTCAAATGGCCAATTGCTGTACCTATTTCTTATGATCTTATGATTTAAGATTTTTTTCCAATAACATGTTAGGCATTTAAATGTTGCCCTCCAGCTCAGGCTTACAAAGTCACTCATATCATTGAATTTTATTTACTCGCAACACCTTTTAACTTCAGATCTTTGGAACTCTTTCCCTGATAAACGTGTGGTGGTCCATTTTGGCAGGACCAATGGGATGAAGCAGTATAATATCAAGGGTAGGAGTCTTGGCAGTGTTGAGGAGCAGAAGGATCTTGAGATCCAGGTCCATAAGTCTCTTAAATCTGCCCCGCAAGTGGAGGATGTGGTCAAATAGGCATATGGTGTACTGGCCCTCATTAATAGAGGAATTGAGTTTAGGAGTCGGGAGGTAATGCTGCAACTTTATAAGACCCTTGTCAGATCCCACTTGGAGTATTATGTGCAGTTCTGGTTGCCTCACTATAGCAAGGAGGTGGAAGCTATTGAGAGGGTGCAAAGGAGATTTACAAGGATGTTGCCTGGATTGGGGGGCATGCCTTAGGTTGAGAGAGCTAGGTCTCTTCTCCTTGGAGAGGCGAAGGTTAAGAGGCGACCTGATAGAGATTTATAAGATGTTGAGAGGAATAGATAGAGTGGATTCTCGGAGGCTATTTCCCATGGCTGAAATGGTCGCTATGAGAGGTTTAAGGTGCTGGGGGGTAAGTACAGAGGAGATGTTAGATGCAAGTTTTTCACTCAGAGGGTGGTGAGTGAGTGGAATCGGTTGCCATCAGTGGTGGTAGAGGCGAACTCGCTGGGGTCTTTTAAGGGACTTCTGGATGAGTACATGGGATTTAATGGGATTGGGAGTTACAGATAGTTCTATGGCCTGGTAAGTATAGATATGATTGGCACAACTTGTGGGCCGAAGGACTTGTTTGTGCTGTAATGTTCTGTGTTCCTTACCTCCCTCTTTGGGGACCTGCAAATCTAGCTGACTACAGCACCTTGAGACTTCATTGTTGGAAGTTTCATCTTTTGGGTGGTACATTGCACTAAGGTATTGTCTACGTTTCAGATGGATTTGAGGAAAAAATATTACAACTGTTTAAAAGTCTAGTTACAAGACTTGATTTATCCCAGCCTGTTCTCACTTTTTAAAAAAAACATTTATTATGTTCTCCATTCTGACCTATACTGAGATGTTCCTTGTTAAAATGCTGTGTGTAATATTATTATTTCTTTTTCTTATTTCGTGAGATATAGGCATCGCTGACAAGGCCATCATTTATTGCCTATCTATAATTTCCCTTAAACTAATTGACTTTTATGAGCCATTGTAGAGACCAGTAAAGAGTCCAATGTATTGTGGATCTGGAGTTGTGCGTGAGGCCAAACCAAGTAAGGAGGGCAAATTTCCTTCCTTAAAGGAAGGGTATTAGTGAACCACATGGTCATTTACAATCCTTGCTGATATTTGTCATGGCCACCATTACTGGGATCAGCTTTCAATTGCAGATTTTATTAATTGAATTTAAATTCAACCAGACGCTGTGGCAGCATTAGAACCTGTGTCCAGAGAATATTAGCAAGGGCCTCTGGATTACTTCTATAGTAAAGTTAATGCTGCGCCATCCTTTCCAATTCCTCAAGCAACGGTACTTTCCACTCACAATTTTGAAATATGGAATGGATTTTCTTTAATTTTGATGATTAGCCATGACCAATGAATAGTGGAGCAGGCTTGAAGGGTCAGATGGCCTTCTGTTTTCTATGATTTCCATGTGTTTTTCCTCTGCTGTAATGGAACGAGTTCTAACTTACCCCATTCTCACTTTGGTTTGGAAGATGCACGATTGTCTGCCAGTTAGCAGGTCCTGTGTTCAAGCCCTCTTTGGGGACCTGCAAATCTAGCTGACTACAGCACCTTGAGACTTCATGGTTGGAGGTTTCATCTTTGGATGGTACATTACATTTGTCTATGTTTCAGATGGATTTGAAGAAAAAAAATTCCATGGTGCTTTTAAGCTATCCTCAGAATATTAGCAACAGTGAAAATAATGAAATTATCTGACTGATGTTCAGTACAAATGTTAGCTGAATCCTTAGTAATATTTGGTTCATTTCTGTTGATGTTAAATAAATGTTTTCCTTTCTTTGGAGCATACAATTCAATTGTATTTCCTCATTTTTATGTGGCAACTTCAGTTTTTCCCCTCCTAAGCATTCCCGAGTCCCTGCTGTGTTGGGTGATTCAAGGAGACTATTACTGCCAGTTTATTAGAAAATAATTAGCAGTAAATTACAAGAAAATTCCACACACAGTATATATCAGATTGCAAACAGACTAGATGAATATGTGATTATGCGATATGCAGACATTGAAAAGTCTGAATTTCTGCCATGGATGAGCTAAGACACATGTTCTTAATATGTTCTTAATAAAAGACAGCGGGACTAGAATTGGCATAACTGTGTGGTATTTAAAATGTCTTTAAAAGGTAATGCCCAAATTCTGTTTGATTTGATTGATTGATTACCGTGTAGCAGAACTGTTTTGCAAAAAAAATTACAATGTTGCAAAAAAGCATATTTATTGAAATTCATTTATACTGATTGACGTTATAATTTTTTGTGGGTTTCATCGTATCTAATTATAATTTGAGTAAACGTTAAAGAATCTGTCTGACTTTTGTATTCTGCATGTGACGTAGTTTGTTCTTCTGCAATCATGGATTCTTAATAGCTAAAATGTTGTCCTTTTTAACCCTTGGAGTAAGAGAAGTGACTAAAGCTTTAATCTCTGAGGAGGTCTTTGTAAAAGGTCAGAAACTGACATGATCCATGAATGGTTGATGAAAGCCACGTTGTATGATCTGAATCTCAAACTTTTACAGTACAGGAGGAGACCATTTAGCTTGCCGTATCAGTGCTGGCTCTCTGATCTGTGAACCTGTATTTATTTTTGTTGCCTGCCATTTTCTATATCAAGTATTTTCAAACATTATTGTAAATCCTACTTCCAGCATTGATTCTGGGTAGGTTACTCTACGTTTTAATGATCTTCTATATAAAGTGATTATTCCTCATGTTTCTGCTTTTTGATGACAATCGTAAATTTCTGTTTCCAATTTCCAACTCTCCAAGCAATGGTAGCTTACCCCTCATAAGTTTTGCAAACTTTGAATGGATTTTCCTTAACTTTCTCTGCTGCAATGGAATGAGTTCTACCTTTTCACATTCTCCCTTTGGCTCAGAGGTTGCACTATTGCCTCTTGGTCATCAGGTCATGGTTCAAGCCCTTTTTGAGGACTTGCAAACCTACCTGACTATAGTACCCTGAAGCTTCATTATTGGAAGTGCCATCTTTTGGATGGTATGTTGTGTTGTCTGCCTTTCAGGAGGATTAAAAAAAAAATCCCATGACACTTTTTATCTGTTCTCAGGATATGGGCAATGCTGAAGAGACTGCAATTATCCAAGTACCCAGCATGGTATTTCGTAAGTGTTTGAAGAAGAATAGGGGATTTTCCTCATTGCCTCCCCTCCCCACTAGTTTTTTGATCAAAATGTGATCTTCATCCAACGCTGCTAAAACATATTACAGTGACTAGTTTTTGCTGTGTTTGGGATCATGCTGTGTTCAAATCTGCTGCCATGTTTACCTATATAAGATCAGTATTGGCAAAGTACTTGCTCATGAAGTAATTTAGAATGTCCTGAATATGTGAAAGGTGCTATATAAATTAAAATTCTTCCTTTTATCTGTCTTCATGAAGGATATTATTCCTCTTGTGTGAATTATCTTTTCCATACCTTAGGTAGGCACCAAAACTCAGCATACTATTCTAAATCAATGTGGAAAGTGTTGACTCGGCAAAGATGTGGCTACAATGACATGATTTTAGCCTCACATAACTATTTTAGTTAAATTGCCTTGTGAAAATTCACGCTATGTAGGCAGATAATTTCACGCAAGTATTAACTTCAGCATCTACCATCATTCACTTTGATGCAGGTGAAACACACAAAAATAAAGACAACCCATGTAAATTCTGCTTTTCATCTTCTGATATTCACAACAAATGATCAAAAAAGTACTTCATATGCTGTGCGAATATGTATTAGAGATCAAATGTCCAACAATGTGTCTATTACTCATTTTGTAGTTGCTGATTAGCAATGCAACTAGCCACATCTGGAGTCCTAATTAGCCACATGTGGGTACTGGGTAGTATATTGGACAACAGTTTTCCAACTGTAGCCAAGCTAATTTGTAAATATAAAAAAAACTCATTTAATTGACACAGTGTGTTCCCCAACATCAACTTAATTTAATCTTCTAACTCCAGCGATGAGGTGTTAATCAGGTAACAACTGCTGTCTGCTGTTTTGGAAAATAGTCATGTTAAGTTGAAATTAATTGCTCTCCCAGGCTATACCATGCTTCCTCTAATGTCATTGCTGTTTTGTATCCTGCCTGTGATAGAAGTATTTTGTATAGTTGCCAGATGTAAAGTTAAAAGGGATAGAGAGAAATTTCATTCCATGGCATTGTCCTGTCTGATTGTACAAAACATACACATGAATGGTTTGAAAAATTGAGTAGTTGGCTATAGCCTTGAATCTAGTAATAAAAAAAAACAGCCTTGTGGGTTCATTCTATCCCCACAGAGGATGTGGGTTTGTCTGTCTCCTGTTTGAAATGCAGGAGAAAGGTATCTATTTTAGATGGGCTTCAAGTTTGTCCAAAGTTCAATTGCATTTTTGGCCTCCACTGTGACTTTTATTAATGCAAACTTTTTCATAGGATTATTATTGGATAAATGTACTTGTTAAAAGTTGATTTTAAACTATGGGTGGTTTTGACATTCCATCAAATACGGCTGCTGTTTGTTATTGTTAATTTAAATGCCTAAGAATATGATTAATTACAAAAGAAAGTCATATGTTAAATAAGTTATATAGGTTATGAGGCCACTCTTAGTCAGTGTTTATCACCAGATTCTTTGTAAGCAATGGATGTGTTCCTTGAACACTATTATTGTCGATTGTCCCTCAATTCATGAATGGCATCTACTCTGGGTCGTGTATTTCTGGCACAGACGTTTTCATGTGACTGAACATGCTTCTTGTGGACTCAGATATTTGCACACAAAGGGCAGGGTGTTCCATGAGGCAATGGGATCTAAAGTGGAGAATTTGCTTCCTTTTCTTTCTGTTTCTGCCCCTACTTTACGTCGTCATTGCAGCATTAAGACTCAATGCGTGATCTAGCTTAATGGACAAGGAAGTTCCTCCTGGTCATTAAGGTCAATGCTGCTGCACTTCAAGGTGACATTGTGAGTTTTTGATTTTTTTTTTTGTCTTCCCCTGAAATGTTAGTCATTTGACAGTTGTGAAAACTGGCAGGGGAGATAATTTTTGGTCATCCAGGTACCGTGTCCAACCCATTGAAGTTGTTTCTGCAGGAATTTTTCCTCAATGTTATTGGAGCTGATTTCAAGAAGAGCACTAATGTTTGTTCAAAGGTCCTTCCATTTGGTCAAGCAATGTGATAGAGGCATTGTTGATGGAAATTCTCAATTCCTCTTGTGTTGTTGATACACAGTCCATGTCTCATTGCAGTACATGAATGTGGTGATGGCAACTGCTCTGAACTCTAGGAGTTTTGTTGATTTGCAAAGGCCTTTGCTATCAAATAAGTATCATGCTATAGTTCATAGGAGACTGAGCTAGCAAAACTTATCCAGTGTTGGATCTCCTGGACAGCGGTGGTCTTCTGAGTGAGGTGGCTGCCAAGGCATTGGAGATGCTCAACTTATTCCAGAATATCCTCTTCAATATATATTGGGAAATGGATTATTTGACTTACCAATCATGCGTGTTTTGTTCTGGAAATATGAATTCTTTTTACAGAATTAAAGAGGTGGCTTGCAAATCTGGTGCAGAGTGGGAAAAGACACTATAGTCATTTGCAGATCATGTGTGTGTATGATGGTCAGTTTAGGTTTGACACAGGCAACGGAGGTTAAAGAGCCTTTCATCTGGCTGGTACTTAATACTCAAACCAAAGGGTAATTATGAGGTGAAGAGCCACTGTTGGATAGATTATTGATCAGTGATTGTTGTCTTGTCAACTTAAAAAAAACCAGGGCTCTCAAATTAGATTGATTGGAATATATCTGGCTTTAGATGGATGACTTTTTCATTGAAGAGAAAAGGCATTTGCTAAGATTTTGGAGGGTTTTAATTATACTCACAAAAACTTGAAATAGAAACAGAAAATGTTGGAATTACTCAGTAAGCCTGGCAGCATATTTGGAGAGAAACAATAATAGTTTCAATAAGGGAGTGAGATTAGGTGAGATGGTTTGTAGATGAATAAAATTGGTATAGACTGATCAGCCTAGTAATCTGTTTCTGTTCATTGCTATTCAGTAATTGTAAGTATAATAGTGCGTTTGATTTGAAATATTAAGATGTATTATAAAATAGTTTTTTTTAGTAATTATGAAGGCATTATGTGCATCCCTGCATTCACTTTAGTTGACAAATGAAGAATAATTCTATAGAATTAATATGAAACAGCTTCATGTTTGCTTGCTTAAACTTACAGGATTTTTTAATTTTAATTTATAATGAATGTTCCCTTTCTGAGTAACTCTTATATTTTTACTGTTAGAATGTCTACAAATGATTCTATAGCTAAATCAAATATACAAGGCACAGACTAGATGGTGTTAGGCAAAAAAACTAGGTTGATTCACTTGGAGTGAACGGTAACCTATTCAACATTTTAGTTGAAGCATAGGAGGGGCCAAGTCCTGAAGAGTCACCCAACTGTCCTTCCTAATCCTGGACCTCCTGGAACCGTGCCATGATGAGGGCGACTCTAGCCCTCCTGCCTACGCGCATCCCTTTCCTTCTGGTCACCTTTGGCACCATTCTCAATGCCATCTGAGGAGAGGTTCCAGTCCTCCATTTAAGATTTGTCAGTGAGGAATTATGGACTTGGACAGTGGAACAGGATGATTGTGATGAGTAAATTTAAGATTTTTTTTCTGTGGATCTGGGGAGTCCAGAGAGTAGTTGAATCTCGAGGCTGTTGTTACATGTTTTAGGTATGTTTTATATGAGGGAAGATATAAAACATATTGATCTTTTCTGTTGGAATACAGAAAATGAGAGATTTGTTATTAAAATCTGGAAGATGTGCAATAAAATGCTATTTTTTTTCTCCACTGCCTTTGTTTACAATGCAGATAATGTATTAAGCTTTGTTGCAGTAGTGGTCCATAAACCTTGCCCAATGAGATCCGACATCAGTACTTGACATTGCAACTTTCTGGTTAATTACCTCTGCCTCAAAATGGCACACATTTTTGATGTAGCTTTTGAGAATTGTATCCGCACAAAGAATGAAGAAAACACCTGACCAAGCTAGCTATTCACTCACATCTGGATCACTCGGGCGTTAGGCATCCCAGTGCTAATCTGAGTCTATTTTCAGTGGCCTACTGCATTGATTGTTTGGTGTTGATCAGGTCAGGTAGAGAGAAAGGTGGGAAAGGGCTTGGTAAAGGTGGAGCCAAGCGACACTGCAAGGTGCTCCATGACAACATTCAAGGCATTACCAAGCCTGCCATCAGGCGTCTGGCTCACTGCGGAGAAGTCAAGCATACCTCTAGCTTGATCTACGAGGTGGTCCGCTGGGTGTTGAAGGTATTTTTGGAGAATGTGATCAGAGACTTGGTGACCTACACTGAACATACCAAATGTAAAACAGTTACCACCATGGATGTGGTGTACGCGCTAAAGCGTCAGGGGTGGACCCTGTATGGTTTTGGTGGTTGAGGACACTGTAAAGGGGAACAGACTCTCAGCAACTATGTCAGCACATTGGGATTCTTCACCATTCAAAGCGGGTTCTTATAGTACCCACCTATTGTATTCTTTGTTCAAAACAATAAAAAGGCAAAGCATTTACTGTATGGAACTCAACACTCTGCTCTATTGAAGCTGCAAAGATTTGCTGCTGTGAAACTTCCTTCGATTTGAATTGTTCAATATTCAGTTATACAGTGACGCCACTTAAATGTGAAGGAAAAGAAAAACAGAATTGCTTTGTTTTTAGACTTGTTTGCTATTTCATCTGACACCATGTTGTTTTGAATCTGAATCTATATGTAAAATTATAATCAAGGTCCCTTCACTACACCAGTACTGTGCTCAATAAATGACCTGGATCTCTGCATATTCCAGCTTAAATTGGCGCAATAACTGTGGGGTGGGGGAGAGTGGGTTTAAATGATTTTTGAACATTTAACCGTTTGCCCTCTTCAGGGTACTCTCTGTCAAAAACAGATTGACATTTGAAGCACTTATTAGGGGGTAAGGGCAAAAGGTTAAAGCTATTTAGGATGCCTCGTAATTAATACAGGCCTCAATGCCCTTGTTAAAAACTAAAAGTTGTGAAAATAATCACCCCGTGTGTTGGAATGGCTCACAGAAGATCATTAAATAAACTATGCAAGTAGATTAAAAGATGACTTTTTTAAGAAAAATTTGAAAAAAAACTTTTGCTTTATGTAAAGCATGTAACGAAAGACCATCATTAGACAAAGGAAAAATAATTTACATCTTCGACAGCTGTTTTTAGTTGGTGCCAAACCTAAATATTCTGCAACAGTCGTAGGGGAGGAAATAAGCTGGAATGGTGGTAAATGAAACCACTTGTCTGGTTTCAGCATTCTCTTTGTTGTGGTTGCAGTTCTCCAAACTGGGTTCCTAAACTCTGTAATTACACTGTCCATATTGCTAGGAAGGAAAAAGAAATGCAGAGGAAGCTTTCTCCTCTAGGGTATTTGATTATAGAGACGGAAGGAAGGGTCTTGCTGAAGAACTCCAGGGCACTGGTAATTGGAGAAATATTACCTTGCAGTGTACATGCTGTTTTTATAAACAAGAACCATAGTCAATTCATATAAACCTGCCAAAGTAAAGTAATTACAGGGTATTTTCACAAGTTTAGCAATGTGGAGGTCTGATGAGTTGTTCTGTGACTTGGTAAAGCTGAAAACCAAAAATTTTAAGAATTAATAGAAATTGCAATGCAGAAATTATTGGGCATTTATAATGTACACAAATGTTAGCTGAAATTAACTCATGAGTTGGATGATGCATGTAAAACCTGGTTGTTACTTTTCTATCTGATTTAATTATGATGTCCTCTGGTGAAATTGGCTTCGTTAATTCAAGGTTACATGACTTTTATATGACTGTATCTTTCTTAACAGTGACACTTTAACCATTGTGGATTTGGCTATTTGGAAGGATGGTAAATATGTCAAAGAACAAAGAAAATTACAGCACAGGAACAAGTCCCCTGGCCCTCCTAGCCTGCACTGATCATGCTGCCTGACTTAACTAAAACCCCCTATCTTTCCAGGGACCATGTCCCTTTATTCCCATCTCATTCATGTACTTATCAAGACGCCCCTTAGAAGTCACAACTGTATCTATCCCCCCCCCCGGCAACGAGTTCCAGGCATCCACCACTCTGTGTAAAAACAAAAAAAAAAAAATCTGCCTTGTACACCTCTTTTAAAATTTGCCTCTCACATCTTAAACCTATGCCTCCTAGTAATTGACTCTTCCACCCTGGGAAAAAGCTTCCGGCTATCCACTCTGTCCATGCCTCTCAATCTTGTAGACTTCTATCAGATCGCCCATCAACTTCCGTCGCTCCGGTGAGAACAAACCAAGTTTCTCCAATCTCTCCTCATAGCTAATGGCCTCCATACCAGACAACATCCTAGTAAATCTTTTCTGTCCCCTCTCCAAAGCCTCCTAGTCCTCCTGGTAGTGTGGCGACCAGAATTGAACACTATATTCCAAATGAGGCCTTACTAAGGTTCTATAAAGCGTCAACATGACTTGCCAATTTTTAAATTCTGTATCCTGGCCAATGAAGGCAAGCATGCCGTATGCCTTCTTCACTACCTTCTCTACCTGCATTGCCATTTTCAGTGACCTGTGTACCTGTATACCCAGATCCGTTTGCTTATCAAAACTCCTAAGGCTTCTGCCATTTACTGTATATTTTCTATATGTATTAGACCTTCCAAAATCATTACCTCATATTTGGCTGGATTAAACTCCATCTGCCATCTTTCCGCCCACGTCTCCAACTGATCTATATCCCGCTGTATCCTCTGATGGTCCTCATTGCTATCCACAAGTCCACCAATCTTTGTGTCATTTGCAACTTACCAATCAATCCATTTACATTTTCCTCCAAATCATTTACATATATTAGAAACAGCAAAGGTCCTAGCACTGATCCCTGAGGAACACCACCACTTGTTACAGCCCTCCAATCAGAAAGGCACCCTTCCACTGCTACCCTCTGTCTTCTTTGACTGAGCTAGTTTTGTATCCATCTTGCCAGCTCATCTCTGATCCCATGCAACTTCACCTTCTGCACCAGTCTACCATTAAGGACCTTGTCAAAGGCCTTATTGAAGTCCATGTAGACAACATCCACTGCACTACTTCATCAATCATCTTTGTCACTTCCTCGAAAAAGTCGATCAAGTTCGTGAGACACGACCTTCACTTCACAAAACCATGTTGCCTCTCATTAATATGTCCACTTACTTCCAAGTGGGAATAAATCCTGTCTTGAAGAATCCTATCCAATAATTGCCCTACACTGATGTAAGGCTCATTGGATTGTTCCTGGATTATTCTTGCTACTCTCCTTAAACAAAGAAACAACATTGGCTACTCTCCAATCTTCTGGAACCTCCTCTGTAACCATTTAGGTTGTTGTTGGGATGATGTCATTATTTATTTAAGTAGTTCTTTCATTTATTTAATAACAATTTCATCAGTAGATCTAAACCCAAATATTTGTTTTCCTCTTTGGATGAACCAGAATATTGGATAGATGTGGTCAGAAATCTATCATTTCAGTTACTGTGCTATCTGCAAACTAAGGCACATAGAATTCATGTGGAGCTGAGACCTGCACAGTCTGGTCAAGTTCAGTATACTGATCCTGATGTGGAGATGTCACTGTTGGATTGGGGTGGGCTCCTTCATCAGTGAGTGAATGGACTCATCTGGTGAGCTGCGCTACAAAATCTTGTGATTCCAAATAAATCTGTTGGACTTTAACTTAGTGTTGTGAGACTTCTTACTTTCTGCCCTATCAGGATCAGTAATCTAGACACACCTACTTTGGAGAAAAAAATATATCATCAAAAGTTTAATTTCACCAGGGAACTAGTGACTGACTTCTGCTGGAATCTCGCCTGGAGTGAGAGAGACTTTGACACAATACCATTTCTTTCTATATTCCAAGCTTCCTTAGGAACTATATATAACAGCAGTAATGGGCAAATAGGACTTGGTGGAATAAGTAATGGACAGCAGAGCTGTGGATGTGCCAAGTTTCCAAGTTTATGAAAAGTGAAGGATGAGAGATGGAATGAAGGGGTTCATCAATGGATGAGCCAAGATATGGTGAAAGATTAGAGGTGTTATAGAGGAGGAGGTAGGCGGTTTTGTAACCGCATGGCTGGAGATCATAGATATGGGGTGAAACCATAGCTCCAAATTAAGTCAGATGCCGAGGTCAAGTAGGCTTATTCTGAATATGATAGTGATTGGGGAAGAAAATGGAATCAGTGCAAACAAACCATTACAGCTGCCCTCTGATTAATGTGAGAGATATATTAGTAACTAAGTACCTGGATTTGCTGGTTGATGGTGAGTGAACGGAATATGTTCACTTGACTAACATCCATTTCCCAAGCAAGTATAATCGGATATTTATTGATTGCCACTATTCTTTCTAAAAATCCTTCTTTGCCATTTTAGTTTTATACTTGAAACTGCTTCTTGCCTGTACAGCATTTTAGAGCAGATGCAAAAAATTCTGAGACTTTCTGCTGCGTTTGTTAGCTTTTCATTTCAGAACTTGGCTCTGTCAATGCTTCGGTGTTGAAGATGTCATTGGAAAATGACACCTTCAACTTTCCCCATCTACAAACTATAAAATTGGATACTTCTAATTGTCCTTTGAGAATCACAGAAGCTCAACAGTGCAGGAGGCAGCCTTGCAACCCATTGAGTCTGCATTGACACACTGACAGATTTTCTTACTCAGGCCTTCTTCCCTTGCCGTGTCCCCATGACCCCACACATGTATCATGGCTAATGTATAGAAATCCTTTACATCTTGGCACACTAAGCAGCAATTTAGTGTCGCCAATCCACTTACCTGGCACATCCCTAGACCTTGAAGCAGCTGTGCTATCCACTGTGCCACAATGCAATCCAATATTGCACTGATCATGAGATAACTTGACTATGTTACATAATGCCTTTGACTGATTTGGATCTGTTGATTGAATTGGCAGTGTTGTCAGTGAGGAGGATAGAGAAATTTCTGTTGCTTGATAATGCATCCTAATATGCCAATAAAGTTTAAACAGCTACTTTTACATTGTAGGTTATGCCCTGTACCATTCAACAAACATGGATAACTGAATTTCTTTCAGTGTCCTGAGGGGAAACGAAAGCTAATTTAGACTTGTAGAGAATTGGAGCGTTATGTTTTTTGAATTATGTTGATTTTTAATATTTGTTTGGAAAATTTGTTGATTAGTGAATTTCCGACCGGCATTCTCCTTTATGTTCTAACTGCCTTTTTTTAACCTCTGGGGGATATGCATTGGCTAATGTCATTTCAAATGAACTTGCCTGATTCTGACAAGCTGGCCAGTTTAGTGGGGGAAAGGTTATTTACCCATTGTTTCAGAGATCCTGTTTTATGGGAAAACCTGCTTGGTAGTTTTTTTTTGTTTTTTGAACATCGCTTTGGTCATTAGAATCGTTAATAATTAGAAAGTTTATATTGTGTCCCATTCATTCATCCCAGTTAGGACACAGAAAATAAAAATGTACGAGTATTTTCCCATAACACAGTCTCTTTAGTAGATCTCTGCTTTGCTAGGCAGCTAATGAGCTGGAGCTTCTGGAACATTATGTACAAGACTGATTTCACGTGTATTTGCTCTCACAGCCACCTGGTCTAAATGAAGATCATGATTTCCAAGATCATCTGGTTTTGAGATATTGGTATTTTGAAATAGGGACTTCTTAACTAAAGTTTTCTAATTTGTCATTTCCTTTTGCAACTTTATTTGACACATTTAATTCGTAGTTATAGTCTGAGGAATATGGTCTGTGAGAGCACTATTTGCTTAACATTGATAGAAATGCAAAGCATGCAATAAAATTGGAAGCCAACCAATTTCCTATATTTAATTGATCAGCCAAATGATTTGCTGTTCACTGTTTGGTCCACTGTTCCTTATAACATTGTGCATAATGTCACATTTTTTTGCTGGAAGCATGGGCTAATAGTAAATATGAACTTCTGTGCTGGGAGTAGAAGTATTCTTTCCAATTTCCAAATTGTAATTGAGTCCTCATGACTTAACTTTGAAAGCTGATGTAATTGTATTTGCCTCCTAACATTTCATTTGGTAAAAGTGATGTGTTTCTTTATTTTGAGACTGGTAAAGATTCAACTTTAACTTGTGTTAGAATGCACAGATTGACATTTGTATATCTATCATGTTATGAATGTGAGCCTTCTTCACATCAAGCCATGACACCAGTATTTTTTCAAACCATGGACCCCATTACTGAAATTTTGTAATTGATTATTGCTAGTTATTTTCATTTTAACAGGATGGTTGAAAACCTTACTGTACAGAACCTTTTAAAATCTTTGTGTTGAAAATTGAATTTGATGATTTTGTTACAGATACCATTCATTGTCTGTTTTTGTTTTCCAGGTATTCGTTTGGTAAGTGGATGAAATTGCAGACATTTTGAAGATTATACGGTAGTGATACAGTAAAAAAGAGTATGGTTTTATTTTACAATTTTTAAATCATTACTTAATGACCTTCATGAAGAATATCAGTTGCTCTAATCGTGAATAATTGAATAGTCCACATTGTGTGTTAATAGCTATCTGGCACTTCAGTGGATGTAAAAGCAATTAATGCGACTGATTCAAAAAGCTGTGTTTCCTTAATGACCAGACTACACTTGGTAAAACATGTTCATCATTTTGTTTGAAGCCTTAGATGCAGAAAGGAATCTTGATTATTAAACACTGATTTATCCATTTCAGTTACACTCCAACTGTTGCATATTATGTGTTAAAGATTCTTCAAATAATGATGCACATCATTATATGATAGGCTGTTAATGAGTGCTATCTGTCTTCCCTGATATTTATGACTGTTCTTGAGGGGTTGAGTGCCTTACAGTGAAAAGATATTTATTTATCTGCACTATTCATTATTAGTCATCTTCTGGAGTTTCTTATGACCATTTTCTGTGTCCTGTAATTGGAGAAGGGAGTCTCTCCAATAAATCTTAATGCTCTTAACATATTGTCATTTTGGAGGCTGTTTAAATAATAGAAATTATGCAAGTTGGTACAGGACAATGGGATATGAGTGTTTTATTTGATCAGCTAAATGAGTGGCACGTCAGCATGTAGCAACACTTCCAGAACAAATTACTGGGAAATCCACACCAAGGAAAGGCAAATAGCATAATGGTATTGTTACTGGATTGATAAGCTGGTGATGCTCTGGGAATCTGGGTTCAAATCCCACTACTGCTGATGATGACCGTTGTTGATTGTTGGAAAAATCTATCTGGTTTGCTAGTGTCCTTACCAGAAATAACTCAGCTCTGTTGACCCTGCAGTATCATCCATATCTAAGTATCTAAGCTTTTAGATTTATGAAATCTAAAGCTTATGCCAAAACTGGGAGACCTGTCTCAGACTGACACTCGTACTCAGGAAATCATACCTTACAGCGAATGCCCTAGAAAACACCACCACTGTCCGAAAATATATTCTGTCTCATGCAGCAGAGATGACGGCATAGTGATACAAAGAGGAGAATTACCTTGCGAGTCCTTGACATTAACTCCTAATCAGAAAAAAAATCGTACAAATTAGGAGTAGGTAATTCAGCTTCACGAGCCTGTTCCAATCGTGGCTGATCTCTCAGCCTGAACTGCACTTCACCTTAGCCCTTTAAACCTTTACAAATTAAAAATCTGTCCAACTCTTCCTTAAATTTACTCAAAGTCCAGCATCCACCATGCTCTGGGGTAGTGGATCCAGTAAACCATTGACAAGGAAATCTTTTGCTGATTACTGTGTACCGTTTTCCCTCCTCAGCTTATTTATCAGTTGAAGTTGACAAAGTCACAGAAATTACAGCGGGGGAGTGGGAGGGAGCTTCACTGCACAGTTCTTTGAGATGAATTCATGTTTTCACATTGAGGATACCTTCCATCATGCTGTGTGCCGCTACCATTCTGCTAAATGGGATAGATTTGGAACAGATCTAGCAACTCAAGACTGAGCATCCCATGAGGCAATGAGGGCCTTTAGCAGCAGAATTATGCTCAACCACAATCTAACTTCATGACTTTATAAATCCCCATTTCATCATTACTCCCAAGCCAGGAAACCAACCCTGGTTCAAAGAAGATTGCAGAAGGGCACGCCAGGAGCAGCACCAAGCTGAACTAAAAATGAAGTTTCAACCTGGTGAAGCTACAGTACACAACCATTTGCTATGCCGAATATATAAGCAGCCAGCGATTAGAGCAAAGGATTCTACAACTAATGGAACAGCTCAGTCATTCTGCCACATCCAGACATGCATGGTAATGGAGAACTAAACAACTCACTGGAGGAGTAGGCTCCACAAATATCTCCATCCTCATTGGAAGAGAACAGGATATCAATATAAAATATACGAATTGGCAAGAAGTATAAATATATACCAGAAGGGCAATTTTATGTTTTATCATTAACAGCATATAGGTCATTTTGCCAGCTTGGAGAATACAAATTTGTATTTATTATCATATTCCAGCAATGCAGCTTAAACTGCTACAAGGCACTAATCTAGAGTAAACTTTCTGATCCTGTCCATCGTGATAGGAAGGAAAATTTGACAGACCATTTAAATATCCATTGAACTCAGACAGATGTGACCCAAAAACTTTTGGGGAATATTCCCTGGAATATGTCTGGGCAAATGCCACTCCGCAAGAAACTTGATGCATCTAGGAGAAAGCAGTCTGCTTGAATGGAACGCTATCCGTTATTTTAAACATTCACTCCCTCCATACTGGCGCACAGCCAAAGAAGTGTGTACCAAATGCATTGCAGCAACCCACCAAGGCTCCTTCATTAGCACCTTTCAAACCCACAATCACAAACCCAGATCACAGGGGAATAACCACCAAGTCCCATCTAAGTCACATACCGTTCTCATTTGGAAATGTATCACCGTTTCTTGAGTGTCATTTAGATCAAAACTCTGGAGCTCTATGTGTTAAGTAATAGTATATAGTGAAGGAATAAGTCTGATGCTTGCCTTTTATCTTCAATTTATTCTTGCAACAGCTCAACGCCTTATTGTTCCGCCTGCGTCCATGTATTGCTTCCCCCTCCTCCGTTGTTATTAGCCCGTTGAGGTGCATCTGATCACTTTGGAATTATCACTGTTGTTAATGTTAGGTCTCAAAGTTCTGTTTAAATTTCCTTTTCTTTTATTATGAAATCTGTGCTTGTTGAAATGATTGAATTTAGTACTATGGAATGTAAAACTTCCAATTTCAAACACTTGCCTGTGTCTGTTCCTTCCCTTTCATATATGGTTGTTGGCATCAGTAGGAGAATTGGTCAGTTAGCCTATCTCCATCCTTCAGGGTACAAGTCAGTGCTCAGAGTGGACTGGCAAAACCCAAATTCATTCTTTGCTCACTCCAAATTCAAATTCTAATTGAATATATAATTGCAAGAATCAGCTTTGAAGGAACTGTACTTTTATTGCACAAAATTAAAATAAACAATAACCATAAGCCTGTGGTGAAGAGACAGTCTCGGTTGGGACTAAAAAGCTAAAGGATCTGCTCAGGGTCTTGTTTTATACAGGACGCAGTATACAAGCTCCATCTGGTTGGCTAATTACAATCCACAGGAATTGTATTCAATGAAATGGGCGTTAATTACTGATTTCCCCACGCAAATCATGGGGGTTATCACAGAATTCGATTCATGATCCTCACAAGAGAGACTAATAAGATCCAAGCTGATAAGATAAGGCATATCAATTAGCCAGTCTTTCAGCTGAGGCAATAATCATTACCTGTTTAACAATGCACCTGACTTAATGATGCAAAATTTTTTTATTCGTTTGTGGGGAATGAGCATCGCTGGCTGGCCAGCATTTATTGCCAATCCTTAGGTGTCCTTGAGAAGGTGATGGTGAGCTGCCTCCTTGAATTGTTGCAGTCCATTTTCTGTGGGTTGACCACAGTGCCATTGGAGGGAATTCCAGGATTTTGACCGAGCAACTGCGAAGGAACAGCAATGTATTTCCAAGTCAGAATGGTGAGTGGCTTGGAGGGGAACTAGCAGGTGGTGATGTTCCCCTTTATCAGCTGTTCTTATCCTTCCAGATGGAAGTGGTCACGGGTGTGGAAGATGCAGTCAGAAGATCTTTGGTGAATTGTTGCAGTGCATCTTATAGATAGCACACACTTCTGCTAATGAGCGTCGGTGGTGGAGGGATTGAATGTTTGTAGATATAGTGCCAATAAAGCGGGTTGCTTAATTGGCACTGTATCTATAATTGCTAATACATTGACACTATGGGCATAGCTACATGGTTTTCAGTGGTCCAAAAAATTAACTTAAGAGTAGCTTAAGCAATTGGGAATGGGCAGTAAATATTAGTTCTGTCAGTATGCCCACATCCCATGAATAAGTGAAGAAAGATACTAAATTGTAACATTTTAAACTAAGTATACATGTATAAGTGCATCTATTCAGTCATTCTACCACAAATTATGTAACTGAAGAGTTTTTTTGCCCAACTTACTGAAAGATTATCAAGCTGAAACATAGCTCTGTTTATCTTGCCACAGATGTTGCCAGGCCTGTCTGGTATTTTCAGTTTTTATTTGTTTTGCAGCATCCATGGTGTTTTTTTTTTTGTTATGCGACTCTTATACCTGGCTTTGACAAAGACTAAGAATCGTGATAATGTATTAGTTTATCAGCATCAATCCGCCCTAATTCTCAATGTTGAATCATTCGATACAGGGTAAAAGTTGGAAATCACTAAACTAGGTGCAAGAACTTCACTTTGCTCGTAGTTTCATAAGATAATTTTAGAAAGTTAGAGGTAAATTGTTTCAGTGAATTAACAAAAAACAAAGGCACCACTGGATCAAGAAGAGGTTGAAGATTGTGGTGAGAAGGTGATTTGTGTACGCTTGAGATCCAGATAGAATGGCCCTGCTGAATTTTTTCTTAAAAAAAAAAATCATGTGCTACCAATCGCCTCCAAATTACTGGTGTTTATGGATGTTTCTGTGAATTTTGAAAGTGAACCTTTGAAAGTTGTTGGAGCAAACTTGATAAATGTTGTAATTTATAGAAATCCTTTGTAAGTTGAATCTTCCGCCTTGATGAAACTGTTGGAGATAATATAAATTGCCCATCAGGATATAATTATATAATCAAATCACTTGAAACAAAAAAGGTAGACTGATTATCTGCAAGTGAGGAGCAGCTGTACTAACACACAACTTGAACTAAATACTCCACTATCAAGGGTCAAGAATTTCCACTGATCTGAGGCCTGAGACCTGCTATTTTTAGGTTATGTCTTCCAGAATGCATTCCTTTTTAAGTCCTTTTGCCCAGTTGATACATAGAAGGAGATGAATTTAAGGAAAACATTCATTTGTAATTAAGGTCGATAAACATTGATATAAAGAGCCAGAGGAGAATGAAACAATTAAAATATATAAAGTAAAACTAGTAAAAAGGAAAATGGATGCTGAATATATTCTGGGTAGCCATGGTTAAAAAATGAGTCCTAACTATTATAAACACTGTATTGAGGTCTTGTTTAAAAACTGTTTTGAGACCCATAACATATGTTTGATTGCTTCAGTAATGTGTACAGTCACTTCTTTTACTGGAAGATGTGAATTGAATTTTTTTGGAACTCCATTTTTAAATCATTTGAGTGGATGTGGGTATTGTTGCCTAGGCCAGTATTTATTGCCCATCCTTAATTGCCCTCAAGAAGGCAGTGGTGGGCTGTCTTCTTGAGCCGTTGTAGTCCCCATGGCATAGGTGCATTCATAGTGCTGTTAGGAGGGAGTTGCATGATTTTGACCCAGCGACAGTTAAGGAACAGTGATATATTTCCAAGTCAGGATGGTGTGTCGCTCTGAGGGGTACTTGCAAGCAGGAATATATTGATGCATTTGCTGCTCTTGTCTTTGTTAGGTGTATGCTAGGCAAGTGGCTGAATCCTAACCTGGGCGTTGTAAATGATAGATAGACTTTGAGGTCAGGAAGTGAGTTAGTTGATGCAGAATTCCCAGTCTCTGACTTGCTATTGTTGCCATAGTATTTGTATGGCTGTTACAGTTTAATTCCTGGTCAGTGGTAATTCCAGGAGGTTGATGGGATGGATTTGGCAATTGTAATGCTGTTGAATGCCAAAGGGAGATTTGCTCTTGTTGAAGATGGTTATTATCTTATGCTTGTGTGACACAAATGTCACTTGCCATTTGTCAACCCAAGCCTGAATGTTGTCCAGATCTTGCTGCATATGGACACAGATTACTACAGTTCCTTCCTGTGATGCCTATGCTTCCAGACTATTCTCTTCTAGGTTCCTCTTTCCTTCATGCTTTCTCCACTCTTCTGCATTTGCCATATGGGGAGCTATATTTTGCATTTCCAGTGTTTCATATAAAATTCCAAGTTGCGCTCCTCAAATGTGGTTGGTGGCTAACATTATATATTGATCCATCAGCAACACTTGTCAAATATCTACCATGTCATTTACTACATGAGGAGATTGCTAAGTCATTTTTGTAACTCCACAAGCTACCAGGATTATATATATTCCAACTGAATTGAGTCTATTTTTGATTACTTCAGATATCAACCGTGAAGAGAGGTAGAGGAGACTAACAATGAGATATCTACGAGTTGTGAAAAAGTGTTGGCCTTGACTAACTTTCTGTGCTACACTAGAACATTTGGTCAGACTATTTGTATTTCTCATTTAAATGATAGAAACTAAGCTTGCTTTTGCTTAATAAGTGCTGACAACTGAGTGGAATAATACCATTAGGATTTTCCTTGTTGTAAACCCTCATTTATTCCCTATTTGATAAAACACTTTACTCAAAGCTATTTTTCTTTGTACAAGTGAATGACTTGGATAGACTTTTTAAAGTCCTTGGCCTAGGTATCTGTTAGGCCAGTTTTCAAGCACCACGTGGGAAAGGAAAGCAATTTCTGTGCTCCAAGATTGAGGCCCAAGCATCTCAAGAAATAGTCCTTGGGCTAGATAATTTTACTTATTATCTAAAACATATGTAACAAGGGCAGATTTCTACATTAATGTTTTGGGAGTACAGATTATACACATTGGAATCAAATTAAAGATTGATCATCGTTGTTCCTGTTCAATGATGGCATTAAAGCACTTTGTTGATTCAGCAGGAAAATGCATAAAATATACAATTATGAGGATACACGTGATACTGGGATTTTTTTCACAATAGTTTGGAAAGTTAAGAGGAAATTTATTGGAGACCTTTCTCATCAGGATGAGTCTTGATGGGGCGAACAGGAAAAAATTCTTCCTTTATTTGATGTGATGGTAGTGAGGGATCGTCAATTTAAGACCATGATTAAGAAGTGACAAGGGAGATTGTGGAAAAATGTCTTCAGTTGTTGGGAGATGGAACACTTTGCCAAAGGTGGTGGTTGAGGAAGAAATCATTGCATAATTTAAGAGGAAATTTTGAAGCAAAGTGTTACAGATAGGAAGGGGATTAATTTATACAGCACTAATTTTTCTTCTTGCCACTTGCCTGTCAATATTTGCTTCTCCCATTATAAGCAGTGATGTATTTCCCAGCCTTTTGATATTATCCAATTTCTATTAATAACCCCCTGCAAACTTGAGATAGGATGATGTCGAAGTTTATTTGTGCACAACCAGAATGCAGAAAAAGAAAGATTTGCGTTCATACAGTAAAAGAAGGACAGAAAAAAGAAATATTTATAGTTCCAAGACCACAGAGAAAATAAATGGTCTTTCACATGGGTTCCAAAGTCGTCCAAGGTCAATGTCCAACGAGGTATTGTTTCATGGAAGTTGGCAGGCTGAAAATTAATGCTGGATATTCACTTTCCTGGTGGAATTGAGTTCTGGTGATAGGCATACAGAAATGAATTTTTCTTGTCAGTGATCATAGAGAAGTTGCATCAGAAATAGAGTAGATGGAGCTCCTCTTCTGTGAGGATGGTAAACAGCAAACTAAGCTTGCAGTTCTGCAAGACAGTATTATTGGAAAAGTGGCTGGTTGGCCAAGTCTAGGTCATGAAATGCAGATGGTCTTGTATAGTTTTCTTTGAATTTGGTCTCTGTAGCCCGCAAGCGGTCATTAACGCATCTTCAGAGATAACGATGTATAGATTTCTTTTGTCTAAGAGTTACAGATAGACTTGGCTTCAGCCATTTGTCCAGTTTTATAATTTTAGCAATAGCCGTGCGGACAATAAAATGAGTTTTAGATTGGTCCAACAATGAGCTGACTATGAGAAGTACTCCTCTGACAATCAAAATATGGTAATGAGAAAACTCATTGTTAAGAATGTGATGACATGTTCAAGAATATTAGTTACAAAGGAACTTCAGAAATAGTTGTTTGCAATTGTCAACAATATTTGTTAGAAGAATGCACCTTTTCTTTGAATGAAAATAATCTTGCCTACATTCTGCACTCAACTGTGTGCATAATGGCTTTCTGTCCCATTGAGTCTGATGAATGGTCTGTCAGTGGGAGATTTTTGTCCTTAGCCTGTTATCTGGTTCTGTTTACTGTCAGCTCACCATTCCTACCGTCACCTCTGAAATCAATAACTGTCTAATTATTAGTTCTGCTGGCTCCGACAAATTTTGCCATCAGCACCACAATCAATCAGGCTTATTCCCAGGCGGATCTTCGAGCTTGAAACATTGCTGGGTTAATTGTCAAGTAATTTAGAACCAACAGACGATTTATGTTCATAATTAATTTTCTTAGGGATTTGTACTGGGAGGAATAAAACTCAAATCCAAGGCTAAGGTGTGTCAGGCACAGGAAACAATATATTAATGCTACTTTTACAAGTAAAGGATAAAGAGAACATGTATATTACTTACTATTCCATTCTGATTAGAGCAGAAGAAGTTGGAGATCTCAGTGTTACTTTAATTAGGGACAACGCTAATTGATGAAAGGATTAATTGTTTTCACAGCTATGAATTTGTATTTTGCAGTATTTACATCGTTAACTAAAGTGTAGCTTTTGTACTAGGAACTGACCCTGAGCATAAGGACTGAAGGTTGCAGTGTCTTCTGTGATACGGCTTCAACAGCTATTTAAATAAATTGTATTTAATGTTGTTTTTGCCTTGTCTTCACAAAACTATAAATTGCCTTCCTCTCTCTATGATCTTAGCACATCGACTGAAGTGACAATGCTACAAAATTAATGTCACAAGTCATAATGTATTTTTGTTTGTTTCAATAATACTTTCTAGCTCATGCTTTTGACTTTCTCAGATCATGTGTCAGAAAAGAGTATGACTGGCTTACCCACTGGGATACTAATAGTGTTGCTCGGAGCCTGATGTGAGGAAATGCAAGAGAGCATGATGAACTAATCTTTTTTAATTTTTATTGAACAGGGAGCTGATTGGAGTTTGACCACACCACTGGGTCTAAGCTTGATCGCACTATGACAATGTTAGAGCACCAAGGTACAGGCCCCACTGTGTAGCTTCCAGAAATAGTTTGCTCTTGTAATATTTTTATTGTACTCAACGGGTTGCTCCTGTGTACTGTTTCATTTTTTGGGGCCTATGAAAATACATAATTTGCTTAATTCTGGAGCATCTGATAGAACATTTGATTTGAAGTTGGTGCACTAATACAGCATAAAACAAATTTGCTGAGAAGAGGAGCACATTAAAGCTTTTCATCTTGCATTCTCCAAAACAAATCTAAGAATGCGAAATTTCATAAGATCACAAGAAATTGGGGAAAAAAGGATGGAGGTTGTTAGGCAAAATTGACTCTGGCTGAGGCATTGTCATGGAGAAAGTAACAGGGAAATTTTGGCTTTGCAAGCTTCTGGGTAATTTAGAAAGGTACCGGGCTTTGTTTGCAGAGAGAGTGAAATTACATATGAATACAATACACTAATCCATGTAATGAGCTCAACTGTTTATCTTAAATTGGTTGTTAGTGTAGCTATCAGCACACTTATGATTGTTCAGCAAGTGCCTTCACCATGGCCACACTAATCAGTTGGCTTGAAAACCATTCTTTTTGTAATATAACTTGTTGCGATTCTATGAAATTTGGCATGCTTGCATTTGTCCTGACGAGTGCAGGATGAAAACCTTTGGCAACACAGCTCTCTTTTCAGCAGTATTCAAGTGGAAAATTTATGGACGTGTACAATCAGCATAAAACAGTTATGTTTTAAAAGTACCATGTTTCATATTGTGTGCTAGGATGTTATTTTTATTTTAGTTGGAATTATCTGCAGAATAATTAGTTATTTGTTTGGCATTCTGTGCTGCTGCGTCAGCCATGAAGGTTTAATTCTGAAATTGACCATTGCATTAATACAGGGACCTACATGACATTAGTGACCACTTCATTTTAGAACATAAGAATAGGAGCAGGAGTAGGTCATCTAGCCCCTCAAACCTGCCCCGCCATTCAATAAGATCATAGCTGATCTGATTTTGAATTTGTTCTTTTCTGGTTAGTGTGGCATTTGAGATTGGGGTCTGTTTGACACATCAACTGAGTTGTTAAAACCTAGATGACTCCAGTGGTTTATTTGCATAGGCTTGTCATACTAAGGACATGCATATGATTAATTTGAGAATTAAAGATCAAGAACCTACTTACATTAACTTCCTCTAATCTTCAAATTTGGCCCAGCAATTTATTTTTAAAGTGTGAATTCAGGTTGAATGATTCACAAATAGGTGTTTCCTCCAGTGGGGAATTGAGAACAAAAGGACACAATCCTAAAATGAGACATAGGCCAACAAGTGCATTTTCCAAAGGTTAATGGGAATCTGGAACACTTGTCCCCCAGAACGTTGTGGCCATTGGATCAGTTGAAATTTTCAGTTGTGAGGCTGATTGTTTTTCGTTAGGTAACCGTTTGAAGGCATGTGGAGCAAAGGTGGGTAACTGGAGTTGAGATATAAATCAGCGATAATCCAAGTGTTGGTAAAGTTTGAATAGCCAATTTCAGCTCCTGTGTTTCATGTCCAGAGCAATTTATGTCAGATTCATGAGACAGCTGGAGGAAAATGATGGGCAATTACCTTTTCTGTGCCAATATAAATCTTGCTTCTGACTTTTATCACCTGTCTTGAAAAACTATAGGTTGGCAATCTGACATAGACTGTATTCTGGCTCATGAACTTTGAGAGAAGCATTACCGAAAAAATTGGGTTTACGTGAATCCTTTAAAGCTGAAGAGAATGAACAAGATTACATTTCTGGTAAAGTCATGTAAGATAACTGCATTGCTACAGAAGCAAGTACTTGTACTTTATTTGCTGAAATGAATATTGGGACATGTTTCATGTTTAGAATGAAGATTTTCATGAAGTATTTCATTGGATCGTTTTCTAAGCCAGTGTATATGTGCATTTGAAACATTGATTTCAGCCCATTATCTGCATTTTTGTGCAGTAATTTGGAGAGTTATCAAATATCCAACTTCCACTAATACTACCTTACTGCGGGTAAAGTCAAGATTACTGTCTTACCCTGTTGAGCTATTATGGGCATGACTTTGTGTCCTGACTCTCTCTGGCTTGTTTTGGAGTTTCAGCATTCCTTGGCTCTTTGCCAAGTCTCTCTTTCTTACAATTAACCTGTTAATAGATTGGCTTACATGTTAATCAACATGTTATAGTTGAGATATATTGCCTAGAAATTTGAAGAAAAGTGCACTTTATTGAAATCAACATCTTGGATATATTTATTTCAATTATTTTAAATTTATTTTAATTTTAAGGAACAGATCGTAGTGCTTTTTTGCAGCAACAATATGTCAGAAGGAAACATCGGTTAATATTTCATGCTGTCAGGTTTTTTTTTGCGTTTGCAGTGATGGAATCGGATGTTTATGTGGCCTGGCCAGTTGAACCCTTGTGTTTCTAATCATAACATCACCTTTGGAGAGTCGTTCTGTGTCAAATTCTAGTTTTGACCTTTCACCTCTTCTTCTCCTTTAATTTCATGCTGTAAAAACAGCATAATGAGGGGTTTACTGACCCAATTGGAAGTTTTAATAAAACCTATTAGTGCTAAAAGTTATGCCTTAAGGAAGCAATTACTAAAAGAAACCCAGCTTGGTGCTGGCCTAGGTAATGGACATTCCCATTAAATGTTTCCAGATTGGTTGTTTAACTCTTGCACTACCTTCTTACTGATGTAAATGCTTTCACTGTGAGCTCTGTCCACAAATATGCACTCTTGAACATCTGTAATTTAGTAACTGGAGTACCAAACTGAAACAACTGGCACTGTTTTATGCACTGAGGCTGAACTCTAGCGTCAAAATTGAACTCAAAGTCTCTGACATGTACCTCTGATCATTGCCACCCAATCCTAGGTTTCTAATTCCATTTCATCTCTCTTGAGGAACAATAACCAGATTAGGTTTATGCCAGTTAATATTGTTTTGTTCCTGATAGAAACTTCTGGATTAAAAATTATGAACACTGGTTATCAGTCTTCGTAAGTAATAGATCTGACACTAAACAGTACTTCTAAATCATGAGATGCTTCCTAATAAAACCTTCAAAAATATAAATACATAATGCTGTGTTTTTGCCAGTTTATAATATAGTAGGAATTCAAAGAAAATCTGAGGAATTAATAAGATGCAGTTAAAGGAATGGAAGTAACATGGTACTGGTTGAGGAGTAATATAGTTGGGGAAGGGAGCAAGATTGAGGGAAGTAGCGAGGGGGCAAAACTTGATGCTCTTTTGGGAAATAAGGAAGGGCAAGGACAGAAGTATTAGTGAAGGGTCACTTTGAGACCAGTGACCATAATTCTATTAGTTTTAAGATATGGAGAATGATAGGTCTGTCCCAAAAGTTAATATCTTAAATTGGGGCAAGGCCAATTTTGATATCAGGCAGGAACTTTCAAAAGTTAATTGAGGGAGTCTTGTGGGAAGGAAAAGGGACTTCTGCTAAGTGGTGTGCTTTCAAAAGTGTGTTAACCAGGGTTCAGGGTAAACACATTACTCTTAGAGTGAAGGGCAAGGCCAGCAGAAGTTAGGAACCCTGGGTGATTTGGGATATTGAGGCCCTGGTCAAGAAAAGAAGAAAGAGGCACATGACATGCATAGGCAGCTAGGATCGAGTAAATCTCTGAAGATTGGAAGGGTGTAGAAATAGAGTTAAAAGAGAAATCAGGAAGGCAAAAAGCGGACAAGAGATTGTTTTGGCAAATAAGGCAAAGGAGAATCTAAAGAGCTTTTTCAAATACACAAAGCACAAAAAAGTAACAACCAAGAAAGTAGGGCCTCTTAAGGATCAACAAACTCATCTATGTGCAAATCCACAAGAGATGGGTGAGATCCTAAATGAATATTTCTCATTAGTATTTATTGTTGAGAAAAACATGGATGTTAAGGAACTTGGGAAATTAAATAGATTGTCTTGGGAGTGTATGTATTATAGAGAAGGAGGTGCTAGAAGTCTTAAAGCGCATCAAGGTAGATAATTCTGCTGGACCTGATGAGGTATATCCCAGGACTTTATGGGAGGTCAGGGAGGAAATTGTGAATCCCCCTAGCCTAGATATTTGAAACATCGATAGTCACAGGTGAGATATTTGCAGATCGGAGAGTGGCAAATGTGCCTGTGTTTAAAAATGGCTGCAAGGAAAAGCTTGGGAACTACAGGTCAGTTAGCCTCACATCTGTGGTGGGTATATTGTTAGAAGGTGTTTTGAGAGGTAAGATTTACAGGCATTTAGAGATACAAGGACTGATTAGGGACAGTCAGCATGGCTTTGTGAGTGGAAAATCTTGTCTCACAAATTTGATTGAGTTTTTTGAAGGGGTAACCAAAAAGGTGGATAAGGGCAGTGCAGTTGATGTTGTCTTCATGGACTTTAGCAAGGCCTTTGACAAGTTACATGGTAGGTTGTTGCTTAAGTTAAATCTCACGGGATCCAGGGTGAGATATCTAAATGGATACAAAATTGGCTTCTGGACAGAGTGGTTGTAGAGTTGTTTTTCAATTTTCAATGTGACCAGTGGTGTGCCTCAGGGATCACTGCTGAGCCCACTGTTCTTTGTCATTTATATTAATGATTTGAGTGAGAATATAGGGGGCGTGCTTAGTAAGTTTGCAAATGACACCAAGATTGGTGCGTGGTGGACAGTGAGGAAGGATATGTCCAATTGCAGCAGGATCTTGAACAATTGGGCTGACAAATAGCAATGGAGTTTAGTTTAGACAAATGAGAGGTTATACACTTTGGTAGATTGAACCAGGGCAGGACTTACTCAGTTAATGGTAGAGCGTTGAGGAGAGTTACGGAACAAAGAGATCTAGGAGTACATGTTATAGCTCCTTGAAAGTGAAGTCACAGGTAGACAGAGTGGTGAAGAAGGCATTCGGTGCATTTGCTTTCATCGGTCAGAACATTGAAAACAGGTGGTGGAACGTTTTGTTGAAGTTGTACAAGACATTGGTAGTGTGCAGTTCTGGTTACCCTATTATAGAAAGGATATTATTAAACTAGAAAGTGTGCAGAAAAGATTTACTAGAATGCTATTGGGACTTGATGGAATGAGTTGTAAGGAAAGGTTGAATAGATTAGGATGTTTTGTCTGGAGTGTAGGAGGCTGAGGGGTGACTTTATAGAGGCCTATAAAATAATGGGAGGCATAGACAAGGTAGATTGTCAGTATCTTTTCCCAAAAGTAGGGGAGTATCAAACTAGAGGGCATACGTTTAAGGTGAGAGGGCAGAGATACAAAAATATCCAGAGGGGCAATTTTTTCACACACAGAATAGTGACTGTCTGGGACAAGCTGCCAGAGGTAATAATGGAGGCTGATACAATTTTATCATTTAAAAAACATTTAGATAGTTACATGGATATGATGGGTATAGAGGAATATGAACCAATTGCAGGAAATTGGGATTAGCTTAGGAGTTTAAGAAAAAAGGGCAGCAAAGACAAGTTGAGCCAAAGGGCCTGTTTCCATGCTGTAAACCTCTATGACTCTGAATGCCCCAAAGATTGGTGTTTGTTCACCCAGCATTGCTAATTTGCACAAGTGACCTGAATTTGGAGCTCAATGTAACCCATCACATTCAGGGATAACAAACTGTGGGGAAAGTTGGATTTGTGACAATAATCCAGCATTCAAAAAGTATGCAGAATGCTGAACGATGCTCCCAGATCGCTTTTGAGTACAAAGCGATTCATAGAATGTCAAGTGACAGGAGATCTTGGATAAGCAGCAATTCAGTTAACATAGAGATTTTACTTCAGCTTTTGCGTGATTTATGATTACCAAATCCCTTGGTATTTGTGGTTTGAAATATTGTAAATGCAAATCAGTGGGAATGTATATTCAAACTTTGTGAGGTCATGTGATACCATAGTAAGTAAGCAGTCTCCAAAGCTAAAATGTTTGGATTGTCCTGCTGTAGTGTTTTGGTATGTGGCATTTGGTAAATTCAATGCAGCGACAGCCAAACTGGTGTGGATGTTGATTGGTTATGTACCTAACTCTGCTCTGACAGAGTTTGCATATTTAATTTTGTTACAATCTCGATGACAAAACAAACCGAAATAACAAAATTTAATGAAAGACCTGCAAATAAAGAAATTACCAACAAGATTCCACTTTCTATTGCTTTTACTTCAACACTAATCAGAATCAACATAAATAAAACATGGTATGATATAACAGGCAAATGTTGCTTAGTGTGAACAACAAATTGCACGTGGAAAAGCAGGTACAGCTGTTATGATCTTGAGGGAGACCATTAACTTTTGAAATAAAATCCAAACTACCACTGCATCAATGGTTATGGGGAGTTAGGGTCATTTCTTTATTGTAGATGAAACAACGATGTTTTTTATGTTACTCGTTATTAAATGTCCATGTTTATATCACGTGTTGTACTTGTTACTCTGTGGCCACCTTTGAATTGCAATTATTTTAGGTTTATCAGCTTCTCACCAATTATTTTCATCAACTTACATTTAAAAATCACAATCTCTACAGTGCAGAAGGAAGCCTTTTGGCCTATCGAGTCTGTACCAACAACAATCCCACCCAGGCCGTATCCCTATAACCTTAAGTATTCACCTTGCTCATTCCTCTGACACTAAGGGGCATTTTAGCATGGCCAATCAACCTAACCTGCACACCTTTGGACTGTGGGAAGAAACTGGAGCACCCGGAGGAAACCCATGCAGAACAGAGAGAACGTGCAAACTTTACACAGGCAGTGACCCGAGGTCAGATGTGAGTCCGGGTCCCTGGCACTGTGAGGCATTTGTGCTAACCACTGTGTCACCTTGCTGCCTTAAATGTTAAACCCCAAGTGAAAAAGTTATATTCTTAAAATATATGAATCATAAAATTACACATTTTCGCAACACAAGAATATCTCATGAAATTCCAAGCATTTGCATCACCCCCTGCAGAATTGTTGCACTGTGTACAATCTTGCAGTCTTTCCCACTAGCTCTCCAGAATGTAGAATCACTCTTTTAATGGATTTGACGCTTGAGTTACTTGCAAAAGTGGCTCGACTGACATCTAAGTCTCCCAGAGATCAATGACATTTATGAGATATGTGCAAAGTGCAGGAAGGTGGCTTTGAGGCAGAAGATCAGCCATGATCCAGTTAAGTTTTGGAGTTGGCTTGAAGGGCCTGAACCAATGTTTCCATATACCAAACAGCAAATTCTGAAGAACCTTTTTGCTTAGATTTACAACAATCCGTATGGCAGAGATTTCCCAGAAACTCTTTTACCTGACTCTTTTAATAAACTTTATTGAATAATGTGATTGGCTGAGGCATAGCGATAAAATTTCTAATTCAAGCTCTTCTCTCCAATCTGGTTTTCAGTTTTCTGTTCTTTTTAACTGTTATTACACAGCCAGCTCCTTGTAAATGTGCCTTCTCTGTTTTTTCACCCTTTCTCTATCCGCAGGTTTCTGTACCTTAGCTGTCTTCCTGTTGGTGCTGCTGCCAGGTCAAGAATTGACAAGGTCACATAAATCAGTATTTCTTATTATTTGAGAAAATGACAATTGATCTCTTTGCAACCGATGCAAGCATTTCAATCGTCCTTGAAAACAATTACAGTTTCCCTCCACGTTTTCAAAAATTTACAAAAGTTCCTAAAATACTGTTTCTAGGTCAAAGGGTAGTCATACTTGGCATTTTGACACATTGTAAGGAACTATTCAATCTAATGTTAAATGCAGTCAAAAGCAAAACATACATGAATGTACAAAATGGCCTACCTCATGGCAACATTTTTCCACTTGAAATTTCCAGGTTTGGACATCATGAATACTCAGGAATGTTAAGCTTCCTGCTCAGCAACTTGCAGTTATTACATTTTGTTCTTAGGATATAGATGACACTAACAGGGTACTGTAGTATTTATGATCCCTAACTGCCTTAAGGGAATTGTGGAACTGGAATCAGGTGCCAGACAGATCAGATAGGGCTGATTAGAAAATTCTTGGCACCTCTTCACGACTAACCCACGAATTATCCATTTTATTGATTTTAGTTTCACAGATCACAGCACTGAGATTTGAACTGATGACCTTTTGAGTTCTTAGTCCAGTTCTTAATCCACAATTGCAAGGCAATCTAACATCCTTGTTGACATGTGACCAGTGGTGTAAAATCTTTTATGCTAACACAGCAATTGTGGCTATGTTGGCCTGGAGCAATAATCCAATGCATTTTTGCAAGAAATAATTGATACATTATTGTACAGTACTTCGCATTTATAACGTCTGCGTTATTGCTAAATGTTATCACTTCTCCTGCAACCCCTATAGCACATGGTACGTTTTCGATAAAGTCTCCTTTACAGAGGCTCTGATTTATCCCAGTCCTAGTTAGTACATGTTGATTTATACATGAGAAAGTCAACCCCATCAGGTTTAATGTATAAAATATGCATCCCATTTGTCATCATGTCAGGTTTGGTATGTTTTTGATTTATTCAAATGGTTTGGTTATTGTTTCCATGCATTTACTTATCTGGTATTCCTGGATGAGATTTGTTGACAGTAATAATTCCAAAATAATGAACTAAGTATAGCAAGATTAGTTGACTTAGATTATGTTAATGCAATTCTGACTCTTTTTAAATAAATGTCAGGGACAATTAAATACTTTCTGTAAAAGGCCCTTTCTTTACACAGGATCATTATTTTATATTTTTCCTTCAAGTTATTTAGCTGTGTATATGTGTGTGGAGGAGGTGATGATTGGTAGAGGATGAAGACAAATTGTGTTCAAGAGAGCCTTGTTAAAATTCCAGACTCTGCAGAGGCACAAAAAATGTTCAGGTTGACTGAAAGGTACAAATATGTTGCTGCAAGAATCACATATTATTGGCTATGAATAACTTCTTTAGATGGACAAAAGGCCACCAAACTGAACTAAGTCCTTTTTCTTTGTTAGATGTGCTATCAAAAGTATAAATGATGAAATAACATCTTTAATTTAGATAAACAAATTTGGGTCAGTAAAACCCATACATTTTTGTTAGGATAATCAGAAATTTTCCTTTCCTTAAAATGTGGGTTCTTCTCAAATTATCTCTGGGTGTTTAAGCGGAACCATATTCTTATGATTTTTAGGTACCTGTGTTGCAGATGAATGACATAGTTTTGGTTTGCCATGTGCATCTAGTTGGAGTACCCTGGCCAAATCTTGACTTCTTCCTTCCCGTTGATACTGCTTTTTAAAATATAGCCCTCTTCTCAGAAAAGGTGACTTCCCAATCCTAATGCACCAAAGCATATGCTCTACAAAAATTCCTCCTCACTTTTGGGAGCACAAGTGGGGTGGGGGTGGTGTTGTGGGGGGTGGGTGGTGGTGGGGGGGGGGTGGGGTGGAGGGTGGAGGTGGGGGGGGGGGTGGGGTGGGGTGGAGGTGGGGGGGGGGGGGGGGTGGGGTGGAGGTGGGGGGGGGGGGGGGGTGGAGGTGGGGGGGGTGGGGTGGTGGGGGGGGGGAGTGGAGGTGGGGGGGAGGTGGGTGGGGGGGGGTGGTGGTGGGGGGGGTGGGGGGGGGGGGGGGGGGGGGGGGGTGGGGTGGAGGTGGGGGGGTGGTGTGGGGGGGGGTGGGGTGGGTGGGGTGGTGGAGGGGGGAGGGGGGGGGGGGGGGGGGGGGGGGGATGCAGGAGAAACTCCAGAAATCATCTTCTTTCGCGTCATTTTAAATATGCAACACTCCACCCAAAGAAGACTGCTCCTCATGCTCACAGTTGCAAGGCTTCTTGAGACAGACCATGTTGCTAGGTGTTCGTTTGATGTATTGAGACTTTTACCTATCAATTTTTCAGGTTTCACAGGCACTTGGTGTATTTATTTTGTTTTCCCTTACTTTGACTTTACAGTAGAAAAAAGTGATTTGAAGTTTAATGGACAAATTAACCAGTATGAAATAATTACATACACAAAGCCTCCGAGTGGTCACATGCATGCTGCGAAGACGCAGGCACAAAAGTTGTCGTGTGTCTGGAATGCAGTATTTCTCCCTTGGATGCAGGCAGACCAGCAGCAAGTAAGAGCTCTTTGGTATTATCAATAAATCACTTGTTATTGGTCCCTGATTGCCAGTTATTGCAATCCAGTAGTTCTACCTGGTGCCAGGAATTAGCAGAATGGCACAGGGACATCACCACATTCACGCACTTGTGTTTGATAAAACTATTACAGAATACTGGACAAACTTTGAGAGAGGGTGGCGTATCTAGCAAGACAAATCAAAGATGGTACAGGCATGTACTCTTTTCAATTTAGCAAGCCCCGAGACAGTCGAGAAATTTGTATCTTTGGTTTTTCAAATGGAGGAAGAGATGGAGAATCCTGAGAAATTGCAAATAAGTTTGAGCACATATGCATATCAGTAAAGAACATTATATTGGAAAGACACACATACAGTATCAACCAAAAATTTGATAAATCTTTCAATCTTATACAGCAACTCTCAAAATCCTAGCAAAAGGCGTGTTTGGTATTCTTACCAGTAACCTTGTGAGAAATTGCATTGTGTGTGGGATCCATAGTGATGTGTCCTCAAGCAACTTCTTCACAGATTTAACTCTGGAATTTGCAGTTAACATTTTGATTTGATTTGTTATTGTCACATGAATTAATATATAGTGAAAAGTATTGTTTCTTGCACTGTATAGAGACAAAACATACCATTCATAGAGAAGGAAATGAGAGTGCAGAATGTAGTGTTTCAGTCATAGCTAAGGTGTTGAGAAAGATCAACTTAATGCAAGGTAAGTCCATTCAAAAGTCTGACAGCAGCAGGGAAGATGTTGTTCTTGAGTCGGTTGGTATGTGACCTCAGACTTCTGTATCCTTTTCCTGAAGGTAGAAGAATGTCAGTGGTGCATGGGCCCTTAATTATGCTGGCTGCTTTGCTGCGGCAGCGGCAAGTGTAGACAGAGTCAATGGATGGGAGGTTGGTTTGCTTTGATGGATTGGGCTACATTCACAACCTTTTGTAGTTCCTTGCGATCTTGGGCAGAGCAGGAGCCGTATCAAGCTGTGATACGTCCAAAAACAATACTTTCTATGGTGCATTTGTAAAAGTTGGTGGAAGTTGTAGCTGACATGCCAAATTTCCTTAGTCTTCTGAGAAAGTAGAGGCGTTTGTGGGCTTTCTTAACTATAGTGTTGGCATTGGGTGCCAGGACAGGTTGTTGGTGATCTGGTCACCTAAAAACTTGAAGCTCTGGACCCTTTTTACTTCATTCCCATTGATGTTGACAGGGGCGTGTTGTCCTTTTGCACTTCCTGAAGTCGAATGGCCAGTCAGAAAGAAGCAATAAAGATATGTGAGAAACAGAGGTTTTTGCAGTACAAGAGATGCCATACCCCAACTCACAGCAGAACTACATGTTTGAAGTTTTATAAACGCTGTAACAAATGGACCCATTTTGCGAAATGCTGCAAATCCAAACCACAGCAGCCTGCCTGGGCCGCCAGCTACATCGCAGCCAGTCACTGTGTCAGGCTTTGGTGTATGAACAGAGTAAATGAATTTGAGCTCAATCAGATAACCAAAGCACTAGCCTCCAAAAACACTAGATTGTGAGAATGTTGACTCCCTCATGGGGAAGGGTGAAATTTTCACCATGTTAAACATTGCCCAAAGCAGAGTAGAACCAAATGTAAAGAACGACACTGAAGCAGGATGCAACAATCTGCCCAGGCAGTTGCTGCAGGAAATCGATCCATATATCGCACTAGATTTTAACACTGAGGTAGACCGCATGGTGTATGGTGGACAAACTGTCCATATGGAAAGTGTGGCCACTCTCCCTTGCACACAAGGCAGCTTCCAGTTTCATGTCATTGACCAAAACGTAAAGCTGATTTTTGGGTCATCGAGAAAGCATCAGACTGGGGCTAGTTCACTTTGGTCCAGATGTACATACTCTGCAGCACCAGGCTTCAGAAATGAAAGAATATAAAGACCTATTCAACTGTAATATTACTGGTGTTAGGAACCAGATCAAAAACACCAACATATATATATTAAGTTAGATTAAAAACCAACTATTTTTGATTTAGCATTAGTGTGAGAATAAGGTGTTTCACTCCAGATGTGATTCTATTGACCCACCAGGAAGCTTGTATCAAAACGAACTTCATTTAACTACAACAAAAATAATTAGTGTAACTTCTACTATTTGAAATGCTTAAACATGACCAGATATAATTCTTAACTGCTAGCCTATCTCTATTAGTTCCAATTTAAGCAATAACCCTCATAGTCTCAAACTTCTCTTCAAAACACACAGGCTTACGTGGTAGCATGTTTTAGCAGTCTTGTAGTCTTTTAGCTCTTCTGGAGAGAGATTTCTATTTTCTACCATGTTCCAAACAACAATCTTCAGAGGAGAGAAGAGCCCCTGCATCTTTCAGACCCAGGCAAACAACTAACCCTGTCTTTTCCCTGAAAGCCTAGCTCCACCCACTTACACAACCATCTCTTGTCAATCAACCCAACCAAACCCCACTCCAAGACCTCAACAAGACAAAAAATGCACCAGCTCCGATCAAAACAAATACCACTCTATCCAGAATCAGTGATTTTTTTGCACTCTCAGTATGTGGGTGACCCAGAGCAGACAAATCAGCACCATAAATCAGAATTAAACTACAAACACTGCTCACAAGAAACATAAAAAAACTCTTAAAGACACAGTATCATTCCATTGGGAAGCTACCTATAATATATCATATCAGGCTAAACGACCCAATTCCACCTGCAGTCCATGCTTCAGGAAGAGTTCCGACAATGATGAAGTTGAAAATAGTTGATGAGCTGGATTGAATGACAATATTGGGTGTCATAGCCCATGTAGACAAGGCCACAAAGTTGGTTTCAGCAATGATGGCTGCAGTAATGAGAAATATGGCTCAGTCAGAATCTGCATCAACCCAGTTCACGAGGCATGGTGCAGACCTCATCAACCCATGACGATGGTTGAACAGGTTATAGCTGACATGCCCAATAACAAAGTCTTCAGCATATTGGATGCAAAATGTGGGTTTTGGCAAACCGCATTGGATGAAAAGTCTTCAAAATTCACAGCATTCTTATCTCTTCTGAAAGGCAATACCGTTTTGCATGCCCTATGGGATCTCCACTAGCAGTGAGGTTGTCACAGTGAATGGAGTAACTCTTTACAGGACAATCCTGCAAAATCTTCTTTGATAACATATTGATCTGGAGTTAGATAATGTAAGAACACAATGCACATTTTTTGTTTAGTTCTCAACAAATCAGGATTGTATGGTTAAAACTTAACTCCAGCTAAATTCAGTTTGAATCAACCAGATTCCCTATGTGGGTCACTTGTTCACAGAATAAGTGCACTTTGCAATGCTTCCTTAGTATGATGAATTATCTTTCTAAATTTATTCTTGCTGCAGTGAAGTCCTGTGACTATTACTTCAGCTCCTGCGTTAAGGTGGGGTGGCATGGTGACACAGTGGTTAATGTTGCTGCCTCACAGTGCCAGGTACTGGGGTTCAATTCCAGCTTCTGGTAACTGTGCGGAACCTTGCGTTCTTCCCATGTCTGTGTGATTTTCCTTCAGGTGCTCCTGTTTCCTCCCACAGCCTAAAACGTGCAGACTAGGTTGTTTGGCAATGCTAAAATGCCTGTTAGTGTCAGGGAGATTAGCAGGGTTATTATGTGGGGTTACGAAGATAGGGCCTGGGTTGTTGTTGGTGGAGGCCCTGTGGGGTTTCTATGTTGCATTCAACTCTGAGTTCCTCCATACTAAGGTATTTTGACGTTTGAGTACCCATATTTATATCAGTAGATGCCTCCCAGCACAGAATTGAAAGTTTGTATCCAGAAAGGAGTCCATTGGCCTTCACATTAAGGATCCTGCCTGACACTAAGATCCATTAAGCCCATATCGAGAAGGAGCTCCTTGACCTCGTTTTCATTTGCCAGAAATTTCATGGCTTTATACGTGGTCACGCTATAAGTGTTGAAACTGATCATCGGCGTTTATAAGTATCTATTCTTTCAAAAGCCCCTTTACACTGCATCTGCACGATTGCCAAGCATGATGCTCAAGATGCAGTCCTACAACTTCAGTGTCATCTACAAATGCAATGAGTTATACCTTGCTAATTCCCTATCCAGATCCTTGCTGCCCACTATGACAAGGCAAATCATGAGAACAACATGAACATCATAACATCCAGATACTTCTGTCTTGTCAAATCAAGGAACTTAAGCGTGCCCGATAGGTGGATCTCGCGCGCAGGCAGCTCTACAAAGTCATTATGAAAAACTAACCTGAGTCCTCAAAGGAGCTTTCCCATGAGCTCCTTACATTCCTCTCCACAAGAGAGGACCTAACCATACAAGATGGGCTGATATGCTATGGCCAGTGATTTGTCATTCTCAACACTCTGCAGAAGTACTACACCTAGCAACTCCACCAAGGATCCTCAGGGTTGGAGGCAGAGAGGTACAAAGCAAAGGAATCCCTATACTAGCCATGGATGTATGTGGACATGGAGAGGGGAGTATCCAGGTGCCCTGAAATAATACATCAAGCTGCATTAAACCAAAGAACCGTAGTACCTACATGGGCTCCCAGATCTCCCATGGTCATTCACAATGGATGATATCATCAACTGGTATAGTAATAGGACTTGGTCTGAGTCGATTTGTATTCTGGTTGGTTTGAAATTGATCACCTGCCTGACATGAAGAGTAAGATGGTCACTGGTAAGTTCAAGAGACACTTCGGCCCATGTGGCATTCTTCAGAGGAAATGATGGACAATGTCTGTCAGTTCATCTCCAGGAAATTTCACATACATAGGGAATTGAATCAACCCCTGCGCCCACAGTCCAATGGCCTGGCAGGATGGGTGGTATGCTCAACTAAGCACCTATTTGATGAATGTGCTCCAAACCCCACATCTACGTTCTTCAACCTACAGAATACACTGAGACAGGCTGTGTCCTCGTCAGTACACAGTGAACGTCCTCCAGGCACAACTCTACCATGATCCCCGTCACCAAGGCCCTCTTGCAATTGAAAGTTGAAACCAATGTGGGTAGCGCAGTCATGAAGCAGCAACAAAAGGGAAAGGAGTTTTATGATCGCAATATTTGTAGACCCTGCCCTTTAGAACCTGGTCAGATAGTCAGGATTCAGACCCCATACAGCCACAGCAAACTGGCAGTGGTTAAAAAAAAAGCCATGCCTCACAGCCAAATGGCTGAGTGGTTGACTCAGATAGTACTCATTACATATGAAACCAGCGTCATGTACTGCAGGATCTGAATTAAAACTATTAACCACCATCGTAGCCCGTGCATCCGGCATGCAATCCCTCATGGAACTGAAGGCTCACCCAGAGGCCAACACAGCAAACCCTGCAGGATATAAGGATACGTATATCCTTATATAAGGATATATGTATCTTTATAATAGGTACATTAGAAGGATCCGTGATGAAAACATGAAGACAGCAACCCAAGGGCATCTAAAGCATAACTCTCTGGCACAATCATACTCAGGTTGGATGAGTCAATCGTAGAGTCTTAGAATTTTCCAGGACAACAAAATACCCTTTGACCCATCATGCCAGGTACTAAGCATCTATCCTAACCCTATTTTACAGCCTTGGACCATGGCCTTAGATACTATGGCTTTTCAAACATTCTTCTAAATACTTATTAAATATTGAGAGGGTTCCACCCTTTCAGGCAGTGAGTTCTAGATTCTCACCACCCACTGGGTGAAAAATCACCTTTAAATCTCTTACCTCTTCCCTTCATTCTTACCATCTAGTATTGATCCCTTTACTGAGGGGGAAAGTTTCTTCCTATCAATCCAATCTATGTCCCTCAAAATTTTGTACATCGTGATGAGATCCACCCCCCTTCAGCCTTCTCTGCTCTGAGGGAAAGAACCCTAGCCTAATCAGCCTCTCTTCGTAGATGCAACGTTCCAGCCCAGACAATGCCCTGGTAAATCTCCTTTGGACCTTTTTAGTGCAATCACATTCTTTCTTCAGAGCTACATACTGTACTCTAGCTGCAGTCTAATGAGCATTTTATACAACTCCATCATGATCTCCCTGTCCTTATATTCTATGTCTTAGCTAATAAAGGCAGATATTCCATATGCCTTCTTAACCACCTTATCTACCCAATCTGTATTTCAGTAAACCAAATACAATGTTCATGGACTATGTGGTGAACTACCACATGGACCTTGTTTAATAAAGGGGGAGCAGATGCTACACGCTAAGTACCAGGTTCAGCAGCTCAATAACTAAATAGTTGCATGTTCAACTTAAACGGTGACTGTTCTCTTGTACTGCTACACCACCTCAGTATACCAGTTGTCTCATTAAATGGGGAAGATGTAGACTCGGTGATCACGTGGATGCTGGGATAAAGTAGGTACAAAAGGAGTCTCATGTCAGGAGTGTGGAGATTCTCCCCCGTTCACAGGCAGACACACCAAGTGTAAGAGCTGCTCAGTATGATCAATAAGCCTGTATTATTGTTAGTCCCTGGTTGCCAGTTATTGCAACCTAGTACTTCTGCATCCTACTTACCAAAAGAAATTTTTCAGGACAAAAAACACTTGTTTTGATTATGTTTGTGTACGATACATATTAATATACTTACTCCCCCCTCTCCCCCAACGTTCTGTCTCTACTTCAAGCATTGCTGCTGAATACTGATCTGTAGTAGGAACCCTGGCTAATTTCTTTCTCCACCCCAACCTAATTGAAGGATGTTAAGGGTAATTTTATAACTAGCTAGGGTGAGGTCAGTGCGCTGAACACAAGCTATGCATCATATCTTGCTCTTATTGCTCGACTACTCACTGGGGAAATTCACTGAGCTATTGGATAACCAAGAGCCTATTTTTCTTGAAACAGAGCTTAAATCTATTTCCTGTAATTATAGAGGTTTCATCATATTTCATGTACACCTTTCATGGGTTGTGTCCAAGTTTCTATATTGTTAACACATCCCCATGGCATCACACGTTTCCAATTTTGGTACTTCCTTTTGTTAACTGCATGAGTCGTCTCTCCATTTCTGTCTCCGGAGGGCACAAAACATTCTAAACTGAGACTCTCTTCTTGTGTTTTTAAAAAGCTCCACCTTTTGAGTGGGATTAATTTTGGGGACAACTGAGTGATATTTATGTATACTTTATCTTGCCTTTCCATTGGCATTTATTACCATTATTACCTTTGGGCACAAATGAGAACTCTATCCTTCATGTTATTAGTCATTTGTCCAGGAGACAATACATTCCACCTCATGAACATGAGAAATAGACCAAACAAATAGGTAGGCTATAAACTAGGAAGATGCCTTTATGTTGTGCCTGACTTCATGATGTATAGGAATCTAAGTGGCCGACTATTGCAGTTAGCTGGCCAGGATCTCGATGATATTGTTTCCAAACATGTAGTTCTTGGATAAGCTGATTATGTAGGAAGTAGTGAATGGAAACCAACATCTTTCTTTCTCTTTGGTCTCAGTATCAGTACGCCGTAACATTTAGAAACTAGCTTTGGCCTGTACAGTTTTAGTGAATTGTAGATTAGTGCATTGTAGATAGAATTATTTATATTGAGACTAATTGGAGCTATGTATTTTAAATAAAATACATAGGGCTTTTAAATAATGAAATAATTGAGCATATCAGTTTTAATATCTGATGTCAAGGCCAAGAGCCTGTATTTCATCCACATTTTTCTTTGGAAGAAAAAATGTTTAACTGTCATTTCAAGAGAGAACGTATACAAAGAAAATGTCTTTGAAGATTGGCTCTGCATAGGATGCTGCTATTATCACCCTCAGCACTCGCACTTACATACTCAGTAACAGAATACTTCACTCCTGTTTGCCCAAGATCATCACTCTCAAATGCTCACACGTGCACGCACACTTTGTAATGCCCCACACCTATCACTTCATACTGATCTATTCAGCCCACCCAAGGTAAACTCCCATCGAGAAAGCTAATCTGGAACAACTCTCCCACGCAGGGCATCATTGCAAATTCCACCTGGATAAATGAATGGGAATCATTAGTCCCAACAAACAAGTACCTGGTCTCAAACCCAACCCAACAGCTGCCTGGTTTTAACCTTCCAAGGAAAGAGTGCTGCACCCTCAACAGGTTGAGGACTAGCCACGGCTCCTGCTTGGCCAACTTCCACAAATGCGCCATTAATACCATTTCCTGTAAATGCCTGTGGGAGAGCAAGTTGATCACCACAACATAGATAAGTGTCCAATCTACAGACTCGTCAGAGGCCAATCCGCACCCAGCACAGCAGGACCAGAAGAAACTGCTTGTCTTAGGGACTTAGCATGCATTCACTAAATAATAAAAATAAATTGTTAATGTGTTCAGATTGACTGTTTTAAAGTTCATGAGAATAAATTCATATGATACAAGTCAGATAGAAGAAGAAAACATCAGTAGTTGCAGGGTTAACTGAGGCAGACATCCAGCCAGCTGGCTACCATTTGCGGGCGTTTTTGTTTTACTGCCTTGTTTCTTCTCCTGATTGGTTTATCAGTAAGCTCCATGAGGTTTACAGCCTCTGAGGTGTACTGTGGATTGGATTTAGGCAGCTGGCATCTGATCTCAGTCTTCATTTATCCTCTTGGGGCAGTTATAATCACATTCTTTTATATTGTACGCACTTTAAAAAAAATACATGACTTAAGGGTTAGTTGTGGAAGTTGGTGGTTCAATGCAGGAACAAACTTTTCCTCACTCTTATTTATGTAGGGAAGTTCCACATTTGTAATGATTGCCCATTGAAAATATTGCAGTCGTGAGATTTTCTAGAAAATAGAATGTGCCCCATATTCTATTCTAGGCAACATTCTTCAGTTGTTCTCCTCAAATGTAGTATTGAGGTTCCATGACACTGAGCAAATTTGTTCCGTTTCTGTGATACTGCAGTATTTTGACTGACAAATGTACAAGATGTATTCCAGTCGGAGCTCATTTCATTATTTTCCAACTTTCTTCCTCAAACCTCCCCTTGCAGATTATCTATTCACAACTTTTGGATTTACTCTTCTTCTTCAGTCATTTCAAACTTGATGATGTTGTTTACATATAGTCTGTGATAACGTTACAAATATATATTTACTTTGGGGTGAGCTAAGAAGAGATTGAGATTGCATTCAAATCTCATACTTCTGATGTTCAGATCTAGCTCCTGGGTTGGTAATGATGTCTGTACTCATGATGGCTGCAAAGTAAAATTTCGTAGAATCCAGCGGAGAGGGGGCCATTCGGCCCATCGAGCCTGCAGTGCTAACAATCCCACCTAGGTCCAATCCCTGCAACCCCATATATTTACCCTGCTAACTTCCCCTGACACTAAAGGTCAATTTAACATGGCCAATCAACCTAACCCACACATCTTTGGACTGTGGGAAGAAACCAGAGACCAGAGCATCTGGAGGAATCCCATTGCTGACCTAGGCAGAAAGTGCAAACTCCACATAGTCACCCGAGGCGGAATTGAATCCAGGTCCCTGGCGCTGAGAGGTAGCAGTGCTAACCACTGTGCCACCATGCCAGCCAGAATTTGATTAGCTTTAGCTCAGTTTGAGACAGGTACAATCAACATCACAGAGCTCATTTTAGTAAAGCGTAAATGGCTCCAATTGACAATCTTTCAATGACCATTTGGCAGTTGTGGAAAATAGAAACACTTATTCTTTTGCTACTGAAGTTTTCGTTTTGAGGGGTTGCTCAGCACCCATTATTGATGCAGAGTAGAGAGAGTTTTACTTGGCTGATATGGAAGTACTTGATACTCATGTGAGCATGAAAAAGTGCATATGTTTGCTCTGTAATTAAATAATGGGTGAAATAATGTCCAGCTTTGATTTTGTACCCCTCAATAAATTCCACGTAGTTAGATTGGAATTTTATTTCCAGATATTCATCTGGATCTCGTGTGGCACTTTGTACATTTTTAGAATCACAGTTAAATGTTGGAGTTGCTGTCTTGTGATGACACAGCTTAAGGAGGTCCACATGAAGTTCATTTACATCGTTGACTTTTAAGGCAGTCTGTCTTGAGGCTGATTTGGTGGCATGTTCATTCTTCTCAATCTCACTTTCTTGAGTACTTATTTCAGAGTGTTCTTTATCTCCTTAAAGTTTTTAAAAAATGTTGATATTGTAAATGTACAATCTTGCAGTAGCCAGTAAAATATGTTTTTAGTTTCTGTTCATAAGGTGTTCTTTAATAAAGATTTACCTATTGGTGTGAACAATGACTGTGGAATTGGAACTCCAAAGCCATATTTGCAGCATTAGACAAAATGATGGAAAAATACTTATTTTTATTGATAATCTACTAACAACTTTGTGGGAATGTGTGACTTTTGTGAATGTGGTTTCATTGAATATCCACAAGCAGAGGTAAAATAATTGACTTGCAGCTACTTGACCTGTTTGAGAGCATAAACATTAGACAACTATGGTCTATAATTTATATACAAGATTCAGCAGAACAGAGGAAAGTCTGCTTTACAAACAAGGACCTGAATTGTTTATGAACTTTAATGGAGCGAAGTAAATGTGTTGTAACAGGGATGGGACAAGAAGAAGACTGCCTCTTGCAGTGCAAAAAGGCAAAGAAGGAAGCATGCAGAATATAATTACACCAGTGACTCATTATTGGACATTTGGGAAAATAGGAAAATGTTGCATGTTTTTAGAGAAGTGCACACAAATTATGTAGTATTACTGAGAAGTAAAGTTATTATCATGAAACCAAGTAGATGAGAATCATTTTTAGTTTGACCCCATTGTTTAAGCTGGCAGATGTAAATGGCCAATGTATGGACTCTAGTCCCTGAATTAAGAAAGGGACATTACCCATGATTATAACTTGTCATCATTATGTAAATACAACTTTTTTTTATTTTCTTGACCTGGTTTGTGAGAGTTGATCCACACTCAGGTTTCCGCTGAAGGTGTGACTGTATTGCACATGATATTAACCACATGATAAAGTATTGGCAACTGCAAGACTTTTGACAAAATAGGGACAACTCTCTTGAATGCTAGCACTTCTCTGTGCTTATGGAGAACTTGCCTGCTAGCAGTTGTATGTTTTAAGTTGTACAAGTACAACAACTTGTCACCTATATCAGTGTAGCAATCCTATGGCATTTTGTTGATCTCTGAAATGCTGTGTCTGAAAGCAATATCCTGCAGCTTCTGATGATACTGTGCTATTAATATATTTTATGTTTAAGGGGGGACTGCTTTAAGATTCATTGTTTTGTTGTAAATAGTCGGTTTGTCAGGAAGGAATATAGCAGATGCTGAAAAGCAGGATAACTACTCAAATGTGTTTGTTTTTTTAGAAAGCTTAATGAGCTTTTATTTTCCAAAGAAGAGGACTCTGAGGATGTTTTCTTGATTAGATCATTGAATGTTAGAATAAAGTAATGGGAAGGTGAATTAGGTATGCAGTGTCATATAATGATGTGAAACTAGAAATGGGAGGAACCAGGTTTGTAGCAGAGAAAAACTGCTTTCTGAATTTAGTTGCTGGAGAAGGCTGTTTAAAGATAACAGCCTATAACCAGCTCTCTCTCTCTATATAATCTGGAAGCCCCACAGCTGTTAACAAAGGTTCAAGCATGTATGCCTAGGTTTACTAAGTGTTTTTAAAGTGGAGCTTAAGTCTATAAGAGAAATATTGCTAAATTGGAACTAAATAGTAATGAATAGAAGTTAAGGGCTGTTTCTTTTCATGTATACTGGTTGTTCAATGATCAAGTGTTAAATTATTTCATGTTACAGTTATATTTAAACTGTGTCATAAATAAAGCTTATTTTGATTTTAAAAAAATGCCTAATTTGTCAGTGGAATCACCCTGAGGCAAAGCATCCTTTCCTCATTGTTTCAGCTGGCTGATACAAGTGGTGGATGTAATTGAACCTAGCTCTCTAAGTTAAGGAAGAAAAATTGTGATTTAGCTTGCCATCATTATGTAAATGCAATCCTTTTTAGTTTTTCAACCTTGGGCTGGCTCATACTTAGATTTCAGCTGAAGGAGTGATTGTGCTGCAAGAATGAACATGTTACCAAATCAGCCTCAAGACAGACTGCATTAAAAACCAATGATGCAAATTTATGTGGATCTCTGATTGTTTCATCACAATATGGCAGCTCCAACATTTACCTGTAATTATAAGAATGTACAAAGTACCACAGAGGATCTATATTAATATCTGGAAATAAAATTCAAACCTGACTGGAATTTATTGAGGGATATGAAATCAAAGCTGGACATTATGCCAAAAATAAAAAAATGTTGGGTCTAATTTGACTTCATAATATACCTTGGGATTTCTGATCTGGCACCCTGACAAGTTAATCCAACAAATGATACTAGACACTGATCAGCAGCTGTGCTGTATATGGTTTCAGATAAACATAGTTTTTGTACTCCATATATCCTATAGAATCCCAACAATGCAGAAGAAAGCCATTTGGCCCATCAAGTCTGCACTGACTTAGCATCTTATGCACCTAATCCACTTAAGCTACACAACTTGGGATACTAAGGAGAAATTATCAAAGGCAATCCATTTATCCTGCACATCTTTAGACTGTATGCAGAAACTGGAGCACCTGGAAGAAATCCAGACAGACATGGGGAGAGCAGACAAACTCCACGCAGATACAGAGAGAGCGTACAAACTCTATGCAGACATGCAAACATGCTAAGGCCAGAATTGAACTCAGGTCTCTGACGATGTGAGGCAGCAATGCTAAACCACCATGCTGTAAGAAGCCTCACAACACCAGATTAAAGTCCAACCAGTTTATTTAATAGTAATCCCACAAGCTTTCGGAAACGCTGTTCTTTCGTCAAGTGAGTGGAAGGTTCTGAAAGCTTGTGGAATTACTATCAAATGAACTGGTTGGACTTTAACCTGGTGTTTTGAGGCTTCTTACTGTGTTTACCCCAGTCAAACACTGGCATCTCTAAATCATTGGCAACCATCACGGATGTGTGAAATCTCACCATCGTAGACATAAAGACTCATAAGTAAGCAAAAATTCATGCATATATCATGCAGTTCTGGTCCCCACATTATAAGAAAGATGTGGAGGCATTGGAGAGGGTACAGAGGAGGTTTACCAGGATGTTGCCTGGTATGGAGGGCAGGTCCTATGAAGAGAGGTTGAAGGATTTGAGGTTGTTTTCGTTAGCAAGGAGGCGGCTAAGAGGGGATCTTATTGAAGCATATAAGATGATTAGAGGTTTAGATAGGGTGGACAGTGATAGCCTTTTTCCTAGGATGGAGAAAGCTAGCACGAGGGGACACAGCTTTAAATTAAGGGGTATGAGTTATAGGACGGATATCAGAGGTAGGTTCTTTACTCAAAGAGTGATTAGGGAGTGGAATGCCCTGCCTGCAGCTGTTGTAGATGCGCCAAGTTTGGTGGCGTTTAAGAGGTTAATTGATAAGTATATGGAAGAGAAGGGAATGGTTTAGTTTGGAGGGGCATTGCTTTTTATTTTGGTCGGCACAACATCGAAGGCCGAAGGGCCTGTTCTGTGCTGTAATGTTCTATGTTCTATATATATTAAATAAATTGAACATAAGTAATAGACTGAAGCACAAGTTAAAATTTATTCACTTACTATGTCTTGAGCCTCTGATAGCATATGACAAAAGGTAGTGAGAATAACTAAGAAGTACAATTAATGCATGCAGTGGAATAACTTTCTATATTAATCAGGCGACACACCAAAAATACAAGGTTCCCGAATTGCTGAATCTCCTCATGGCCATAGGGTGACTGTGTTATAACACACTATCATAGTCTACAGCAATGTGCTTTGTGTATTATGAATCTCCCAGATCCTTTTTCTCTTTGCCTGCTATGATGTAACCATTAGTGGCTGATGTGCATATGTTCTCTGACCCCAAAATAACCTTGAATGCCTACTGTTGGCTGGGTCACTGCCAGGATTAAAATCTCCAGATCTTCCTGTTAATTCAGCTCACCAATTTCAAGTTGAAAAGGAATCAAGTATTATTTTAATTTGAGTTTGCAAGTGCCAATTATTAGATGAGTTCTTATCAGTGGCTTTAATAAGAAATGCTCTTCCAACTTTTCACTAGTTGTTAACCCATTTTTAGAAGGGTAGGAATGCTAGAAGTTGTATTGAGCAAGGTTGAAACGTCTGGTGTTTCCTGATCGTTGTGTCTCACTGCATGTGCACAACAATTTTTGTTAACAACAGATGAAAATAAAAAGCTTTTTAATCAAGAAAATTCCAAGATAAGTGTTTCAAGAAACAACACCAACGGTATTTTTGTGGTTAGAAAGCCCTGTTGCCTCTGTTTACGTTTTCTGGAAACGAAATTTCAAAAGAAAAAGGGATGGCACAGTGGTTAGTACTGCTGCCTCTCAGTGCCTGGGACCCAGGTTCAATTTCCCAGCTTGGGTCACTGTCTGTATGGAATTTGCACATGTCTGCGTGGGTTTCCTCCCTGTGCTTCAGCTTCCTCTCACTGCCCGAGGATATGTGTGGTTAGATGGATTGGTCATGCCAAATTGCCTCTTAGTGCCAGGGGGACTTACTCGGGTAAGTATATGGGGTATGACGATAGGGCCTGTATGGAATTGTGGTTGGTGCAGACTTAATGGGCTGAATGGCCACCTCCTGCACTGTAAGATTCTATGATATTATTCTATGAATAGCCAAGGATGCATTTAAAAAAATTATGTACAATTCATAATTAGCATGAAAACAAAGCAAGAACTCTGGAATGCTAGATCACTCCTATTTTGACATATGAAAGTGAATATTGGATGATCAGTGAAACAGTGCAGAGAAGGTTTGAGGTTGCAGAGCTATGGGCTTCAGGTGAATAGTCAAGTTAACTTAGATAAGTCACATTACCAAAGAAGAGCTGTTAGTAAGATCTGAGATCAAAAGAACTCTGCTAACCAAGATCGGGAAAGGACAGTAGGAATTTCTTGGGTGTGGAATAAGAAATCTAGATTTAGAAAGTCTGAATTAATGGAAAATATCAATGGTAAAAGAGATTGAAATTTCTCTAAAGCACCTCACAAACTCAATGAATGTGTCATCAATGAAGATGATTCATGATTCCAGAGCAAGATTAGCATATAGGTCATCAATGTCCCCTTAGAGCAAAGTACCTGAAGAGAGAGAGAGAAACATGAATTGGAAACATGTAAAAGATGTGCCTATGGTTTCTCATTAAAATTGTTTGATTTGAATTTGTGGATAGCTTGAAATAAAAATGAAAAATTGCCAAAAATATTCAGCAGGTCAGTAGCATCTGTGGAGAGAGAACAACAAGAGTTAGTGATTCACCAAGCCTCCTTCAACAGCACTTCCCAAATCTGCAGCTCTAGCATCTAGAAGGACAAGAGCAACAGATGCATGGGAACACTACCACTTGTAATTTCCCCTCCAAGCCACATACCAATTGTGACTTGGGCTTCAGTCAGTAGGTCAAGATGCTGGAACTTCCTACTGAGTGTAATTACACCAGGTAGACTACAGTGGTTCAAAGCGGCTCAAAATCACCTTCTTAAAGGCAATCCGGGATGGGCAGCCTTTCCATTTACATTCACATCCCATGAAAGAATGAAAATGGTTCTGATGAAAGGTCATACACTGAAAAGTTGACATTTATGATCCTTCCACAAATGCTGCCAGACCTGCTGAGTATTATCAGCAGTTCTTAAATAAAAAAAAAGTGGTCCATGACCTTTCAGCAGAACCAGAGAAAGTATGTTTAAGCAAGTATGAAGCCAAGGAAAGTAGGGCAAGAGGGTGGAGTGGTGTAGGAGAACAATAAGGAAGATCTGTGACAGGATGAAAAGCGAGTGAGATTAAATAACAGAATAAATGATAGTGAAAGACAAAGAGGTGGTAATGGGATAAGTAAAGAAACAAAAGCTGTTTCTGGTGGAGGCGTAATGAAAAAGAGCAAAATAATTTCCAGCAGCTGGTTACTGAAACACAAAGAAACCTGCAGAAAAATGGGACATAGTTAGGATTTATAGCTAACTTGAATCTTTTTGAATAACAAAGTCTTTGAGATTACAGAAGTGAACAGTCATTTCTAAATAATGTGAAAATGATGCATTCAATGAACTTTCTAAGTTTCTCAAAATAATGGGAAATTGATCAATTTAAAACTGACATAAAATAGGCTCAACTTGAATGAAATGGATGCTCATGGATCATCATTAAAAAAAGGATTAATATTATGTATGTTTTGGCATCCTTACAAAATGAATGTTTTGTGCCAGTTAATAGGCAACAGTAAAGCTGACACTGCATAAAAGCCAAAAATGCTATGTGTATCTTATTAGAATTGTGTAATTTCTGCAGCACATGGATACCATTTATGCTCTGAGAATTCTTTACCTGAGGTTTACACAATTGAATTGCTGTCCTCACTAATGTAACTTCTGTACTCTTGGGGACTTGATTCTCAACTGTTGGCAGACTTACAAGTTATTGTATAAATGTATTTGCTGATAGATTTATGCAATAATACAGAACCAGCTGTGAGTGAATTGTTTTGCTTTAACTGTTTGTACGATACTGATATTTCTATTTGATGTAAAGGGCTTATTTTTGATATTCCGCAACTCTCACTGTACCCAGAAGTCCAGGTCTCTTCAGGAGTGTACTTGAGGTTGTGCTTCAACTTTTTAAGAATTCATATGTGAGACGTGGATGTTACTTGTTAGGCCTGCATTTTCTGCCCATCCGTAATTGCCTTTGAGAAGATAGCAGTGAGCTGCCTTCTTGAATTGCTGCAGCACATGTTGTTACAAACTCTTGTTGACATTACCTACAAGAGTGTCTCAAAACCCCAAAGAATAACTTGAAACAGTGGTTCTTAGTGATGGATATTTGTTTGGAATAATGACTGAAGGATAACTTGAAGTATTGGTTTTTAGTGGTGTATTTTTGTTTGGAGTAATGTGAGGAACAATGTACAACTCAGTAAGGAACGAGTCCAGTTGGTGTTTAAATAATTAATAGAGAGTATTGAAGTCAAAGAAAAGCACACAATAAGAAAAACTAATATAAACTATGACATTTAAGTATACTAATAATTTAGCAGACTATTTTATCTGAAATTAGTTCTTGCTCCCAAAAATCATTCCCTGAACTCACTGCGATCCCTTTTTCAGCATCCAGTTTACTAATGATACTCACGGTTACTACACAACACAGCTTATATGATCAAGTCTGGGGAAATGCCTTTTGCTGGTTCAGCGAAGACACAGAACTGCAACTTTTAGAGGAGAATATCTGCTATCTGCCATAGCTCTAAATGTTAGATTGAGTGGGCTCAGTGGTGTGATCATGGATGGAGACAGTCTATCTGATCGTTGGATGGAAAACTAGTCTGCTTTCCCAGTTAAGGTGCGGGCAGTTAACGGTTTGATATTCCACCCTGTGGGTTTGGCTGGCTGTCAAAGTCTCTCAATTTCCTTGTCTTTAGAAGTTATCATTTGTATAGCCCCACATATAGAAATTCGCACTTCAATTTCTCTAAATCCTTTCTAATCTTGTTACTTGTCTGTACTTTTGTTCTCGACTCAAGTTCAACTGTTAACCTCGTTAACATACCAAATTCCAAACAACGTGGCGTCAGTGCACTCATATTGCTGTTAATGAGAGTGTTCTGGATTTTGACCCAGCCACAGTGAAGGGAAAGCAATATATTTCCAAGTCAGGATGTTGAGTGACTCGGAGAGGAGCTTTTACGTGGTAATGTTCCCATGTGTCTACTGACCTTATCTTTTTAGACAGTAGCAGTTGAGGGTTTGGAAGGAGCTGCCTAAGGAGCCTTGTTGAGATCCTGCAGTGCATCTTGTTGGTGGGGACCATAGCACATTGGTAAACACTAATGTAGTGAGTTGAGTATATTGCTGAAAATGGCAGAAAATGCCACAGGAAAGATTCAATTTTTCAGCCACTCACCAGAGCCGCAGAGTGCTGATGACACTGACAAAATGTCAGATTGAGATTTGTTCCCCAGTTCCCTCACTGCCCCTGCTCCACCATGCCAGTTGAAAATGGTGTATCTGAAATGCCAGAAATTTGTGGCGTGAGATTTAAATTGATTCTAACCTGGCAAGGGATACCAGAAGGCAGAAGCCACTCTCCACTTGAGCCAAACTCTCCAAGGATACTCAATGATAATCAAGGTCTCTATTTTTACATCTGAATCTGGTAACTATATCACAAAATCATGATCATGATTTTAAATGCATTAAATCTTTCACAATGACACCTTATTTTGTTGAGAGGATACATTTAATGGTCAACTTATTTTGTGAATTTGGCCTACAACGCATGCTTTAAATTTTATTTACAATTATTCAGAGCTTTGTATTGAATTTCACAAAACAGTACACCAGAAAATGAATGACAATTACTTCTAGATCAATCTTGCTGAAAGATGGTTCTGCTACTTGAGGATTTCTAAACATTTGTAGTATATTTTAAATCTGAGCTCTTTGGGACAAAATTAAGCCATCTAACGTTTTTCCGCAGGCTTTTTAAATTCTGTGATAATAAGTCTATAAGTAGTGACAAATAGTTTCACTGGTAAGTTATGTAGCAGCTCATCTTAGTACAATACTCTGACATAGGTTTAGTTGGCAGAGGAGTGAAGCCATGTAATTCAAAGTACAACATACCATGTCATTTGTTCAAATATTTGCAGCTTTTTGAATTTATTTATCGAAATTTTGTTGGGACCCAGTTATAAGAAAAATGAATGTAAAGCAAATAGGCTGAACATTGAGAGGTAAGTCTGCAAGAACTGATGATAATTTGTCAGTGGAATGATAAAATAGAGATAGAAAGCCAGTGGACTTTACAAAGCCAAGGTTAAGAAATATATTAACTTGAAATTGTAGTGTCTATTTTCTAATTAAGTTATTTTTGGTATCAAAAATATGCACTTTCCGTAGAATTTCTTTTTCGCAGCTTTCCCCATTCTTCCTCTCCTTTCTGGTGCTCCTCATACGAAACTGCAGCCTTCTTCGCAGTAATGGGGAGTGGTCTGACCTATAAGCTTCTGTACGACCACGTCATTGCTGTTATGCAGTCAGCTGGAAAGGAATGTGATTATAGTAGAACAAGTTAAGTTATACAATTCTTGTCCCACTCATTTGCCTCGCGAGTAAATTGTTCTAACCAATGAACTCATGAAATTTGTTCAGTTGACTGGAGTAATCACAAGTTACACACACATGAGTTACAAGCTGGACAATGCACTTTGTATTTTGAGGTACCTAATTTATTTAGTTCTGTTGTTTGTCAATCATGAACTGCAATAGCTAATATTTTCTTGCATTAATAATATATAGGATTGCAAAGTATCTAATGAATGTAGTTTAGAATCATAAAATTCCAACAGTGCCCAGAAGGAAGCCAATCAGCTCATCAAACCTGCACTGAATCTCATCCAGGCTTATCCCACGTATTTATCCCCCTAATCTTGGGACATTAAGGGGCAATTTAGCATCATCAATCCATGTAATCCACACATCTTTGGAATGCGGGAAGGAACTGGAGCAGACGTAGAGAGAATGTGCCAACTCCACACAGTCACCTAAGGGCAGAACTGAATCAGGGTCTCTGGCGCTGTGAGGCAGCTGTGCTAACCACTATGCCACTGTGCTGTCCTGAATTTATTTTGGTGTTTTTAATTGATTAGAGTTTTAATCTGTATTGGACCATTATTGTATCAGTAGTGGCAGCAACTGCTGCTGATTTGGGAACAGGTGTAACCTTAACATGGTACAATGTGATTTGATCATGTTCGGATAGATTTTATTTCAGTTTTTCTAGAAGGCAATGATGACAGCACTGTTTGGAAATAAAATGGCCTAGATTTTGAGAGACCTAAAATAAATGCTCCTTTAAATCAGTAGTGTCTAAGATTTAATATGCCATTGTAGGATACTTAGCCTCTGGGCATCATTAAATAAAATTGCCCATTAATTTACACATGTCTTAGATGCCAATATTCACCAGATTAGATTTTGGAGTTATTCAACAATGAAGAGTATCTTGCCAAACTTCAGGCCCACTAAAGTAAAACAGATTTACCTGCAGAGTAAGCAATACAAACACAAAATAGAAATTGAGTTTTTGCGATTTTAGATGAATTGTTTAAATGTTTAAACTTATTTAGAAGGTGGTTATGGACCAATTCTTACAACCACTGAATGTAAATTTGGCATTGGTGCTGGATATGGAATTTAAGGGTAGTGTTCCATTGAAAATGAAGGAATGATGGTGAATGTCCAAATCAGGGCAGAGAGACTTCATGGCCATCATTTTCCCATGACTGCTACTTTTTTCCTTCTCAATGGCAGAGGTCAGGGAGGTCATACTTTGAATTCATCAGTGTGAAATCAAGTTCAGTTTGAGAGGTTCACTGAGGTCCTAGTCCATCAATATTAAAAATGAAAACATGATACGTGAAGAATAAATATTTTAGAAATATATTATTGTATGACAATGACCCACCAAAACTCAAACATGCTTGTATTGAGAGGGTTAATAAGTAAGAGTGGATTAAATCTTCTTGGCAAATTTCCTGTGTTTAACTTCTTGCAGTACTTTACCATCTGTTTACTATTATTACATGTACTTATGATGCTTAACTTTTCCTCCAACTTGTATTCAACTTCAAAAGTAATATCATAGTCTATGTGTGGTTTACAAATTCTAACACAAAGAATTATACGTTTTATAAGATTTTTATATTTTGTGACTATGCCTTTAAATTTAAGGTAAATGAAGAGTGCCATATGATCTGTTCTGAAACCTTTGTGATTGTAAGCTTGGGAAGTCTCCTTGTTAGACATTAAAGGAAGGTTTTGATTGTTTTACTGGGAAGAAGATGGAAGGAGTTTGTGCTTGGAGATTTTGGCTGCAACCTGTGCATTAACAATGGAAGCTGAGTCTCTGAAGTCCCAAGGAAGTGTTGAGAATCACAGGCTTTAAACTGTTCATTTCATTCCAAGGTGAAAGAGAATTGGGCTGTCAAGGATTGCTAATTAACATTCCTACCTGGATACAAAGTCTGCGTGATCCATGTTGCCATGGAGGAGGATGCAGAGGAAATCATTATACAGAGCAGGTTACAGGCTTTCCTAGATTATCACTGAATATCACAAACAATGATTTGGACCTGCCTGAATCTAAGGGAAAGGAAGCAGCTAGAGGCCAAAAATATCTTTTGCTGCATGAATACAGGTGGAAGCTCGTGCTCCAATTGCAAAGACCAAGGCTGGAACTTGCTGGCCATTCATGGGATCTCCTGGTCCTATAGATGGTGAACACCCTGCTGTGGATTTTCAAGGTGAGGGGTGCATTCAACAAGAAACCCTGTTACCAATGGCAGGACTCACTGCCAGCCAATGGCAGGTGCCTCCTATTGCTGTGCAACATATGGTAGGTTGCACAGTAAATCTCACCTTAAATTCCTGGGAGTTAAATTGAGCCACCTAATTTGGGCTGGTTGGGGTGTCTTTGGGAAAAGAAAACTTCAATTGTGAAACCCAGTTCTAAGATTGCAAGTTAATAGGCTGAGAAAAAGTTGAAGAACCCCTCAGGAGCTAAGACTCACTTTGGATTAATTCCAGAAAAATTGAATGTCTACCTAAGGACAGTGTAAAGTAAACCTATGAGATGTGATTTTTTTTTTGGTTGGGTTAAAATTGAGTAAGGGAGTATTCCATTGTGTGATTTAAAGTACAAGTTGCATACAAAAATGGTATTTGGTTAATAGTGTTTTTAGTCATTTATTGCAGTAAAAGTCTTAAATATGAATTCTTGACATATTCATTGCGTTATTAGTTGTAAATTTGAATTTATTTTTAAAAGTTATCGGTCTCTGAGGATTGTAACAGTATTCAATTCCAAAAGTAATATCATCGGCCTAAGAGTAATTTATGAATTCTACCTTTTTAAAGCTAATGTGCTACAGAAAGGGTCAGCAAAATACCTCTTGGTTGAATTTGTCTTCTATCACCCAATATGGTTTTAGCATTCACAAAGTTATGAATTTTTATACATAATAGTGATTTAGCCAATTCTAATCTTTTGCCACAAAGCCTGAGTATTTGTTTCAGACTTTCTGTTCAGTGTATACTATGAAGGCACATTGAAGGAATACATTTACTGCATAATGTTATAATTTTGAAATTTCATGATATAGTGGTTGGTGAAGTTGCATTTTCTTAGTTTGCCAACATTTCCTGATTTACAGGAATGAGAATTAGATTTCTGGAATAAATGTGTATATGCTCTGGAATTCTGTTTTTTGCAATAGTTGTGGTGGACAAGAAGTTGCTTGCATCAGAACAGTTATAGTGTTACCCATAGTTAGTGCAGCATTGCCAGTTTATAGTAAATGTGAAATTATTATTACGGAAATAAAATGGATCAAACCCACATGTGCAATCTGAAAATTTGGGTTCTTGACATTGGTGCCGGATAAAATTTTTTTGACTTGAGAAACCTGTTTCCAGTAGGAAACCTCACATCACCAGGAAGGCATATCGATAACTTTTATTTATATTAATGGCTGGAACATCATGGACAGCAGATGTTTGAATTCCTAATATTCTTTCCCAGCAGATGAAGGTTCTTGTCAGGAATATTGTTCCATAAGCTCAAGCTAATTTGCTCAACTTGTTTCACTTTTTACTTAGTTTAAATAAAATTGCTGCATTGAATTAGCTAGATATTTTCTCATTCCACATTAACATCCCCACACTGTGACATGTTCAGTGTCAATATGGACGAGTTGGGCCAAAGGGCCTGTTTTCCATGCTGTAAATCCCTATAACTCTAATATATAACTCTGAAGTTGTATTAGGCATGGATTTAGTGGACTAGCAACATGAAAGCTGTATGCCAATTTTACATTAAATGGACACTTAAACATCTGATATGCCAGCAGTCATTCAATGGTGGATGTGGCCTGTATATATTATTGGTAAAGGCGCATGAAATAAGCATGCTAGTGTCAATAGACTAAAACATTTGATAGCCAAAGTAATGCATCTTAAAAGAATGGTTGAAGACTTCTGGAAAAGCATGCTTTTTTTTACTTTATCCACTTGTGGAGATGGGAGGAGGATTGCACCTCCCAGTTCTATGTTTACATTAATGGAAGGCAGGTAATCACCCACTATTCACCATCCCAACCCCTCCCACCCCATATTTGACTTTCTACAACAAGTGGTTGTATTATAACTGGTTGCATCTAGAGTGTAATGAAGCCTGATTCCTGTGTCAACTTCCAAGCTGGCACTGAAACAGTGAAAAGCAAAATTTAACTTGTGCTTTGGAATCAGTTAGCCCCTTGAAGCCGAATATATCATCCTACGTTTCACACAGCGTGAAACTGAATCTAATTGGCATTGTGCTTAACTTGTCGTTAAGCTAAAGTTTAGCACATGAAAAGTGTATTTCAGATGTGTGGCTGGTGGTGTGTTTTTTATTTCTTACGTACTTTTTATAAGATGCACATTCATCTATTATTTAAAAATATTTTCTATATAATAGGTATACTTGTAAATGTTGTTGGAATTTTTAAGTGAACATTTTCAAGTTCCTGTGTGGGTTAGAATTGACCAGGATGTGCGCATGTGTTCTTCCAAGGTTGTGAAGTGCCTACACTTTAAGTACTTGTTTTTATTTTGAATTAATTTTGAAAAGATGCAATGCAGAATAGTATTTTTGTTGTTTGTGGCAGACATTCGTTTGATTTTCTGGCTTTAATATAGAGAGATTGCAAAATTCAAGATCTGTTGATAAGTGTTCGACAAGACAAGATTTGGAGACTGAGCACCAAGGACATCCAAATATGCTTTTTTATTTACGATTTCTGCTATCTTGTTATTTTCTCCTTATTCTACTATTAAAGCTGCTTTTTGCCTTGCCGAGCATTTGGAAGAGGTGACTTACACCTAGGCCTCTATCAATATTGGTTTAGCAGATGACATGGAGAAGTGTAATCATACCCCAGCAAAAACTGTCCCTCTATTGCATGGGAAGTTGCTCAAAGGTTGGACCTTCCTGTGGTGATGCAGGGACCTTTGAGAATTAAGTGGATTAGGGCCATCAGAGCTCTCTCCCTTTTGGCAACGTAAAATCATCAGCAACAAAATTACATAGTTTGTAGATTTTTGTACATTATTCTGTTGGGAACCATTTTAAGTCATCTTGGCAGGAGTGTGGGGGTGGTGCATGTCAGACTGTTCCAGTTTAAAATTTATTTATTAGTGTCACAAGTAAGCTTGCATTAACACCGCAATGAAATTACTGTGAAAATTCCCTCGTCGCCATGCTTCGGTAGCTGTTCGGGTACACTGAGGAAGAATTTAGCATGGCCAATGCACCTAATCAGCATGCCTTTTGGACTGTGGGAGGAAACTGGTGTACCCAGAGGAAACCCGTGCAGAAGCAGGGAGAATGTACAGACTCCAAACTGACAGTGACCCAAGCCAGAAATCGAACCCAGGTTCCTGGCACTGTGAGGCAACAGTGCTAGCCATTGTGACACCATGCCACCCTATGTTTTTGTAGTATGATTAGTTCTATTAAGGGTTGCTTTGAGGTGTATACTTGGGATGTTTCCCAGTTGAGAAGTGTTGTTTGTTCTTCAGCTTTATCAGCAAGCAGTGTTCAGTTATTAAGATGTTTTTTTTAAATGCTTATATTTTTGTGGATTTAGGGTTTTCATGTAGCAATTATGTTATTAAAGGACAAAAATTCCATGTGCGTAAAGGAACCACTCACCCTCTGTGATAAAATTTGCTCCAAATGTTTATTTGCTGTTTGTGCTGTGAACACACAGAGAAAATTTCAAATCTGATTTGATTGACACAGTGTTGGGATTACAAGATATGTCCTAAATAGCCAAAAGCCAAATACTGAAGGTTTTGGAAATCAAAATAAAGCAGAAAATTCAGGAAATTCTTAGCAAGTCAGGCAACATCTACAGAGAGAGAAACAAATGATGAAAGATCTGAAAAATTAACTCTATTATGCTCCGTAAATTCTGCCTGAATTTTCCAGCATTTTCTGTTTCTGTTGCAAATTCCCAGTTAGGAAAGCACGTTGTTGTAATAGGCAGTGCAATAAATCGAAATGTTACAAAACCTGTTGTGAAGGTAAAATTGTTGGTAAGGCACACAATTTCAAAGTGATTCAGCACATGGGGAATACTGAATTTTTCACTGCATTAATGCAGGATTGCACTGTCAAGATCTGATATTTTTACAAGGGGAGAAAAAGGAAAAATCTGACAGTTTGAACCATTTTCTATTAGTGTCAGATGTACTCTGGTAACCTTTTATCTTACTTTCAGAATGTGGGGAAATAAATTGGTTTATGACAACAGGAGGCCAGAATGGAACTGTACAAAATAGTACGGGTGCAACACCTGCACAGAATTTACTCGTTTCCTTTGAAAGAAGCCCTTCCAAAGATAAAGAAAAAAATTAGCTCTTACAAAGTCATTTTGCTCTGTTTTATGTTTTACAGAAAGACTATATAAACTAAATCTTGAGAAGAATGTAAATTAATTGTAATAAGCTATTATATCTGAAACTATGCATATTCTTAATAGGTAGAAGGCTAATAAAGTGGTTTTATTTAAATTTCTGATAGGAATCTATTAATGTTTGTACTTTGTAAGAGCGTACATCTGCAACAGATCAACATACTTGCATATTACCCTAGAGAAACAGCTACATAGCACTGGGAAATATCAGACTGTTAATGGTTTTAAAGCTGTTAAGTAGTTTTAAAGTAGGTAAATTTCTGCAGATGACACCAAGACCTCCATGTGACTGGTTTTAATTGTTTCAAAGTCATAAAACGTAGTTAACCCTTTTGATAAGGGAATACTAAATAAAGCAAATTTGTGGGTTATAAGGTCAAATGATGGACTATTATAGTGAGCTCTATAGGATTCACTTTAATGGAGGCACCCACTGACAGTTTATAGCTTGGAACAGCAATTCCCAACCTTTTACGTGCCTTTATATTATAAAAAATATTGAGGCATAACTCCTATTTTTTCTCTTTTTTTTATTGTGAACTTTATTTTGAATGTTTCCCTGTCCTCTTGCCTGTTTTATTTTAAACTCTCCCTGTTTCTTTTGCTTCTCCCAGAGTTTTGGCACCCGTGAGTATTAACTTTTTGTGCAGGCCCATGGAACCTTTGTTTTCAGCTCCAAGTCCTGTTAATTGTGCACCTGTGCCTGACAACATAAAAAATCTAAACTATGTATGTGCAACTCTTTCTCGATGAGTGCATGCATTGGAGGCCTAAGATGCGTTGGGTCTTGGAGATGCCAATCACTGAGCTGAAGGTGAAGGTTAGTTTAGTTTAATTACGTGTATTTTGTACCATCTTTCGCAGCACACTTGGGGGACCTTCATGGCACACAGTTGAGAACTATTGGTTTAGAGTTCCCAATTGTTGTTGTTTACTAGGGAAAAGAATGAAAGTTAACAGAATACAAATATCGAAAGAGTTATTGGGCTATAATTTCCTGGCTGGAGAAAGTTGAAAGTTCCCACTTAAGGGTTTACCCGGCAATTGTCTAGAAGGGCTAACTTCCCCTGGGCAATTGCACTGGGCTGGAAACCTCTGACAAAGTGATTTAAATCACTAACTGTGGACGATTCTATTCGTGTCCTGCTTTGCTTGTTTCAATTGCACCTCACTACTGCTATCCCAATCTCACCTGGCCCAAGTAAGAAAGGTCAGCCAAGACAGACTTTGGAATTCCAATGAAGAGTAAGGCAATCTGGAGTGGCAATCCATTGGTGATTACCATTTCAAGGAAGTTGCAGTCCAGGAGGAGACAGAATTTGCTTAATGCAAGAATCTGTGTAATGACATGATATTTCACTCAAAGGAATAATTTCAGAGGCTTTTGCTAAATGTAATGTTTACCCTCACAATTATAAAATTCAAGCAATCACAAAAGCCAGGGTTTTTAAGCCATGTTTTATAGTGAACCCCATATTGCTTAATATTCAAAAATTGAAAAGCGAAAACTGCTTACTTTTTGAAAACGATTTTCGATTTGCTCTATCGAGACCAGGTTTATTTGGGTTACTGAAATCATATTCTTGTCACGATAATGCTTAAAGAAATTGACTAAGAAAATTGCTTCTTCAGGCATGGGCTGTCACCACAAGAGACTGCTAGTCTAAAAAAATTATATCTTCAAAACCTCAATTTGACGATGAATCTACACTGTGCTCTAAAAAGACTGCCATTGTCAGGCATCTTTGCCAGATGGTTTTGTTTAAGAATAACCTAAACAACGGGTTAGGAAGAGCATCTCCCTATTTGCGGTCCATGCACTAACCAAAAAACATTTAAGGGCTGTAACGTCTGAGCTCCAGAGCAGTGAAACTGGGGAATACCAAAGATGTGCTAGGAAACCCCTACCCTATGTGGACATTCCTGATATGCTTTGCGTGGAAATTGCCTGGGAAGTACAAACTTCCCTTGGGCAATTGCCCTGCACTGGAAACTACCCGAAAGTGTGATTTAAATCACTAACTTTGAATGGATCTGTTTGTGCTTCTCCAATAGTTACTCATAAAAAGCTAAAAGAATGAAAACAACTTCTACTGTCTAGCTAACTGTGACACAGACTCGCACCAATTTTTCATAAGATTCACCCCAACCCCTCTCAGGACCTACTTCAACCCCCCAACTATCTCATCCCCTCTTTTCCCTCCCCCCACTGCCCCCAAACACACATGCAGATGGAATTCTAGCCCCATACGGGATTTCACCTTCTACAAAGCTACCCCCAATCCATAATTGACTGGTCCTGAAAGTCCCCCCCTTCCAATCAATACATGCTTATATGTTACCGCCTATACCACAAAATTTTATTTTCTGCAAACAACCTCTGCTGTGGCACACTATCAAATTCCTTCTAGCAATTTAATTCATTGGTCCCCCTTTACCCACAGCACATGTAACTGTTTCAAAGAATTCTAAGTTTGACTCTACCAGATGACCTTGAATTTTTCCAAGTGCCTTTCTATGACATTTTTAATAATGGCTTCTAACATTAAAGTTAAAATTAAAAGTTAAAGTGTATTTATTAGTCTCAAGTAGGCTTACATTAACACGGCAATGAAGGTACTGTGAAAATCCCGTAGTCTCTGCACTCCAGTGCCTGTTTGGGTACATAGAGGGAGAATTTAGCATGGCCAATGCAACTAATCTGCACATCTTTGGACTGTGGAGGAAATCGGAGCACCTGGAGGAAACCTACACAGAAACAGGAGAACAGACAGTGACCTAAGTCAGGAAGCGAACCTGGGTCTCTGGTTTGTGAGGCAGCAGTGCTAACCACTGTGCCACCATGCTGCCCCATGACATATATTAGGCTAACTGACTTGTATCTTCCTACTTTCTATCTCCCTTTTTGAATGAAGGAGTTATGTTTGCTATCTTCTGATGTAATGGGACCTTCTGTGAATCTGAAGAATTTTGGAAAATTAAAACCAGTGCATCTCATTAGCTACTTCATTCCAAGACCTCAGGGTGAAGCTCATTTGGACCAGGGAATTAGTTAGCCTGTAGACCTAACAGTTTACTCAATGCCACTTTTATTAGCCGCTACATTGTCTTTTTTTTTGAACAGTCCTTCTGCACTATCGTAAAGTAGAACTTGTTGGGGACATTGTATTTACTCTTGGCTTTATTAAGATCCTGTTATTGCTCATTAAAAGCTGCTGTTAGTGCACTTAGAACATACAATTCCTGAGTAACTGCTCAATAATAAATGCAGTGTTTTGAGGACATGATTACATCAGCAGTTCTCTTGTACTCTGCTATACCAGGTAGTAAGTAGTTTTCTGCTTAATGCCCATGTAGCTTTGACAATGGTGTGGCCATTTTGCACACATCAAGGTGGATAAATTACTTGTAACAATTATTTCCAGTGTTATGTATTAAATGATGTGGCTGAGTTTAAGCTGAAGTAAATTTTCACATTAGTTTGAGGATGTGTGTTTTGATTAAAATCCTGAAAGAATCAGAAGGCTTATCCTGAGGCATATGCCTTGGGTTATTCATGAGGATTTTCCATGAGCATTATAGAATGATAGACCATTATTTGGCCCACCGTACTTATGAAGATTCTCTGAAAGTACTGTCTGTTTCTCATTCCACTGTTCTTTGTCCATTGCTTTTAATATTTTGTATTTCTAGTGTTTATCCATTGCACTTTTAGAGATGATGTTCCTGATTGGACATTCCATATCTGAACAACAAACATCATCAGAAATTCTCAGCATTTTCCCTTGTTCTTTTCCTGATTATCCTAAATTTTATGCTGTTTGGTTACCTACTCCACTGATGAGTGGAGTTAATGTTTCCTCCTTTACTTTATCAATATCCCTCACAATTTTGAACACCTCTATTTACCTTCTCTTTTATAAAAAGAGCCCTGTTTATTTCAGTTAGCTGTTTTTGGCTGGCTGGACCAATTTGTTACCCATCCCTAATTGACCTTGAACTAAGGTGGCCATATCAGGAGATTTAACATTAAACCACATTGCTATGGATCTGGAGTCACACGTAGGCTAGACCAGATAGAAATGGCAGATTTAACCAGATGGTTTTTACGATAGTTAACAATTCTGGCTGGCTAGCATTTATTGCTCACCCATAAAGGCATTTAAGAGGCAACCACATTGTTGTGATCTGGAACCACATACAGTCCAGACTGGGTAAAGATGACAGATTTGAGTTCCTTTCCTAAAGCACATTAGTTAGCCACGGGATTCTTACAACAATTGACAATGGTTTCATGGTCATTGTGAGATTTTTAATTCCAGATTTTTATTGAATTCAAATTTCACCATCTGTTATGGTGGGATTTGCATCTGTGTCACCAGAGCATTACTCTGGGTCTCTGGATTACTTGTACAATGATAATATCACTCTGTTACCGTCTCCTCCAGTACTTAGCCAGCTTGGTCAGTAGTGGTGCTACCGAGCCATTCCTGGTAATGGACAGTAAAATTCTCACCCATCTGTACCTTTGTCATCTTCAGTGCTTCCTCCAAGTCATATTCAACTTGAAGGAGCACTGATTTGTCAGTTAAGAGGGTTGGGGGGGTGATGGGAATGGCACTTGGTAATAGGCAGGAGGTTTCCTTGCCTATGTTTGACCTAATACTATGAGATGTCAAAGGGTGCTGAGTCGATGTTGAGGAGTCACAGCGCAACTTCCTCCTGATTGGATACCGTTGTGCCACCACCAATATTGGATCTGTCCAGCATACCCAGAAATGATGATGATGTTTTCTGGGACATTACTTGTAAGTTACGATTCCATCAGGATGGCATTTTCAGGCTGTTGCTTGACTGAGCTTTGAGACAGCTCTCCCAATTTTGGCATGAGCCACAAGATGTTAGTAAGATGTACTTTGTACGATCGCTGGATCTCAGTTTACCCTCATCATTTCCAGTGTCTTGGTTTGTCCTTCATAAAGACAGTTGCAAAGTATTCCTATTGTACTTTTACTTTGCCCTCTATCTCCATGCATAAATCCTCATTTTGGCCTCTTCAACCCACTGGTTTTACCATCATTTTCTATTTATATTGCTATAGAAGACTTTGGAATTCTCCCTTTATATTAGTTGCCATGGTCTGTCATAGCTTCTCTTGTTTGCATTTTCATTGCTGTAAGCTCCTTATTTTCAGCTTCATTCTCAATTTTATTATCTACCTGACCTCTGTCATAAGCACACTTTTTCTTTATCTTAATTTTGGTCTTTTTTATCGTGCAGGGAGCACTGGATTTGTTTGTCCTACCTTTCCCTTTTGAGGGAGTATAACTTGTGTCCAAACTATCGCTTCTTTGAAGGCAGCTCATTGTTCAACTATCATTTCTCCTGCCAACATTTGACTCCTGATTTATTCTGCTCACATTGGTTCCTACCTAATTGAAGTTGACTTTCTTCCTTTAATTACTCTTACTCTGAATTGCCGTTTGACCTTTATTCTTTGCCTAATATATGATGTGGTGATACTATCCCTTAAGAGTTGTTGTATATTGATGCTTCACTTGGCCCAATTACTCCCAGAAACCAGCTCTTGCAGTGCTTCCTTTCTCATTGGACTGTGGAAAATCTTTCCGAAAACACTCTCGCAACTCTTGTTCATCTTTGCCCTTTAACACAATTACTATCATAGTCTATAATCCAATAATTAAAGTCCTCCATTGTGACTATTCGCTAATTCTTGCACCTCTAATTTATTTGCAAAAAATTTATCCACTAAGTCCTTCCCAGTAGTTGGTGCCAAAACACTACATTGAGCAATATAATTTCACCTTTTTTGTTCCTTAGCTGTAGCCTCTCTGGGATATCCACTCTCTCCAGCACTGGAGTGCTCTCTTTAATCAGTATCTTTCTTTCCTTTTCTATTTTTCTTCCTCTAACCTCTACTAATCCTTAACTCATTGTTTCTGGATAAGTTTCTATAATTTCATTGCCTCCCGAAGTTAAGACAGATAGCACTACAAAGGATTAATTTCTACAACTTGAAAATTGTTATTGCTTTTGGTGCTGTTATGGATATCAGTCCAGATGGAAATGAGAAAATGTACACCATTTATTTTCCACAAAGTTGAAGAAACAAGGTTGGTCTTGCTACATATACTAACTGAAAGACCCTAGGGAGATTTGCACATGGTATGCGCTCCTTACTTTGGATGTAATAAATGAAAATATCAAATCGAAATAAATGATGTCCAAATGCACGATGGTGAACATCATCTTGGTGATCATTGCATGAACTCTCCAATGCTAAATACTTTAAAAGAAAATCCATTTTGTACAACTGAGAAATGTTCCCATGGGCTTTAAAATGAATAATAGATACCTGGGAGTGATTTCAAAGCAGTAATCTAATCAACCTTCAGAAGATAAATAGGAGAATGAAGCATGAGCAGGTTGAGTTGTTTGAATGTAGATTATGTTGCAACGTTGAAATCATTCGCTGATATGTTATTATTTGTAATGTATACTTTTTCAGTTATTCATGGGAAATTATTCTGTTTTTGCTGTTTTGAACTGTCTGTTGGCGTGAATTTAAATTCCCTTAAATGTACGATGATATTAGTCATAGGCAGCATAATGGGTGGTGACTTGGCTCACTCTGCCCCTGCTGGTGCTTGCGTGAGAGAGTAACTATTATGACATCATTATGGCCTATTTAACGAGAAATATCATTTACTGGTTATGAGTCTGCAAACTCTAACAATCATATCGGGAATTCTATATACATGCAAGCCAGCAAATTAGTTAAGGGGTTTGGTTGATATCACAGATTATAAAAGAAGATGTGAGTTGTTCAACGTTGTTGGATTAGTATCAAGACCAGAGCAGTGCCTGAATTATCTCTACTTTTGTTTACAGTCCTTAATTAAAGCACTCTAAAACTTGTTTCAAATAAGCAAACTCTTGCTTTGATTTTTATTTTTAATGCTGTGGTTATTTTTTCTCCCTCTGTCTTTCCATTCTAAGGAGCTTTTTTTTAGGCATGTGTGTAATCATGTGCATATTCTTAAGTAGCATTAAGGCAAGGGAAAGTGAAGAAATGGAAAAGTGTGTTATTTTTCGTTGATATGTGCTGTTAGTGAAATGTTGATGTTCTGGTAGAATTCCTGAAATACAATGATGAGGAATTAGTTCTTTTGATCTTCTTGGCAGAATCTGAATTTAAGCCAGTAGTCCATATGATGACAGAATTTTAAAAATTGCACCATTTATTCTGTCAATAGTTCATTAGTGTGATTGTGATATACTTCAGTTGGACTTTTAGGTTTGTAGCCAATCCATTAACAAAATATTGAGAACCTTGTAATTTGTGTTTTTTTTTTAGTTTTTATTTATTAATGTTACAAGTTGGCTTACATTAACACTGCAATGAAGTTACGTGAAAATCCCCTAGTTGCCACGTTCCGACACCTGTTGGGTGTACACTGAAGGAGAATTTAGCATGGCCAGTACATCTAACCAGCACACCTTCTGGACTGTGGAAGGAAACTGGAGCACCCAGAGGAAATCCACACAGACATGGGGTGAATGTATAGACAGTGACCCAAGCCGGGAATCGAACCTGGGTACGTGGTGCTGTGAGGCAGCAGTGTTAACCGTCTGCCATTGCGTTTCAGACTTTTACTAAGCAATTAGTCAACTTGGCAACTAGCTCTATGTCAGAAGCTCCAATAGAAATAATTGGTTGCTGTTTGATTATTTGCACGACCATATCTATGCATTATAGAATAATAATACTTGGAGTAAATTGGTCAAAATAATCAATTAAAATTGAATTGAAATATGTGCGTTTCACTTTAATTCTTGCTGATCATTGGTAGTTTATCTGTTGCCAATTCAAGTTGCTTCTTCTCAAGGACACATTTAGTAATTTCGCTTTTTTTTTGACAAATATAGGTTTTGAGGAGAGTGAAGAGGAGCGGATGGGGTAAATTTGGATCTTGTTTTAATCATTTATTACCCAGGTGTTTTGATGTCAAACATTAAATTTCAATTTCGTCTGCTGGATCCACATGTAGAACTCTTCTGAATAACTATTTCAATTATTAAAACAAAAAATCTGACTTAAGATGACTCACGGCTTTTGGAACTGCAAGTTGGCTAAGGTTCTGGAATCTTCTAAAAGATGGATTAAAATGAATTGTTGGACCATATTTCTTGAGAAATATCACACTTACCTGAGGGAGGACTTGATCCAAAACAGAAAGGGCAAAAAGGCCTTCTGACTCCAGGTAACAAAGTAGAACTGAAGAAACTGATGATGCTCAAGGGAAGTGCTAAAGATCCCTATTTGACATTATAATGGGTTTGATCATGGAAACTGGAGACTCCTTCATTAACATGAATAGACTATTGTTTATTTTCTATTGTGTAACAATGTCCAGTAATCACAAGACCAAACTATTTATTTTTGAAAATCTTTGATTTCAAAACCTTGCTCGCTTGATAAGTAATATCTGAAAAGTAGACAGCACCAATAGCTGATGGCAGTCTGCTTTTCCGCTCTCTCTCAACTAACTTGAACGATGCCTGCTTATCTCATAATGTGGATAGCAGACGGAGAAGTTCTGAAGAAGACTTCAAATTCCAAAGCCGCATTTCCAGGAGGGAAAGAAAGCAAGTACTATAATGTTAAGAATGCCTCAGCCATAATGTACTTGCAATCAGAGAATTCTTTATTTTACTTGCCTCTTGTTAAAACTTAATTTGGCCAAAAGTTAACCTGTTCTACTTTGAAACTTGTATTTTTGAATGCTTTGTTCCCCTGTGTGTGTGCATGTTGCAACAGTCAGGACATGTGTTTCCGTTTTTTAATATTTTAATATCTTCATCTAAGTGGATCTTCAGCACAATAAAAACTAATCCATCCATGTGTTTGAACTCAAGAAAACCTGTCTGACTGACTGACAGGAGGGCAGAGTGGTTAGCATTGCTGCCTGAGTGCCAGGGACCCAGGTTCAATTCCCAGCTTCGGTCACTCTGTGTGGAGTTTGCACGTTCTTCTTGTGTCTGTGTGGGTTTCTTCTGGGTGTTTCGATTTCCTCCCACACTCCAAAGATGTGCAAGTTAAGTGGATTTGCCATGCTAAATCGCCCATTAGTGTCAGGGGGGACTAACTAGGGTAAATGTATGGGTTTATGGGAATAGGGCCTGAGTTGGATTCTGGTTGGTGCAGACTCAATGGGCTGAATGGCTGCCTTCTGCATAGGATTATGTGATTCATGAGACTATGTTTGCAGTCAGCATGGACATGTTTAAGTACAAAGATTGGATTGGCACATTTTTCCTTACAAATTTCTTAAAAAAGAAACCCTGTTACAATCAACCAGGGGGAGGGAAAAAGGCAGGAGTTGTTGAACTCTTCAACTGATCGCAACACATTGAAAAAAAAATTAGTTGTTTTTCTTTCCTTCACCACTAGGATAGCGAAGCAATCCAGTCCCATGTGTCCACTATTATACCACTAAGGGGCAATTAAGAACGGTCAATCAACCTAATCCAAATATCTTTGGATTGTGTCCAGAATATACAATCATAATCTGGTGGAGGGGTCTTCTGAAGTAGGTTGGGTGACAGAAGTAAGCTGATCGTCTTACCAGAAACAAGACCTTACAAGGGGAAAAGGCATGGAGTTGAATTTGCTTAAAGGCACCAATCTTGCAGTAATTCTCAGTGTGGATGAAGGTCAGGCAATTCTACCTGGACAGAGCTCTTGCTGCTGCTACCTGAATGCTGAAATAACAGACAGTGTACGCTGCTACCTGGAGTTACTGATCGCTTCGGACGTCAAACAGCATTTGAAAATAACGTTGAATCGCAACTGAAGATAACTCCCAGCATCTTAATTAAATAGATTCAGATAGCACACGTCTCAGTTGAGACTATGTGACAGCATGGGTGACTAACCAGGAAATTTGGGTGAAACGCTTTATGTTTGGGAACAGGTAATGGGCCATTAATACCACCTTGAGGTACTAGGAGTCACAAATTTTTGCTCTTAGTTGGCTGGTTCAGACATACCGTCTCTGGAAACTCTGCCTTAGAAATGGGAAAAAGTTTGCTAACTTTTCTCTAGAGTACCATTATTGGCTGGCACAGAAGCATTAACACCTCTTTTCAAAATAATGAGCTACCTGTCCATTTTCTGGAGGTTAGAAATTCCTCTGGTATGAGTCGTAGGCAGTCATGAAAAGCCTTTTTAATTTTCAAAATAAAAATGAAATTTTTTAGTGTAGACCGGTTGACGTAGATTTGTATTTATTTTCCTGCCTGTCTCAATTGGGACAGTAGGCCAAAGAAGGAGCAAAACTAATCAAGTATTGAAAATGTAATGAATCACATTTGTATTCTTTGTACGGTCTGGGACAATTGTAATTAATTCATGATTCATTTCCGAGGTTTCTTTGAATGCTTTACACATGACCAAGATTGTGCGTTGAAGCCATTATATGAGTGTTGGAATGCAATGAACTATAATCTTGATTCCAAAGGTAGTTTGTTACATTTCAGTTGGAGTTGATAGTGCCTGCACTATTACTCTAATGCTGCACTTAAAAAGTAGGAAAACTAGGAATTCATATTCCTGTTAGCCTAACATCAGTTGCTGGGAAATTAAGGATAGAGTGACTTTGAAAATATTCAGCTGATCGGAGAAAATCAATATGGATTTGTAGATGATGCCTGGCAAAGCTGATTTGAATTTGATGAAGAGGTGACTAAAGTGGTGGGCAAAGGAATTTAGTTGGATGGATTTCGGAAAAAAATTGATAACTCCTTTAAAATGTGATGCTTCCAATTAACACAAATGCTCTGCACTGTGAGCCCAACTGACAATCTTAAATTGTTGTCAGAACAATTTTTAGCACTCTGAGAAACATTTAATCAAACGTTATACGATTTGTGGAATCCCATCTAATGTTGGACATTCTATTTTGAGTTTTGCAAACATGGCCTAGTTGGATACAGTCTGTATCTTGCCTATTGCAAACAGCGGTTGGGACATGCTATTTGACATGATGTACCAGACTTTGGGACATACAGCCTACATACCTAGCTTCACATTGACACTGAAATCCATATACCAAATTACTCGTGGTGTGAACATCTTTTTAATTTGACAGTTGCATCCTGTTAGTCCTGAATCTAACTTGTGTTGTTACTACGTAGTAGCAATGTGAACAGCTGGCTTTATCTGTTGCACAAATCTTTGAGAAATCTGCCCTTTCAGGATAATTTGAGGTAGGCTGGCACTTTTTCACACCAGAGGTGATAGCTTTAGTCCTTTTGTGAGTTTGTGTGATTTATTTGATTTGATTTGAGTTATTGTCACATGTATTAGTATACAGTGAAAAGTACTGTTTCTTGCATGCTATACAGACAAAACATCGTGCATAGAGAAGGAAAGGAGAAAGTGCAGAATGTACTGTTACAGTCATGACTACAATATAGAGAAAGATCAATGTAATATGAAGTAGGTCCATTCAAAAATTCAGTAGCATAAAATGATCTGATCAGTGTAGCCATTACACACAGGATGCCTTTGATGTGATTGATTTTGGAGTCAAGCTGCATGGTTTAAATTTCAAACAATGCTTTGCACTTGTATGTAAGTCACCATCAACTGGTGCATTTTCCATGGCAACTTCTACTGATCAGTGTCCACTTGCCATTCAATCAGCATCCTCTTGTAGTGCAAAATAAATTGTTGTTTTCCCATTATGTTGGTACTCTTGCAGGAGTCAGTACTCTGATGAGTGCAAAATTAAAAACTTAGCCTTATCTCTCTTCTCAGCAACAATGCTGAGCTAATTCTTCATTCTTTAAGTTTATTTATTTGTGTCACAAGTAGGCTTACATTAACACTGCAATGAAGTTACTGTGAAAATCACCTAATTGCCACACTCTGGAGCTTGTTTTGGTGCACTGAGGGAGAATTTAGCATGGCCAGTGCACCTAACCAGCACGTCTTTCTTACTGTGAGACGAAACCGGAGTGCCTGGAGGAAATCCACATAGTCACGGGGAGAATGTGTACTGGCAGTGACCTGAGCCGGAAATCGAATCCGGGTCCCTAGTGCTATGAGGCAGCAGTGTTAACCACTGTGCCATCATGATGCCCAATTGTAAATAAGTATACATGATATTTTGTATCAATACAGTTGCTTATTGTAAATTTGAAATCCTAAACCTCAATCTATCTGAAAAGCTATTCTGTGTTCCCTGTTTTATTAGGTAGCTAGATTTGTTCCTTGACATTGTGCACTGATCTCAGTTATAAGCTCAGTATAGTGTAGTAAATTATTCACCAGTGTGGTCTCTCAATTTGGATTGGTGTGAAGTGTTAGGACCTAATGAAGAATAATGGAAATCAGAATACTATTTTGATCTGTTTCCTACATAAATGTAATTAATTCGACTGAGTATGGTTAAGGGGAAGAACCATGTATTTACTAAAACTTCGGTTTGCAGATTGATTCCAGTTTGTCTATTAGCTTATTTTGTCTGATTTAGTCTCTTGATTTAGACAAACCCAGTTGAAGTCCCTTCCAATCAAGCAGATAGGATAAAACAAAGCAATGTTTTGTTAGACATGTGCCAGGAAAATCAATAACCAAACCAAATTGGTTCTTTCAGTATTTGTGTGGTTTTCCTGACAATTTTCTAAACTATAGTTCAAATATAGAAACACAAAGTTTGTTTGAAGGGAACAATTATCCTATTCAGTTTATTTTGATTTCTCAGTTGTCTTGGGTATTTTTACAGCATATCTCTAGTACCAATGTTAATTAATGCACCTGAGACAAATTCATATAATAATTGACTTGATAAGTTTGTGGGAGATACATGCATTTTGCTTTCTCTTATTTGGGTCCCCTGAAACTGTTAACTCCTTGTTTGAATATGATTCAAGGTCCGTTGCATGCTAGTATCTTTTCTCCAAGTCACCGTTGTTCACTGCTGGAGCTTGCAAATGGATATGGACAGAGTATGTGACCATTGACTCAGGCCCATTACTTTCTGGTTTCTAAGCTTTGTATTTGGGGTTTTTAGAAACCCTGTAGGAAGTTCCCACATCAGGGAACTTCCTCTGGATAATTGTGCTGTGCTGGGAACTATTTGACAGAAGCGATTTAAATCGCTAATTTTGGATCGTTCAGCCAACTTTTAAAAATTTGTTTGTGGGATGTGGGCGTCACTGACTGGGCCAGCATTGGTTGTGCATCTCTGAGGGCATTTAAGAATCAATCATATTGCTGTGGATCTGGAGTCAGATTTTCCTCCTTAAGGATATTAGTAAACCAGATGAGTTTTTATGACAATCGCCAGCAGTTTAATTGTCATCATTGGACACTTAATTACAAGTTTTTTTTATCGAGTTGAATTTCACTATTTGCCATGGTGTGGTTTGAACCCAGGACGCAGAACATTACCCTAGGCCTCTGGATTACTAGCTTAGTGACAATACCACTATGCTACTGAGTTTTACCCAGACAACTTCTCTGAAAAAAAGAACACTTCTAACGTCAGAGTAACTGATCAAAACACCCAGACCCAGCCTTATAAGGAACAGCCTTGCATGGAGCACAGCCCTCGAATGACTTCCAGACCACTCCAACCGTGATCGGATCTGAATTTTGTAGACTTGTTTGGATAGCTAGGTCGCCTTTTTGGAGACTCTTTAAATATAGTCCCAGACCACCTTGGGAAGAGTTAAGGTAACCTTTTGGATTGCTGATAGTAGACAAGATTGTCCAAGATGTCAGAGAACTGTCTGAACCGTTAAGGCTGTTGAAGAACTGCTCATGCTGTCAAACCAGTCCAAGAACTTTCAACACTGTCAAAGAACTGTCAGAACTCATTAGAACTGTCAGACAATCAAGGGATTTAACTCTGCTGGGCTTTAGTTTTTTAATAGATTATGGGTGTCTGATATTTTGCTGTCTGTAAACATAAGCCTGAGGGTCATCATTATAGGATTTGTGCCGCATGATTAATTTTACAACCTACCATTATAACACTGGGATGCCTATTGAGCAAGTAGTTTTATTGACAGTTCAAAGTGGTTATAGAATAGAACAGTTTGTTTTCATAGGAAATGGTTGAAGGGATTTTGATGGATTTAATTGTTATTGATCATGGAGAGCTTTTTAAATGGTGATATCATCAATAGGCACACAACTTTATTTTGTCAGCATGGCTCTGGAGTTTTCCCGTGTATACCAGATGAGTTGGCATGGAGGGCATAAAGACAAAGGATGCAAGGTGGGGGCATTATTTGGCAGTATGTTGGTGTAGGAGCTATAAAGGATCCTGGGGGTAAGAGGGGAATACGGATTGGCATAGGGAAAAAATGGAGGAGCCTTGGGGGTGGGTAAAATGTGTTGGATGGCATGGCTGGGGCATGGAGTATGCATGTGTTGGGGTGAGGACTGTTTCTTGTTTTGCTCATTTCTTTAATTAATGCAACCAAGTGCCAAAGTACAGAGACAGGTGTTCTGGCCAGCATACCTCTGGACCCAGCTGGCCCCACACACGTTCCTGGTATGGTGTACCTGACTTGTAGCATCGCTGTTCCATCCAAGAATGAAAATCTCATCTCTGCCTGTTTTCCCCAGGTCAGTTTGTGGAGCTGGGAAATGTCCCATCCCTGTGCTTCAAATCCAAGAATAAAAATCCGGGCCCTAGTGTCTAAAACAGTGAATGTTCCATTATTCATCACTAGTATCTGAAGTAAAATACAAAAACATTTATAAGAAACTGAAATTGTGTAATAATATTCAAATACCATATTTACTATTCGAGATAACTACAGTTATTGCTTCAATGGTTATCTTGAATAGTAAAATCTTAGTAAAATTTGGCATTTGAATAGTCTCTAATGTACAATGTGTTGTCATGAACTTGTAAAGAGGGCATGTATTCATTAAGTCCTTATTAATTGGAGACCATCTTTATGCACCAATGCAAATTTTTGCACTTCATTACATCATTGCAGTTCATAATTTTAAAACAAGATACTGGAAATGTACAGCAGCTTGATCATCTGAAACAAAATAGTAGCTGACAGTTTTTTTTTGGAGCTAGTGCAGACAAGTATTTGGCTAACATTTGGGTATAATATCCAAGTATATCTGTTTATGATTGCTGATGTAAAGCAAGGCTTAGGATATAATTTAAAAGCGTGGGCAAAATTCTTAAAATGGAACTGCTGAGACCCAGGGAACTAAGAACATAAGAAATAGGAGCAGGAGTAGGCCATCCAGCCCCTTGAGCTTTCCCTGCCATTCAATAAGATTATGGCTGATTTGCAGTGGTTCAGTACCACTTTCCTGCTTTCTCCCCGGAACCCTTAATTCCCTTGTCAGTCAAAAATCTATCCGCTCTTGACTTAAATATATTCAGCAAGGAAGCCTCCACCACTTCAACAGGCAGACAATTCCAAAGGTTCACCACGCTTTGCATGAAGAAATTCTTCCTCAACTCTGATCTGAACACCCCCCTCCCCCCTCCCCCAATTTTGAGGCTGTGTCCTCTAGTCCTGCTATCTTTGCTAAGCGGGAAGAGTCTCTCAACCTCTACCCTATCATCCCTTATTATCTTGTACATCTCTATAAGATCCCCTCTCAGCCTTCTAAACTCCAATGAGTACAAACCTAGCCTACTTAGTCTCTTCTCATAATCCAATGCCCTCATCTCCGGTATCAACCTAGTGAACCTTCTCTGCACCCCCTCCAAGGCTAATATATCCTTCCTTGAATGCGGCAACCAAAACTGCACACAGTACTCCAACTGCAGCCTCACCAGTACCTTATACAGCTGCAACAGAACTTCCCTACTTTTATATTCTATCCCCCTAGCTATAAAAGCCAACATTGCATTCGCCTTCTTGATCGTCTGCTGCACCTGCGTACTGTGTTTTTATGACTCGTGCGCAAGGACCCCCAGGTCCCTCTGCACCATCGCATGCTGCAGCTTTTCACCATTTAAATAGTAATTCTTCCTACTGTTATTCCTATCAAAGTGGATAACCTCACACTTGCGAACATTACACTCCAACTGCCAGGTCCTCGCCCACTCACTCAACCTATCCAGATCCCTCTACAGGCTTTCCACACCTTCCATGCAATTTGCTTTTCCACTCATCTTCGTGTCATCAGCAAATTTCATCACCCTGCACTCAGCCCCTTCCTCCAGATCATCTATGTAAATGGTAAATAGTTGAGGCCCCAGCACAGATCCCTGGGGCACTCCACTAGTCACCAGCTGCCAATCAGAATAACACCCATTAATACCTACTCTCTGCTTCCTATTAGACAACCAATCCTCTATCCAGTCTAACACCCTGCACCCTAACCTTCTGCAGCAATCTTTTGTGAGGCACCTTATCAAATGTCTTTTGGAAATCTAAAAACATTACATCCACCAGTTCCCTTCTATCTAGCACACTAGTCACTTCCTCATAGAACACCAATAAATTCGTCAATCACGACTTCCCCTTAATGAATCCGTGCTGCGTCTGCTTGATCAAACAGTGAACTGGTGAAATGTAGCAAGAATGCAGTGAAGAACTTAGTGCAGTACGGGGTGTGTGTGTAAGTTGTAGTTTGTAGGGCAAAGTGGGGGAGACTGGCAAGGTGAGCATTTGAGAAATTGAATTTTGAAGTGACGAAAGCTTGGATTAGGTTCTTGGCAATGATGAGTGAAAGTTTGCAAATTAGTAATGTTTCACAAGTAGATAACATGTTCTTGGCAAAAGATTGTATGTGGAATGCAACTTCACCTGAGCCTAGCATAGGTCTTAATGTAGCTACCAGCTCAACTTATCGCGAGTTCTCCAAATTTAGCGTAGTCTGATGCACTCACGGGCAAAGGCACATAGTGTTGGAGGAAACTGAAGATAATGGTTTTGGGTTTTTGCCTCCACTCAAATTCTGCTCTGGCTATCTAAACACAATTATTCAGCTTGCAGTGCTGAGAGAATACGAGTCGACTTTTTGGTTGAATTGGTAAACCAAGGTCCTTACTGCGTGTACATGATCCTATTTGAAGAAGAGAAATGATATTTAATTGGGGTCCTGAAAAAAATCTATCTCACAATCAACAAATTCAAAATGGATCAGTTGGTCATTATCTCAGTGCTATTTGTGAGATTTTGCTAAGTGCAAGTTAGCTGCCAAATTTTCTTGGATTACTTCATTGTGTTGTGAAATGTTTTGCGATATTCTAGTTGTGAAAAGTGAACAAAGAAAAGTACAGCACAGGAACAAGCCCTTCAGCCCTCCAAGCCCATGCCGATCATGTTGCCGTATCGAAACAACATAGAAAACCTCTTGTCCTTATTTGATCCCTATCTCCCTTTTCACCCCCTATTTATGATCCCATCTGGATGCCTTTTAAATGTTGCTAATGTGCCTGCTTCCACCATCACCTCTGGCAGTGTGTTCCACGCACCCATGACACTCTGCATGAAAAATTTCCCCCACGCATCTCTCTTAAACTTTCCCCCCTCTCATCTTGAACCTGGACTCCTTGCAATTGACACTTCCATCCTAGGAAAATGCCTCTGACTATCCAAGCAAATAGCCTACATCTATATATGCCATATAAATGTAGGTTATTTATTTTTTGTGTACTGATGGTGAGTGAGATCAGATTTTGAGTATTCAAGCTTTGAAGTTGCACATACAATAGGCACTTTAGCACAAAACTTGCAGTCAGTGGATGATGTGATGTTTTAGAATTCTTTGACCATTTTATCACAGGTTAAATTTGGGAAAAAGGTACTCCTAAATGTTGAATTTAAAAAACAAAGTGGATTATAAAGCTTTGGATATTTTTTGAGTGTGCACTTAAAGTGAGTAAAGGAATAATGTCAAATTAAATACCTTCTTGTGTTTATATGGAGATCTTTCCAACTTTTTCGTCTGGCGTGATCTAATTCATTTTTCTTGTTTAATAAATACATGTTAAAACTTTATCAGCAGACAGCTGTGAGACCGCTGTCTCAAAGTGGTGCTGTTGACCAGTTGGAAGGTACAGGGGAGTTATCATGACACGTAGGTTCCCATCAAACAGCCATATTATGGGAGGATAGAATTACCCTTCCTGTTGTGCTTTGCATAAAGCTACTTCCAAAGACATGGGCCAGAAACCAAGCTCAATGTCCTGTAGAGGCAGGAAAGAGGTTAACAAAAGCATCCATAGGTCAGATTTTTATCAAGAAAATGCTTTTAAGAGCTTTTATTGCAGTGGTTTCAAAAGTCAGAAATATTGGAGGAACAGTGAGAAGGCATCCTGTTCAAGCCAAGTAAAATAAGTGCTGGGTAGCTTGGCATTTTTTTAAATGTCATAACCTGTCGATAAGTTGTGTAAATTAAAATATGAAATTGATCACAATTATTGCTCTGAATGATGATCTTGGTGCAAATAAAGCAGCGTGCATATTTACATCAAATCTAGTCTCACCTGAACTCTGCAATTGAAACAGCAGCTTTCTATAATATGTTCATCCTATGGGCGTGAAAGAAGAGGGTTCCAAATAACATGTGCCGTACAAGCAGGATTCGTACACAAAATGTGGAACCAAGAAAAGTCATTTTGTCAGTTAGATCCTCATTGTCCATATTATTATGATCCCAGTTAATAATACTGGACAAGTCAAATCCTAGAATGGAACTTGACATGATAGTTCCTAACTTTTTGTTTAGAAACAGTGAAAGAAAGTTACTGAGCAAATTCATAGCTGTCTGCTGATGAGCTCTTAACATGTGTTTATTAAACAAGAAAAATGAATGAGATCATGCCAGACAGAAAGGTTGGAGAGATCTCCGTATAAACATAAGAAGGGACTTAAATTTGACATTATTTCTTTACACTAGCGTTATCTTTACAAGCACGTAAACCAGTAAAGAGTTACCACTAACTTGACACCAAAGACTTTTCACTTGGGAGAACAGTTGCAAGCATTTTTCTCCTGAGAGTTTCTGGGCATTGACTCAATACTTTTCATCCAACTCTTATCTTTCCCGAGCCACTCAAAATCCTCATTCTAAGCTCACTTGTTCCTTAACAGCAGATTAAACAGATGAATTCCCCTGAACTCAGCAATCTGGCAGCGTGTTTGCTAAACTTATTACTTCCCTGAGTTATGTAATTATTCAGTCAACTGCTGTCCCTGATCAGAAAGCTTAAAATTCCTGTCTTTCTCTGACACACCATTCCTCATTTTTTGAGTTGCTCATTTTTTTCCTGAGCAACTTGAACACTTCAAGGCAACAGATAAGTTTTTTTCTACTTTGTGTTTGCTTTCCCTGGGCCACTAAACTTGTAGCTCCTTTTAATCCATCCCTTCAACTTCAAGGCTTGTAAAACCCTATATATATGTAAAATACCAAAAGATAACCTTTTATTCAGCAGTCTATTCAGACTCCTGGTATCAAGATTCATTAAGTGAAACTGAAACAATTTTACTTTCCTTAAATATATACATATTCAAGTTAAACATTTAACATTGTTCACAGCCACCTTCAATCTGTTCATGGACTTTATGCACTTAGTTGGATTAGTGGTTTTCAACCAGTGTGCCACAGCTCACTGTATGCCATGAGAACTGACCAAGTGCGCTCTGAATTTTTGTGCTCGCCTCAGAATGGTCATTAATAAGACTTTCAACACTGCACAGCCGAGAGCTAAAAGAGTCCCAGCAATTGGTGTGAGGGGTCAATCACTTCAACACTGATGAAGCCAGTTAAACTAAATACTTTTTTCAAAAAAAACAAGCTGCAGGACAGGCTGAATCATTTGTCACCATTGGCACCATCATTTGGCACATGACATTTATTTTTAAAAACTATGTGGCAATTATTTCTTGCTGGACATTCTTTCCTTTAAAATGGGAATAATTGCCTCGTGGGCACAATTGTTTTTCTTCATTCACAGATTCAGTTCGTGTGGAAAATCTATTTTTTCTCAGGTTACCATCATCCCGTAATTGTTTTAAGAATCATGGATCAGATCGCTCTGATAAGTGGCGTTCTCTTTCAAATTTCTAAACAAGTGGTGGAAGTGGTCCAGATAGAGACAAAAGCCCAACTTGGAACTATTCACCCCAGAACCCATCCTTCAAGTGAAATGAACGTGGATTATTTCAAAGGGAATCAGCAAGACTGAATTAAATTTCCCCAGAGCATTAACAAAATGGCAAAGTAGGGATTGGGGAAAAAAAAATACAGGTGTACGTGTTTAAAAAAAAAACTTGTAAAAAAGGCAGTTGATGAATAACTAACCCTGACTGAGACTTTAGAATAAATGATAATTTGAATGAGCATCTGTTCTCTCTGTCGATCAGCTCAAACTGAAGGCTTGAAATTGGAAGCACTTTGAAATTGAGTTTTGCCTGTTTCTCATTGTCAGTTGTTCGGTCCTTATCTGAATTGGAAAGCAGCGTACTTTTGAAATCAAGTCAGAGAATGTGGGAGAGAATATATATTCAGCTACTCAGCTTTATACTAAATAGCTTCAGTGAAAATTTAATTTGCTCTGAGATATTTTGTACTTTTGAAAAAAAAAATATTTCCCTAGGTTGGAGCCAACTTGTTTTTTTACTTTGCCAAAAAAATTGTAAATTTTCTCAATCTCAATTTCTTCTTTGAATATTTCAGCGGCTCCTTTAACAGTCTGAACCAAGCCTCGATATTCTTCAACATCTAATTCCAAACAGAAACAGTCTTTTCAATAAATGTTTACTAAATATAAGCTTTCTGTCAAACATCACAGTATTGATTTCTTAAACATTTGTTTTTTTTAATCTTGAGTTTTTTGAGTTTAAAACGGGCAGCTTTGAGGAAGGCACGAATTATTGGAAGAACTAAGTGTCTTGCTGTTTGCTTTTTGTCTTACCAAAACCAAAATTATCTTGTATCCATCAATTTCAATAATGTCTTTATAATTATTTTCATGGAATAATACAAAAATCCACAACTGCATTGAAAAATGCAGCCAAGAATGGGGATAGTCACAAATACTAACCAATTTAACTGAGTAGTTCAGATCAATTTCAGAATCCTTCTCTTGAATGCAACATGTTTTGTTGATTTAATTTGTGAGTCATGGTTGTAATATTTCCTTTTCCTCCCTGACTGTGGCCATGTTTAATTTAATTATTTTTAATTTAAGACGGGCATTTAAAGAAAATACAGGTAAATATAATTCAAGATTGGTTACTGGTTGTGATATTGCCTTTCCAAATCATTCTGTTTGATGGTCCGAAATGACAAGTGTCCATGCAGTACCCGCCAAAAATGTAGCAGGTGCCAATGTTCTATCTCCATGGAGACAGGACATCTGGTGGCCTTGTCCCTTGTATGTGATTGGCTACTGTTGTTTCGCTACATTCTGAGGCGCTTATGAGCAATTGATTCAGCTGAAAAAAAATGTGGGTGCGCCATAGAATTGTTTGTCTCGTTGAAGTATGTCATGTTACTGAAAAGGTTGGGAACTATTGAGTTAGATCATTCAGTGAAAACTTCATATTTGGCAAAGTTACTTTTTTCCACATTAACACTAATGCCAGTAATAACACCGAGAGCTTTAAGAAAATATCTGTCTATTCAATTTAATGCTTCACAAAAAGATCACACAATTTTAGCACTCTGTTTACTGCACCTTTCTATTCACATTGCATAATTCTAATTATTGCATAATTCTAATTATTGCATAATTCTAATTATTGCATAATTCTAATTATTGCATAATTCTAATTATTGCATAATTCTAATTATTGCATAATTCTAATTATCATAAAAATCTGTTCACATTATCAGGAGTTGAATGTTTGTGCACAGGTGGGGATTCAAGTAACAAACACATGAACAAATTTGAATTATTTACAATTTCATTCCAAATTTATTTGTAAAAGGTCAGGTATCTTATGTGTGCTGATGATACCCCTGGCTTTGTCAATTAATTTAGGCCTAGCACAAATATCTTTCTATGTATTCTGTCACTTCATTAACACTCTCAGCACCATATTTTTATGGGATTTGACTCGTACTGTATGTTTGCACGACAGCATAATCCAGGGACGGAATAGCAGTACTAGGGAGAATTTGTTTTGCCAATTAGCCTAAGAGCACATCTTTGGGATGTGGGAGGAAACCGGAGCACCTGGATTCCCCCCACATCCCAAAGATGTGCTCATAGGCTAATTGGCAAAACAATTCTCCCTAAATTGTCTCAAATTTGGTTTTTAATCCATAGATCTATAAACATGGACTGATTGCAGGTAGAGGTGGGAACATCGGGGTGGCGGCGCGGGCTCGTTGGGCCAAAGGGCCTGTTTCCCGTGCTGTTTTGTTCTTTGTTTTGTACTTCACTGTGATCTGCACTATATAACCATCATATTTGCAAGACATCCTGGCTTGTCTCCATATCCCATTTCAAATTCCCAGTAGACTGAAATGTGTTGGAGAATCATTGCAAAGGAGCAACTGCCCAAGTTCTCCCTGACAGTTGGGTCCGTACTTCAATTTCACCCCCCAAAATAAAGAAGTTGCTAGCCTGAGATATTTCAGTTTCACTAATCCTAACTCTGTTATTGATCATTTTCTGATACTTCAGATGTGTTTATGTTCATGTCTGAGTGCAGACTGGGACTGTCAACAGCTTGTTTGCTGTAACATTATTACAGCCTAGCCTGAACCAGCTTTACTTGATGGCAGCACACACAGCTTTGTAGCCAGTTTTGATAGATGATGTTTGGGAAATGTCTCTTTTAGAATATCATATCAAAAATATCTCTCAATTGTGGGCTATTTCTGCTGTGAAGTAAGCCCAATTCTTGGCCCTCTTTAACAGCTGAAAAACAGAGTTCTTCTCCTGCTTCAAAATTGCCTTTGAGCTGTGTGTTGCTTCACCGGAATCTATTGACCTTAAAGAGCCCTGTGTTGCTTGGTTTAATTTCCTTCAAAAGGAAAAAACGTCTCAGATGGCTGTTTGACAGCAATAAAATTGACCAAGGTCATTGTTGTGGTTATTTCAGAACACCAGTCCTATACCACCTGTGTAGACCCGGGGCATACTGGACATCTGTGAGTGGGAATGCTAGTTGTTATGGAGACTGACTTTCAGTGAGCATCATGGCAGGAGATGAATTTGACTGCGAGGTTATGCGTGTGGGTGTTTGGGTCACCGTAGTCACTTCCTGTCTGTCTAGTCATTTGCAAAGTCTTTTAAAAATGTTAACAATTAACTCTGCCATTAATGGCACAGATGTACATCGGCATCGAAAGAAGTAGGAAAATGACAAAAGGAAAACGTTCACTCAGCAGAACCTTTATCCCCTCAATAATGAATACAAAACGCCGTTCATTGTCGGTCTTTGTTTCTTTGTACTTTCAATGGCACAAACATTGCTCAAATGTATCAGAAATTCTCATCAGCCCTTTAAGGGCTATGGCAAATATGCTTGTAAAACAACAGCATAAGTTGGCTATTCTTTTTTCAAATACTTTCTCGGTTAATAATGTCAAATGGCTCAAATTCTGCTGAAGTGTTACAGGCATATTAAAAATGAGTTTCAGTATTAGTTGGCAATCATTTTAAAACCAGCAAAAATATTTGCATCTCAAAACTTAACTACTGATTTGGTTTATTTCATTATTTCATCATCTCACTGTAAGATAGCAACTTATTGCCACATCACACTCCTTGCAGTGCAAATGCCCAATTTTCCATAAATATTGATGACCAAAGCCTGTGATTAAGAGCTCTTTGGCATGACGTATGAAACTTATACAACTATATATGACCCTCACTCTAATTATCTGCAAGTATTGTGGAATTTGTTCTATGGCTTGTTCACTCTATTAAATCCTGTCTTAAGAGTAAGCTGATTTCTTGTAGAAAATTATACAAAAAACTTAAAAGCAGTGTTATATGATCAGACAGGAATTTTTTCATCCTCTAGATTTTCACCTCTTCTGTTTTTTTTGAGATGCTGAGGGCATGGTTCAATCTTTCATTCAGTTTGGCCATTCTTCGTCTATGACCTGAATAATAAATGTTGGCAGGATGTTCCACCACGGACAATATAGAGACAGATTACATTCTGGTTTTCACCTATACTATGACTAAATACTTGCATTTTCTCAGCGGGAGTCACTATGTAATGTTCTGGATTATAAGACATTGGCTGATTTCTTTCTTCCTTCATTATTGTCTTGTTCCCTTCATTCCCCCCCAACATGTTTGTTGCAGCTTAAGCGCTGTTCATCTCAAGCCAGCTATGTTAAACAGATTGGACATTGGATTGAGGGCTACTAGTTAGCATAGAGTAATATTTCATAGAATCGTGGAATCCTACAGGGCAGAAAGAGGCCATTTGGTCCATATTGTCTGAACTGACTACAATCCCATCCAGTCCCCATAATCCCAAGCATTTATCCTTGGTAATCCAAGGGGCAATTTAGCATGGTCAATCCACTTAACATGCACATTTTTGGACTATAATGTCTTTGTAACTATTTTCGTGATGTCCATGCCATTCTTTTGGTATGAATTCCAGAGCATCGCTACAGTGCAGAAGAAGACCATTTGGCCTATCAAATCTACACCATTTCTCTGAAAGAGCATCTTACCGAGGGCCACCCAATCTACTGCCACAACCCCATGCATTTACTATGGCAAATCCACTTAACTTGCGCATGGTTGTGCTGTGGAGGAAAGTGGAGCAAACACTGGGAAAACATACAGTCACCACATCGTAACTTGAGGCTGGAATTGAACCTGAGCCTCTGGTGCTATGAGGCAGCAGCACTTGCCACTGCGTTGCACTTTATTATTACTTGATTTTTTAGGATAAATTGGCAAGAATTTTTTTTCCGTATGACAGTACATTCATGCTATTTCTGTCAGAATGCAATCACAACCATGTGTAAGATGAAACCGTCTGCCAGATTTGCAGTAGGAGACTGAGAATTTCCTGATGGAAGTCTTAGGACCTAAAATGTTTTGATGGATCAAAATCGAATCAGTATTCCAAGTATATTATGACCAGAGTATGATATAATTTTATCAGAACTTAATGCGTCCAAAGACGAGTAAACCTGTTGCTTTGATTTAGTTTGGCGAACTTTGATAGAGAAAATAGCCTATTTGAGAGGTGGGGGGGTGGGTGGTGGTTGGGAGTATGTTACTAGCTAGTAGTGCTTGTGGGTAATTTGATTTGGTGGCTAGCGGTGCAAGGCGGTGATTCAGTTTGTGGGGTGGGGATCAGGGAAAGTGGTGTATAAGGGGGGTCAGTAGTAAGGGCACTGTCTCTCAGCAGATACTTCCTCCCTAATCCTGAGTGCCATGTGTTAGGGTACAGAATGCCTTTGATTTAAGGACTCCACCTTCATCCTTGAGGAGACAAACTGACTGCACAATTCTAGCTATCATGTGTGCTGCAGCTAAGCTTAATAACAACGGGCAGTGGAATGAACCTTTGAGTGATCATGAATTGGCCCCGTAAGAGCCTTATTCAGAGGCAGGTCAACCATGGGCCTTTCCATGAATATCTTAATTCTGGTAGAGGTGGGAAAGCGCTGGAGTCCTGGTAAACTACTTCATTAAATGCCCTTACTGCTTCCAACCTCTCCACTGACAGCAGAAGATTCTGCATAGAAAGGAATCGTATATGGATAACAAAATGTAGATAATGTTGAACATTGTGGAGAAATGTGAAGTTATTCACTTTAGTTGTAAGAATGGAACAGCAGAATATTTTTTGAAAGGTATGAAACTTGTTAATATTCAGAAAGATTTGGGTGTGCTCATACAAGAGAGACACAGCCAGCATGCAGGTATAGCAAGCAATTAGGAAGATGAATGGCATGTTGGCATTTATTGGGCAGGAAAAAAGAAATCTTGCTACATTTGCACAGCACTTTAATAACAGCACGTGTGAGATATTGTATGCAGTTTCAATCTCCATATTTAAGGAAAGGTATGTTTCCATTGGAGGCAGAACAGCAAAAGTTCACTAAATTGATTCTTGGGATGAGGGGATTGTCTAATGATGAGGCTGAGTAAATTTGGGCCTTTGTTCCCTGAAGTTTTGGAGAACAAAAAGCAATCTTATTGAAACATATAAGATTCTGAAGGGGTTTGCATGGGTGGGCACTGAGAGATTGCTCCAACAAGCTGGGTATCTGAAATACGTGATGTACTTTTGTGGCGGTATGCTGCTCTCTGGTAGCAGGATTTTATGATCCCGCTTCTGTCAATGTTTCCTGTTGAATCCAGCCTTCACTATTGAGAAATGCCAGCAAGATTTCAGTGATGTCTCAGGATGAGGCCTATTATTTAGGACTGAGATGAGAAATTTCTTCACTCAATTGTTTGTGAATCTTTGGTATTCACCTCTGCAAAGGGTTGTGGATGCTCCATTGTTGAATACGCTAAGGCTGTGTTTGACAGATTTTTTTGGTGTTTTGGAATCAGGGGATGTGGGGACCAGACTGGAAAGTGGAGTTAAAGACCAAAATCGGTCTTAATCACATTGAAAGGCGAGTGCTCAGTGGACTGTACAATCTAATCGTGCTCTGATTTCTTGTGTTAGCCTTCTTACAAATCCCACTAGTTGCTTTACTTTAATTTGTTTATCATCTACTGCTCCGTTTTATCTCTTGACACTGTAAACAACCTATTATCATTGTTTGCAGAATGTATACACTGATGTTCACTCTTCATATTCTGAAATCTCAAGGTTTAGTTCTAGTTTCTTTCATCTCAATTTATACTAAATTCAAAACAAATCAATTGACTTGCTTTTAAAGCAGTTCACCCCTGATAAAATAAAAGAGGTTATGAACCATGGTTTTGAATTTTCTTTATCAGTTATGTGAGATGTACAGAAAACACTTGGTGTTTCCTATTATTATTCTTTATTGTACTTCTTTTGGAAGAAATTGAATTTGTTATTAATCGCATACTGCTGTCACAAGTATTAAGTCTTTTCCACTTGGAGAGAATTTGCCTGAATTTGTTGACAATAAGGACACAGATTTTATGCGTAATACCTAGTGAGAACATGCAGAATGGGGCTCAATAAATCTTGCTCATTTGTAATTTTAAGGATGCTTGGTTTCAAATTCAACAGTTACTTGTGAAGGCAGATCAGTGAAGAATCACCAACAGTTATCTAATATATTTTTGGCTGCATCCAGGGTAGAATTGTAGATTGGTACTGTAGTCTTTGTAAAAGAGAATGCTCTTCAGGGATACAAGTCAGACAATGACATTTGTGTCATTTGGCGCTCTTTTTGGTAGGATTTATATCTGACTCTTCAGAGTAAAGTAACAGTGGCTTATTGTATCGAACTGCAGCTGGCGTGTGGAGAAATCCAACTGGATAGAGAGGAGTGGGAGCAGGTGGACCAACAACACAGCCTGTTCTTTCCCATAAATATCAAACTCCATTCGGGGTCCAAAGGGATGCTGCATTAAGTGTCATTAGGCCTTCCGTCCCCTCTGTGCAGTGTGAGAGGCTTTGAGACCTGCTTCCACTGAGTACAGTCTCTTATCAGATTTAAGCTGGTTGCAAGTGTTTTGTTGATAGATTTCATCATTAGGGTTTGATGCATTGGGTTTCAGTAGTTTCCCTAGAGGTATGAATCACACAGTGGACTTTCTTATCCTACTCAAGTGAGTGAGGTGTTTTGAACTGCTTCTTCCACAGACCTTTTCTGTTCTGTTTTTTTGGGAGCAGTTAATGAAGGGTGTGACACTATGAATTAAAAAATATTTGTGCTGCCACTGTATTTTATTTGCCACAAGATGTGTTTTTGTTATGGCCTTTCTCGAAAGCTGATGATTTCTGCTCTCCCGTGGAAGCTTTGTGTCTTTCGATAAAAGTTTTGGAAAATGCCATATTTTTCCTTCAGTTGGAAGAATTGAACTTCTGGATAAAAGTCAAAATTTTAAATCCTAATGAAGAAACATTGGTCAGTTTTCACAAGCGACTGCCTGATCCATTATGTTTTTCAGTGATAAACTGGAGATTCCATTGGCATTTGAAGGAGATTGCACAGATTTATTTGCAAGAAGTAGGTAATACTGAATAAAAATGTCAATGTATTGAAATGAGTCTCCTGCGTAGGTGGATGAGTGAGAGTACAGGAGAAGAGAAGGTACACAGAGTCTCCCTACAACCTCTAAGCACAGTCAGAAGATCAATAGGAGCATGAAAAACTAAATTTGACAGCAAGTCACAGAAAGAGCATTAAGCAGTTGATTAAATAAGTGATTGATCAAGCTGGTATGTTTTAAAGAGCATCTTAAAGGTGAATAAAGGCTACGGACCATGTGCTGGAAAATGGAATTAGAATAGATAGATGTTTGATAGCCGGCATAGACATGATGCGCCAAGTGGACTCCTTTTGTATTGTAAGACTCTATGGGCAAAATTTTACAATCCAGCTGCCTTGGGAATCAGCGCAGGGGAGGGAGTTGATCATGGAAGTGTCCATTGACCTCAGATGAGCAAGGCCATAAAATCCCGCCTTACGACTTTAAGCGCAATGGTTAGCACTGTTGCCTCAGCACCAGGGATCCGGGTTTGATCCCCGGCTTGGCTGACTATGTAGTGTCTTCACGTTCTCCTTGTGTCTGCTTAGGTTTCTGCCAGGTGCTCCTGTTTCCTCCCACATTCCAAATGATGTGCTGGAGAGGTGCATTGGCCATGCTAAATTCTGCCTCAGTGTACCCAAACTGATGCCAGAGTGTGGTGACTGGAAAGTTTTTACAGTGATTTTATTGCAATCTGAATGTAAGCTCAACTTAATTGTGACCCAAATAAAAATAACAAGTTTCTTTGTGAACACCACTATATGTTGTAACCTGGGACTATCATTGTGGAGATTATTAGTTTTCTTTTAATGTAAACCGAGAAACAAGGGCTTAATTTTCATAATCTCTTAAATTATTGCCAGTTCTTGAAGTATCCAAGGAAAGAGAAACATAGAAATAGATTGATTAGGGGAAGTCTCTTTATTTGTATTTTATTCTGAAAAATGTTTGCTGCGTAACAGGCACAATATCTGCGGTTAAGAAAAGTGTAATTCCACCCACATTCTGAATGCATCATCATCTCCTTTTGCTCCTTCCGCCCACCCACACACCCCACTTCTGAAATTCTTTTCACTGATTCTCCATGTATTTCATGATGTGTTTGTAAGTTTCTGCTCATAGCTGTCATGAGACACAGCATTGGAAAGGGATACAAACGCACAATGGTTGATTAGCTTTGTTATTTATTCATTTTCTTCTTTCTTTCATCTAAAGTAATGTGTTTTCACCTTTATAAATATTGAAGTTAGTATTTTCTTAAAAGGGAACAACTTAACATTTTGGATTCAAAATAATGGTCAGGATTCTCCCAAGAAAAACTCTTAAGTTCCCAATGTGCAGGAAAATAGGAAAAAATCCCGCTGTTTTATTTTCAGTGTGGTTTCTAGAATGAATCTCCAACACTGTGGATCACAGAGTGCCCGAGTGGGGATCCCGTCTGAAAATCTGTGGGAGGGGCCTATTCCTGCCCAATAGGCTGGCAGCATAGTGCTGAGTGGGCTACTGCACATCCGTGTTACTGTCAGGACAGAGTTTCCCCCATTGTTGATCTGCAGATCGATGGCCAGCCCTGCAAACCCCAATGCTGGCCTTCCAACTGCTCCCTCACTCATCCCCTAGCCCCTGGATTGCTAGTCTCTTAGACTTCCCTAGGCAGCCCCTATATATCATCGTTACCCCGCGTTCCTGGATAGGACTGACTACCACCCCCAATAACCAACCACGAGGTCTCCCTCCATCCACCAGACCAGCCCCAATCTTCCCCCATCCCCTGATAGTCCAAACCCCACCAGCCCCGGTCACATGATTCCCTCTCCCAGTGATCCCAATGCAGAGTGGCAGCTGGTTCCCCTGCCCCCTCAGCACTGCAGTGCCAGTTTGCCTCTTGGGCAGTGCCAGAGTGGTATACTGACACTGCCCAAGGGCTCTCTCCTTATCTCTGGCCTCCTGGGTGCGGAATAGCATCAATGGCTTCTCTTTCCTCCAGCAGGGTCAGGCCGCCTGTATCCTGTTAGTGCAGAGTAGTTGTAAATCCTGCTGGAGGAGAGTTGCTAGCAGGTCTGGAGAATACTGTCCCAAGCCAGCTAATCATTTGGAATGTCAATTATCATCAGAAACCTTTATCGGGGAAAGGCACAGAGGGTGTGATGCCTGCGGGAATCCCACGAAACGGCTGCCACTAATGTCTCCATGCCTGTTGCACTAGTTGAACAGCGTGGTGGGCTGGGATAATCGCCCCAATATATAGGTTCATGTTTCAGAGTCTGGGATTGTTAAAAATTTCCTGTACCACCATAGAGAAGTGCTATCTGGTGTACTTATAATGATGGAGTGAAAACTGGATAGTCAGTGGTTTCAGGTGTCTTTTTGCACTCCTTGCTAGCCAACAATAGAGTAGCATGAGTGGGGATCTGAAAATAAGGAAATATATTGCTGTCCCTTCACTGTGGCAGGATCAAAATCCTGGAAATCTCTCCCTAAAGCGTATGGACTGAAGTGGTTCAAAAAGGCAGATCATTGCCACCTTCTTGAGGGCAATTAGGGATGGATAATGAATGCTGACATAGCCAGAAATGTCCAGTTCCCATAAATGAATAATAGAAAGGAGAAATAAAATTTCAGTAGTATTAATACACTGATTTTCAGGTGTTTTATAGCCTGCAGGAATTCAATATTATAAATAAATAATGAATAAATGATTAAGTCAACCAATAGTAAAGGTATGTTGTTCATTGTTTAATTCACAGTAGTTTCCAAGTAGTTTCCAGTAGTTGCTTTCTGTTATTTCATCACTGCACAAACAGCCAAGATATTTGAATATTAGTTACACCATGTGTTCGAGATCAAATTCCTTTTTGTACAAGGATGACTGCACTGAGGTTAGACAAATGCCATTCCTTTTCCCCAGAAAAATGTGTGTGTGTATATTGTATAAGAAATTTGAATAACCAGCAGTAACTGCAGGAACAAAATAAGAACAGAGATGAGACAATGATCAAGATTAATTAACCCTAAATTTTTGTCACCCCCAAGTATTTAAATATTTTTCGTACCTTCCTTTGCCTTAGTCTCTTTGTTGTATTTCTCCCAGTTATTCCAGTAATGAAACATTTAAATATATGCTCATGATAGCATAACAGAAATTGGGATATCCTTGTATGTAGATATAGATGCAATCCCATATTTTACTGCTTCTTGAATTACCCATTAAGGAGATGGCAGTACACTGCAGCTATATTTTAAATGCTCCTTTCGTCACAAGTTAAATGTGTTGTCTGTTTTGAAACACTTTCCATCTTAAGGTCCACATGTTTCTTACAAGCACCAACAAAAGTTGTTTTTGTTGTCGAATCTAAAAATAATTTTAACTGCTGAACGAAAGCAACAACTGATGTTGATTTTGTCCTTTAATGTAATAAAACGTCCTACAGCATTTCATAGGTATATCATAAAATAAAATGTGACATCAACCCATGTAAAGAATTTGGTCAGAGAGGTAGGATTTAAGAAGTCTTAGAGGATGGATGTGAGGTGGAGGAAGGATATCCCAGAGCTTGTGGTCTAAGCAACTAAATGTGTGGCCACCAATGAGGTGGCATGGTGACACAGTGGTGAGCACTGCTGCCTCACAGCACCAAAGACCTGGGTTCAATCCCAGCTCTGGTAATTGTCTGAGAAGTTTGCACATTCTCCCCTGTCTGCATGGATTTCCTCTGGATGCTCTGGTTTCCTCTTGCACTCGAAAGATGTACAAATTTGGTGAATTGGCCATGCAAAGTTGCCTAATCAGGGAAATTAGCGTGGTAAATACGTAGGATTACAGGGAGAGGACCAGAACGGGATTGTTATCAGTGCAGGCATAGTGGGTCAAATGGCCACCTTCTGCACTGTGGGATTCTATGATTCAGAGATGGAGCATTTAAAATCAGGGATGCACAAGGTGCCAGATCATTGCTTTGTTCAAAACTCTATACATTTTTGATCTTCCACTCTTCTGTAAACACTTAAAGCATTTCCAGAGCAGTAGCAGAAATGGTTTTTAGACTTTGGCCAAACTTTTGAACCACTTGGCCCTAATTTGCCATGAGTTTGCAGAGGTCATGCAGAATTTGACCTGGGAATGTATGATGCTGCATCAGAGTTCGTGTGCCTTTGCAAGCAGTAGTCTAACAAAGCCTGTTGTCGTGTTGGCTATTACACAAAATGAAAATGTAAAAAACAGTGGAGTAATGTTGAGTCCATCGCGGCAGGAGATGGCTGCATATCTTGTGTTTGTTACTTTTTGGTATTTGTAATATAACTGTCTTCAGAGCCAAATAAATTCTTATTAAAGTTTTTTTTCTTTTAAAATGAATTGTGACATTTTTAATGACGCTACTTTCTCTTTGTTACTTTTTAAATACTGCATTGTATTTTAAACAGTGTCAGTTACATGACTTAGCAGTGTAATTTTATTTTTTTTCTGTCTGATTGCATTTGATAGTTTATACAATTTGACAACTGAGCAAGCACACACTATGTTGAGATATTCTTTATTGACTCTTCCACTGTTGCAAATAGAGATGGGGCATAACATTTCAGTGGTGAGAGAAGAAGTAAGGAGAAATTTCTTTGTATTAAAAATTGACTGGATCACCTTGCTTCAGACAGCCAGAGAAATTCACATGGAAGAAATTCCTTGGAACTCAAGAAAAACATATTTTACAGTTGCCCCTAACAGTGTTCTGTTTATGGTAACCACTAATTAGACAGTAAGAGCCATATGTCCAATGTATATAGTCTGCAGAGAATCAGGAATTTTAAAAGATATTTATCCCAGCACTCTTGTGATTCAAAAGTATGCTTTGATATGGTGTTGCAGAGTGTTTTGTTAGTTTGGGAAACTGTGGCAAGGTAGATTTTATACTTAGTCAATTTTCACTTTTGGCACTGTGGAGGGGAAAAGAGAGGTAGTGGATCACTTTGTACACTCATCCAGTTGTCCTTTCCATGGTTACATCCCTCCACCTTGGCCAATAATGAAAATAACCTACTAGTATGGTGTAGGACATATTGTTTATTTGTGGGAGATATTGCCAGATTCTGTTTGTTTGTACATACTTGTAATTTCCTTATGTTAGTATTTTAGAGCAATTGTAATAACGTTTGTGTTATGTTCTCTTTTGTTTGTAGTCTTTGGATGTGAGTTTGCATTTTTAATTGCTTTTCTTAATTCCCACTTTTTGCATGGAGATCTTTACTCCTTGTTGGATTATGGCATCAAAGAATCTGATTGCCCTCTTGATGCCTTGATATTGAGTATTAATATGCTGTAGGAACACGAGAAGGCATGAAAAACTAAGCCTGATTGTGTCCAATTCCATAATCTGTACTCGCCTACTTCCAGCAGAGCACATTGGTTAGAAAGCAGGAGTTGGAATCCAAGCTGATTTTCTTCTTGTATCTTAATACACTGAGGTCAATTGCAGACTCATACTGCCGGTACACAATGGAGATTGAACCTGAAAGTTTCCTGGCTTAGCTCCTCGCTGAGGTATTTGGAAGTCTGATCCACACATACTGAGATCAATTGCACTTCATGAACCCAAACTGGTTAATTTGTGGGTAAAGTGAGATGTTTGTTTTGGCATATATTCTCAGTACATTGACAGTGGCATGTCAGAGTATACCTCATTTTAAAATAAAGTTTTAAGTGTTTGTATTCCCACATACTACATTAGCAGCTATGTTGCAAGGAATATTAGGCTTTGTTTACACCAAAGTTTTAACAAGTAGATATCTTTAATAATTGGTGATAAAGAGTGTTACAGATTATTGTTGCCTCACATCTCTCTCTTTTTTCATTTGTTGGGCTATTGGTGATGGGAACTAATGGTTGGCAGAATTAAAAAGCTGTGTTTTGCCAAGCTTTATATAGTATGGTATATCAGAAAAATGGAAAACTTGGGTTGATCTAAGGATGCTTTCATCAAACGATATTTTTTTTTTAAAAATGTGAGGCTTTTACAGTAGTTTTTAAATCAAAGTCTAATAAGTTGCATCTAAACTTTGATAGGCTAACTGAGCAATTTTTTTTCTGAAGCGGCATGTTATGGTTTTAACAGAAATTGGCAAATTTTTAAAAATGCAGTAGTTCTTAAAGATGATAAATAAGAATTTTTGATGCAGGAAGTGGACAGGAAATGTGAGAAGATACAAACATTTCTAATATCTTTTAGATTGCATATAAATAGAATATCAGTTGCAAATTAACAGAATTAATTGATTTTGGCTAAATATCTAGAGAACCCTGGATTTTGAAGTTAATAATTGAACCAAAAGGTTGTAATAATCTGCTTGGAAAAGTTGTAGAGATGCAGTTATGTCCTGCTAGGATAGTTAGGGGCACTGGAGGGGCAAATGGCCTTTTCCCATTTATTTTAATGTGGAGGTTGGGGAGCATTTGGCGCACGTTCACTTGACATATTAATTTAACTGTGCTAAAGTAATGGAAAACGACAAAAGAACTGGATGATGAGGATAAAAAAAAGTACTTGTACTAAATGAATGGTTAGCATTTGTAACACACAGACTGATAGGTTGATGAATAGTAACCTTCAAAGGGGAATTGGATAAATTCTTAAAGGAGAAAAAATTACAAGAATGGGTGGCATAGTGGTTTAGCACTGCTGCCTCACAGCACTAGGGACCTGGGTTCAATTCTGGCTGTCCACATGGAGTTTGCATGTTCTCCCTGTGTCTGCTTGGGTTTCATCCAGGTGTTCCAGTTTCCTCCCACTGTTCAAAGATGTGCGGGTAGGCTGATCGGCCATACTAATTTACCCCTTAGTGTTAGGGGGACTAATAGAGTAAATATGTGGGGTAGCGGGAATAGACCATGGGTAGGATTGTTGTCAGTGCAGGCTTGATGGGCCAAATGGTCACCTCCTGCACTGTAGGGATTCTATGATATGCAGAAAGACCAGGCCGGACTCACTGGATTGTTCTTCGAAAGAGCTGTTGCAGCTTCATGTGATGAATGACCTGCTGTGCTGTACAATTTTAAAATTCTACAATACAGCACAACAAACTTAAAACACAAAGGCCCTGGTGCTAATGGAGCACAGAATGTGGGTGAAATTTCCATCTGAAAAGCTCAGTAACAGTAGTGTATTTGTGTACTTCAAGCTATTTACAATTTAAGCTTATGATATGCATAACCACCTTGCTAACATTTCACCAGTTCACTTAACCCCTGAAGTACTATTTCAGAGTCGGCAGCAAAGATACAGAATAGATTGAAGAATAGATTGACCAGACTGTTACTTTTGAAATTTCTCCATCAATTGTTTTTAGCATTTGAAATAAGTAACAAAATGGAGCATGATAGTGCTCATTTGGTGAATTCTGTTAGTGTCAACCTCTATTGAAACTTGAGCTCTGGTCTTTGAATCTAATTTCACCACTGGGCAAATTTCACTAATTCACGAATACAAAGTGTAGGATTGGAACAGCTCATAGTGAAACTGACTCTTCAGCTGTACCACAAAATTAAAATATGCCGTATTTTTTTTGAAGAACAGTTGACACTAGGGAAATGTGTGATTGCAAGTTCTAAACAGGCAATTTCAATTGCAAGTATGGCCATAGAAAGTTTTGATGCAAAAACTGGGTAGGAAGTATGAGCTGACATAAACATTTTTAATATCTTTTGGATGTAGCATTGTATATAAATAGAATATCAGTTGCAAATTTACAGAATATAATTGATTTTGGCCAAATATCTGGAGGACACTGGATTTTGAATCTAATAATTGAGTCAAAAGTGAAAGATACTGAAGTCAGAGTTTTAGCTGCAGAAAAAGAGACCCTTCAGCCCATTGTATCTCTGCTAGCCATCAAACAACTATCTATTCTAATCCCATTTTTCAACATTTGATCCATAATTTATTTGCTGCAGCAACATTTAGCAAACATTGAAATAATGCTTCCAATATAGCAAACAGTCCATTGTGCTCCATATGAATGTTACAAGCCAGAAATTGAAATATGTGGAACAATGACCAGAAAATGATCAGAATTTTTGAGGAGCCTAAGGGAGTAAGAGAAGAAAGGCAGAGAGGTTTAAGGTCTAAGTTGCAGAAGACACAGCGGCAAAGCTTTGGTGAAATTTGATATAAGGATGTGAATTTTAAAATTGAAATCTTACTTAATCAGGAGCACAGAGTGATAAGATGCATGAACTTGGTGCAAGTTAGTCTGATGGCTAAGAATTTTGGAGTACCTCAAGTTTATGGAACATGACATTGTTTTTTTTCTGGTGGTGTGACCTGGGGGCAGCATGTTGATGAGAAGGAGACAGGAGCCAAAGATAGATCCTTAGGGATACCAGGGAATGGAAGAGCAGCCATTCTTAGTATTAGGCTGCATCTGAATAGTTGAGAATGGAACCGGGTGAGTGTAGTCCTACCAAGCTGGATGACAGTGGAGCACCTTTGAGAGGAAGATGATGTGGTTAACTATGCCAGAGACAAAAGACAAGTAAAGATATTTGAGGATAGATCATTTACAATCGCCACTTGGAATGTCATTGTGACTTTGTACTTGTTCAGCCTCATGGCAAAGACAGAAACTCGATTGGAGGGTTCAAGCATGGAGGTTGGGGGAAGTGTATAGGGATTTGGGAGGCTGCCGCATATTTGAGGGCTTCAGAGAGGAAAAGGGAGAATGGAGAAGATTGGTAGCTCCTAAAGGCAAATCCCGGCTGGAATACAGGCCTTACCTGATACGTGTTACTTGAGAATAATTTGACCTAACAGCTTTCCTCCACCAAAATTAGACTAATGGCCCATAGTTGATGGGTTTATCCTTACACCCCATGTTAAACAAGTGTTTAGAGTGTATATTATTTCAAATTCTTGAGTTCACTCATACAACATTCATATCTAAGGAGAATTGGAAGATTATGGCCAGTGCCCTGGCAATTTCCTACCTTACTTCCTTATTGCTCGTAGTTTCATCGCATTCAATCTAGTATTTTACCGACTTTGAATATAGCCTCTTCATCAGTTTTTAGCTCATTCAATATCGTAAATGTGTTCTCTTTCACTATGCTAAAAATAGATGCAAAGTACTCTTTTATTACCTCAGCTATGCCTTCAATCTGATGTGTAGATCCCCTTTTTGCTCCCTAACTGGTTTCACCTCTACACTTAATGCAGTTATAGTTTCATAAGCTGATAGAAGACTTTAGCATTCCCTTTAATGTTAGCTGCCAGCTTCTTTTCATACTCTGGCCCTCTTTTTCCTGTTTCACTTCTCCTCTGAACTTTCTATAATCTCACTTGTATTATCAGTCTGACATCTGTCCTATGCACTCTTTTTCCATTTATCCTTCTTGCATTCTCTTTTGTCATCCAGAAAGCTCTGGATTTGATTACCCCTTTCAAACATGCTCAACCGCACTGAAGAACTATTTTCTTTTCAAGGTAAATCATTGTTCTATTGCAGTTTTGCCTGCCAGTCAATCTTTAATTCCAATTTACCTGCAACAAATCTATTCTCGCTCACTGAAATTGGTCTTCTCTATTAAGTATTGTTACTTCTCCTTTTTCACGGCTAACTTAAATCTTATTATCCCTACTCTCTAATGTTCCTCTTCTGTCACTTGATCCATTTGATGCACCACACTCATATGCCCATAAAACTTATTCAGAAGACTTTAATTTTTAAAGGAAGCCTGAAATATGGGAAGTTATCTTAATAAAAGAGAGTTGGCGTGGTGATATTGTCACTGGGCTAGTAATTCAGAGACTCAAGGTAATTTTCTGGGGATGAATCCCACGACAGTAGAAGTAGAAATTTGAATTCAATAAAATATATACAACAAATATACAAAAAAGATGATTTCTACAGATGTGACATGTAGTTAGATTAATGCCCTGAAAGTCAATATTACTCTGTTTCTCTCAAATGGCCATCAAAAACATTACAGGCCTGAAAATTCTCTTTCAGTTCATTGTAGAATAAAAAAAGGAAGTCAAAGATTTCTAATAATTAACTCTCAATAATAGTCCAAATAATATCAGGTTCCTGGTTTTTCAATTAAGGTTGTGATTGAGTTCCTGTCCTGAAGAAATGTAATCCTACAAATAAAACAAATTAGCCCCACTTCTCTGCCTATGGTGGATTTCAGGCAGTGTCCAATCTTGTGCTGGATGAGAGGTGGTTTCCCTCTAGTCTTCATATTCTGGACTAACATCCTTTATGTTGTCTTTGTAGTTCAATAATGTACTTCCAAGAGTTCCTATCACATACTAGCTTCTATCGCGTGACAGCAATTTCAATATTTTTGTCCACCATGTGTACAAGAGTATTTAGTACCCAATATTTACTATCCCACCTTTCTTCAGCCGGATCTTTATTATTGTCGCAACAACATATTTCCATATGGTTATTTGTGCTTGCTTATTTACCATGCTTTGTGCATTTACGTACATGACCTAAATTGGACCTTACTGCATTCCATCTTATTCAGACCTACTGAATATTTTTGTGTTTCTTACTCGAGTACTATCTGTCTCTTTCTTTATTTATCTTGATTCTTCTTTCCAGTCTACATCCTGGTTCTCACCCTCTATCAAGTTATTTGAAAATTCCCCCAACAGAATGAGCAAATCCTCCCATAATGGTAATTAATTCCAGTTCTGCTGAAATACAACTCATCTGGTCTGGACAGATCCCATCCTTCCACTTTGGTCCTAATATCCAAGGTAATTTAAATTCCTCCCTCCTGCATCATCTCTCCCGCGACAAATTCACCTGCTCTTTTTGCTTTTTTTATACTCACTAGTTTGTGGCATCAAGAGTAATCTGTTGATTACTATCTTTGAGGTCTCCCTTATAGATTTGCTTAACTAAACTTCCACTTTGATTATTTGCCATTACTGCTACTTAAACTTTCAGATACAACTTTAAAGTGGTTTGGATTACTTCATCTCAAGTTTTTTTTGACTTGTGTTTAAGTGTACTGCCTATCCTCTGTGTATTTACTTTAATATGATTGGCTCTTGCTAAGCTTATGCCTTGCAGCAACCAGCAGATTGTACCCATTCCTAATGGTGGGAAGATTTTACCATGCATGTGATCTTCTCAGATCAAGCACCTTACTACAATTAACTCGGTCTTACATTGATGGATGATGCATAGAGGAGTTGGATAATATAGTTGAAGTTGGACATTCTGTGATTACCTTTTTAAAGCATTATTGAGCTATTTTGGGCAGCAAGTTACAGACAAAAATAAAAATGCTGGCCTGGTAGCTTGTGTGGAGAGACAATCACAATTTAATGTTTTGAGTCCATAGAATCCCCTCAGTGCAGACGGGGCCATTTGGCCCACCGAATCTGCACCAACTCTCTGACGGAGTATTGTACCCAGGCGCTCTCCCCGCTCTTTTCTATGATTCCACTCATGGCTAATTAATCTAACCTACATACCTTGGGATACTAAGGGGCAATTTAGCATGGCCAATCCACCTATCTTTGGAGAGTGGGAGGAAACTGGAGTACCTGATAGAAATGCACGCAGATGTGGGGAGAATGTGCAAACTCCATGATTATCCAAGGCTGGAATTAAACATGGGGCCCCTGGAACTATGAGGCAGCAATGCTAATTACTGTGCCATTGTGCTGCCTCATAGTTCGTGATTTGAAATGTTAACTTTGTTTCTCTCTCCAAAGATGCTGACAGACTTGCTGAGTCTTTCCAACATTTTCTGTTTTTATTTCAGATTTCCAGCATTCGCAGTATTTTGCTTTTAAATTACAGACAGCTTTGCTTTCCATTGTTTTTTACTTAAGAAATCAAGGTCTCCTGTGGTACAAAATGACCTCTGTTAAGTTCAGCAACCTGATCACAACAAAATATGTTAATTTTGCATTAGCAACCAATATGTTTATGTGGGAAAGCTAAGATCAGATAAGAATGTGAATATTTTGCAAGTTAGATATGATTACTACACTAATATTTACATACATCAAGGCTAGCTGGTCTTTTAAAAAAAATAGTATGCAAAGCAATATTTGCATTCTGTTTCCTGTTTCTGTTGATATTAGCACATGAAAAAGTGTCATGTTCTTCTTTTTCAAGAAACATTCTCTTACTTTTAGTTTTTGACCAAGAAGGTTTAAAAGATGAATAAAGAAATGTACTGCTTTAGTCCATGTGTCCGCAGGAGCTAGAAGGAGCCAGAGGCAGAAAAGAATAGTGAAACTTCAACCACAATTGAAGTGAATCCAATTATTAGTTTTAACTTTATTTATTAGTGTCACAAGTAAGCTTACATTAACATTGCACTAAAGGTACTGTGAAAATCCCCTAGTTACGACACTCCGATGCCTGTTGGACTACACTGAGGGAAGATTTGTGATGGCCAATGCACCTAATCAGCACATCTTTCGGACTGTGGGAGGCAACCAGAGCAGCTGGAGGAAACCCATGCTAACATAGGAGAATGTTCAGACTCTGCACAGACAGTGACCCGAGCTGGGAATTGGACCCGGCCCCCTGGCACTATAAGGCAGTGGTGCTTATCACTGTGCCTCTGTTATTAATGCTGAAATATTCTGTTTCTGACAGCATTCAATGCTAATCTTTTTCCGAGTATTGCATTCACTATGGTGAGGAATACTTCTGCTAAGAAAGAGAATTTTTTTGTTTCAGACCGAAGTAGTGTCAATGATGAGAAATTGCCAGTTCAGGTATAAGGTGGAAAGGTGTCGGTCATAGTTTTTGAGAAAAGAACCAAAACTCTGAATCTTGAACCTGCAGTTTTTGAGCTTATCTAAGGTATACGAGCTTAAGACTTGTGCTGTACTTGACACATGAAAAGCAGGGTAGATTTCCTTCCTGTTGTACGATTCTCAGATGTTTGTGCCCATGGTGTCCAATGTCATTCTATGGGTGTATATGATATTTTACTGCCTTTGCAGCAGTTGAAGTTGATTTTACTAGCGAGTGTAATTCCATGCCTTGAATCCTTGCCGAATTGAAGGCAAATCTCTGCTTTGGAGATTGTTATTGCCTAACCAGAGTATGGATAAGTGACAAGGAATTGTGCTAGATCCTCAACTAATCACAGGATTTATAATAACTGATAACACAACAGAAAGCAATGTATCCATGTTTGTCAATGATGATTGGCATAGTAAGTCATGCATTTGGAAGTGTAACTCTGTAAGGAGGCTTAGTGCAATGATGGAGCAAAATCCTGGCAGATGGATTTTAATGCATATTTGCAGGAACAAAAATGGTGAAAAGATAGAAGTGGAGATTCAAGGCGATATTGAGACCCATGTATTCAAATCACTAAAATATGGTAGTCAGGAGTAAAACTGAATTATAAAAGCTGGTGAGTGGAATGTATGTGTATGCAACGAGCAGTACAATATGAAGGGGAAAATGTGTTATTGCAACTGAACAGAACCTTGGGGTATTGTACAGAGTTCTGGTCACTGCACTTTTTAAAGATATTTTGGCCTTGGAAGGAGTATGGCATAGATTAACCAGAATGTTACTTTTGGATCTAATTCTGTAGTTACATTTAGGAGGGTGGATTACATAATCTCGGCTTGTATTCCTGAAATATAGAATGTGAAGGGGTGGTTCAGGTTTTTAGAGCTTTTTGGATGATAGAATTTATTTTAATTTCTGCTGGTGGGGTGTTGAGAGCAAGATAACAAGGTTAAAATTAGAGCCAGACCATTTAGATGTTCAGCAGTTTTGTAAACTGTGGAGCTCCTCCCTCAAACTTATTATTGTAAGATCTATTAATAGTTTTAAAGCTGGCATTGATAGATTTTATACTTGCAACAGTGTAAAAGGATGTGAAGCCAGGTTGGAGTTGGGATGAAGATCAGTCATGATTTCATGGAATGGAGAACAAGCTAGAGAGGCTGAATGGCTTAATCCTGTTCTTATGTTCAGACCACATTAGATGGTTTATGCTGACATCTTTGTATACTACACAGTCTTCGTGGTTCTATCTCAATCAAGAAATCTCTGAAGGAGTTTAAACATTCTTATACTCCCACAGTAACATGTCCAGTGGTATAGTTGCTCAAATGCCTCCTTCCTACTTTTAATTGATGGATAGGAAAATGGTATATTAGCAGCTCCTGAATTGTCTCACTAGTTGATGACATGAGGTAAATCCAAATTCTGACTGCAGCCTATTTTGTTATTTTTTAATTACTTTGATTGTAGGAAGCCTTCAGGGTCCTCCTTATACAGTTGCAGACCAAGAGAACTTATTTTAAAGATGTAATACATCCATTGCTCCTTTGAATCAATGCATTTTTGCTTCCAAAGCTGTGCTTGGGAGTAGTTCACCACTGGCCTGGGTTACTACTTCTCCATGACACCACAGTCCAGTCAAATCTTTATGATTAGAAATCTCTTTTGCCGCCTTAATCTCCAGGAATTAAAGAGTAATCTCTGCACACACTTGAGGGCATATGAGGAGGAAGTCACCTAGGGAATAAAAAAGACTTAAAAGGAATTATTTTCTTTGAAAGCTTCAGTATATTAGTCACAAACCTGTAGATGATAGAGAAAAAAAGAATGTTTATTTGTCAAACATCACCCAAAAGTTCTCTTGTTTCCCAATTCTCCAGGGAAAGGCTAAGCAGGTGAATGTATAGGGAACAAATAATGGGGCATAGGGGTGGGCCATATGATGAAACCTTCAGTAATACTTAGAATCAATGCTCATAAGAATTATCTATGTGGGACAGACCCTTTTCTGTGTTCTGAACCTGGCGACAATAGTATGAGAGAGTGATCTAGGACTTGTTCCTACTAATTGTCCATTGCCATTATGGCAAATTATCAGGCATTTGTGCACAGTTAATTGTGTCTTCCTGATCATTAGGCATTAATTTGGATTTCATTTGAGTACATGTAGAATGCCTACAATGTAGAACCAAGCCATTTGACCCATAGAAGGGGCGGCCCAGTGGTTGGTACTGCTGCCTGAAAGTACCCAGGGTTCAATTCCTTGCTTGGGTCACTTTCTGTGTGTGGAGTTTGCACATGTTCCCCGTGTCTGCGTGTGTTTTCTCTGGGTGCTCCGGTTTCTTTCCACAGTCCAAAGCTATGCAGGTTAGATGAATTTGCCGTGCTAAAAATTCTCCCGCAATGTACCCGAACAGACGCTGGAGTGTTGCGACTAGGGTATTTTCACAGTAACTTCATTGCGGTGTGAAAGTACGTCTACTTGTGATAAATAAACAAATAAATGAATAAGCGTACTAGAGTCTACATCAACTCTCTCAGAATAGATATTTACTACAAATACATATTCGGTGAAACTATGGGATTGAGTTAGGAATACTTTTGTGCTTAACCCTGTAAGGAGATGTAGACTGAGTGAAAAATTGAACTAACTTCAACTGTTTTGATAGATGACATGTTATCTCTTTCCAGCACTACGATTGAGATCTAGTGTTTATTGGATAGGGGGGGTTGTTTATATCCTTCAGTGGTGTACCATGCCACTTACAGTGCCAGGAATTATTCATAAGATGCAAGGTGGTCCTTCTCTGGCAACTAATTCCACACAACAACTGTCCTTTACCACAAAAACCATAAAGAAATCCCTGTCTAAATCTGAACTTCAGGTTGCAGTATAAATATGAAATTTAAAAATTCCTTTGCTGTTAGGAGGAACAAGGTGCTATTCAGTGGTACCAAGAATCTCAAAAAACTTTAAGATAGTTGCTGATAAATTAATTTCTTCCTAAAATGTGGCTTTTTTTGTAAAATTCTAATATAATAAGCAGATGTATGCAGTCTTTACAAGTTCACTTTTTGCTCTATTTGCATGTGCAAATTCTAAATTTTCTATTTGGAGTATAATCTGTGACAAATTTTGCCTTTGTGCTTAAATGAGGAATACAGATGAGTTTTTCTAAGTTATAGTTATCCTATTAATTGTTCTCTCCAGGCCCTTGTTTTGTTCTGTTAAAACATCGATATGCCCCTCCCAGGAGTCAGCTTTCACCAAATAATCTGCCTGAGGACTTATGGTTAAAAAGTGTTTGTTTGTAGTATGTAACAGCAATAAGTTTATGAAAAATAGAATCAGTTACTATCCAGATCTCAGCTTGAGTGTAATTGGTAGCACCCTTGCCTTGAAGTCAGAAGATTGTTGATTCAAGCCCAAGACTGAAACACAGAATGCAGGCTGACTATAATTATACTGCTGGGGGTACAGCCCTTCAGAGCAATACATTACTGTTTGTTCCAGTGGTTCAGATGGATATTTAAAATTACATTACACTATTGAAGCAAGTTTAAGGGGATCGTTCATTATCTTGGCAAAAAAGATGAACTCACCTGACTTTTGTTTGTAGGGTCATGCTGTGTGTAAAATGGCAACTCTGTTTATCAACGTTATTCCTTTCAAGTCTAAGTGGCTCTCCTCTTTGAAATATTTGACATTTTTTCTGAAAGGTGCAAAAAGTGCTTGTGGAGGAAAAACAAAACTTTGCCTAGCTTTGGTTTGATGGTGAAGTTCTTAAATCAACCATAACATATATAAGGATTTTAAAAAAACATCTGAGGCAGAATCTTCTCCAGTATCAAGTTTCAACAGTTCATCAAATGCTCTGCCTGAAAGGGCGGTGGAAGCAGTTTCTTGGCAAATTTCAAAAGAGAATTTGCTCAATATTTGAAAAGGGAAATTTATGGAGCGTTAGGGAAAAAAGAGGGAGTGGAACTAATCAAAATGCTCTTTTAGGAATCAATGCAGATGCAGATGGACCAAACAGTCCCACCACCTCCTACATAAGTCTGGAAAACATCCTCTGACCACCACCCTATGCCTTTGTCACTAAATCCATTTACTGTCACTTTTTCCTTAATTCCATGAACTTCCATCATCTTAATAAACTTTCCGTATGAAATTTAATTCATTGTCTTCCAAAAGTTGAGATATGTATTGCTGCACTTTGGTCAACTTTCTCTGTTACCTGATCAAAAAATGCGAAGAAGCGTGTCGGACACAACTAATTGTGCTTTTCTAAATGAAAATTTAGTTTTTCTCTGACAATGGTTTCCAATAACTTCCCTACTATTAATGTTAGGCTGACTAATTTCCTAGTTTATTCGTCTCACTTCCTTGGATGCCTCAAGTTCTTTAGCATGAGAATAGTAACATACTGATAATGTTACTGGAGTAATAATTAAAACGTCTGACAAATGCTTTGGAGACATGAGCTCACTGATGGGTATGGGATGGCATGCCAGGAGCAGACCCAGGCAAATCCAAAAATGAGATACCAAACTTTGAAGCTATAACATAAGATTGCATGCATGTTAAAACAGCTGAATCACAGTGCAAAAGAAAGAGCTAAGCAATTCCATAAGCACACGTTAGATCAAAACTCTGCACACTGTCATGTTCAGTTGGAAGTGGTGGCAGATAATGAACTAGAGGAGCAGGCTCCGTGAATATTCCCATTCTCAATAACAGGAGAGCCTAGTTATTTGTGCAAAAAACACGACTGAAGCGTTGACCAGAAATTAACTGGATTGATATTATAAATACTGTGGTTGCAAGAGTAGGTCAAAGACTGGGAGATCTATACTGAGTAACTCACTTTCTGACTTCCCGAAGCCTGTTTACCATCTACAAGGCACTGGTCAGGAGTGTGGTGGAATATCCTCCACTTGTCTGGATGAGTGCAGCTCCAACAACACTCAAGAAGCTGGTACCATCCAGGACAAAGCTTGAGTGTGCCTCCAACCACCATCTTGAATATTCATTCTCCTCACCAGCAGTGCACAGTAGCGGCAGTATTATCCATAAGATACAGTGCAGTAATTTGCTGAGCCTTCTTCAGCATCTTCTAAATCCTGGGCCTTTATTTTCTGTAAGAACAAGGGTAGCAGAGGCATGAAAACACAATTGCTCTCCAAGTCACAGAACGTCCTGAGTTGAAATCATTTCATTGTTCCTTCATTGTTTGCTGGGTTAAAATCTGAAACTTCCTCTCCAATAGCACTGATTGTGTTGCAGCAGTCCAAGAAGTCAACACTGCCATCACTTTGAGCAATTCGAATTGGCAACAAATATTGGCCTTGCCTAATGATGCTTATATCCTGCAAACAAATTGAAAAAGCTCTTATATCCAACAAAGGTTGAAAAGTGACCAATGCGTCCACTGTTTCTATCTTTACTTTTATTTTTAAGCATGTGAATTATCATTAATGATCCTTTAATGCATCTTCTCTTTTCATTATCCTACCTGTAACTTTTGCTCCCTCTTTTAGTGTAATTTGTGCAGTTTTTGCTTCCTTTGGAAAGTGACATGCAAAGTATTTGATGTTTTTTGCCATGTTTTCTGTATCTACTTGCAAATTTCCCTTAGGCTTAAGCTTTTTCCTTGCAAACCCCCATTGTTCCTATGTTGATATAATATTTTAGAGTTCAATTTTAATTTTCTTTCTAATCTTTGCTAATTAGCTACCTTTGCTTCATATTAACTTTTTCCGTTAACTCCTGCACTTTCCATGGCCCTACCCAGTTATTAATTGAATCTTGCTCCTGACCTTTTTCTGTTTTATAACTTTGTCATTCAACATGCTTTAGGTTTGAATACTCAGCCTCCCCATGCAGCCACCGCCCCCCCCCCCCAAGTAGGAAATTGACTACTTTGCTTGAATGCTCTTCATTTCTCTTATTGCTTTATCTTGCAAACCTCTTCCAATCTATCAGTGCTTAGTCTTAAAGCACTGAAAGATGGTCCAATCACTATCACAAGAGTTGTAATAAATAATTCCTAGTTCAAGCCTGTGAAATGAACTCAATTTGGAAAATATTCTGACTGGATGGTATGAAGGTGGGTTGTTTGATGGAGAGTGTCTCAGTGTGCTGCCAAGTACAGGTTGAGCTACATTAGATACTCTTAATTCACTTTGCTAATTTGCCTGTTGCCCTGAAGTTGTACAAATCTGTTCATTTACTTTCTAGAATTGCATTGTCACAGGTAATCCATAAGCTTTGTAGTAAATAATTCCCAGCTAAGTTTAGGAGATAAAATCATGAAAAATGTTAGAGAGCGCTATGGGAACAAATGGGTCATTTTGTGTTTTGTGCCGCTGTGCAATGATATGGAAGGCAGGTATTGAAGTGGGTTAACGTCAGGGAGCTATCTGTATTACTAGGCTGCCCATGCAGAAAGGCTACAATTCAATACTGCATTTGCCCACATTGTGGCACAATGGAAATGTCCAGTGCAGTATTAGATCTCACTGCTACATTTTTCACCTGATTAAAATAGCCTGTTTCTGGAATCATTTTGCACAATGTTCTACACAAGCGTAACTGTAATTAACCCATTTGAGTTGTGATTGTTGCTTTCAAAGTCCTCTTGATTTTTAGCCTGTATATCTGTGTAGACTACTTCATGTAAAGAGTACTTGAGTATACAGGCTTTGTGCTGAATTAGTTGTTAGTAATAGTTGATTAAAGTATGAAACACTTCTTAAAAAAACATTAAGCACTTACGAATAGAGAACTTGAGGCAATTGTTTGGAAATTCATAAATGTGGCCTTTTTATGGTTAGCCAACAAAAAGCCTTGCCCATTTGTCACCTTACTAACCTAAGGCATTGAAGACAACTAAAGACTCTCTGATTATTTCCTCTGGCAGGGAGTAAAGAACATTGAAGGATAACCTTAAGATTAGAGCTGTTCTACTTATGGAAAAGTTGTCAGGCAGCACTTTTTCACACAAAAGGGAGGGAAAATCGGGAATGCTCTCCACCCTCAAAAGCTGTGAAGAGTGGGGGTCAGTTGAAAATTTGAAAACTGAGGTTGGTAGAATTTTGTTAGGTAAGTGTTACAGAACCAAGGTGGGTAGTCGCAACTCATCGTCAGATTAGTTCTGATCAAAGAACAAAATAGCACGGGAAACAGGCCCTTCGGCCCAACGAGCCCACGCTGCCACCCTGATGTTCCCACCTCTACCCGCGATCCCTGTCTATGTTTATAGATCTATGCATTAAAAACCAAATTTGAGACAATTTAGGGAGAATTTGTTTTGCCAATTAGCCTAAGAGCACATCTTTGGGATGTGGGAGGAAACCGGAGTTCCCGGAGACAACCCACGCCAACACGGGGAGAATGCGCAAACTCCCGCAGACACAGGCCCAAATCCATGTATCTGCACAGCACAGCGATAGTCACTGAGCTGTCGTGTTGCTCATCAGATGGTCCAGGTCAACCATACACTAACGACGTGAAGCACTAGGATACTCTTGAAAAAGATCCAAGAGCAGTCCTCTCACGACCCATCGCGTGTATGCCCCTTGTTGACAACAAGATGGACCAAAGCACCTGTAGGATAAAAACAAGTACATCAATATCATCATCTATTTACACACTTCCCAGGGACTCCCAAGGCTCATGATCCCTATTTTAAATCAGTTTTCTATACCCCTCCATTCCCATTCTGTTCATGTGCCCATCTAAGTATTTCTTAAATAACTCCAGAGTACCTGCCTCCACCACTTTACTTGGCAGCGCATTCCATACCCCCACCACCCTCTGTGTGAAAAAACTCCCTCTAGCATCCAAATTGAATGGCAATCTGTAATAAGCTTGAGAGGCCACATTCCTATGAAATCAATATACATTTGGGACCTTCCTGACCTCTGTGACTGCTCTACAACATACCCTGCATTTACTTATTAGCCCTTCTGGAAGTGCTAATTTATTGGATTCTAATAAAGCTATCTACAAACACGGAATATGTAAAACCATTGGTTTGATGAGGCTTTTGTCCATCCTAATTTTCTCATTGTATTGTATCTTTCTGAGAATTACTTTGCAACAGTGTAAAATAGAATTTGAAAGCTGCAATGTGATGATTCACTTGTTTACAACAAGATGACACACAATCAGCTAGTTGGAGAGTTGTAAGGTGAAATTGTCTCCTACAATTGTGGCACACCATATTATTACACCACAGTAAGCAAACTGGCTGACTTCTGTCTTACATTCTGACAGTGACTATACTTTAATTACAGTATTAAATTGGCTATGAAGCACTTTGGGTTGTGAAATGTGCAATTTAAATGGAAATTGTTTCTTGCTTTCCTGCCCTCTTCCAGGTTTTCTGTTTCTGCCAGTTCCACGATTGGTTCCCCCACCCAGAAGAACCCAATATGAAAGAGGGCCCTTTAGAAAATTGCTCTCAAGTAATCCTTCCGAACAACTGAGAACAACACAGCTCCAACTGAAAACTTAAAAATAATTGTAAACTCCTTACAAACCTCTCTGGAATCAACCTCAAAACTCCAGGAGCTGAGTTTAATGCTCTCATAAATACTTCAGCTGAAGGTCAGTCAGCTGTAACCTGACCTTTTTGACCAAGCGGAACTTTCTCATTATGTCTGGTTATGATCATAAGAAATTATAGCTTTGTTCCAGGATGGGGGAATCAACAGTTTGAGAAATGCCACAGTAGTTTTCAAATTCTTGTCATAATGTCAGAAGTTATTAAAGGAATTGCTGCAATGAAGAAAAGACTTGAGGAAACTCTCCGAGTTTAAAATGCTATAATTTCAGCTTTCTTTTGTTCTCTGTCCATGAGTGAGTCACATGGAAACCAACTGCACATAGTTGTTTATGATGGACACTACGGCATGCAGAGGATTTGCGCCTGCCAGATGTGGCATATAATTTCTTTTTGGACCACTCACAAATTTAACCACAGAGCCAGTAAGCACGAACGCCATGAGTGGGTTAGGCTGGATGGAGTCACAAATGTTCTCAGAATGACATTCTGACGTGGTCATTGCACTTAATGTGTGTTTGCAGAATGCAGTTATTGTATAAATAGCTTTCACACAGCATGTTTCAATAAAGTGTCATTTGTAGTACTGTAAAATGAAGTATAATTTACCTGTTAACAAGCATTCAACTGTTTGAATGGTAACCACAAAGTAAATTGACTATTATTACCAGCCCCAATCCTCAGTCATCTAATCTGATTATTTACTTACCATGGGCATTCAAATAAGTAAATTTGAACCTGTCAAGACTAAAATGAGGTTGACAAAAGAAGTCTCAAATTCTTTGATCTGAAACAACATTTAATTAATGTGATAATCCGAAGATGGGAAGCTTTCTATTACTATAGTGCCTCTCATGATCTCAGGACATCCCAATTACATCACAGCCACTGAAGTACTTTCTTAACCCAATAATGTATGAAACTCAGCTACCAACTTCACATAGCAAAGCTGATATTGGATATTAGGCTGCATTTTGAATAATGGGGTAGAGTTTCTGCTTTGGGTGCAATCAACAATCTATGCAAAATTGCACTTGGTCTCCAAAGTGAAGTTATGATTCAAATTTTGGCTGAAACCCATTTGCATAACTGCAAATGTAAAATTTTATGAGAACCCACACCATGTGACACTGGTTTAGAATGTATTAAATCAATTAATGCCTTGCATTAAAACATTCCTTGTTTTATTTAAGAGTGGCAAGCCAGTGCTGTTTTATTAATATAGGTGAAATTGGGTTCAGCAAAAATTAAGCATTTTTAATCTGTCATCCAAAACCTGTGAATAACCTGACTTTAAATAACTAAGAAGGACTTTTTAAAAAACATGCAGTTTCGTTTACTAATTTCAAAGCTGTACGCTGGCCAGTTTCTTAAACATTAAGAAATGTTTAATGTGCCTAAAACTTTTTAAAGTGCCACCTAATATGCTAAAGCAAGACATAAAGGGCACCATTTGTGGAAACTCACTATAGAACATAGAACACTACAGCACAAACAGGCCCTTCGGCCCACAAGTTGTGCCGAACACATCAAAACCTACCCAGCCAGAGACCTATCTATAACCCCCAATCCCATTGGATCCCATATACTCATCCAGAAGTCTTTTAAAAGACCCCAGCGAGTTCGCCTCGACCACCACAGATGGCAGCCGATTCCATTCACTCACCACCCTCTGAGTGAAAAACTTTCCCCTAGCATCCCCTCTGTACTTGCTTCCCTGCACCTTAAATCTGTGCCCTCTCGTCGCGACCATTTCAGCCCCGGGAAATAGTCTCTGAGAGTCCACCCTATCTATTCCTCTCAACATCTTGTAAACCTCTATCAGGTCGCCTCTCAACCTTCGTCTCTCCAGGGAGAACAGTCCCAGCTCCCTCAACCTGTCTTCATAAGGCATGCCTCCCAATCCAGGCAACATCCTTGTAAATCTCCTCTGCACCCCTTCAATAGCTTCCACGTCCTTCCTATAGTGAGGCGACCAGAACTGCGCACAGTACTCCAAGTGTGGTCTGACAAGGGTCCTATAAAGCTGCAGCATTACCTCCTGACTCCTGAACTCAATCCCTCGATGAATGAAGGCCAGTACACCGTAAGCTTTCTTAACCACATCCTCCACCTGGGAGGTCGATTTGAGAGTCTTATGGACCCGGACCTCAAGATCCCTCTGCTCTTCCACACAGCTAAGACTCCTACCTTTGATAGTGTACTCATTCATCCCATTGGATCTGCCAAAATGGACCACAACACATTTATCCGCGTTGAAGTCCATCTCCCACTTCTCCGCCCAGTCTTGCATCCTGTCGATGTCATGCTGCAACTTCTGACATCCCTCCAGACCATCCACAACACCACCGACCTTCGTGTTATCGGCGAACTTACTCACCCATCCCTCCACTTCCTCATCCAGGTCATTTATGAAAATGACAAACAGCAAGGGTCCTAGAACAGATCCCTGGGGCACTCCACTGGTGAACGACCTCCATGCAGAAAAAGAGCCATCCACAACCACCCTCTGCCTTCTGCAGGCAAGCCAGTTCTGGATCCACAAGGCCAAAGCCCCTTGGATCCCATGGCCTCTCACCTTCTCGAGAAGTCTTGCATGTGGGACCTTGTCAAATGCAAGTTGACCTTGTCAACTATCCTTGTTCTTTTAATCTAGGGACATGCCCAGTTTTGTAGGAGGGGTTGGCTGTCAGTGTAATGTTTTGTTTTAAACTGATACAGAACATTGCAGATACTCAACTGCGTGCAACATAACTTGCACTTTAAATTCCATGATTTTTTAAAATGCTGGTTTGCCGAATTTCTAGTGAAATGTGCTGATTAATGTTTAAGAAACTGGTCAGTGGAAACCTATATCCATTGTGTCTAGTTTAGGGTATCTTAGTTTTTAGAGGGGATAATAATGATTGCATAGAACAGATTCAAGAATTTTGTAAGAGATTGGAGAAATTAGGGTTCATTTTACTCAGAACAAGAAATCCAGTGGGGCTCTTCAAAATTAAGAGATCTTGAAGTAAATTAGGGAAAAAATAATTTTCACTGGTTGGTAAGTCAATCAATAGCCACAAAGCATATATTTAAGGTAATTAAAAATGAAGGGAGAGGTAGGAGAATTTTTGGATAAGTAACAGTAACAATAGGGGAAGCAGAATGCACAATGATTTTTAAAATAGTATATAATTGTTAGAGCCAATATATAACTGCTTAGAAAACAAAAAATTTAAAAAGGAACATTGCAAAGGCAGGGTGAACTACATTTGTCTTTTAGAGAGCCAGCAGTGAGAATGGTCACCTTCTGTATTGTATGGGATGTGACTTTTGACTTGCATCTGCAATGGGTAGCAAATTGAGAAGCACCCTGCCCACGTATTGATGTCAGCTTCAGGCCTGACACTCATTATTATGCTGCCAGTAAATTCTAGGTACCAAGTTGGCATATAAACATAAATAAGTCTACTAGGGTTCGATATTACAACAGTGAATTTTAGTTTTCAGTGTGATATTGAAAATACCTGGATGTGAAAATATTTGTGTAAAAGGAACCTTTTCTTATTTGTGTCTTGATGAGCAGCATCTTGGTGTTGTGGGGATTAGGTGGACAGTGGGTAAAATGCTGATTCTGTGCAGACTCGATGGGCTGAATGGCCTGCTTCTGCACTGTAGGGGTTCTTTGACACAATCCTTCTAAACTTAAACTATGTCTATTTATCAGAGTTGAAATACACTATATTACCATTGGTATACAAGTATGATGTATTCTTTTATTTCTCCCATTTTCTCTTTGCACTTTTATGCGATGTTAACTTTGAATTAAAGTTGAGTTTAGTTCATTTGTTTGTTTTGTTGTCACACAATTGTTTGAAGCAAGCAATTGCCAGGAAGGGAAGATTGTTTTTTGTAGCTTTCTGGCATGTTTTGTTTGGTAGCTTTTATTTAGAAAATCGTTCATTTTGAATATAGTACAACAGCCTGTTTTAGCTATGGAGATACTATTAAATAGTTTGCAGGGCCCCCCTCCCCTCAGTTGTGCCACGGTTGAGCAGATGGGCTGTTGAACTCTTCCCCCTTTCTGCTTGGTCACTGACTAATTGTTGCAAGAATGAAGCTGAATTAATTCACCCATTTTTTTTAGTCCTTCTGTGTGGAAATGCTGGGCCTTTGCTGGACACCTCATTAACAGCCAAGAGAAAATCTGATCTGAGAACTGAACATCCATAATCCACATCCTGCTGGTACTGGAACTCATTTACATCAAAGCTGGGTTTTGCATCTTGAGAAACAATCATCACATGTGAAATCTGGACCCTTCTTGTAGTTGGGGGACTGTGGTGTAATAGCTGCTTGTTGGCCAAATGGACAAGACAACACATTCATCTTGCAACTACAAAAATGGCAGAGTATTTGCTACCTACTACCTGAGGACAGTCATGCTGTCTTGTTTAAAATTATTACCATTCCAAGCAATAACACTATAATATGTATGGCCTTGAAAAAGGCTGCTCAGTCACTCAGGCTGTTGAATTTCTGTTCTGCTTTTCCAGTGAAAATAGCCTTATGGCTTGAGACACCTCTGTGAGCTACAGCTCTCAGTGAATCTATTACACCTGTTCTAATGTTGTTCACTTTCATCAGAGGACTTGTGATGGATATTGGATGAAAGATGCTAGAGAGATGATGAGTGTGACTTAGGTGTGAATTGAATTATGGTGGGAATTGCTGAACTTACCAAAGTGCATTTGAACAAGCTTAAAAGAGTTCAGTAACAGGCATCCGAACTATTATGGGCAATACATACCGAAACTATTCTGACGCAATCAGGTAACTGAAAGTGTTGCCTTGCTGAAAGGCAAAACACGTTCTGTCTGAACATTGCTAGAAAATTCTTGAAATCCACCTCCCATCGCCACTATCTCACTACAACCATACAAAAGTAAATGTGTGACAGAATTAAGGAGAAAAGACACCATTCTGCAAATAAGAGACAGAACAATTAAATCATGAGCCTGCCCAATTCTCGACTTCATAAAAATCATAAGTATTATGTAAATGATTGAAAATTTGTTGAACTAAACCGGAGAACGTATATGTTGACTATCATACAAAACTCAGAGTATAGTAGATATTTCATTTTTATCTTGGGCTTGAGGAGACTTACATTTTACAAGGTACTGTAATTGTTTGCGTATTTAAATGTTTGCAATGTGCAATCCCTTTATTAGTTTATGCTGAATTTTCATTTTAATTGTCTGTAACAAGACCGATAGCTCGGTAGGGAGCGAGATGGGAGATAGAGTAAGCTTGAATAAGAGGAAATATTCCAGGGAGAAGGAGGTTCCGAGTGGGCTTGGAGGTCTGGAATTTGTCTGTTTCAAGGCGAGGAGCGTTACAGGAAAAATGGATGAACTTAGGGCCTTAATGTTGGCGAGGAACTTGGATGTGGCTGTAGTGACGGAGACGTGGTTAAAGAAAGGGGAGCAGTGGCAGCTGAATATTCCTAGGTATAAGTGTTTCAGAGGAGGGTCCAGAAGAGGTGGGGGAGTGGCGTTGTTAGTTAGGGAGAGCATCACAGTGGTGCAGAGGAAGGACAATATACAAGAGTTAGGAGTGGAGTCGCAGTGGGTGGAGTTGAGGAATAGGAAGGGGGCAATTACTATGCTAGGGATGTATTATAGGCCACCCAACAGCCTGCAGTTAGTTGAAGAAGGCATATGTAAAGACATTTTGGATAGGTGCAGAAAGAACAGAATCCTTATAGTGGGAGATTTTAATTTCCCTGGGGTGGATTGGAAGGTGCCTGGAATTGGGGGTTCGGACGGGAAGGAATTTGTGAAATGTGTACTGGAAGGATCGTTGGAGCAGTATGTAGCTAGCCGGACTAGAGAAGGGGCTATATTGGATTTAGTTCTGAGTAATGAGCCAGGGCAAGTGGTTGATGTTGTAATAGGGGAACATGTGGCTAACAGTGACCACAATTCTGTCTACTTTAGGATACAAATGGAAAAGGATGCTTGTTGCCCTCAGAGCAGGGTGCTGAATAGGGGGAAGGCTAACTACAGTCGGATTAGGCAGGAACTTATGGAAACTGATTGGGAACGGTTGTTCGAGGGTAAGTCCGTGCTAGGCATGTGGGATTCTTTCAAGGGAATACTGAAAATGTTGCAAGAAAGATATGTGTCGGCTAAGAGGAAAGATGGGAAAGGTAGGACTAGAGAGCTGTGGATTACTAGGGATATTGAGGATTTGGTTGGGAAGAAAAGAGAGGCGTATGATAGGTCAAAGCAGCTGGGAACGGAGAGAGCATTGGAGGAATATAGAGAGAGTAGGAGGGAACTCAAATGGGGGAGTTAGGGCAAAAAGGAGGCATGAAATGGTTTTGGCAGATAGGTTTAAGGAAAATCCAAAGGCTTTTTACTCCTATGTTGGGAATAAAAGGATGGTTAGAGGAAAAATCAGACCTCTTAGGGACAGAAGATGGGAACTGTGCTTAGAACCTGAGGGAATGGCGGAGATCCTGAATGAATACTTTGCGTTGGTATTCATGAAGGAGAGGGGCTTGTTGACCGGTCCTGTCTCTGACGGAACTGTAGACCAGTTGAGGGAAATATCTATACTGAGGGAGGAAGTGTTAGAGCTTCTAGGTAGCATTAAAACTGATAAATCTCCGGGGCCTGATGGCAGTTATCCCAGGCTGCTTAGGTAGGCGCGAGATGAAATTGCTGGGCCTCTGACGCAAGTCTTTGTCTCTTCCTTGGACACAGGTGAGGTCCCAGAGGACTGGAGAATAGCTAATGTTGTACCGTTGTTTAAAAAGGGATAACCCTGGAAATTATAGGCCGGTGAGTTTGATGTCTGTGGTAGGGAAACTGTTGGAAGGATTCTTAGAGATAGGATGTATAGGCACTTAGAGCGTTGCGATCTGATTGGGGATACACAGCATAGCTTCGTTAAGGGGAGGTTGTGCGTTACGAATCTGGTAGAATTTTTTGAGGAGGTGACAAAAACGGTCGACGAAGGGCGAGCCTTTGATGCCTTCTATATGGATTTCAGTAAGGCGTTTGACAAAGTCCCTCATGGGAGGTTAGTTGAAAAGGTCAACGCTAATGGGATACAAGGACAGGTAGCTAGATGGATAAGTAACTGGCTTGGTAATAGGAGAAAGAGAGTAATAGTGGAAGGGTGCTTTTCTAGCTGGAGGTCAGTCACTAGTGGTGTGCCGCAGGGCTCAGTACTGGGACCTCTTCTGTTTGTAATATATATAAATGACTTGGAAGAGGGAGTAAGTGGAATGATCAGCAAGTTTGCAGACGATACAAAGATGGTTGGACTTGCGGATAATGAGGAGCATTGTCAGGCAATACAGTAGGATATAGACTGTTAGCTTGGGCAGATAGATGGCAGATGGAATTCAATCCTGATATATGCGAGGTGATGCATTTGGGGAGAAAGAATGTTGAGGGGAGGTATATGATAAAGGGTAGACCTATTAAGAGTATAGAAACGCAGAGGGACCTGGGAGTGCAGTTGTACAAGTCTCTGAAGGTGGCAGAGCAGGTGGAGAAGGTTGTGAAGAAAGCATATGGTATGCTAGCGTTTATAGGAAGGGGTATAGAGTACAAGAGCTGGCCTTTAGAGTTGCAGTTGTATAAAACACTGGTTAGACCTCATTTGGAATACTGCATTCAGTTCTGGTCGCCTTACTACTGGAAGGACGTGGAGACTCTGGAGAGAGTGCAGAGGAGGTTTACCAGGATGCTTCCTGGTACGGAAGGTCTGAGTTACGAGGAGAGGTTAGGCAAATTGGGGCTGTTTTCCTTAGAAAGACGTAGACTTACAGGAGATCTAATAGAGGTGTATAAGATTATGAGGGGTATAAATAGAGTAAACAGGGTTAAGCTTTTTCCTCGGGTGGACTCAAATAGCAGGAGGGGTCATAGGCTTAGGGTGAGTGGGTAAGATATAATTTGGATGCTAGAGGGAGTGTTTTCACTCAGAGGATGGTGGGGGTATGGAACGCGCTGCCAAGTAAAATGGTGGAGGCAGGCACTCTGGGAGTTATTTAATAGATACTTAAATGGGCACATGAACAGAATGAGAATGGAGGGATATAGAAAACTGATTTAAAATAGGAGTTCCCTGGGAAGGGTGTAAATTGTCAATGATATTGATGTACTTGTTTTTAATCCTACAGGTACTTTGGTCCGCCTTGTTGTCTAACAAGGGGCATACACGCAATGGGTCGTGAGAGGGCTGCTCTTGGATTTTTCGAGAGTATCCTAGTGCTTCACGTCGTTAGTGTATGCTTGACCTGGACCATTTGATGGGCAATATGACAGCTCAGTGACTATTGCTGTGCTGTGCAGATACATGGATTTAGGCCTGTGTCTGTGGGAGTTTGCGCATTCTCCCTGTGCTTGTGTGGGTTTTCTCCAGGAACTCCGGTTTCCTCCCACATCCCAAAGATGTGCACTTAAGCTGATTGGTAAAACACATTCTCCCTAAGTTGTCTCAAATTTGGTTTCAATGCATAAATCTATAAACATAGACAGGGATCACAGGTAGAAGTGGGAACATCAAAGTGGCGGCGCAGGCTTGTTGGGCCGAAGGGCCTGTTTCCCATGCTGTTTTGTTCTTTGTAATTGTATTATGAATTATGATTGCTTGTTTTCTTTGTATTGTCATCATCACGATTCAGTGCTTGCCATGATCTGTGTGTCTATCTATTCCCTCATTCTGACTTGTCCTTGTCCAGTGATAGGATGGCTATAAATGGCTGGAGGTAGATCTGGATGCAGCAGCTGACCAGGACATCATCAGTGTCTTGTCGAATTCTACACATTCTACAACATGGTGCTGACCTGCCTTCAAGACCATTAACCTTAGATTTGCTCACTCCCAGAAAACCATTCTTCCTATGCCAGGGTAGACCTAAGCTACTGAGGGGAGGAGATCCATTGGCTTCCCTCACCTGGTTTAGCTCACCAGTCCAAGCAGTTTACCGGGTGTGGCTGTGGTCATATGCTCAGAAATATATCGAGCTACAAGTGAAAGCTGGGTGAAGTTAGGACTAATAGAGAGTGAACTCGCCTGTGAGAGGTGTTACCAACTAGATAGTTTCTTACTAGTGACCTAGAATTAGAGAGGGCAATAGAGAAGCTTATACGTTTTACTCTGTACGTGAACAAAAGACAGTTGCACATCTGCGTGCTGTTAACTTTTTGAATGTTCTTGTCTTTTACCTCCTACAGGTTGGGAGTCTCAGCTCCTGGAAACTGGGTTCCTTGGTATTTTCCTGTGCCCTGTTTTAACTCTCCGTACCATTCCACGTCATACGCCACCATCCAAAATTGTCATATGGTCTTTCCGTTGGCTCATTTTTCGCATCATGCTGGGAGCGGTAAGAGTTTTTTAAAAAATCATTTAATGCAGATTCTGGGTTTCACTGTAATCTTATGTCATGCAACACTAATTAGCAACAGATGCATTGTAAAGATGTACTATCAGGGTGGCTGGCTTGCGAAGAATGAGAGGATATAAGCAAGTTCTTCTAAAAATCATTGATTAAACTACTGAGAGAATAAATGCAAGTTGCTGTAGTTGTCAACCAAAGCTAAATAATGAGAATAGATCTGAACATCTATTACGTTTAAAGGTGTGTTCATAACCATCAGTTGCACACCTCTTTTCACAATCAGTTAAATCTTTAATATTGCTGTCTCATAATTGCATATCCTAAAGTTAGGTGCAGCTTTTAACGAAATATTAAGAGCATGCAGGTCTTGTGTGTTCCTATACGTTGCGCGTCATGTATCCAATTAGTCACTGGAAAATCTAATAAGGAATGCAGGTGAAACTTCTTACCCATAGTGTGGGTAATTTGCAACCACATGAAGTAATTGAGCCAAATATTCTAGGTACATTGGGCAGAAGCTAGATAAACACATTGAAGAAAGACAGTTGGAAATGCAGATATGCTTAGATAAAATAGAGTGTGAAAATGGCACGTGTGGAGCATAAATACCAGCACATATCAGTTGACTTGAATGGCCTATTCCTATGAAATTCTGTGTAAAATGAGCTACAAAAATATGATTAGAGCATCTTATTTTGCTTTTTCCCTCAAAATAGATGTTTCAACTGGTCGATTGCCAGAGAACTGATTCATTCAAACCTTCACTTTAGTTATTCCACATTAATGAATGCTATCTACTAAATATAAATCAGCAGTTAATGAAAAAACCGGTGAGAAGCTGGGGCTATTAATAAGAAGTGATAATACTTTCAGCCATTTACTTGAATATTCAATTACATTTGTTGTTTATGATCTTTTATTGTGGCTAACTGGGAGGAGTACATGTAAAGAGATCAAACTGTATAAAGGTAATCTCGTGTGAAGCAACCTATTTGACAAAGTAATAGAATTTTCTCTGAATTTGATAATGAAGGTGATGTAACCACAACTGGGTGTGTTTGGAAATCACCTACCAGATTAGTTGGAAGGAGTTGAGAGATGAGATTCAGAGTCAATTTATTGAGTTAAATTTCCAGACAACGATAGTCAGTAAAAGAAGATTATTAGCTACTGACTTTCCAGCTAAAAGTTGTTGTTATCATTCCAACAAGAATTTGAGATCCTAAATGGCACAGGAATAGAATCCCTACAGATCAAGAATAACTATCAGCTCAAAAAACAAATCGGCCGGTTTCACGAAAAAAAATTAATGTACAGAGTTCGTTGGTTTGGATAAAATAGGCCAGAGCAAAACTCTGCTCTGAGAAATGAGGCAATCATGTAGGTTAGCCCTCCAGCCTATACGGAAGGCTGAAACGTTCACCATGTGTTCCGAGTTAACTGAGCTTATGTCAAGAATTGTATAAAGGCTGTAGGTTATTGTTAAGAGAGGACAGTAAATTGTATATTGACAGTGGTTTCTTCTTTTTATAGTAGTATTTCCATTATTTTTAGATGCTTTTAGCAAAGAAGAATAGATACATTTTAACTGTTGACTTTGGTAGTCTTGGTCTTTATGTCAAAAGAATTTCCAATACACAACTTCCCTGGACTGGGAAGCACTACAAAAGGAATTGTTGGACTTGTTTTGCTGTTTAAAGATTGTAAAATAGCCTTCTGTGGAAGATTTTTAAACTCTTACGGATTCATTTAATCAATTTCCCCTCTTAAATATCTATACAACCAATATCTTGCAATTCTTTCCTCCTACTTTAAATCCCTTATAAAAAAACTTGAATCTTAATCTTAGTTTGAACGTTGTGGTCTGGCTTTATGGTGTGAACAAGCCTTTGCCTACTTATGGGAACTGTTTTTTGACTGATTGCAAATTGGGAGAGAATTAACATTGTAACAAACTGAGAGGGACACTACAAATTTGATGATTGTTTTATTTTGTTTCAATGCTGTGTGATAACATCACTATTTAAAAAGAAGTCTTGAGGATGCTGTCTGTTTCAGAGCTCTTCCCTAACAATGGCACGAGCTGTAATTCAATCCTCCCTTCTCAGGTAAGATGTTAGGGAGTGAATAGGTGACACACGTAGGATAATATAAGAGAAACATTATTGAAGAAGGGAGCAAAATTATTTAACGTACTAACCTTGTTGGAAGAACAAAGTCTTTGAGGCATCTAATCCATTTTGAGACTTTGAAACTAAGTTAGGTGAAGTAGTTTTGGTCAGTTGAAACAGAACTGAAAAAAATGTATGTCTAAATCAACTTGGGCAATGAAGAAAACGGGGGACATATACAGATGTTCACAAAATAAGTGTGGGAAATTAGTGAGCAAAAAACATAAGTATTTTTTAATGGCCTGAAATAATCTGTATTTTTAATATTTGAGGGCAGCTTCTGTTCAAAGCATGAATATTATGGTAGCAAATAATCTTTAGCCTCATTTCTATGACTGCTGTTAACTTGCAACAAATTGCAGCTGCCTCATGTAAATGGTCAAGAATAAATTGTGCAGAGTTTATGTTTGGATCACAACTTGAGAGTAAATGCCTTCACTTGTCACTGGAGTTGACCTCTCCTGCTCAGTGGGAGGTTTGCATTATAGTAATAGATGCATCCTTTTTGTCAGTCTCTTTCCATTTACAGCGGGAGGAAACATCCAGTGCATGCTTCAAGCTCTTCATACAGACATAGTGCAAAAAACTGGACATCTGCATGTGTAAACCTTGAGAAATTGAATTCAGTTTGAATATCATGACCTGAATATGTATTATGTCCACTGTTACTATAAACGTAGACTTATTCTATTTTTGAGAGTTTTGAACACATTAGTGGCTCAAGTTACAAACCACTGAAATGGTGTGTGTTCATTTCCAGTTTCTTTTGGTCAAAAGTATAGAAATACACCTCTATGAGTCTGGGGCTGGACATTCAATATCACATTTGTGATGAGAAAATGACTGAGTGATCCTAGTAATCCCGATTGATATCATTGATTAAGACAATTATTAAATCATTGTCACTGCATCAAATGAATTGGAAATATTGATTATTGCTTTGCTTTTAAAAGTAACTTCTAAAAATATTTCTGATACCTTTATGCTGACTTCTGATTTCAATATTGGCACATTGGTCAATGTTGCTGCTTTGTTTTGTTGTGTTCAATTAAAGTGAAATTGAGATCTGAAAATCTTGAAAATCATAGTCTTAATAAAATAAAAACTCCATTGCTTTTTTGAAGAACTTAAGTTTTAGTATTAAATGTATAGTTAAAACTTAATCTGATCTGTCCTGTTTGGGATCTGTGGAATGAGGAAAGATGGAGAATGGGAAAGAGGACCTGGAATCACTTAAAATGTTTCTCTGGGGAATTCTAGGGCTCTTTTCGATGGATGAATTGGGCCAAATGGCTTCCTTCATCTGTAATTACTTCATGATTGGCACTTTTTTGTTTATCTTACTCATCATCTACAATGTACAGCAAGGAGGCAACTGTTTTCTTTCAGTACAATCTTTCTTTATGGTATAACTTTGCCAAACATGCACATTTATCAACTATGTTAAGGAAATAAGTTATTTAGCTGACGACAAAAACAAACTGTTGTAGTCTATTTTGCAGCAAAATATTTGCATACTTCATAAATGTACATATTCATGATGAATGGCATTCAAAACATTCATCATGAATACTCTTCCATTCTTTGATACTATATTGGAGGATGAGAAATCAAAGGGCTACTTGCAAGGACTGAGGTACTAAATCCATTAAAGCTTCGTTCAGCTTTGTTCTCAGTGATTTGCTGGACGTAATTCACATGATTGTTCGTATATATTGTAGAGGATTAGGAGATGTGAGGAAAGTTCAAGGAGTTCTTCTATAGGAGGTATCACAATACCTTGAAAGGTTGCTCCTTGCTGGAAATAACTTGTCTTTTGCAAAGCTACCCTGCATATGGTCCTAGTTGCTACATTTCGATCCTTTCCAGCCTACACAGGCCAAAGTAATCCTTAGTCAAAACGACCAGAAGTGGTTATTTTTTGTTGCCAGCAGTCAAGACTACCAGCAATGCGTAAATATCGCAAATCAGTTTAAGATGTCTAAGTGAAGTGCCATCCATCTGTTTAATGAGGCTTAGGACGTTAATGTCAGTGGGGGTGACCAATATAGTAAAATGTGAAATGTTGCAGATGGCTACTATTTCAAAGTTTGATTCTTAGAACAATCACAGGCTGCAATAGCTTATATTTCAGTAATGAAGTGGAATTCCTATGACTCAACTGAAAATATACAATTCCAAAACCCACTATCAAATTCATTGTTGTTTGGCTTAATTGTAGAATCGTAGAATCTTGCAGTGCAGAAGAGGACCATTTGGCCCATTGTGCCTGTGCCACCTCTTTCAAAGAATCAGCCTGATAGCCCTATTTTCTTGCAATTTTCTCCTCTTCCAAGTATATATCCAGTTTCCTTTTGAAAGTTACAAACATGAGCTTTCACTAGCCTGGCAAGAAAACACAAAAGCAAATACTACAGATGAAGGAAATTTGAAAAATAAACAGAAGATGCAAGAAACACTCAGGTTTTGTAATATTTCTCAGAAGAACTGAGAAAAGTTAGAAATGTCACAGGTTTTAAGCAAATGAAACAAAATTCTTTACAGGACCTTATGAACCGCATAAGGAATTATTAGGGCAGATGACTAAGAGCTTAGTCAAAGGTTTTATGGTATATCTCAAAGGAGGAAAGTGAGGTAGAAAGGTGGGAAAGTGTAGGAAGGGTATTCCACAACTTAGGGCATTTAAAATGGAAAGTTGGGATGTGTAGAATTGGAGCATCATAAATATCATGGGAAGCTGTCGGAGGTAATAGAGATGAGGAAGAGCTGAGCCCTTAGAGGAATTTGATAACAAAAGGAGAATTCTAAATCTGCAGGCTTAGCTGTACCAATGCCAATGTATGTCAGCAAGAGGTGATGGTTGAAAGAGGACTTGATGTGAATTAGAATACATGTAGTACGGCACAAGTTTATGGAAGGTGTAGATCAGGAGGCCAGCTGGGAATCTGATGGAATACAGTATGTCCTCACTTAAAATAGTAGTTGCCTTCCCGAAAAGTTCAAAATCTGACTTCTTTGAGTTTTCTAGTGGTTTAATTCAGAATTCATCTGTGTATCCCTGACAAGTTACTTGGCTGAATAATACTGTGAAGGCTGGAATAACAGGACACAATTGAAGATCTTCTGTAAAACAGAAAATGTTGGTGAGTTTTGTTCTGTTTTTACTGCCTCAGACCTCAGAAAGGCAGTAATTTGAAAAGTGTAATATGACAGAATGAAGAAAAATAATATCACTTAGCAAGTTAAGTTTTTTTCAGAGTTTAATTTAACCATGATTACATTGGTATAATTTTAGATTATGTCCTTCTGGATTCTCTTATACAATCCCCATTAAGATCTTCTTACATTTCTCGTATTCGCAGCCGCATTTGGCCTTACTATAGATTCTACAGTAATATTCTGTTCCAGTTTATGTTGCCTACAATTAAATCACTTGTTCTTTTTGTCCTAATATTTAAACAATTTATTTTTGACTTCACTTTAATTGTGGCCAAGTGAGTCTAGAAACAGAACTTTTATCTCGTAATATGTAAGATTAATCTTTGGTGCACCTATTCTGTTATAGGTTATGACTTCAAATGTTTACTCTACAATTTGAGCATATAAAGTAAACTGATAGCATGATCCTGAGTGCGGCTTTGAAGCGTATTGATTGGAATCATCTCTTCTCTGACCTTTACTTTGTGCTGCAAAACTTGATATTATACAGGTTGTAAAAGGACGCTTTATTTGACCTCTGCACTCTGATCTAGGGAAGGAAAACAAAATGACCCCAAAAGAACATGCCTGTTATTACTGGTAATCTTACTGCAAAATTGTGTATGTGTGCAACTTGGCAGAGATAAGATTGCGTTGAATTGTGATGCCCATCATAGTCAAGTAGTCTGCCAAAGCACTCTGACTATGCCCAGGCATGCTAAGCATCAAGGTACCAGAATGTTGCTTACTCCCATGAGCTTGCTCCTTTGCTCCTTATTTTAGGCTAAAAGTGAGTGGATGTTAGGGGATGGGAGAGCATTTTGGCAAAAGATAGAGGGTAGAAAAACCTTGTGCCAAATAGAAACCCAGCACTGAATTACTGAAGTATTGAAGTGGTACACGTTGACTTGATTCAAACTTGCTGTAGATTCCAATATTATGTATTTGCCGGAGTTCTTTGTTTGTTTCTGATGAACTGAATGTCATTATCTGTATCAGTAGATGCGTAACATGTAAAACATAAATAATCTTGACAAACGTTGAACGTTCTCAATCAATCATTTTATGCTTCTTCATTCCAAAGAGCCAGAAATACAAAAAGCTATTTTTCCATAACTTAAGTAAGAAAATCAATTTCATTTCCCTTTTTGACTTTTGACAAGTGTACACATTTGGGGATTTTATTAAATTGTACTCAAGAAATTACATCCAGATAGTGAAAGTGGCAACAATGCAAGAATAGTGGTTTATCTGATGATGCCAGATATGCATTATGTTATTTGGCTTCGGAGAATAAATGTTTGCATGTAAAAGTGGTCTTTTACTGTTCAAACCTGGCAATTCTTGAGAGTCAGCAAATGCCAGCCAATTCGTCTGAACTTCCCTCCTGAATATTGCTTACATTAGTGCAAAAGTTAGTCTTGATAATTGTAGTATGTTTTGGATTTAATAATTTAATTAGCTTGAATAGCAGATTTTGCAAGTTAGTACATCAGGAGCAATTCAGAAACTTTGAAATTTCTCACTTAAAATTGAGTCAACTTCCAACAACACTCAATCTTTATGACACATATTTAGAGTTTCGTGATATATATAATACAATGCATTGAGATTTTAAACTTATTTTTTATGGTAAGTTATGACTAATGAAACCAAATTCTTTACTGTTTTGTTCCTTTTTTTTTCCTTCTTTCTGTCTCCTATTTTGATAGACAGCTCCCATTCCTGGTAACTGAGTCATACACATCTCTCCCTTTTATGACTAATGGCTATAAGTGGAATGTGGGGATTTTCAGAACCTTTTTTTAGGTTGATAACATTGCTAGTAATTTACTTCTCTCTGGTCTTGAAACATGCCTCCACTGTATTGTAATCTATAAAATACAGTTTGCCAATAAGTGTTTTATTATTACGGTAGATAAACCCAACGTCCATCTGATGGATAAAAGCAAATTGCTGTGGATGTTGGAATCTGAATCCAAAAGAGAAATGCTGGAAAATCTCAGCAGGTCTGGCAGCATCTGTAAGGAGAGAAAAGAGCTGATGTTTCAAGTCCAGATGACTCTTTGTCAAAGCTGCCTTTTGCTGACCCTTTATCAGAGCTTTGACAAAGGGTCTCTATACTTGAAACATCAGCCCTTTTTTCTCCTCACAGAAGCTCCCAGGCCTGCTGAGGTTTTCCTGCATTTCTTGTCTTGGTTACGTCTGGTGGAACAGCTTGGTAGATGTTATGGGCATTCCTGTTGTCAGACACCTCCTTGTATCAAATTTGATAGAAAAATAGAGAAAGTGCATATTCTTCCATTGCATTGTTTAAAATCACTTGATTGCAACTCTCAATAAACATGCAGTTGCACAACAACCACAAGATGTTCATATATACGTTTGAACATCAGAGCAATGATTGAACCACTGAAGACTAGGGTAGTTAATAAATGTTAATGTATTTTGTCAATTGAATGATTACTGTGTGCTGGTCTAAATGCTACTATTGGCCCAAAAATAGGGACAAGAATAAATTCTCCCATTCTACTCCATCATTCAAAAAGATCATAATTGACCTTCTACAGCAACTTGATTTTCCTTTCCTCATCACCATATTTCTAACTCTCTTCTTGCCTTGAATACAGTCAGTAGCTGAACAGCCATAGTCCTCTGGATTCACAGTCCTCTAAATGAAGAAATGTCTCCATATCTCAGTACTAACTAGCTTGACCCCTTATCCCAAGACCATGACTCTGCAACCAAAGGGAACTGCCTCTCAGCATTTACCTTATTGAGCCCTCATTTATATATATCTTGGGTGATGGTCATATGTGTCATCTTATATGAGCTTCAACACCAACATAATGTATTATTAGCAAAGAATGCTAGTGATGTCTAGTGCTCTGCATCAATCTTTGTTTGTATTACTTTTTTATTAAAGCATTGTCCAGTCTGGACACCCTAAAACCTGTCTGTGATGTCCAACTGGAATATCATTCATCTATTAGGCATTTGGTCAACTCAATTCAAGGTTGAGATCTATATGCAGTTGTGGAATAAAATGTATATGCATTGAATGTTCTTGATTTTGTTTTGGTTGCTTAGTAGGCTTTGACAGGACTTCAGTTGCTGACCATGGCACTGAAGTGATTAACTTGCATTTGATTTATGATTGTTTTGAAAGGCTGGGCACGCGGTGTCGTCTTTTAGAAAATAGACTGCTTGGGCTATATTTCACAGCACTATAAGCAGTTTTAGGAAGGAAAGGTCCTTGGAGATCAGTTAAATGGTTAATCTGTGAAAGGAGAAAAGGCTGTGATTGATGGGGGTGCTAATGTCACTGGTTATGAACATGACACACAGACACTTGTAGGATTCCTTCTGTGCAACGATAATGTGCTTGACAGGCATGATAAAGTTAGTTTAATGCATGAAGCTGCCGTTTCCTTTGGAAAGGAAAGTGCACCTGTTAGGTTGCAGCCCTGAGTACCATGCTAAGCCTAGCAGGAGATGTAACACGTGCACTTCAGAAGAGGTTTCCCAGGGCTGGTTTCAAGCGAGCAACTGAGCTTCGTGAGCATGCATAACACATGTCCCAGTGAGCTAAAAACCCTGATGCCATTTGACAGAAACTTGTAAAACTACTTCTTTTAAAAAGTATACATTTAAAAGTTTGCCCCTGTTCTTTTCTTCTAGTATGAGCAGACCGCCTGGATTGTAAGGTTCTGTCACCTGTTTATAGAAGAAACATTTGAATCTTTCTAAAGAAACATGACATTGAGCATCATTCCTATCAATGTTTATAACTACATCATTTATCAGTAAACAAGGAGCTAATTGAAATGTCATAGCTGTTATTTCTATTGGATTAAAATCTGATGTTATTATACTGCACTAATTATTTATATAACTATAGTTTACCATTTCTGAAGGCAGTGTGCAAAACAAAGGCCTCCCAATTTGTGATAAGAATGAAAAGATTAGTAACCAAGGGTTCAGATGTGGAGGTGGGGGTGGGGGGGAATCTTTCGATCGTATTTGAGATTAAGTTGCTGTTGAATACATTACTGTAATTACTGTTGTTGAAAACAGTTTGTACAAAGTGTGATAGCTATGACCAATTCATAAAACACTGACATCAAGCTCATAGTATCACTGGGTTTTGTACACCCCCATATTAACAAATGACAATATGGATAAAAGAAAATACATCGGGCTGCTCCATTTCATAAACTGATGAAGACTTACCTGCTAAAAGCATACAGAGTTATAAATTGGTGGTTTTCTCCAAGCTCATTGAAAAATAACAGCACATTGTTTCAATAAGCATATTACTGGCATACATTACTGGCAATGACAATACAGATGTTTATTCCATGCCATGATTTTCTAAAAAAAAAATGTAAATGGCATGTGCTAGCTATAGGCAAGATTAATATAAGAATTGAACCCAGGAAATATTTGTTGAATAGATAACAAGCTTTTGATTACGGTGCATTTGGAAAAAATGTAACTTAACTCATAATGCATAATCTCCTTTCATACCCTTGCCAAGTGATTATACACATAATAAATAACTTAATTTACTGAAGGAAAAATGTTCTTAATTAAAACAAGCATGGGATCAATAAGCAGCCTAAAGGGCAGCCTTAAATATATTCCCAGCACTTTCTCATTGGCTTATGCTTCACATGAAAATTGCAGAAGGAGGTAAGATTTGCCCTCAAATCTGACCTACGTGCGCTGTTACAAACTACCCAAATTACTAGTTCTTAATATACACCAGTGTAAATCAGACATGACTACAGTGTAGATCTTATGCTAGTCCAGCAGAGGTTAAACACAAAAGCCACTTTCTCAGTGCTGTTCTGCCAATATGCTGCTAAATATGGTCACTGCATATGAATAAAAAAAGAATTGTTTTATCTGTGTAATAGAAAGAAAACGGCATCTGCATTAATAGTGCACCTTTCATGACCTCCGGTCTGTGCAAAGCACTTTAAAGCTAATAACTTACTTTTGAAGCCTAATTACTGTTATGATGTAAGAAGTATGACAGACAATTTGTGCGTAGCAAGATCCCACAAATGGCCAATTGATGATGGGCTGATAACTTGCTCTTGTGATCTTACTTGACAGCAAATCAAAACTCTTTCATTAATGTTTGCAGGTGCATTTAAAATAAAAGCTCAGTTCTGATTTTGCTTTTGGATCTCCGTACAACAAATACAACCAAAATGTATAGAAAGATCTAAGTGAATTGGCTATTTTTATATTGCTGTCACTGTCTCCTCTGAATTGTTGTAATTATTGAAAGAACAGTATATCAGCATCACAGATACCAGATATGAATTTCAGAATATCATTCCCAGCAACCTAACAAAATATCTGCTTCACCTTGGCTGGTTTGTGGTATGAATGAATCAAACCAGTATGGAGAAAATGTAAAAGGAGGTAGCTTGAGAATTAAGATGTGTAATAGGATTATTTAGTTAATCGTGAAGCAATTTTTTAAACACTTTTGCAGTACACATACCTTCCATAAGTCTTCTAAATATCAATGATTGATTGGTTGAACTGCACAGTAGAGATTCTATTTGATACACCAAAACAGATCTTTCTGCGACCTGTGATAATCTTAAATAAGAACACAAATCAGTCTTTTATCTTGAAAGTCTGGTACAGTTGCACTTTTGTACAACATTAGAAGCATCTTGTGTTTTCGAAAGTGAATAATAGCAACAATGGTATAAAGTTGATCTTTTCATGCTGACGCTGATTTGAAAGTTTTCAAGGCACTGTATTTGGATCTTGAAACTATAAATAGGAAGTCCAAGGTTACTGATTTTAAGAGTTGTAATCTATGATTGCAGGTACTGATCTTAAACTGACTTTAATGCTTAAAATTGTGAGGAGGCTGGACAGATTAGATAGGAAAACACTTTTACTGATTGTAAAATGATCGAGAATGAGAGGGCACAGATTTAAAATGATTTACAAAGGAAGAAAATATGATGTGACAGAAAACATTTTCACACAACAACTGATTTGGGTCTGGAATGCTGTGCTCGGAACTGTGATTGAAGCAGGCTCAATCAAGGCATTCAAGAGGCCATTAGAATAGAATAGAAACAATCTACAGATATACAGGTAAAAGCAGGAGAATGGCACTAATCCACAATGCTTGTTTGGAGAGCCAGTATAGACACGATGGGCCAAATACCTGTCTCCTACCCCGTAACAATGCTTTGACTAGATGGTAAAAAAAACAGTCATTGACAGCCAATGTTACACTGTTAGTTGCATCTTATTGCATCCGAGTTCAGTGACAAAATTTCAATTTGCATGGAGTCTGCAGTGTGTCTGACTTTTAGTCTTCGAAGTAAGCAAATAGGAAGATCCCCGTTCTTACTTCATTACTTACTAAAATCACAGAGATACCCAGGAGATCCAGTGAAATGCAGACAGATAATAGAAGCCAAACAGTGCCAAGGAAGTAATGGTGTTTCATGTGTCGCATTCTTCTTGCTATGCGAAGTTTAGCAAGGGCGCAAAAGAAAGCGTAGAAATTAATGATGTGGTCATACAATTGCTTTTAACCAAGTTGCATCTTAAATGCACTGAAGTCAAATACATGAGTTTGAGGTACCACATACACTCATAATGGTTGATTTTGTATATAATTGGCCCTTATTTTTTTCCAAAAGATCATCAATTTTTCATATATCATGTGCAAGTTGACTCCCGACTTTTAGCCAAAAATTCCAAATATTTTGTACTTACTACCCATTCCTTACTGAAGTCAAACTCACCTTGGTGCAAGCCTACTCTTCGGTAGAACCGTAGATTAGCACAGTGTTGAATGTGGCTTTTCCATTCCTTGTGTCTGTGTGCATCAATATGTGATAAACATAGCTCTTGGCTCCTCTTGTGCTACTTTTGAGGATGGAGTTGGCAGAAACAGTCTCCCTTTTTTCATGAAAAATCAACAGAAGTGAGATATTAAGCACCATCACCATCACCTCATTGTTGGTATCATAATCCGAGATGTTTAAAATAAGATACAGTAAGGGACTGAAAACGTTTTGTTTCACTGGACCTCCCTTGTACTCAGGACATTTTATTAAATAAAAGGATGAAAGAAAGGATATTTCTAATTATTTTTTGCAGGATTAAAATTAGCAACTTTATGATAGAGAGATGATGGTGGATTTTAACTTTTGAAACTATTATTTGAGTAAAGGTTGATCCCTCCTTGGCTAAAAGTTTTTAGTTCTAGAAACTTGACTTTTGCATAAGTATAAGCATTACTTGATTTACTTCTGGACAGATTTAGATAGTAGATTTAGATCGTATCTGTTATGGGTCAGGTTAAAAACTACAAAGTGTTCTATGAAGCCCATCTGAACCATAAGTTTTACATCTTGAATTTGGGTAGGATTAGCATGAGATATTTCACTTCAGGTATAACTTAAGTGACCCACTAGACAGCTTTTATCAAACAAAAGTTATTTAAGAATATAGTTAAAATATGTAGAAGAAAATTAGCAAGAACTTTATCAATTACAAGCAAAAACAAAACAATCACAATAATGTATAACCTTTAATTAATATAGTATGTATATACATATATATATATATATATATATATGTATATAATACATATACATACATCAGAAGTTCCAATAAAGACCAAAATCAAATAAGCAAAATAAGCAGATTTATCACTGCACAGGCTAAAGCTGTCACAATACTGGAATCCCGTTACATGGGTTAAGTGCTGATTTCAAATAATCTTGAAAACTCAGAGCAGTTTGTAGTCATCCATTTCCCAACTACCAAAAACATAGATTCCTTGCGCAGCATGGTAACAAGCCTTTCTTTCAGTTAACTGGTAAAACTTTCAAATCAAAATAAAGAGAAAAAGAAACTGAAAACAACTCTTGTCACCTGACTAGTAATATTTTTCCTCCCACCAATTACACCACCTAAGGCAGAGAATGATATTTAAAAAGCCCTTTCTTAAAGGGACACTAATGTCACACGTCTTGTTATCCAGCTTCCAGGGAGGCGATGACCTAGTGGCTTAATCACTAAACTATTAATCCAGAAACTTAGCCAATGTCTGGGGACCCAGTTTCAAATCCCACCACATTTAATGGAATTTGAATTCCATTAAAATAAATCTGGAATTAAGAACCTACTGATGACCATGAAATTATTGCCAATTGCTGAAAAATCCATCTGGTTTCACAATGTTCTTTATAGAAGGAAATCTGCTGTCCCTGCCTGATCTGATCTGCATTTGACTCCAAACCTACAGCAATGTGGTTGACTTTGAACTGTCCTCAGACAACTGGAGATGGGAAATAAATGCTGATAAACAAGCGATGTTCATATCCCATGAATGCATTTAAAACAAAATCACATGAAATTACTCCAACTAATATATAGGCAAATGAGGCAGCCATTTTATTGTCATCAGCACATCAAAGACAGGATTGGATGAGTGATCAGCTGATTTATTTTTTGTGGTGGTGATTGTGAATGGAGTGTTGAACTCTTCAAATAGTGGGATCTTTAAGATCAATCTGAACTGATTAGTGTCTCATCTGAAGGGTAAATACTGTAAGAAGTCTCACAACACCACATTAAAGTCCAACAGGTTTACTTGTTAGCAAAAGCTACTAGCGAGTCTTTACAGGTAATCAGGTCTCGATTATCTGTAAAGACTCATATTCCAACCATTATTTTGTAAATTGAGTTTGTGTCTTTATATGCTCTGTTTGTGTACAGAACTTCCACTTACCTGATGAAGGAGCAGTGCTCAAAGAGCTAGTGGCTTTGGCTACCAAATAAATATGTTGGACTTTAATCTGGTGTTGTGAGGCTTCTTACTATGTTTTCTCCAGTCCAACGCTGGCATCTCCACATCATCTAAAAAGTGACAGCTCCAATGAAATATCAACCTAGATTATGTGTTCAAGCCCTGGTACAGGGTTTGAACTTCCTTCCCAGTGTTGAGATTGCTATGAATTTAAGCTGACTGTCTGCAAAAAAAAGCCATAGATATCATTTTTACCCAATTGCTGTAAATATTAAGAGAAATTTGGAACCTTTGTTTATTATTTGCTATTATTCATTGCTCGAGAGATGGAGTTTAAAAGCAGTAGGGTTAAAAGCTTTATAAGGTGCTGGTGAGATCACACCAGGAGTACTGTGTGCAATTTTGGTCTCTTCACTTGAGGAAGGATATACAAGTATTGGAGGGGGTAAAGAGAAGATTCACTAGGTTGATTCCAGAGTTGGGAGGGTTGGCTTATGAGGAGAGACCAAATAGACTGGTGCTTACTGATTGGAATTCAGAAGAATGAGGGGCGATCTCAAAGAAACATATCACGTTATGAAGAAAATAGATAAGATAGAAGCAGGGAAGTTGTTTCCGCTGACAGGTGAAACTAGGACTCGGGGGCATGGTCTCAAAATAATGGGGAGCAGATAGAGAGGACTGAGCTGAGTAGAAACTTCTTCATCTAAAGGATTGTGAATCTGTGGAATTCCCTGCCCAGTGAGGCAGTTGAGACTACCTCATTAAATGTTTTTAAGGCAAAGGTAGATAGATTTTTGAACAGTGAAGGAATTAAGAATTATGGTGAGTGGGCAGGTAAGTGGAGCTGAATCCGCAAAAAGATCAGCCCTGATCTTGTTGAATGGCGGAGCAGGCTCAAGAGGCCAAATGACCTACTTCTCCTAGTTTTTATGTTCTTAAAATAAACATGTATAAGAAAATATATTTCAGAAATGCCAAACTCTTGGCCAACATTTTAATAACAATGCGGTTGAATGCTGAAATACTTAATTTACAAATATGAATATTAATGAAATCTTTAACCATGTAGAAATGTGAAGTTACTTTAAGACTATATGCTGAATGTTATAAGAAAAAATGATTAATGTACCACTCTTTTCCCTTGGTGACTGAACTTTCTGATTTTAATTTCCTAATTGTATAGTGAACGGGACATATTGTTCTTATTTTATTCCCTGTTTCTGCTACTTGATGTTCTTCCAGCTTAAGGTCTTGGCAAAAAAATCGCTTAGAATTAATTTGGTATGTTTTGCCAGACTTTATACACAGACAAAGAGTCAATATAGGTATAATAGGTTGACGATCATTAATTTATAAAGCACATTATGTAATTTTAATATACAGCCATTAAGCTTTAATGTAATGTGCTTAATGATTATATTACATTAATGTACATCATTAATTTAACCAATGACTTAGGTTCGGCATGTATTCCTTCTGTCAAATAATGAACTAAAAACTTCTTCACTTCATTGTTAAGCATGTACTTAAAGACAAAAAAAAAATCAATGCTGATCAATGTGTTTCGACCTTTTACATGGAGCATTCAATTACAATTAAATTTGCTGCAGTGCGAAATATCTTGCATAAATACAGCACTTCATTATATACTTTAGACATCCCAAATTGCTTTAAAATTTATGAATTACGTTTGACCTGTACAGTGTTTATATGTAGGCCAGCAGACAGCAAATTTCTGCAAATAACAAATCCACGAATGATCAGAAAATCTGTCTTGATGGAGGTGTTAGTTGGAAGAGGATATTTTGGGCTAGACGGTGGGAGAGCCTCTTTCTCCTCTTTTTACTGTAACCCTTACATCAGGTAAAGTAAACTGTGGAACAAAACAAATGCAAAATTTTCCTGAGCTGAGCATATCGGAAAAGGAACTCACTACGCAAGAAAAGCCAGAAAATCATTTTCTGCATCATTTCATTTGAGTTCAAATCGGTTTCTATGATTCTGTTAAAATAACACACAAAAACTTTGAATATAAAGAGCACGAAAATGATGCTCAGATACAAGTTTTTAATATGTGTCCTTATTTTGCTTGTTTTATTTACTTCAAATTAGAAAAAAAGATAATTTTTCCCTCAAGGTGAACAGTTTACTTTGAATATTCCATGTTACATTGTTTTACAGGAAACTTCTCAAGTCAGATGGGCGAGATTAGTTCTAGTTATTTGATGTAGATAAATCTTATGCCAAAGGCTTCATAGCTACAAGGCGTCATTGAAGTATAAAGATGTTGAGGGCAAATGTAGAGACCAATATTTCTTGCAGGAAAATGGAGATTCTGATAACTGGGCAACCACTGGTAACGTAGGATTCATACATTTGTAACTCACCTTTTGGATAAGATGTTAAAGAGTTGGGAAAAACAACACACCATGGCTGTATAGGTGGCACAGTGGTTAACACCACTGCCTCACAGCGCCAGGGACCCAGGTTCAATTCCTGGCTTGGGTCACTGTCTGTGTAGAGTTTGCACATTCTCCCTGTCTACATGGGTTTGCTTGGGGTGCTCTGATTTCCTCCCACACTTCAAAAGATGTGTTGGTTAAGTACATTGGCCATGCTAATTTCCCCCTTAGTGTACCCAAACAGGCGCTGGAGTGTGGCGACTAGGGTATTTTCACAGCAACTTCATTGCTGTGTTAATGTAAGCCTACTTGTGACAGATAAATTTAAAAAAGGCTGACAGCACCAAGTTTCAGGAAACTTGAGGAGAATATAAATCAAAAGACTATGGAAAGTCGAATGACTGGAGGAATTTGCCCATTTTGAGTAAAATACCATCCCAAGAAACAATTTGAAGAGACTTCATAATCTGACAAGTTACAAAAAAAGCAGAAAACCACAGAACCTATTTCTAAGATACAATATTGCAGAAGAGAGAACTTGACTTTATAGAATGCCTTATTGGATTCTTGGGATATCCCAAGTATTTCACAGCCACTGGATTATTTTGTTACTGTGTAGGCAAACTGTAATGTTATTTCTGTGGTTAAGATATTGCTTTTTGCACTGCATCATTGATTTGAATCAAGCACGATGTACATGTGTTGGAATGACACGTGGAGGTAGTTTTCTCACTGGTTGCACATTTTGGGAAGTTGCAGGGATCTTGTGGTTGATTTTTTTTTGTCCATGGATGGGGGAATTGGGCAGTATGCCTGTTATTTCCCAATGTGTGCTGACAGTGGGTAAGCCTCCCTGCCAACAACTTGGAAAACTGGAATGCCTTTCCAAGCATAAAGAGATCAAAGGTTCAGATGACATCACAAGTTGATGAACAAAATCCAAGTAAGACTTGATGCCAACCTAAAACATTTTGTAACCCATTTTATTTTAATCATAACATTCTTCAAATTGCTCCTCTTTACACTGTGGCCCAACAAGCTTACCTACCTCAATTCCATGTTCAATGTGCGAGTCCTACGATGGGATTTCTGCCCCTTATGAGGTACCTACTTAACAGAATTTACCCCAACTTCTTTGTATTTCAGTGGCACTTTGTAGCTATGAAGCCTTTGGCATAAGGTTTATCTACACCAAATACCTAGAACTAATTTCCCCCATTTGATCCCTCAGTCTTGTTCCACTCCCCAGTCCAGTGCTCATGATCTCTCACCTTTGACCACAATCTGCTTGAACACACGTGGCCAACCAGAATCTCTGCCCACCTCCCTATCCACTCCATATACTGCCGGCTTTCCTGGGGCCAGGCTGTCAGTTGCATTGACTGTTATGTGTGAATCCTGACGAAACAATTTAAAAGACGATCTGCGGTAAACATTTCTGGGTTTAAAAGCCAAAATGCTTCCCAGCCTCGTGAGTGTGCAAATATTGGGGCCTGTATTTCTGTCCTGTTGTGCAATTGGCTAAATACTGAACTGCAGCAATTCTTTAAATGCACAACATGTGCATTCAATTAATCAATTTTCTTTACCCAATTCCTTCCCCAGTGAGCTCCCCTACTTGTACAATTCCTTGGTATTTCTATCAGCATTGTGCCAGAAGGTGAACTAAGTCACTAGTAAATACTACAGAAGATCTGTGTACAGTTGCAATACACTTATCTGATGCAGTCTAATTCTAATTGCTAATCTATTTTGGCATCTTATTTCCCTCCTTGTAACAAATCGGAGTGAAAGGTCACAAAAAAGTCTTTGCTGAATGTAAGATTATAGAACTTTCGATCCTAGTTTGGCCCTTTCTTGGGTAAAGCTTTTATTAACTAGGCTGTTGATCTTAAAGAACTTATGATATTTAACTCGGCGAAATTATGTTTAAAGTAAGCCTTCCATATATGCAGAGATTTTAACTGTATGTCACAACATTGAAAAATAGCAACAGATGTCGATGAATTGGTGTGACGGAATGAAGAAAGTGGGAAAACACAGCTGTTTCTGAGTCAAAGGGACTCTGGCCTCATGTAGTGTCAGTGGAGTCATCTGTGGCCAGTGGAGGACAAGAACATTCAGTTTTTAGCATGTTGCTTTTTGAATTCTGAAAAAACAATATTTCAAAGAGCATTTACAGAATGTACAAAATCTGCAACATTACTTAAGAAAAATCCTTGTATTGCAGGTAATAAAATCCCGTATTCTACTTTTTCTCATTTGGATTTTCTAGTTGTATTAATCTTGTATTTTGCTGGGTGAATATAAATATAGAAGGGTCCTAATCAAAATAAAGCCCAGCAATCTAAGTAAAATTTATCAGTTCCTTTCCTTCCCAGATTCATATTTTTTTCCTTTTTGTGCTACTGGCCAATTATAAGATTGAATTGTACAGCCTCTGCTAATATGACGGTGATTGGACATAGTGACATGGACATATAAAATTGGCAGACAGGAAAAGACCAATTGGTTCATCAGTCTGCCCCCCCATACCATGATGGTGAAAGCATCTAGACTAAATACTCTTTCGCCTTTTCCTCACCCCTCCACCAGCATCTAGAATAAATACTCTTTCCCCTTTCCGTCACCCCTCCACCAACTTCCGCTGCACCCAAATAACCACATGGAGAAGCGATAAAAAATTGGTAAAAGCCAAGGCCCAACAAAGCGAGTGTTATGCTGTAAAATTTTCCTTTGATCGCATCAGGTTATTGAAACCACTCTGGGAGATCACATGGACCAAGTATAAAGGCAATAACAGTACCTTCAGCAATCTCTACTGCAGTTAGAAATTTATCTAACTCCCTCTTAAAAGTGTGTTCTTAGAGTCAATATCTTTCAGACCAACCAGAGAATCACTGGTCCCTAGGGAAAAGAGAATTCTAATCGTCAAAACAAGATGTTCTGGTGTGGTTCGGGCTCAGTTTACCTGCTGATAGCATTTAAATTCAATATCCTATCAAATATTTTATAGTCATGAACACCAATGTTCAATCTAATACTCTGGCAAATTGCATAACGTCATAATTTTATTTGAATGTTATTTGCAATTTCTAAAGGAACTTTAGTTCCTACATTGTTATATGTATATGCTGCAGAAAATTTAATTTTTTTTGCAATCTTTTTTCAAAATAATTATCTTTTTGAGACTTGTATTGGCGTATTGCTTAATGTAGTTCAGCAGTTGTATGACAAAATACAGTGGATGCTGTCCAGTACCATCAGGGAGACAGATCCTTGTGAAGTAAAATCTCTTTGCAATATATTGCATATCCAACTAATGTAGTTTTCTTTCGCTGAAGGAACAGGAAATGATTAGGAAGCAAGTTAGTTTGCTGTGCAAAATGGTTTGCCAAGGTTGCTAATTAGGAGTCCTGTGATACCAGATGAATTGTGCTTATGGTTTTGTTGTTGGAAGCTTTTGAAATTTTCATTTGATCTCATCTCAAGAGCTATTAGTAGAAAAAGTTCCAACTTTTTGTGCAAAAAACAGTTTTCTGGCATCACCCCTGAATGGCCTAGCTCTAATTTTAAGGCTCTGTGTCCTTGTTCTGAACTGCCTGCCAAAGAAAATAGTTTCTCTTTTTCTAGCCTATCAATTCCTGTAAACTCCTCAATTAGATTACTCCTTAGTCTTTTATGCTCTTTTGTCCACCACCCTTACCCTGGGGAAGTGGCTTGACAATAGTTTCCATGAATAGACTAAACTAAGTAAAAGCAAAATACTGGGGATGCTGAAACTTAAAACAAAAACTGAAAATGCTGGAAAATCTCAGAAGGTCTGACAACATCTGTGAAAACCATGATGTGGAGATGCAGGTGATGGACTGGGTGGGCACAGTAAGAAGTCTCACAACACCAGGTTAAAGTCCCAACAGGGTTATTTGCTGTTACAAGCTTTCAGAGTGCTGCTCCTCCATGGGTCAGTGAAGAGAAAGACAGAGCTAATGCTTCGAGTCGGGATGACCTTTTGTCAGAGCTTTATCATATCCGATCATGCTTAATACCCTGGACTGTAGTAAATTACGTATCGGATAACGCGTAGGAGGCCTGCCGCAACTCTTTTTCCCCAACCGTTCTGACTACTAAATGCACGATACAATTGGCAGCTAAACACAATAGGATGATCCTTCCTATTTCCCGGTCAATTAAGGAATCAAGGTTTATGGGGGCAGTCAGCTCTGCCAATATCTTAGTCATATCTTAGGCAGGTTCAATGAACCAAATGGAATATTGCTGCTACTACATCTTACGATCTTGTAACCTTTGCATGCACAATTTATAATGGTTCATCCTCAAAGGACTAGAAGTTTAGTTATCTCTTCTTGCGACACTGTCTTGCTGACCACCAGCTCTCCTCTTCTTGAAACAATACAATCTACATTTAGTTGTTTGTATCATAAAACATAATGGAATTGAGTGTTATGTTAATTCAGTGCAGCAAGTAATTACATTCTATGCGCTACTTGTGAAGTGAACCAAGGAAGGATGTGAGCGAAGAAACACTTCCAGTTAGGGAGTGCAATGGGCATGCTTTTACCTCCTGGACAAAGATGGTGAATAACTCCAAATCTTCACCAGAGTATGCCTAGAATGTCAGCTGCTGAGGTGGGCTGTTTAAAGGTCCATCTTGGTGCTGTGGGACTTGGTTCTGCTATAATGAAAATGTAAACCCTCTGGCTCTTATCCCCTCATACCCCATCAGCTCCACACACTCCCAATGCCACCTCATACTCTACATTCATAACCCTGTGGCCCCTTATTCCCCCCATGACAGCACTTGCATCCCCATTCATCCACTATACACTGTATGGAATCAATAAACCCAACAGTGACTGTAGAATATGTTTATGAAAAAGTTCTAAATAAGCCATTGATAACCTTCTACTTTGTAATGGATAACTGGGCTCTTATAATAAGGCTTGGCTGAGAGCCCAGCAATCCATTAGAGTACTGAAATACCTGGGCCACAGGAAAACATTGCTTGGATTGACAGCTCTGGCCTTTGGATTTGTGCTATCAATTTTATATTGCTTATATGTACAAGATAGAGGTTTTAAGTGTCTGTGGTTTGAGCTGTTGATACTTCCAAGGTCAATGAATAGTTGGCACTTTTATCGGCCTGTAGTAAGAAGCTTTTATTTTCTGGAAAGTTATCAATGAATGAATAACTTCAAACAAAAACTTTGTTTGTCCACATTTTATTGTCACCATAGGTCTCATTAATTCTATACAGCATATAGTGAATAAATGGGCATGGAAATTCCATAACTTAGCATGGAGGACATGAGGGGCCATAAAGTATAGGAGGCATAGAGAGGACTTGAACTTGCCTTTCAAAAGCTTTCCTGATGCAGAGTATGGCTCATGACACCTGTTTGGGAGGCAATGGTGTCATTGGACTAGTAATCCAGAAACCAAGGCAAATGCTCTGGGGACCTCGCTTCAAATCTTATCATAGCAGATGGTGAAATGTACATTCTATAAAAATGTGGAATAAAAAGTCTAACAATGACTATGAAACCATTGTCATTTGTTGTAGAAACCCAACATGTTACTTATGTCCTTTAGGGAAGGAAATCTGTCCTTACCTGGTGTGGCCTAGATATGACTTCAGATCCACAGCAAAGTGGTTGACTCTTAAGTGCCCTCAGAGGTGAGCAATAAATGCTGGCTTAGCCAGAGATGCTCATATTCCATTATCGAACAAAAAAACCTCCAACTGCCATGAATCATGGCACTTTGAAAAACTGGCCTGACTCCTTGAGAATTATGAAGGACCAGGATTTACCTATCTGGGTTTAGATTGCGAGGTGTGGGCTCCCCACAACTAGAACCAGCCCTCACCCTTAAAAAGCATTCCTGAAAATCAGAAACCTTGGGAATAAGCTCAGAAATCCCAAAATCAACTCCAGGCTGCCATTCCCATCCTTTGTGGATCCAAGCATCCAATGGAAGATCCAATACATCGAAAGGAGCTGAGGCAATGGAAGGATTTGTATGTAAGGAAGAGAATTTTAACATTGAGACATTCAACAAAGGGCAAGTGTATGGAACTTGGTGCAGGAGGGGATGCAGTAGAATTTTGGATGAGCTTAAGTATCTGGAAGGTGGAAAATGGGACACTGGTCAGGAATGCATTGCAATAGTCAAATCTCGAGTTCCAAAGCCATTAATCAATAATTAGCTGTTTCCAAAATTGCCTGTTTGTGCATATTAATTGAATATATGTGTCCATCTATATATAATCTACATATAACAACGGGAAGGAATCTTCAAAAAGCTGGGTAGTGTTCCCTTGCTGTTTTTCTTTATTTTGGCATTTGCTTGGAGAGGCTATCTATGTAATACTGCTGTGAAGGAAGTTTTTAAATGTGTACAGCAACATGATTTTGTTTTGCATTTTATTACCATGGGCTATATTAAGATGTTTTATGTCAAAAGTTACTAGGCCATGTCCAATTTAAGTGAAACTGCAGGTTTATATAGTAGCTGTGAATGAACACTTATTTCCAACAGCTGCTTTTATTTTTATAAAGAATTATTTTGTTGAGTTAGGTTGTTGCCTTTTGTCCATCATGTAGCTGGTCACGGTTCACTTCAATAATCATGAGATTCAGACAGAATTCTAATTCCCCATAAATTCTGGAATAAATACGAGTAATGATAATATATATGAAATTGATGCTCTTTAGTCAATTCAATTCCTACATCTATTTCTCAGATGTGATTATATTTGCGATGACCTCGTGGTATTATCACTAGACTATTGATCCAGAAACTCTGTTGATGTTCTGGGGACCTGGTTTCAAATCTTGCCAAGGCAGATGGTGGAATTTGAATTCAATTAAAATTTCATGGAATTAAGAGTCTACTGATGATTGTGAAACCAGTCAATTGTTGGAAAAGCCCATCTTCTTCACTAATGTCCTTTAGGGAAGGTAATCTGCCGTCCTTAACTAATCTAGCCCACAGAGCCACAGAAATGTGCTTGATTCTCAACTACCCTCTTAACAAGGGCAATTAGGGATGGGCAATAAATGTTGGCTAGCCAGCGATACCCATATCCCACAAATGAATTTTAAAAATTATTTGCTTTGACAAGTAGGAAAAGACTGCCCACTGATGACTGGAGTATTATAGCTAAGCACTTTTGCAACCCCTATCCTTTCCCGAGGACCAATAAGGGTTAAATTATTGCTGAATGTTTTCTGATGCCCAAAGATGATTTGGTGATCACATGGACCAGGTTTTATTTGTAAAAAAAATGAAGCTGAATGTTTGCCTTGAAACCTGACAACAGGGACAGTGGGTCCCAAACCTATCCCTACCCCTGGAAGTATTATGGAGGCACTCCTTTATTTGGTCTGGAATCAGGTTCCCTGTCTAACTAAGGGCAACAGGCAGACTTTTGAAGCTGGATAGTCAATAGAGGACTTACAGCTTGACAGGAGCAATCAGTTGCATTAAAGGATAGGTAACTGAGATGACACTTCAATGTGGGATTGCCGTCTCATAAGCTTTTTTGGAAGATGACTGGGAAATCCAGTAATGTTGTTGTTAATGAGCCTAATTGGCTACCCACTCCCACGAGATGGATAGCCTTAGCAGTCCCTGAACCCTCTTCCTATAAAACCGATGGGATCAGTGTGGGGAAACTGAAATGATATCTGGTGCTGCTATTTCTGGGCCACAACTGCTTTCGTTCCCGAACCTGGTGGGGCCTGAAAACTCTGCTGTCTCTCTGTTGCTGCCGGTGCAAGTGCATGAAAGCAAATGGCTGTCTGTCTTCCTATGCCAGGTGAATGAGGTAACTGCCACTGATAAAGTGCAGTCTGGTGATATACAATCAGAGAATCTGACTGCTGCCCGAGAAATCTGCTGGGAAATTCATGTCAGAAACAAGGATTATCAAAGTGACTGCACTGCTGGCTTCCCAGTGGGTGTGCGGCTGACTGCTCCCCATTTCCCGTCTGCACCTGTTAAATTTGAAACACAGAAGAGTATTAGCAGTTTGCAGGACGTTGGGCTTTAGTTAGGCTGGGAAGTGTGTGGCGCCTTATTCTTAAATCATTTTTTTTATATGCTGTAACAAATTGAAACGTGTAATATTCTTAAGGGGCTCAGTAGTATACGTGTTGGGAGGATGTTTCCCCAAGTTAGGAACTCTATAACAAAAGGGACAGTCTCAGAAAATGAAATCTGCCATTTAAGATGAACTGCAATACCGTGATCGTTGGGATTCTCTATCCCAGATAGCTGTGGATGTTCTACTGTTGAGTACATTCAAAGCAAACCGCTGGATTTTAGATCCTGGGGGAATTAGTAGGTACATGGATAGTGAAATTCAGTGAGAAGATGAGCAATGATTGTGTTGAATGGTGGAACAGGCTCAAAGAACTGAATGACCACTTGTGCCTAATTCTTATGCAACTTGCATAACATTTAACTAATCAAAAATATAGTCTCACAAAAATTTATTATAGTGACTCATTTTTCTCCTTGTTCATCTCTGTACGTTTTTTGGTCAGTAAATTGTGAAGGAGCTTTACCTGAATGGTCTAGACCAGGGTTTTCAAAACTTTTCCAGCCACTGGAACCCTCTTGGTCTCCCAGGATTAGTGACAGAATCCCCAAGGAACATTTTTAATGTATTGAAGAGTTAAACCACAAAACAATGTTTGGGAAACCTTGAACTTCATCACTCCTTGAAGCCCAACTGCATGTTGATAATGGCATCTCTGCCATTTTGTGTAGATATTGCAAATTTGTTGCAAAATTTGAATCAATGTCATAGATGAGACACTTGGGTTTGGAACATTTTAGTAGTTCTGGTTGCATGCAACAAATAGATTACTGTGAAGTAGAACAACGGAAATTATCACCTTGTGTTCCAATTTAGTTGTTAACTGTTGGCATTTTTTTAGAAGTAGTTCTTACTAGGTTATTGGCAATTCTTCTTTTCTCATGCAAAACAATTTTAATGCATTGAAATCCACAATTATTGCCATATACGTGTTATTGCCTATTTACTAAATTATACTAACTGAACAGTTGAATGTTTCCTACAGTCATTCATTAAGTAAAATTATTTCCTGGCATAGCTATGTTGCCAACTTGACTGTACCATCTGATTGACTAATGGAAAGAAAACCTGGAAGAGATGGGCTTCCTTTTCCATGGCCTTGAGCTGTTTTTCAGAATTATCAGCAATCAGATGTACTTGTACATGGGGTCTGGTTTGATGCGCTTCATTCCTTTCTAAAACAATCCACATGATTTCTTGAACCATTTAATGTGACTGTTTGTTTATGTATGATTTTTAAATAAGCCAACAACTGAAGATGGCAGATTATTGCTATCACAATCACATTTGATAAAGTTTGATTTGAACTAATTGGAATAGGCTAGCCTGATCATGTAAGAAGTAGGCCATTTGGCCCCTCAAGCTTGCTCTGCTATTCAGTAAGATCGCAGATGATCTGATCGCGGTCTTAACTCTACTTTCCTGCTTGCCCTCTGTAACTTTTGACTCCCTTGTTGATCAAAAATCTGTTGACTCAGTCTTGAATATACTCAATACCCTGCCCTCATTGTTGTCGATGGAAGAACATCCCCTGCAAGAAGAGGATTCTTGTCATTTCTGTCTTAGGGACGGCATGGTGACATCATGCTTAGCACTGCTGCCTTACAGTGCTGGGGCCGCGTGTTTGATTCCCAGCTTGGGTTACTGTTTGAGCAGAGTCTGCATGGTGCCGCTTCCCCCCACCCGCCGTCTGTGTCCTCCGGGTGCTCCTGTTTTCTCCCAACTCCAAAGATGTGCAGGTTGTATGGACACTAAATTCTCCCTCAGAATGTGGAGACGAGGGGATTTTCACAGTAACTTATTGCAGTGTTAATGTAAGCTTATTTCTGAGACGAATAAATAAAATTAAAAAAAGGGAACCCTCTTCCAGCTTTCCCTATGAGGGAAACATCCTCTTAACATCCACCAACCCAGTCCCCTCAGAATGTTATGTTCAATTAAGATCACCTCTCCTTCTTCTAAACTCCAATGAGTATATTTCCTTTAAAACCAATCCCTTCATCTCAGGAATCCGCCTGTGAAATTTCTCTGAATTGATTCTAATGCAAGCATATCCTTCTTAAATAAGGAGACCAAAAATGATCACAATACTCTTGGTGCAGTCTTAGTACCCTACACGGTTGTAGCAAGACTTCCTTACTTTGATACTCCATCTACCTTCCTTGCAATAAAGACCAAAATTCCATTTGCCTTTCTAATTACTACTTAACTACTTAGAGTTTTGTGATTCATGTATGAAGATATCAAGATCCCTTAGTACCACAGCATTCTGCAGATACTTATAGTTTAAATAATATGCTGCTTTTCTATTCCACCTGCCAAAGTGGACAATCTCACATTTTCCCCACATTACACTCATTTTGCCACATTTTTTGCCCACTCACTTAACGTATTCATATGACTCACAAATTGCTTTCCTACCTATTATTTTGTCATCAGCTAATCTTGCTACAATGCAGTTGGTCCATTTATCCAAGACGTGGATAAATGGTTGGTACGGTGGTTAGCCATGCTGCCTCGTAGCACGAGAGGCCCAGGTTCAATTCTGGCTTCAGGTGATTGTCTGCGTGGACTTTGGCTATTCTCCTCATGTCTGCATGGGTTTCCTCTGGTGGTTCAGTTTCCTTCCACACTCTACAGATGTGTGGGTTAGGTTAATCGGCCATGCTGGATTGTTCATTAGTGTCGGGGGACAGGGTGGGGTGGAATAGGGCCCAGATGCTATTGTTGTCAGTGTCATCTGGCCTCTTTTACACTGTAAGGATTCTTTGATTTATATAGATCATAAATACTTGAGATCCTACTACTGATCCTTTTGGAATTGTACTCATGACAGTTTGTTAAACTGGAAATTGCCCTTTTATTTTGACTCTGTTTCCTGTTAGTTAGGCACTCCTCTAGCCATGCTGATATATCACCCTGACACCATGTGCTTTTATCTTGTGCAGGAACCTTTTAAGTGACACTTTTTGAATGTCTTTTGGCAAGCTAAATGCACTAGAGTTATTGGTACCCATTTATCTTGTTGCATCCTCAAATAACTCTAATAAGTTTGTGAAACATGATTTTCCTTTCACAAAACCATGTCAATTCTGCCTGATTGTATTTTGATTTTCTAAATGTCCTGCTACAACTACTCAATGATGGATTCTCATTTCTCGAATGATACATGTTAGGCTAATTGGCTTATAGTTTCCTGCTTCCAGTGTTGGTAGATTACAACCAATTCATCCGTAGGATGCAGACCATCAAGTCCAGGTTACCTTCAAGCTTTTCATCCCATTAATTTTCCCAGTACTTTTTCTGTTGTGATCATAATTGTTCTAAGTTCCTCCTTCTCTTTTGCCTCTTGATTTTCTTTGTTTTTTAGATATACCCCTAATTTGTGATATTTCCCTTTGTCCATCCAGACATTTGCTTTGCTGGATCCTCCCTCCTCCTCAGTTATTTGACCAGGAAACTCGGGTAGGTTTCCCGAGGGAAACAGTGAAAGCTGTTAGCATTCAAATATAAATTAAGTAGATTTATTTCAGAAATATGATTCTGGGATGGAAGATATGAGCAATTTAAGACATTGCATAGCGTATTTGGGGAAAGAAGTGAATTTGGGCTGATGGTTCCCAAAGCTTTCTGTCAGTAGATTTCCTTGTGTCACGTTTGTGTCTGCTAAAAAATAGTAATTAATGATTATTTTGTTATGAACTTCCTTATTGTTGTATTGTATGACTACCAGGATGACAGAAGATGAACTGGATGGACTTTCATCATCTACTTTGTATGTTCCTTTGATATTTTCATTTCTCCGTCATAAATAAGAGGCACAAAAACCAATTTTAGCATTACTGTTGCTATGCTGACTTCAGCTTACCAGCACAAACTGAGATACAGGAACTCTGTGATTCAGTTCTTCACTAATCAGTAAACCTTCTGACAAAGCCCCTACAAGCTTCTCATTTGGATGGATGTTGCGATCTAGGCCATAGCCTCACTTATGTTTGCATATTACAAAGAAGATGTTGTACAGAAATGGGCTATTGGGTGCAAGCCAATCCATCTCAAAATGTATTTTTTTATTCATTCATGGCACATGGACATCGCTGGAATGCCAGCATTTATTGCCCATTCCTAATTGCCCCAGGACAATTGAAAGTCAACCAGTTGTTGGGGCAGTGGAGTCACAAGTAGGCCAGAGCCAGTTAAGGATGTCAAATTTTCTTCCCTAAAGGACATTAGTGAACCAGATGGTTTTTCCAACAATCAACAATGATTTTGTGATCATCAGTGGATCTTTAATGCCAGATTTCTTTTATTAAATTCAAGTTCTACCATCTGCTTTGGTGGGATTTGAACCTGGGTCGCCAGAACATTAGCTGAGTTTCTGGATCAATCTAACAATAATACCACAAGGCCATCACCTCTGCTTGGACCTATTCTCATCTAATTTGCTCAGTGAAGCTCTACATTTCCTCTCTCTCATATGCTCATCCGACTTCCTGTGAAACGCATCTAAATTATTAGCCCTTACCAACAGTATTGTTGTGATTGGCTGACATGATGTGTGCTTCTGCAGAGTTGGACTGAACGAAAATATCTTTTCCATGTCCGTTCAGACAAGAAGTCAGCTGAGGATTGATGAGCATGGCTAGCTGATGTAGAGTTTTTTAAAACTATGCACAGTTCTACTTTTTGTAATTGCAAAACTTTTTGTCATAATCTTTCTTTCTTCTGTTATTATTTCCTAGATTGCCAGAGGGCGGATGCCCTTCTAGTTTATTATCATCTTTCAAATAAGATTCCAGACATGGTCTCCATCTGGTTGTTCAACCAGCTGACACTATTTGAAAAATAGTGTGGAATTTTCGAATGCCCTGCCTAATATTCATCCCACAGCCAGTGTCACCAAAGAAGCAGGTAGCATGGCTTTTTATTTTGTTCGTGGGATCTTGTTGCACTCAAATTCACTATCACTGTTACACAGTGTTTTTCAGGACTGCCAAACATCTCAAAACACTTTATAGCCATTGAAGCACTTTTTAAAGTGTCATCGTTGCTGTAGAGTAGAAAACGTGGCACCCTCCATACGCAAAGCTAACTCCCACAAACAGCAATGTGATAATGACTAGGTAATCTGTTTTCACAATTGTGACAGAGGGATAAATATTAGCTTGGACACCAAGAATAATTCTGCCGCTCCTCTTTGGAATACAGCCATGGGATTTTTTTTTTAGATTAGAGCAACACAGCACGGGAAACAGGCCCTTTGGCCCAACGAGCCCGCGCCGCCGTCATAACTATATAGTAACAATTCCATTATCCTATTCTAATTTTAGGTTATTCCTAATATGGAAGAGTCTCAATGTAGGGACAATTTGTTTCCCAATCAGCCTAAGAGCGAATTTTTGGGATGTGGGAGGAAACCGGAGCGCCCGGAGAAAACCCACGCAACCACGGGGAGAACGCGCAAACTCCCGCAGACACCGGCCCAATTCCAAGTGTCTGCACAGCTACAGTGATAGTCACTGAGCTGTCATGGAGCCCATGGGATCTTTTATATCCACCCGAACTGGAGGTGCGGGTCTCAATTTAACCTCTTATTAGAAAGACACTGCATTATAACATTGCAGCACTATCTCAGAACTGCAGTAGAGTGTGTCCCTCGAATTTTGTACTCCAGTCCTTGATATGGGACTTGGACCTAGAACTGTTTGACTATGAAGTGAAGGTGCTAACAACTGAGCCCCAGCTTACAGTCCAATTACATAATTAACATTCACTGCAGTTCTATGTGCTATGAAGCACTTTGGGATGTCGTGAGGACTTGAGTAGTGTCAAATAAATGGCAGTCTTTCTCTTAGCTGTTTGTTCATGTTGGTCAACCAGTTGTAAGGAGTGACATTCAATTTCTGATTGTTCGGAGTCCCATTGCAATGAGAAAAACATATCCAAAGATGTTAGTCCCGCAGACAAGGTTCTCCACTGCTCAGGTGATGGTCAAATTTATCGTCAGAAATAAGCACATTTAGAATCCTAATTTATCATCAAATACTTGTCTTAAAAATTTTCAAAGGGAAAAAAATGCAGGGTCATGACATGTATATATCCATATTGGAGCAGGGACATATCACAGATTGTGGGCATTACTGGAGTTTAACTTCTAAACTGGTGGCTTTATTATCCTTCATTCTCGCTATGTCTTTTATTTCTGTCAATGGATTTTTTGTCTTTTATTTACATTCCTTCACAGCACTCGTGTCAACACATGAAATGCTGTTTGGGACAACACTGCTTTAAAGATATTGTAAATACTTGGTTAGAAAATTTGTTCTGGAAGTATATATTTCAACTAGTTACATTCCCAAAGGATATTTCATGAAGTCTTGTACATAAAGGTGTATATTGATAGGAAGGTGATACATTTTCAATGCCTGTTGGTATGAAATAATCTCTGGGGATTTAACTTGTAACTATTTTCTTTCAGTTGTGACATTTTCTAGTCATTGATGTTGTAAAGTAGAAAAAGAGGAAGTTTAAGAATGAACAAACGTTGCTTAGTTGATGCTGAGAACTGAACGTGAATAAAAGGGTAAAATCTTCCAGACAAGTCATGGTTTTATCGATGCCGGAAGGGCTCAATGGCCTATCCTGTTCTTAATTCCTAAGTTTTGTTAATTGGACATTCCATTCACAGGCTAAAAGGAACCAGAGTCATTACTGTAGTAGTGAGGCTGTGATTTGTGCAGCAGTTCTGTGAGGAGATATGCACTGGTCTCCATGCTTTATAGGAGAGGAAAAAAATCAAACTTTCACAGTTACCGCAGAAGCTGGAATGATAGGAAATCTGTGACTGGAGTTGTCACTCCAGCAATGGGAGCGAAAGTGGGGAAAGATTTGAGCCTTTGATCATTATAGCACCAATAATGGAAGCAGGCATTATAGGGAAAGGAGAACTGATGGAGTAGGAGGGACAAGGCTGGTTCTGTTGCAATGGCATGGAATCATGGCTCAGCTAAACTCCATAGAATTCAGAATGATTAAAATGAGACATGCATAGCAGTGGTGAAAGGGGAGGTGCGGCATGATTGACTCAAACCTGTAATAGGTCTGAAAGAACCTGAACAACTCTGGCCCCTCACCAGCATATTTAACATCAGTCTGCTTATTTTTGAACCAGATCTAAAATTTGCACTTCCTAAAGAAAGCATTGAATTTTTTTTGGCAGAGAGCTTATCCTTGTGTAAATGAGTATTAGCTTGACTTGATTCGGAGCACTTTTGCCTTTGAATCAGGAGTTGCAGGCTCAAGTCTCATCTCAGGTTATTGCATGGGCTGATAACTACAGTGCAGCCTTGAGGGAGAGCTGCACAGTCTGAAGAACCATGTTTTGAAGGAGATGTTAAGCTAGGACTTTGGCTGTGTGTCCAGGGGCATGAAAAAGATCTATTCAAGGAGAGCAGGGGATTTTTTTTCCAATGTCCTGGCCAATTCCTCCTTGAATCATTACCAGAAAAGTAGATTAAAAGTGTTATTCATCTCGCTTGCTATTTTGGGATTTAGCTGTTCAAATTGGCAGTTGCGTTTGCCTACATAATAACAGTGACTTCACTTCAAAAATAATTCATTGAATATGAAATGCTTTGGGGCATCTTGAGCTTGTGATGAGGGTCTATGAATACTGGTTCATTCCTTCTAAATGATGCTTATTGATTCATTTGCCTAGAGGTGTGCTTGTTAAATGGGGGCAAAAGGCCACTCAACCATCATATGGAAAAAAGGTCGGGAGGGAGCTTAAGAAATGCATTGTGTGCTGGTGTGAAAGGAAATGTTCATTTTATTGTTTGCTCTTTATAACTCAACAGTCAGGTCATGCATGGTATTTATGCAACTTTCAACATTGCACACAATAATCTCAGCTGATTTTTTACTTTAATACACTTTGGAATTGATTAAAGAAGCTACATTTACGAGCACTATCTTCACATCATAGATAAAGCCCTCAGCTGCAGCCCCCAAGTTGGGAAAACAGCACATGTTGACAAAATGTAACTTCTGTAAGGTTTATGATATTGAATTTACAGATAAAATTTTGTGGACTTAATAGTCAATGTAAAGAGTGCCAAAAAAAAAAGAGACAGTGAAACATTAAACTGGATTTATTCTCATGGACCTGCTCATACTGATCTTAGTTGGTTTTTTTGACATTTTGTAAGAATCTCACTTTGGAATGCTCTTGGTCACCATTGTTATTTCAGAGTTGACAGTAATACTTTTTGTAATTGGAGCAATTGTAAAATTTTAGCTCTGGTGAGCGTTCTTCAAAAACACACTTAGAAACAATGAGATACAATCCAATATGAAGTCCACCACACTGCAACTTTGCTGTGCACTGAATTTTATTGATTCAACCTTGATGTTGGTTATTAGCAAATTACTATTAGTCTGGTACATCCTATTGCAAGTAATGGATGTTTATGGTTATATTTGTCCCTCAGAATCCTATCTCACTGCAATTGTATGACCTGTTTTTTTAAATGTGAAAGTTCTTGAACTGTATTTTGCAGAACTTTGAAAGCCTCATCGTCAGAATTTATTTTAAAGTGAATTGGCTTCTAGTTTTAAGTGCGAAACAAATGTGCAAGTTATGATGTGTAGTGGGTCTCATTTCATGGTCAGTTTTAAATGCAATTCTAAAAGATGTATTCTCACATTTCATTTTCTTACATTAATATTCCACACCTAACATAAAGGTTGCAGTGACCACTGGGAATGTGTTGCCTTGGGTATGCATATCAGTTTGCATTTCCACAATTTTGAATGGGGGAAGGCTGAGATTTGGGTGTGTAACAAAGAGCTATTGATGGTGGGAAGAAAAGAGACATGGTTCCATTTTATGTTTACAAGCACAAACATATAACTAGCTGGATTGTTAATTAGACTTCGTGCAGTATGTGTGCTGTATATTTAGCACCAATATCCACAATAAGCTTTCTGTTCTTCAGTAAGTGTGTGAAAAGAACACATGTTGAGGTTGACATTTGAAATGAAACAATTATTATTTGTGGGATTGTGCTGCACAATTGACAAAACCTCGTTTGAAAGTGCAGCAGGATAATATATGGGTATATGACTTGAGTATTTAAGGCTCGATTTTAACTTGGGATGTGAGCTTGGCTTGCTGGGATCAAACAGTTATCAAAATTGCATCATGGTGTCACAAAAGCTTTTAACAGTTTGAATGCTTTGGCTTTATTTAAATGTTAACCAGAAATCTTATGCCCAAATCCAGTGAGAATCATTACCAGGATCTGGGGTTGGAATTTTAGATACCAGGAAACTTGTCGCCAGGAACTGCTTCTTGCAAAAATTGACGATGAGGGAGGCTGGTCCAGGACTGCTCACAGGAGGAGGACAAACCTAAAGTTTCTTTGTACAGCCTGGGTTAGAAGCCCTGTGCTGAAACACTCTTAACAGAGTGTCCTTTCTTTCTGAATTCTGGGACTAATCTACAGAACCAAAATGGACATTTGCAGCAGTGTATGTCACTATCTTTCTACAAATGTTGAAATGACCTCAAATGGGTTAAAAATTTGGCATGCAGGAGCCTGTTTGACTCTTTGTGTCTGCAATAGCTCTTTGAAAGAATTATCCTATTGTCCTGTTCATTTCCCATCGCCATGTAGATTTCTCTTTTCAGTATTTATCCAATTCTCTCTTGAAAGTTACAATTGAATCTGCTTTACATTCCTGGGAATATTGTGTAGACTTATAAATTGGAGGTAGTTGAGCTAAGTAATTGAGGGATTTTTAAAATTAGTCAGGAAAACAAAGTACGCATTGTAGTTATTCTTTTGCTGCATTTTTAAATATATGTTTCAAATTGGGTCTCGGAAATCTATTTGGTTCAGATTGCATAGAAGATTCTTTATTTGAGCTGAGTTTTAAGCTGACATAGTAGAATGCTAATTCAGCAGTTTTGGGAATACAGCCATGCTCTCTCTGCTGTGGGAACAGGATAAGGTCTCCCTGAGGCTTAAAATCTGACCTTCCTACCCTTCCACTGCCACTGAATATCCCATTGCATCTTCCTGGGCTGACACAGGCTGTGAGACTATCCACTGGTGTTAACTCCCATGCCACTTGGTAGGCACCTTTTTTGAAGTTACTATGAGTTATAGAAATCAATATAACAGGGATAATTTTCCAAGTTCACGCTTCTAGCAGGAGTCTTGTGTGCCATCTCCCCCATTAAGAGATTGTAGAGATACCAGCCATGATTTGTTGATCATTTGTATCAAAGGTGCTTTGAACGTGGAAAAAATCGGTCTTACTTTGCAAACTAGTTTCTACTAATTAATAACCAATGCATTAGGAGTATCCCATGGCAACTATGAAAAAAAAATAATCCCATGGTTAGACATAATGACCTTTAATGCATTGTGAAAAGTTGGGATTTAGAAGTTTTCAAGACAATAAGTTTAATAGCCAAATGTCTACATATATTTATACTACAAACATAATGTTAGCATGATGCAGTTTCAGCTTTGCATTGATACTACCTTTGTGTATGTAAAATCAGGACTGAACTAAGTTCTGAATAAAACAAAGTGCACTCCCTCCTGCAAGAGGTCTTAACACATCTTCAATATAGCACTAGGTTGGGCTCTGCTTCCAACTGATTTTACAATCACGTATAGTTTCGTGAAAATCAAAACTCCTTTGCAAAATACTACAATTATCATATGAATGCATCTTTAATTACAATCACTCAACTGGTAGGTTTAGAAATACCTTAAAATTAAATATTGAGTTAAAAAGAATCTGAAATAGAATCTAAATATAATGGTATTTTTTAAATTGCAGAACCCTGCTGTCATATGTGCCAAAGAATATGCACATTAACATGACATGCGCTAAGTATCCTGGTTAGAAATTTCTGATCTTGGTGTTTAAATCAGTTGTTGATGATATTCATCCCAAGTAACAAACAGTTGCACACCATCTTGTGGAATGTATCTTTGCAAAGAAGGTCTGGGGTGAGATGCAGTGGTATTTGTCAAGGTTCGTCCCGAGCAGCTCGGTGACGCAGGACTCTGTGCTGCAGGACTCTGTGAGATATGGGCTGTTTCCAGGGACGCAAACTGAGACGAATATCAACTGCTGCTGGAAGGTCATCAACTCGGTGAAGGACACGCTTTGGTCCGCCCGAAACTTGCTGATCTTCCAGTTGAAAGAACATCCTCGACCGAGTGTTGCAGACTGGCACGTTCCAAGGTCTGGGAAGAGAGAAGCGCTGAAGCCTGGGGCAGCCGCTTAAAGGCACAATGGGGAAAAACCACACTATAACGCCTATGAAGGCAGACCGAAGGCCCGGGAACTGCAGAATAGCCTCTACCTGCGTAACTGTGTGCCAATCTGAGCGACAACGGCACGCAGTAACTTTGAGGCATGTGTACGTTTGTAAGCTTTGAAAAGTTATGACTATTTTGTGTGGAATTATTTTAAAAGTTTTTTTAGTTCTGCACTGTTTGCAATTCAAAGACATGTAATTTTGAAAGGGTTTTTCAGTTTTTTATGAATAAAGTATATTTTTTGGGAAAAGGTGGTTGCTGTGTGCTGGTCTGAGCAGTGGCGGCACACGGCAGTTTTTGGGGCATGTCTATAGTTTGTAAGTTTTTGAAATGATTTGACTGCACTTTGTATAAAACTGTATGAAAGTTTGAATTCTGCACTGTTTGTGCAATTGAAGACATGTAATTTTGCAGTGGTTTATTTGAAATTTTTTATGAATAAAGTATATTTTTTGAAAAAAAAACAAGTCTTTTACAGCCCTTTACGAAGTCTTTTACAGCCCTTTACGAAGTCTTTTACAGCCCTTTACGAAGTCTTTTACAGCCCTTTACGAAGTCTTTTACAAATTATTTTCCAGCCTTTGGTCACAGAACATTACATCATTGAAAGAGACTGTTGTGCCTGTATTGGTTCTTTGAAAGAGACACCCAATTCAGTGCACTCCCTCAACTCTTTACCCACAGCCCTGCAAATTCATCCATTTCCCTTTTGAAATATTCCTCTTTTTTAAGGATATTCAGATTCGATCGTACTTCCTAGTGTCGCATTTGAGAGGTACTCCAAAGATGCGGTGGGGAATCCCTCCAGGACGTTTCCACACAATGGCTTACCTGGCAATTGTCCAGAAGGACCACCTTCCCCTGGACAGTGGTGTTGGGTTGGGAACCCATAACTGACAATGCAGCTTGAATTGTTAACTTTGGATGGTTCTGCCAGTTTTACACACATAAGATTCTGAAAGAATCAGAAGGAAAAGCAAAGTGCTTCTAACTTCAGAGTAACTACTTTAAAGACCCAGACTAAACCTGCAGAGGATCCTGTATTCTTCTGAACCCCTAGGGGACCTCCACACCCTCCCCCTAAGCATTCCACACTCCATTGTATTCTCCATACCCACATGGGCCATTCCCCTGCCTAGGCCACATGTCTCAGTCTATACCACCCAACGCCCACCCTCAAACCGATCCCACGCTCCTGACCCAACCCGACCATCCTCTGACTTGGCCCCACACTTCCCTGCCTGGAGCAGCACTGTAGCACAGCGGTTAGCACTGCTGCCTCACAGTGCCATCGATCCGGGTTCGATTCCTGGCTTGGGTCACTTTGCACGTTCTCCCCATCTCAGGATGCTCTGGTTTCCCCCCAAAGATGTGCGGGTTAGGTGGATTGGCTATGCTAACTTTGTCCCTTAGTGTTAGGGGGACTAAATGGAGTAAACGCATGGGGTTATGGAGGTAGCACCTGGGTGGGATTGTGGTCGGTGCAGACTCGATGGGCCAAATGGCTCCTTCTGCACTGTAGATTTTATGAACTTTTGCCCCTGAACCAGCAACCTTCCCACAGCCCGATGTTCTTCTCCCTTTCCCTTGTCTGCCAACGTCCAAATTCCCGTCCCCAAATCCCATTCACTTACCGTAAAAATTTATCTTTTCTCTTTCAATGGGACCTTTAACCTCACCTGCTTCACTGCACTAATGCAGTAAAATGGAGTATCCTCCTTCACTCCTTGCTCCTTTTCTCCTTCACTGCTGGTGAATCAGGATGGTCATGTGAGACAGACATGTTACAATTTAAGCACAGGTAAGTCGTTCAGAGTGGCAATCCACTGCTGATTGCCACTCTGAGGGAGTTACAGGCCACTAGATCCTAGAAATTTGAAGTCATTGACTTGTTCTAGCACAACAGTAATTGTTAACTGGGACATGCACTGACTCCCTTTGGAGTGTCACTTTGCATACAGTTTTGTCAGATTAAAAATCCATTCTTTTACAGTCTGTCCTGCCTGGACATGTTACTCTAGGGTACGTAGAATGCAATGAAAAATAATATCGACTGAACACTATTGCAGAATTAAAACCTTATTTTTCAGTGACATTGGAGCGTATAGATTTTTTAAAAACTGGTGGAGAAGCTTGACTGAGTGAAAATCCTATTCCTTCTAATTGATTTAGAAATTTTTACTGTTTTGCGTGATTTTTAAATGCAACTTGTTTTTAATTTTCCAATTAATTGTGTCTTCAATTAAAAAATCTTCAATTAAAAAAGATCTGCTGTCTAATATACTTCTTAAAATTTGTAAATTTTGTTCCCAATTGTGGTTCTGCTTCTATTTAGTTAATTTTCAGTTTGTCTCTTTTCTCTGATGGCTGTGCTCCTGATCTCCTAATTTCAGTAAGTTGTGTTCCCTGTCTTTAAGAAGTCTCACAACATGAGTTAAAGTTCAACAGGCTTATTTGGTACAGAATTCACTAGCTTTTGGAGTGCTGCCCCTTCATCAGGGTAAGTGGGAATTCTGTTCACAAACACACAAACTCAATTTACAAAATAGTAGTTGGAATATGAGTCTTTACACATAATCAAGCCTTAAAGGTATAGACAATGTGGGTGAAAAGAGGGTTAAGCACAGCTTAAAGAGATGTGTATTGTCTCCAGCTGGGACAGTTAGTGAGATATTGCAAGTCAGGCAAGTTGTGGGGGGTTACAGTTTGTGTGACAAGAACCCAAGATCCTAGTTGAGGCTGTCCTCATGTGTGCGGAACTTGGCTGTCAGTCTCTGCTCAGTGATCCTGCGTTGTCGTGTGTAGTGAAAGCTGCTTTGAAGAACGCTTACCCGAAGATAAAGGCCGAATGCTCATAACTGCTGAAGTGTTCACTAACAGGAAGAGAACAGTCTTGTCTGGTGATTGTTGAGCAGTATTCATTCACTCGTTGTCGTAATGTTTGCGTGGTCTTCCCAATGTACTATGCCTTGGGATATCCTTTTCTGTGGCGTATCAGGAAGACAATGTTGGCTAATTTGCAAGTGTATGTACTGTGTGGATGGTGTTCTCACGTGAGATGATGGCATTGTTGTTGAAAATCCAGTATGTCTTGCAGAGTTGCTGTGGCAGAGTTGTGTGATGTCGTGTTCACTTCTCCTGAAGGCTGGGTAATTTGCCGCAGACATTGATCTGTTTGAGATTGTGTGGTTGTTTGAAGGCAAAAAGTGGGGGCATGGAAATGGCCTTGGTGAAATGTCATCTTCATCAATGACACGTTGAAAGCTCTAGAGAAGATGTTGTAGCTTCTCTGTTCCGGGCAATAGTGGATGACAAAGAGTACTCCATCCACTGTGTCCCATGTTTGTCTTCTGAGGAGGTCAGTGTGGTTTTTTTGCTGTGACGTGTCAGAACTGTCAATCAATGAGTCGAGCGCCATAACCTATTTTTATGAGGGCATCTTTCAGTGTCTGGAGGTATCTGTTGTGATCCTTCTCATCTGAGCGGATCCTGTGTTTACGAAGGGCTTGTCCATAGGGAATGGTTTCTTTCACGTGTTTACGGTGGAAGCTGGAGATGTTGAGTATTGTGAGGTTACCCGTGGACTTGCGGTCGAGTGAAGTGTTGAGGTGACCACCCTTGATGGAGATGCGAGTCCAAAAAATGCAACCGATTCCAGAGAGTAGCCCATAGTGTGTCTGATGGTGGGATGGAACTTGTTGATGTCATCATATAGTTGTTTCAGTGATTATTCACCATGAGTCCAAATGAAGAAAATGTCATTGATGTATTTAGTGTATAGCATCGGTTGAAGGTCCTGTGAAGTGAAAAAATCTTATTAGAACCTGTGCATGAAGATGTTGGCATATTGAGATGCGAATTTGGTCTGCATGGCTGTTCCATGTCTGGATGAAGAACTGGTTGTTGAAGGTGAAGTCATTGTGATCCAGGATGAAGCAGATGAGTTGTAAAATTGCATCTGGAGACTGACAGTTGTCGGCATTGAGTACTGAAGCAATTGCAGCAATGCCATCATCCTGGAGGATGCTGTGTAGAGTGCCGAGACATCCATTGGGACAAGGAATGCCTCTGGTTCAACTGCTCCATGTGCAGGCAGAAGTCCGTAGTGTCGCGACAAAAGCTGGGGGTTCTTTGTACAATGGGTTTCAAGACGCCCTAGAAGTAGCTGGAGAGTTTCTCGCACAGAGTTCAATTGCCCGATACAATGGGACAGCCGGATTTGTTTGCCTTGTGTATCTTCAGGAGGCAGTAGAGCTCCCAACATGGGTAGTACGTGGGATGAGAACATGGAGGGTGCTCTGAAGGTCCAAATCAAAAGACTTGATCAGTCGGTTGAATTAATGGGTGTGTCTGTAGTGTTCCTCGTTGTTCAGTTTTCAGTACACAAAGCCCCAGCTTTGACAAAGGGTTATCTGGATTCAAAATGTCAGCTCTTTTCTTTCCTTTACAGATGCTGCCAGACGTTCTGAGATTTTGCAGCATTTTCTCTTTTGGTTTCAGATTCCAGCATTTGCAGTAATTTGCTTTTTGAATTAGCTTTTGTGCAAAATTTAAAAAATGACTAGCTTGTAGACTCATGATAACCGATTGACATTAGGCAAGTTTTACATAATCTAGTAAAATTTCTGGTCCTTTTAAGCAGTTGCCCTTTAAATTTGATTGAATCTTGAAATGTTACAGCACTGGCCACATTGCTTGCCAATTCTCTGAGAACTGTTATTGTTGCCATTGTAGTCTGTGTGTCGCTGGTGTTCCTGCAATAACGGTAGGTAAAAAGTATAAAAATAATGATCCAGTGATGGTGGATGTAGGCAGTAAGTTTCCAAGTCTCTCAGTTTATGAATTGGCTCTTCTTTTTGGTGACAGACATTGTGGTAGGGAAAGAAGATGCTGTTGAAATAATCTTAGTGGTTTGCTGCAAAACATCCCATAGATAGTATATACTGCAGAGATGGTGAGCAGTTAATGCAGAAATGGCCATGACAGAGTTGCTTTGAAAAGCTACCTTTCTAATGGTGTTGAGGTTCCTGAGTCTTGTAGCTGCACTAATCCAAGTGAGAGGTGAGTATTACATCACAGTTGAGAAATCTTGAAGAGTTAGGAAGTAAACCACTTGCCACAGAGTGTGGTTGTGTTATGTGTAGCCGTGATGTTAATATGGATGACCTTAAGCTTTTGCTTAATGGTAAAACATGTCGAGGATCCTTTCTTTAATTATCATCCATGATGCTCTTCACTTCAGGGCAACAAGGTTGAAAAATGAATAACATTAGGGGAAAAAAAGGGAATTAAATATTTGTAAATGCCACTTAAAACCACAATAACTAGAATGTCAAAGCCTTCAATTGTGTTATTACCCAACTGTGCATATGGTAAGAAGAAAAAAGTAGAATTTCTTAGGGTATCAGCTTACAATTTCGACACAATCACTGCCACATGAGCTTAAGAGGTTGCATGCACAACAATGACCATACAAACTCTTTAATAGGTCATGTGCAATATCATATCATGTGGATCAATTATACTGTCACTCGGAATAACTAAGCTCAGCATTAATATTGAAAAGTACTTCCCTAATTTCCTACCACAAAACTTTCATATTTTCACTTATTGAGTTTCTGCCAGGGCTTCTTTGATATTTTACTAAGTCCAAAGCATTCTGTAACTGAAGAAATAACAGCTTTTTTCCACGATTAGAGTAAATAGCATTTAAAAATCTCAGTACTTTATAGTCTTACATGGTTGAGAAGACATTGTCAAGATGTTGGCTTTACAAGTAAACCATCTTGGCAAATTATTGACCATTGTTTGATCTGATCAAAGAAAGTGTGGAAAGTCCAAAACGGTTTAGATGAGGGGTTGTGAATCTAGTCCCTGAATCTTATTCTGTTCTTCACCAGTGTTGTGTTTCCAATACTTTTTTCTGCTTTCGCTCCAAGACTGCAAACTGTTTTCATCACCCCATTCTGTTTGCGTTAGAAGTTTGAGGTTAATTTCTACATGCATTGGTTTCTCCCAGGGAATTCTAATAGCAACAGCAAGATTACAGTGAAGTCTGCAGAGCTTAGTTTTTTTTTCTGGCAGGAATCGTTAAGCCTACTGAGACAGGCAATTGATTAGAATTTACACCAGAATACTTGTCAACCTGTCAAAAATTTATGCAGTGCTTTAAATTGTTAAAAGGGCCACACCAGTGCAAATAGTTGTTGTTGCTGTTGGCTCATCCCCACATTATAGAGCATAGAACATAGAACAATACAGCACAAACAGGCCCTTCGGCCCACGAGTTGTGCCGATCACATTTATATCTACCAATCCACAGACCTATCTATAATTATAATTAATTATAATTAATTAATTATAATTAATTATATATTAATTATAATTAAGTGTCCACATAGCGTAGTTTCAGCGTGGCAGTGTTGCAATGCATTGGAATATCAACTTACTAAGTGCACCGATGCTAAGATGCAAGTTACTGTCTAATTCCCTAAATGTTATTTTTCTATTCTTGACACTAAAGAAACATGCCATTTTGCCCATCAGTATTAGCTGTGACTCAGTGTTGCTCAATCAGAAAGTTGTGGGTTCAGGTCCCACCCCAGGACTTGGGCACATCTTTCATGTAAAGCATTGGATGTAAACATCTCATTGCATAATCTTGAGGAAGAATAGGGAAGTCCAACCTTGGGTGACTGTCTGTGTAGAGCTTGCATGTTTCTTCTATGTCTACATGGGTTTCCTCTGGGTGTTCAGGTTTCCTCCCACACTCCAAAGATGTATGGCTCAGGTTGATTGGCCATGCTAAATTGCCCCTGAGTGTTAGGGAGAGTCGCAGGATGAATACATAGATTTATGGGGATGGGATTGTTGTCGGTGTAGGCTCGATGGTCTGAATGGCCTCTTTTCACACTGTAGGGATTCTATGATTCTGAATGATTCCCAGCATTCGGCTCAGTTGTTACCAGCATCCTGTCTAGTGGTTATCCCCAATCAGTGCCGCAAAACACCTTATCTGTTTCTTATCATATTGTTGATTGTGGAAGTTTGCTGTGTGCAGTATGGCTGTTGCATTTCGCCTGAAGTATCATCCAGACTTGAACTGTTGGCTGTATCCTCTCTCCACAAATGATGCCAGACCGGCTGAAATTTACTAGCATTTTCTGTTTTTATTTCATATTCCAGCATCTGCAGCATTTTGCTTTTAGCCATTTTTCTGAGCCTGTTATATCTACTTTTCTTCCAAATTGACCAGATATCTCCTTTCCATTTTTTGGCACTCCATTACAAAATCCTATTGACTGTTCAGTCTGCAACAGTTGCGACTGGTGTGAGTAGTCTTTTACTGCACTAGTGCAATCGGGCAGCAAAGTTGTGTTTAAGAATTGTTCTTGATGGTATTTAGCTGACTATATGGTTCAAGAGTTTCTATGGCAACAGAAGGTGGGGGGAATTGAAAATGTCTGGATGGTTTCACCACTGCATGTACAAAGCTGCTATACTTATGTCTGTACTTGCAATTTTACTGAGGCCATGACTCTTGTTGCCAATCTAAGGATACAATTCAGCAGTAGCAATTATGTTTTGAATACCACTTGAACTGAATATTACCAAATAAAAGAACCCAACTCTACCGGACAATGAGCATCATAATTTGCTTAAAGTGATACTGCATGGAAGTTGATTGTATGTCAATGCAAATGAGTTTGTGAAAACCCAATTTTTAATTGTTGGCACAAAAGTGCTTTGTGCATTGTTGATGTCCATCAGTTGTACAAAGTGTAAGACTGCTTGCAATTCTGTCCTGTTGCTGGTCCTTACCAATAGTTTTACTTTGCAGTACAGTGTCCAAGCGAAAAGGAAGTTCTTCAAAGTTGGTTGATTTCATAACCTTCTGCCTTGAGTTTCTTTTTATCTTATGCTGCAAAATAGAAGCATTGAGATTGTTCCGAATGGAGTGCACTTCCCGTGAGGTGGAAATGTTAATAAATTCTGAGGAGTCAAAGGGTTCATTTTCAAAGTGTTCAGAAATTTCCTGTAGCATTACAATAGTAAATCTGATAGTCATGATCTCTGATCTTCTCGCACTATACAATTTACCTGTTTCACTAGCCCTTTCCCCTCTTTCAAGATGCCCCTTAAAGCTCACCTCTTTTGGCCATGTTTTTGATTGGCTATTCTAAAAACTCCTATGTGTGTTGCCATCAAATTTGAAAATTCTGTTACAAATTTCTTGGGGCATTTTGCTGTATAAATGCAACTTGTTATACTTGTCCTCCTTTTGTCTGCATTCCAGCAGACCTTGGGTGAAATTCAAGTTCAATGGGAGTGCAATGCTGAAGGTCATGAACTGATCACCTTTTTCTTTAGTTGAAGTAAATCGAAGGCCTTGCTGACTGAATAAGAAATGGAGCATTTCTGATGGATGAGACCATAAGACAGAGGAGCAAAATTAGGCCGTTCGGCCCATCGAGTCTGCTCTGTCGTTTGATCATGGCTGATATTTTTCTCATCTGTCATTCTCTGGTCTTTTCCCATAATCTCTGATCCCCTTCTTAATCAAGAACTTATCTGTTTCTGTCTTAAAGACACTCAGTGATCTGGCCTCCACAGCCTTCTGCGGCAAAGATTCACCACTATCTGGATGAAGAAATTCCTCCTCATCTCTGTTTTAAAGGATCATCCCTTTAGCCTGATGTTGTGCCCACTGGTTCTAGTTTTTCTTACTAGTGGAAACATCCTCTCCACATGCACTCTATCCAGGCCTTTCAGTATTCTGTAAATTTCAATAAGATCCCTGCCTTATCAGGTTCTGATTGAAAATCAGGGTTTCTCCCCGGAGAAACTGCAGGTTTTCCTTTCAGATCTTTTGACTTTTTTAAACAGCAAGGGCCATGTTTAGCAGAGTCATTTCTGAGGCCTAAAGACACTGGCGAGACTGGCTCAATAGTTTGATTCTGATCTAAAATTGAAATTACCCCCCCCCCCCCAACGTCAGCATTGGGTGTCAGAGCCCAATGTGGACATCTCGCCCTCATCCCACAATCCCCACCATGCAGGCATTTCCCCTTCAAACCCTGCTCCCTCCCTGAGGATCTTTCCTCAGCCCCCCCTCACCCCCTACCATTGTCATTCCCCCTACTCCCCACATAATGGTTCCCCTGGTAACATCACCCTGCCCCTGGCAGAGCCAACACAGTTTTGTTGAGTGTGAATGTGATGCTATTGCCGTGCGGCAGGGAAGATCTCATCTGGCGGTCTCTGTTAGCACAAATCCTGTGATGGCCCTCTCGAAAGTGATAGCCGGAAAAATGCCCTGCCTTCGTCATTTTTTGGGATATCTTGGCCCATAGTCTCTTGTAACCTTCAATTGATATGCGTTAAGCTCAATTTTACTGTAAGTGGCGTTGTTCCAATTTTCAGCCGAAAGTATGGACCTTTTAAAAATAAATGATAGATCAGAGAAACTGAGTAATAATGGTTTAATTAAATCACAGGTCTCAGATGACGTTGTAAGCCATTTGAGTTTTGTTGCTGTGCTTTATTACATTATCTAAACTTTTTGATTAAATTAGAGTCTAATCAACCACTCCCAACCATGAGGAATCTCGGTTGTACTCTACAAGAAAACACAAATTTACATTCTCATTCCATTGGTTGAGCACTAACTAACTGTTGTCTGTTAGCAACTGCATGCACCCCATTAAAATCATCTCCAGATCTGGGGATAAATCGTTATCTGTTTTTAAACATTGTATTCAATCAGTTCAGTTTTGAAATTCAGTACTGTATACTGAAACGCTGTTTGAAAGTTGCTCAGTATTTGAAACGATAAGTATGTTAAAAATGTTGGCAGGGAATCAATGTAAGAGAATATTAGAAATGTTGCCCAAGTGTTGGAATTGAAGTGTCTTAAAACAAAAGCTAGAGATGGAGGCCCTCATGCGAAGAACTTCTAGCCGATGGGACCCAGTTGCTCCACTGGAGGCAAGAGAGCAGAATTGAGGGAAAATTTAGAGTGGACAAGCCCTCATATAGTGAGAGGAGATTGCAGAGATGTTATAATGGAATGATTTAAACACAAGGATGGGAATTTTAAATTTTAGGTATTGGTTGAATCTAGGGCCAGCGTAGATCAATAAGTGCAGGAGCAGTGGGAGAGTGGAGCTGTGTTTGGGATCGAATACAATAGTCGAGGTCTTAATGAAGTGAACATTTTTGAAAGTTGGGAGATGGAACAGTGGTGGCAAGAGCATGGAAATCAAGGATTTCACAATGTGCCAGTATGAAGGGTTTATGATGGCGTTAGGTTGTAGATCAGAAATAAAACATTCAATCAAATAGGACTCACCCTCTTGGTAGGAAATCCAGGAACTCACCAGATCTCCACTCTGCATTTCCATACTGTAGCTTAGCCGAGAAAGGAATGTTGTGGAGCAGAGAAATACACAAATATGCTGTCCTCCAATACCATTTTCTATTTTGAGTGGAATCTAATTTTTTGTTACAGTTTTCAGATATTTGTATCAGGACATTATGAAAACACATTTCAGAGTTTTAGCTTTGTGTGTCACTTGGTAGAACTGTCACTTCTGAGGTTGTGGGTTCTCATACCACCCCAGGGTTGGAGCACAAAATTAAGGTTGACATTTGATTATAGTACTGTGAGGGAGTGTTGCCCTGTGGGAAGTGCTGTCATTTGGATGCGACATTAAACTGAGACCCAGTCTCCTCTGTCAGGTGGACATAGAAGTTTTAATAGCACTATTTTGAAGAAGAATGGGGAGCAGTTATCCCTGGTGTCCTAGGCAATACCTGGCCCTTAATCAGCACAATAAGAAATCAAATGATCTGGCTATTACCGTTTGCAGAAGCTTTTTGGGCACAAATTGGCTGCCATGTTTTCTATCGTGACTACACTTTTTATCATGCTTTGTTGGCTGTAAAGCACTTTGAGACATCTGGTGGTCACGTTAGGCCCTATATAAAGGCAAAACCTTCCTTCTCTTCCCTATTCAAGTTGATGGAAAACATATTTGTTTGCTGCAACCCGCAAGGGAAATATCAAACTCTCTGAACCAAACTATTGAACGCTCCACTGTTACAGTGATAGAATTGCACTGCATTTCTCCATTCTTATACGCTTAATGATTTAATGAGATAAATGTAGGAATGAATTGGTCTGTTGCTGTTGATAAATACCAAAAGTAACAGATGCATTTGCCATCCTGTTTATGTGCATGTCCTCATCCTGTATATTATGAGTCTTAAATTGAGAGTAATTATTCTAATTTGTTTTATTACATTAGTGTAGGTCGTTTGAATAAAGGAGGCTTTATTTAATGCTTTATTATTATTCATAGGAGACGAGTCAGCTAGCCCAGACTTGTGACTTTTGTGCTGTGCTTCATGGGAATTTTTAGAAAATGATGTCTAAAATGCTCTGACCTGTGACCTTTCCAGCTGCAGCCTCTGCTCTCCACAGGAATCCCATACTTGACTCTTTAGAAAGTCCTTTGTAGTCGTTATCTTCATCCATTTGTTTTGCAGTAGCCTTTGGCAGCATGATTTGATGCCGCTGAATGGAATAAAAGGCGTAGAATCATTAATGCCAAGTTCTTTTCAAATCCCTTTCACCCACTACTTGAAGCTAGACTTGAAAGTGTCTGGATTGCAAAGAATCCTGTTTGGGCGCAAATACATTGACTATCCAACAGACGGATAGAAGTGAACATTAAAAAATATGGAATTGGTTTAATTTTTTTTATTGTGTTTTAGAAAAATGTAAGCTTGAAACAGTTAGGGGAATATTGCTGTGGCATTAAAATGTGGCAGATCTGTGCATGCAAAATATTTTATAAAAAGCTGTGACTTAATGGGCTGAAAAGACAATATTCAGTTTTAAAAATGATTTGCTGAATATAAGTGACTATAACTGAGACTGTTCACTGGTAAAGTTTGCAAAATATAATTTTTATATCCTGTTTTTCTAATATGCTGTACTTGGTAATTTTAAGGATGTGTAGTTTTGGAATCCAGATTTAAAAAAATCAGTTTTTTTTGTTAAAAATCAATTTAAATTCGGACGATACATATAGTCAGTTAAAGTGAAAACTGTTCCATTATTTAAGTAACATTTTTTCAGAGAGTGGTTGGGTGTGGAATGGATTGCCTGCTGTGATAGTGGAGTCGGACACTTTCGGAACTTTCAAGCGGTTATTGGATAGGCACATGGAGCACACCAGAATGACAGGGAGTGGGATAGCTTGATCTTGGTTTTGGACAAAGGTCAGCACAACATCAAGGGCAGCAGGGCCTGTACTGTGCTATACCATTCTATGTAACGGAGCGACTAAAGGAATGGCAATTGAATAGTTGGGTGATTTTGAAAAATACATTTTCATGCCAGTAATTTCTTATCTTGACAAGTTCCTGATCTTTGCCAAATTGGCAGTTGGCATAGGGATTCAGGAAGTGCTAAATGGAAACTTCATAGCTGTCTTTGGCAACGGGTGGTGCATAAGTGGTTGGTGTGGTGATATATGCCTGCGCGCATTGTAATGTAAAGGTGCTCGGCACAGCAAGGGTTAACATAGGACTGGTAAGTGGCAGCCTGTACTCCAGCAGGTACAAACTCAAGCTACTCAACCGCTCCTCATACAACAGCCCCTTTGAACCTGGAATCAATCTAGTGAGCCTTTTCAGAACTGCCTCCAGTGCCACAACATTCTTCCTCAAAGGAGGTGACCAAAACTGAACACAATACTCCAAGTATGGTCTCACCAATGCTTTATACAATTGTAACAACACTTCTCTACTTACATATTCTAGACCCTGTGCAATAAATGCCACGATTTCATCTGCGTTCCTTTTAACATGCTGTACCTGTATACCCAATTCCTGAGGCTCATGCACAAGGACACCCAGATTCCTCTGCACAGATGCTTTTTGAATCTGTTTCCCATTGAAACAGTAATTTTTTTTATTTTTCCGGCCAAAATGGATAATCTCACATTTATCCACATTAAATCTCAAATTCTGGCCCATTCCCCGAACCTGTCAATATCCATTTGTAAACTTCTTATCTCATTGGATCCTACTTTCCAACTTATTTTCATGTCATCAGCAAATTTTGCTATGTTACAGTCTGTCCCTGTTTGTAGATCATTGATATAGATTGTAAATAGTTGTGGTATGAGAACATGAGATCCCACTAGTTACAGATTGCCAACTGGAAAAGGACCCTTTTATCCCAACTCTTTGCTTGCTATAAGTAAGCCAATTCTCAATCCAAGCCACTACTCTACTCATAACTCTTTGGGATCTAACCTTTTGGATCAGTATCTTGTTGGCACCTTGTCAAATGCCTCCTGGAAGTCCAGATAGATCACATCCACAGAATCGCCATTATCTATCTTGCTGGTTACATCCTCAAAGAACTCTAGCAGGTTTGCCCAACAAAACTTGCCTTCACAAAACCGTGCTGACACTGGTGAATTGAGCTTTGCTTTTCCAGATGTTCAGTCACTTCCTCCTTAATGAATGACTTCAATAATTCCCCCACCACAGAGGTCAAGCTGACTGGTCTCTAGTTTCCCACTTTGTGCCTCTCTCCTTTCTTGAATTAGGGCATCACATTAGTATGTTTCCAGTCCACCTGTACCTTTCCAGAATCCAGGGAATTTTGGAATATCATAACTAATGTATCCACTATTTCTGCTTCACCTCCTTTAACACCCTAGGGTGTAGACCATCAGATCCTGGTAACTTATCTATTTTTAAACCCTTCAGTTTACTGAATATCTTCATCCTGGTTATAGTAATTTCATCAAGTTCCACTGTGTTAACTGCAGTTTTTGAAACAATTATTATTTTCCATTGTGAAGACAGAGACAAAGTATTGGTTTAGTGCCTTTGCCATCTTCGAGTTTTCCATTATGACACCCCCCATTTCCATCCTGTAAAGGGCCAACATCTACTTTAGCTATTCTCTTCCTTTTTATGTACTTTTGATGTCAGTGTATATGGTCTTAGCTAGCTTCCTTTCATAGTCCACTTTAGTATTTTTGATGTTATATTTAGTCACCTTTTATTGGTGTTTAAAGTTTCCCAATCCTGCATGCTGCCACTAACTTTTGTCGTATTATATGCCCATAAATTTGCACTTATATTGTCCTTGATTTTCTTATTAAGTCCTGGATGATTTTTCACTCTTTTACAATTCCTCTTCCTTGCAGGAATATACCTTAGTTGAGATGTTAACACTGAGCTTTATCTCTAACACCGTCCTTCCCTTTAATACTCTTGTCAGTCCACTTGGGCCAGCTCTTCCCTTTAGGCCTGCATAATTACCCTTGTCCAATGCTAAAACTCGAGTATGCGATTTTGTTCTCTTACTTGCAATCTGAATTTGAATTCCTATCATGCTGTGATCATTCCTTCCAAGTGGACCCTTAACTACAAGGCCATTAATCAATTTAGATAATAGCTCTTTAGATAATACCAAGTCTAAAGTAACCAGTTTTCTGGTTGGCTCCATAACGTGCTGCTCTAAGAAACAATCCCTCACACACACGATGAACTCTTCCTCATGGCTTCCCTTGCCAAGTTGGTTAATCTAGTCAATATGCATGTTAAAGTCACCCATAATTACTGTTGTGCCCTTTTCACAAGCCCTCCTCATTTCCTAACTTATACTATGCCCTACTTCTAAAGTATTGTTTGGGGGCCTGTAAATTACTCCTAGCAGTATGTTTCTTTCCTAGCTTTTTATTTCTACTCAGACTGACTCAACATTTTGGTCTCCACTGCCAATATCATTTCTGAATACAGCCTTGATGTCATCCTTAAGCAGTAGAGCAACTCTACCTTCTAATCCTTATCGTCTGTCCTTTCAGAATATTGAATATCCTTGGACATGCAACTGCCAGTCCTCTTGTAATTATATTTCAGTAATTCCCACTAGATTTGCCACTATTAGTGCTGCCAGCTCATCAGCTTTGTTTTGAATACTGCATGCATTTGGAATAATGCCTTTAAATAAGATTTACTAACTTGCCTTTCTCTCTCTCTCCATCCTTATGTTGATCCCTGGTAACACTGAGCCTTATGTCTAAAACTTACTCAAAATTTCAGCGTACATTTTGAATTTTTACATTCCCTGCCTCCTGCAACATTGTTTTTCGACTGACTGTTTAATCTGTTGACTTCCATCTTCTGCTCACCTGCTGTCCTGCTGCTTTGAATCTCACCACTCCCTCCCCCCAGCCTTATAGTAAAATAATAGTTAAATCTACCCAAACTGCATGATCAAATTTTCCCGCTAGGATGTTAGTGCCCTTCCAGTTAAGGTGCAACCTGTCCTTTTTGTACAGATCCCATCTGCCGTGGAAGAGACTCCAGTGGTCTAAAAATCTGAAGCCCTTCTTCCTGAACCAATTCTCAAGCCACTTGTTAAGCTGCACTATCTTCCTATTTCTTGCCTCGCTCCCACATGGTATAGGGAGTATTCCTGAGAGTAGAACCATACAGGTCCTGCATGTTCAGCTGCCTTCCTAAATCCCTGAACTCACTTTGCAGGACCACATCTTCCTTTCCACCCTATATGAACATACTTTTCCACTGTACTTTTCTTTTGTCTTTCCCATTTTGTTTTGCAACCCTCTACATAAAAGCACATAACACAACAGAGCAATATGCAAGGTCTTTTCATAGCCAGCATCCAAGGTGCCTCTAAATTATTGGCTTTAGAAAAAGATGTATAAGCAGAAGCAGCAGGGTCTATTTGCCATGTAAGATTTAACAAAGCCTGATCAGTATCACATCTTCAGCAGTTGTTCAGCTAGATCTCTGCTTCATCTTTCATCTTTTAGACTTCAGTCTGAACATAGGCTTCTTCCACCACTTGGCTCTCATGTCGACAGGGATCTCAAAGCCCCAGTTTAAAGCCTTACCAGTAAAGGTGTTTATGATTAAACATACAAGTCTGAAGATCTCTTCAATAAGCCACCTCCACAGCAATAGAAAGAACCCATATTACAGGGAGGGTTAGCTTAAAAGTAAGTAGAAAGGAAGATCCTTGGTGAATTTGAAAGAAGACCTCTGTCTATTTGAAATGAACAATTTCAAATAGGAGCCGCAGCATCATGTTGCAGCTGTACAAAACTCTAGTGCGGCCGCACTTGGAGTATTGTGTGCAGTTCTGGTCGCCACATTATAAGAAAGATGTGGAGGCATTGGAGAGGGTACAGAGGAGGTTTACTAGGATGTTGCCTGGTATGGAGGGCAGGTCCTATGAAGAGAGGTTGAAGGATTTGAGGTTGTTTTCGTTAGAAAGGAGGCGGCTAAGGGGGGATCTTATTGAAGCATATAAGATGATTAGAGGTTTAGATAGGGTGGACAGTGATAGCCTTTTTCCTAGGATGGAGAAAGCTAGCACGAGGGGACACAGCTTTAAATTAAGGGGTATGAGTTATAGGACGGATATCAGAGGTAGGTTCTTTACTCAAAGAGTGATTAGGGAGTGGAATGCCCTGCCTGCAGCTGTTGTAGATGCGCCAAGTTTGGTGGCGTTTAAGAGGTTAGTTGATAAGTATATGGATGAGAAGGGAATGGTTTAGTTAGGAGGGGCATTGCTTTTTATTTTGGTCGGCACAACATCGAAGGCCGAAGGGCCTGTTCTGTGCTGTATTGTTCTATGTTCTATGTTCTAATTTATTCCATTCCACACAATGTAACCTGTAAAATTTTATACCCGTGCTAATAAAACTTGCAATGGAATTAATTTAATCAGCATTTTTGTTAGAGCAACACAGGTTATAAAATATACTCAGTGTAGTTTTAAATGAAATGGAAATTTAGAAATATTGAACCACGTTGGAGACAATAACACCCAGATTATAATTAGATCAGTTTCTACAGCTGAGATTACAAATTGCAGTTCAGCCATAAGCTTTAAGCATGCACGATCCATTCCCAAGGTCACGTTTGTCTTTGCATAGTTAGCATAGTAAATACTTTAAAAGATACTTTGTTGACCTAATTTGGTGTATTACCATTTGAGATGTTCATTGCCTTGAAACTAATTTAAAATGATACCATCTTATTTATTTATTTATGGCTATGCAATTCCCCAATGGGGATGAGAAACCAGATACAATAAAAAAACAAGGAGAATGGAAAAGACATAAGTTGCTTGTGTCTGTACTTGTGGCTGGAATATTACTAACTCTTCAGAGATGGCTGGAAGTTTTAATTTTTTAGTTTATTTGTTAGTGTCACAAGTAGGCTTACATTAACACTGCAATGAAGTTACTGTGAAAATTCCTGATCACCGCACTCCAATGGGTACACTGAGAGAAAATTTAGCATAGCCGTTCCACCTAACCAGCACGTCTTTTGGACTTTGAGCGGAAACTGGAGCACCCTGAAGAAACCCACACAGACACTGGAGAATGTGCAGACTCCACATAGACAGTGATCTAAGCCGAGAATCGAACCTGGGTCTCTGGCATTGTGAAGCAGCAGTGCTAACATGATAAGGTCAGTAAAGCTGTGGAGAAATGTATCAGAAGGGAAGTGCATGCGTACCTGCTGCCGCCAGTTATTAACAAAGGCGAGAATAGCAATCACTCAGCCTCATTGATATTTTACTGGCATTGGAACGGCTCTCACGGAGTGGCCAGTTTACCAATTTCATCGAGGCAAGCTTGCTGTGGCTTCCTCTGGGGGTCGTGGGGAATCTGCTGTTCCCCACGACCCCCAGGCGGGCCCACCAAAGGGCAATGGCTGTCCTTGTGGCTTGACTTCACTGCTCTCCCATTGCCATAGAAGCCCACCTGGCCCTGGTATGTAACCTCATTTTTTGCTAGTTCTTTGAGTACACCTCAATCTGGAGTTGCCACCTTCTTTTTCTTGCAACTTCCGAAGTGACCATCTGTATCGGGGGCACTGCTGAAGCTGCCGAGCTGCCAGCATTTTGATTGGAGAAGCAATCACCGTCCATAATGGGATGGTGATTCCAACATTAGCCTGCTGATTGGCCTAAACCTATAAAACTGCCATCACAGTATCATTGTTCAGTCTGGATGGGCTTGGGACCTGTTCTAACAACACACATGTTGTTAGAATTCCTAATCGGTTTCCAATATGGCCTATTTTTAATTCCAAGAATCTGATAAATCAGTATTTTTTAAATACAAAATCCCCACTTTTCTATGCTATTTGCTTTGTATAATTCAAACGTCCATTTTTAGCGCAGTAAATGACTTTGCATCATCAAGTGTAGGTTTCATTGCCTTCTCTGCGACTGTGCGCTTGGTTGTTTTTGATCATTTCACTTTCTCTCTCTCTCCCTCAGTGTGCTATTCCAAAGAGCTTTGCCGAGCAGTGTGCTGTAGAGGTGGCTGTGTCACCCCCTCATGAGTTTAAATGGTGAAGAAGTGAGTGAGGCTAGTTGATGGCACAGGTTTGGTGGGGTGGAATGGCATCCTCCTTTACAGTACCATTATGAGTTTGAGTATGAAAAACAGATCAGATTTGAACCATCTGCTCATGGAAATCCTGAACCTGAGCTGGCCGTCATCATTACTGTTCATTTGTGACAAACGTTTGTGTAAGAAACCTGTGAAGGAAATAAATAAGAAAAATTTTACGTTTACTTGGGGCAGAGTTTGAGCAGTGGGAGCATATATTGGGAATTGGTGGATAATGCTGACATTGGTGATTCACATCTGTGATTTTGATGAATGGAGAATTGGGCAGACTTGAATTTGTTGTGTCTGCATCCATCTATCATTTCCTAATATGCACTTGTTTTGTATAGAGCTCCATGCCGTTTGGACTGAAATCTAACATTTCTTTGGTGGGCAGGTTTGTTTATTCATCTGCTCTTCTGTATTAATGTACTCATCTCACTGAATTCCATCAGTCTCATTGCTGCCAAATTAAAATAATTTAAGATTTTATTCAAACCTAATCACCCAGTTGATTTTCTGTCCTTGCTGTGTTTGTAGCTTCCCATTGACTCCACAAACAGAAAGAAGAAAATTGCATTTATGTAGCATTTTATGCATCTGTATGTTGTCCCAAGCCTTTTCCCTTCTACTTTTGATATATTGTCACTGTTGTAATGTAGGGACAATTCTGACAATTCTTCTCATGAGAAAAATCTGTATTTAATCTTCTGTTTTTGCAGTAAGGTTACCCTCTTGGTCTGTGGTGAACATCCAAGTGCAAATGAATGTTTTGGCTTCCTTTCCAAAATCTACCCACTCAACCACCACTTCTTCTGAAAAGATACCTAATCCATATTAACATCCACAGTGATCTGTGCTTCTGTATTTGATTCACAAGTCTCCAAAATCAGCAATGCATTTCTCTTGAGCGTGGAGACACAGAGACTCATACTTCTCGTAGAAGTCTTAAATGTGGTCTAACCAAAGCATTGTAAGGGGTTGATATCATCACTCTGGATGTAAGTTTGATGCACACCCTGCACATCCATTGAAATATGCTTGAAAGTACTCAGACTAGATCAAGGAGTGGTTAGTTAAAAACCCACAAAATGTTTTTGCATTTCACTTCCTTCCCTCTTCCTCCACAATGTAATCATTCCCAATGCTTCCAGGCCTAGATGCATAACTGTTATCTACGTTTATCCACATTGGAAAACGCCCACCATTTAGTTGTCCAAAAGCCTAGATCCCTGGAGTACTCTGCAAGAAAACATTTTTCATTTGGATACCTACTTTTACATACCATCACCTAAAAATTAAGATTTTTTTGGGGAGGATGGCTGCGGTGATGATTGGCAGGAGAAGGGCCAAGTATGATTAGAATTTTTACAGACGAATTAAAATGTTTTGTTTTCTGGGTTATAAAGTTAACCCAATGCTCTTATGCAAAAGCCTGAAAGAACTAATTTATATTTAAGTAAAAGAGATAATGTTTTAAAGGATCAAATTTAAAAAGCAATCCACCAAGCTCTGTGGGCATAGCTATAACTATTTGAGAAAGGTTCCCAGTCACTCTAAGCCCTGGAGTATTTAAAATGCTCACCTAACTCACAGCTGCTGTTTTTTTTAGGGTTTACGCAATTCACCTAATTTCTGCTATCTTCTTTGTAACTGAAACTTTATTAGCTTCTAAAACTTAACATTAGATGACAGAATCTTCTGTCTCATCTGTGGGATATGTAATATGCCTAAATCCTGTTGCAAATAAACATGCAAGTAACGTGAAGCTGACAAAGTAATTGCTACTAAAGAATTATTGTCTAACCAGTTTTGTTTCTAAATCGCAATTTGAAGTGACAACTGAAAAAAGTGTTTGATTCTGCTCAAATCCAGTATCCATTTCAGGCATTTGCTATCATATTTCAAGCATCTATTTTGCTTTGACCATAGACCTGCTTGAAAGTTTCATAACTGATTACACCAGACAATTATGATTAAGGAAGGTTGCACACACCCCACCTTAATTCCAACATGGCTTCTCTACTGCTTTCAGTTTGTAATTGTTTCTCAAATGATAACCAGAGTTTTCTATTTGAACTCCATTCCAGATTTTGATCACCATTTATATGAAGACAAACTTTCTTACATCAATCTTAAACCTTCTGACTTGCTTCTGAATCTAAAGATTTTGCTTTCAAATAGCACTTCAAAGACCAGAGCAAAAAATCTAGACGAACACACCCAAGGAAGTGCTGCACATAAGAACATAAGAACTAGGAGCAGGAGTATGCTATCTGGTCCCTCAAGCCTGCTCTGCCAATCAATAAGATCATGGTTGATCTTTTTGTGGTCCCCGGTCCACTTTACCTATCTGCTCACCATTCCCCTTAATTACTTTGCTGTTCAAAAATTTATCTATCCTTGCCTTAAAAAAGTTCAATGAGTTGGCCTCAGCTGCATCACTGTGCAAAGAATTCAGCAGATTCACAACCCTTTTTGTGAAGAAATTCCTTCTCAACTCAGTCCTAAGTCTTCCCCTTATTTTGAGGCCATGGCCCCTAGTTCTGGTTTCACCTGCCAGTGAAAACAACTCCCCTGCTTCTTTCTTATCTATTCACTTCATAATCTTAGATGTTCTTATAAGATCTCCCCTCATTCTTCTGAATTCCAATGAGTGTAGTCCCAGTCTACTCATAAGCCATACCTCTCAACTCCAGAATCAACCTAGTGAACCTCCTCTGTACCTCCTCCAGTGCCAGTATCTCTTTCTCAAGTAAGGAGATCAAAACTGCACTGAGTACTCCAGGTGTGACCTCACTAGCAGCTTAAATGGCTGCAACATAACCTCACTGTTTTATACACTCTCTCTAGCAATGAGTAATAGCAAATAGTGAGCAAGGGCTCTGAATTTCTCTTAACACTCATTTAGATTACCTATATCCCTTAGCAGATATCTTTTAGCATCCTCTGCACACTTTGCTCTGCCACTCATCTTAATGTCATCTGCGAATTTTGACTCATTTCACTTGGTCCCCAAATCATCTACGTAAATCATAAATAAATGCAGTCCCAACGCTGAGCCCTGAGGCACACCATGAGTCATTGATCACCAACCAAAAACACCCATTTACCTCAAGTCTTTGCTTTCTTTAGTTAACCAATCCTCTATCCATGCTAATACATTATCGCTAATACATATCAGTAACACATGTACCTTTATCTTAAGTAGCAGCCTTTGATGCAGCATCTTGTCAAATGACTTCTGGAAATCCAGATATACCACATCCACAAAGTTCCTCATTGTCCATTACGCATGTAATGTTCCCAAAGAATTGCACCAAATTAGTCAAACATGACCTGCCCTTCATGAACCCATGCTGCATCTTACCAATGGAACAATTTATATCCATATGTGTTGCTATTTCTTCCTTGATGATAGATTCAAACATTTTCCCTAAGTTAAGCTAACTGGCCTATAGTTACCCGTCTTTTGTCTACCTCTTTTTTAAACAGTGATATCATATTTGCTGTTTTCCAATCTGCAGGAAACACCCCAGAATCCAGCATATTTTGATAAATTACCACCAGTGCATTTGCTATTTCTTTCGTCATCTGCTTTAGTACCCTGGGATGCATTCTATCAGGGCCAGGAGACTTGTCTACTTTTAGTTCCATTAACTTGCCCAACACTATCTCTTTCATGATAATAGTTTCTAGGTCCTCACCTGCTATAACTGTCTTGTCATCAATTTTTGGCAGGTTACTTGTGTCTTCCACTCTGAAGACTGACACAAAATACCTGTTCAATGCCTCAGGCATTTTCTCATTTCCAGTTATTACATCCCCCTTCTCATCCTCTAAAAGACCAATGTTGACTTTAGCCACTCTTTTTCGTTTTATATATTCGTAAAAAGTTTTGTTTTTATATTCTGAGCTTCTTTACTCTCATAATCCATCTTACTTTCCTTTAAAGCTTCTTACGTGGCTTTCTGTTGACTTTTAAAGATTTCCCACTCCTCTAGGTTCCCGCTAATCTTTGCGACTTTGTACGCATTTTCTTTCAATTTAATTTTTGGAATTGTCCTCCTTTGGCTGTAGTGGTGATATTTCTCAGCTGGTAATCCAGAGGCCCAGACTAATGCCCTGAGGGCTTGTGTTCCAGTTTCACCATGGCAGCTGATGGAATTTAAACTCAATTAATAAATCTAGAATCTAAAACTAGTCTCAGTAATGGTGATCAACTGTTATTGATTCTTATAAAGACCCATCTGGGGGTCTTTAGGAAAGAATAATCTGTCATGCTTACCTGGTCTGGTTTACATGTGACTCTGGATCCACAGCAGTGTAGTTGACTTTTAAGCACCCTATGAAATGGCCAAACAAGCCACTCAGCTGAAGGACAGTTAGGAATGGGCAATACATGCTGTTTTTGCCCGAAACTCCAATACAAAGAACAAAGAACAAAACGGCACGGGAAACAGGCCCTTCGGCCCAACAAGCCCATGCTGCCACCTCGATGTTCCCACTTCTACCCAGGATCCCTGCCATCCCTGTCTATGTTTGTAGATCTATGCATTAGAACCAAATTTGAGACAATTTAGGGAGAATTTGTTCTGCCAGTCAGCCTTAGAGCACATCTTTGGGATGTGGGAGGAAACCAGAGCATCCGGAGAAAACCCATGCAAGCACAGGGAGAATGCACAAACTCCCACAGACACAGGCCCAAATCCATGTATCTGCACAGCACAGCGATAGTCACTGAGCTATCGTGTTGCCCATCAAATGGTCCAGGTCAAACGTACACTAACGACGTGAAGCACTAGGCTACTCTCGAAAAACCCAAAAGCAGCCCTCTCATGATCCATTGTGTATATGCCCCTTGTTAGACAAGGCAGATCGAAGTACCTGTAGGATAAAACAAATACATCAATGTCGTCGACAATTTACACACTTCCCAGGGAACTCCCAAGGCTCATGATGCCTATTTTAAATCAGTTTGCTACATCCCTCCATTCCCATTCTGTTCATGTGCCCATTTAAGTATCTCTTAAATAACTCCAGAGTGCCTGCCTCCACCACTTTACTTGGCAGCGCATTCCATACCCCCACCACCCTCTATGTGAAAAAACTCTCTCTAGCATCCAAATTATATCTTATTCCCCTCACGCTTAGCCTGTGACCCCTCGTGCTATTCGAGTTCATCCTAGGAAAGAGCTTAACCTTGTTTACTCTATCTATACCCCTCATAATCTTGTACACCTCTATTAGATCTCCTCTAAGTCTACATCTTTCTAAGGAAAACAGTCCAAATTTGCCTAACCTAGACCATGAAAGAATAAAAAAAACTCTTTTTTTATATCTTCAACATAAAACATCTCAAAGTGCTTTGTAGGGGCATTAAAAACAAAATATGACATTGAGATCAAGTGATCAAAAGTTTAATCAAAGAGGTAGGTTTTAAAGAAAATCTTAAGGAAGGAAAGTGAGGCACAGATATGGAGAGGTTTAGGAAGGAATTCCAGAGCTTGGGGCTGAGGTATCTGAGATGTTAAACTAGGATCTAGTTTGCCCCTACAGGTGAGCTTAAATGATCATATTAAGGAAGTTCTCTTTTTTGTCTAATTATTTAACTTTCAGCCTGCATTTATTACTGATCTTTCCTGGAACTCCATATTTCAGTCTCACTTGTTCCACCACCCCAACCACTATGTCTTCTCATTCTCTCAACCTGTCTGCAACCTTTTACATGATCCATTTGGGTTGTACTGCATTCTGTTAAGACCAGAATATCAGCTGTGGCTTCTTTTCCTATGTTTGCACCATTATCCCTGGATCTCACCAAGACTCTATCCTTTTCCCCTTCCTATTTCATATCCATATACTACTCCTCAGTAACACAGTTGTAGATTTTACGTGCATGTGTTCAGATGGTACCCGGCTATTCCTCACCGTCATCTGTCTTGGCTACTCCCTGCCATTAAATAAACAGACTGCTTATCCAAATCCAGTGGTGGCTAAGCAGAAATTTCCTCCAATTAAATATTAGGAAGACCGAAACTATTGTTTTTGATTCCCACTATAAAATCTGTTCCCTGTCTACCAAATCCATCCTGTACTCAAGCAACAGCCTGAGGCTGAATTGGACACTGTGCCACTTTGTTGTCACATTTGCCCCTAAAGTGAGCTTCCAGTCACTCATTCCTGCCATTAGTAAAATTGCCTATTTCTGCCTCTGTAACATTGGCTGAATTTGACCCTGCTATGACTTAACTGTCATGGAAATCTTCATCCATGTTTTTGTTACTCTGGACATGACTATTTTATCTCTTAATTAACCTCCCAAATTCTGACTTCTAAATTTGAAGCTGTGTAGAATCATATAGTGCTGAAGTACCCCTCAGCCCATTGAGTCTGCATTGACACGTGAGAAATATCTGAATTCCCATCTACCAGCACTTGGCCCATAGCCTTGCATGTTATAACGTGCCAAGTACTCATTCAGGTACTTTTTAAAGGATATGAGGCAACCCGCCTCTACCACCCTCACGGGCAGTGCATTCTAGACTGTCACTGCACGCAGAATAAAAAAAAATATTTCCTCATATCGCCTCCTAAATCTCCTGCCCCTCATCTTACGTCCCCTCGTGACTGACCTTTCAAATAAGGAGAACAGCTGCTCCTTATCCACCCTGTCTATGTCCCTCGCAACCTCGATCAGGTTGCCTCTGTCTTCTCTGCTCCAGGCCAATGCAACCTCTCTTCATAACTTAAATGTTCCATCCCAAGAAGCATGTGTCCTTACTTTCACCTATTACACCTGTGTTTGCTAATTTGATTGGCTCCCAGTTAATCTGTGCCTTGTTGGAAACTTTCATTCTTCTTTTCAAATACATTCATTGCCACATCTTTCCCTCTTTTGTAGTCTCTTCAAGCTCCACAACCCCCAGATATCTGCGCTGACCTCTAATTCTGGCCTCTAAAGCATCCTGATTTTAATTTGCTATAGTATTGCTGGCTGTACCTAGAAGTGTCAAGGCCCTAAGTTCCTCCCCTAAGGTGTTCCCCTTAGTTAAAGGTTCAGTCATAAGGGGACATAGGTAGAAGGTGAGGGGCAGGAAATTTAGGGAGGATATGAGGAAATACTTTTTTTTATCCTGGGTGAGGTGACAGTCTAGATGTGCTGCCTGTGAGGGTGGGAGAGTGAGTTGTCTCATATTCTTTAAAAAGTACCTGATGAGTGCTTGACATGTCATAACATTCAAGGCTATGGCCAAATGCTGATAGGTGGTCCTGGTGTGTCGGTGCAGACTCAATGGGCCGAGGGGTACTTCTGCACTATATGATTCTACATGGACTCAAATTTAGAGATTGGAATATGGGAGGTTAATTAAGAGAGTGATAAAATAGTGAAGTCTAGAGGTAACAAAAATGAGGATTTCCATGGCAGTTAAGTTGTAGTAGGGACATAGTTAGGCAATGTTACAGAGGTAGAACAACTACAGATCATGAAAAATGCAAGTTTTCCTTTCATTCTTTAACTTTACCCCTTATTGGTTTAAATTTGTATCCTCTGATAGAGAACAAAATTTAGTTTTCCTTCATGATTTGACTATATCTGATCATTTTACCATCGCACTGGATGATAATCTGGCAAAATGGATCATCCTTCTAATTGTCGAATCATTGTAGGACCTGCCAGACTTTCATCCCTTTCAAATCAGTGTGGATTGAGAATGTTCTGTAATGGGTGTGTAACTCAGTCAGCCAGTTATCACCTGTATGCTGAAAAACCTTCATTTATGTATATCTTTTCACAACCTCAAAACATCCCAAAAAACTTTACAGTTAATAAAGTACCATAACAATGGAACAACTGTTTTATTGTAGTAGATGCAACAGTCAATTTGCACAGAATGATATGATCAGATAATCTGTTTCAGTGATACATGATACAATCATATGGAATAGGATCAGAAGTAAGCCAATCAGCCCCTCAAGCCTGCTCTGCCATTCAGAAGGATTGTGATTGGTCTGTTTGAGTTTCAAGCTCCACATTGCTAATCCCTCCATTCATTCCCTTGCCTAACAAGAATCTATCGACTTCCAACTTAAAAATATTCAATGACTGCTCCTACACTGTCTTCTGAGGCAGAGCGCCAAGGTGCACAACCCTTTTGAAGAAAAAAACCCTCCTCATTTCTGTCCTAAAAGACTGCTCCTCATTTCACAACAGTTTTGGACTAAGCCACAAGAGGAAACACCCTTTCCATGGACATCTTGTCAAGATTATTCAGGATCTTGTATATACTTCAGTCAAATCACTCGCTCACTCTTTAATCTAATGGAAACAAACCTAGCCTGTTCAACTTTCTTTATAAGACAACATGCTCATTTCAGGTATTCAATTGAGAAATTGATTAGAACATCTAACTCCCATGCTAAACATCCTCTAATGTTTTCAAGAGATGGCTGGATATAACACTCGGGGCAAATGGGATCAAAGGTTATGGGGGAAAAAGCAGGATTAGGCTATTGAGTTGAATGATCAGCCATGGCTATAATGGATAGTGAAACAGGCTTAAAGGGCCAAATGGCCTCTTCCTGCTCATATCTTTTATGTTTCGACATGCATCATCAGAGCGCATTGCCATGCTACATACATCAATATATGAACCAAGCCTGAACTCTGAAATTTAATTCAGGCATTATCTCACTCCAAAATGATTCTACACTTTCAAATGGCTTCATTCTGGGGTGGTTGCTATACAAACAATTAAAGAGTTTTAACTTCTAGCCTGTAGCCAGCTCACCATTTTATTAAATTAATATGATAAGGTGTAAGAAATGGCGCAGCTGAACTGCTGTCCAGTATCAGTAACGGATTCTCCTTGTGCAGAGGCAGACACCAGGAAGCAAGAATGTATTTTACATTGTAGGTGGAAACAGTGTAGTAAATTGCTTCTTTTTGTAACTGACAAGCATAAGTCTGTCAGCCATCCATACCTTTTAAGTAATGAATCACATCCTTTCCCTATTACTGTGTATATACTACAGACACCACAAATTGGAGGGGGGCTAAGATGTTTTTGATTATGCGTTGTTCATTCTTGCCTTTTGTTTGGTGTGATTCTTCTTTAAAGTGTCTGTTTTTTTATTTAACATTTATTTAATGTAGCCCAGTCCAATAAATGACTTTGGCCTTCAGCCTTCACTGTCTTGGTTATGCCTCAAAAAAATAGTTTGGTTTCAAAATGCCATTAGCGTGTTTTGGTGCCTTAAAGGAAAAGCATAGAAAGTTAATGCTTTGCTTAATGCTGCATTGGAAGGTTACTTGTACTTGAAGTATGATTTAATTTTTAATCAGCTGAACAAAAAAATAAAGGATAAAAACATTTTGTTCAGGCATTATGATATGCCCTGAGGTGGCGGTTGTTGGCTGGGGTAAAGCAGTGGGTTGTAATGAGACACTTGGAGCTAGTAATGATCCTAATGCTTGAATGAAACAATGTTATCACTGTTGTTATCAGTTCTGCATGTGTCGTTTTTTTTCCCAAATCCTGCACATTGAGGCTGTTTGCATGAAGCGAAAGACGATGGATGCATTCTTTGTTCATTAGCTTGAATAAACTCAGCTAGAGAGAGAAAAAAATTATTTTTCCTGTTTACGTGCAGCTGATGTCTTGTTGACTTGTTTTGAGTTGCCGGAAGACTGGTCAACAAATCTTGGAATAGCAAATGGTTCCGGAATTTCCTAACATCTGGTCTGTATGTGAAATCAAGTTGAAGTCTGCTCCGACAAAAAAAATTGTGGGATAATTTATCATTTGAGAAGTTGAAATTTCTCTATATTCAAAAATTCTGAGACTGCTTGTTTTTCTGCATATGTAATAACTCTCAAACAAAGTTGTGTTTCAGAGATTACACTTGTCAAAACTGGGTTTTTCCAGGGCTTCATTTTCAGCTTGTTATTTCTAGAGAAATAGAAACATCCGTTTTCCATTAGCAGGTCCTAGTCCTCTTAGTTTATCCAACACAAGTAGACCTACCAATTTTAGGTTAACTCGAACTCATTTCAGTAACTAGCTTCTCATTTAGATCATTGCATTTATTGAAAAATGTTAACCAATTCTGCTGCTTTGGGTATTAAATATTGGCTGAACACTTTGTCTTAATTCTTTGAAAATTTTGCCTGAAGCCTTCTGTGTTGAGGGTCTTGTTACCTTAATGTTAGAACTAGCTTTGAGGTTCAGACTATTTCCTTGTGGCATTTTCTATGATTTACATAGTCTGCAGCATGGAAACAGACCATTTGCCCAACTGCACATCTTGCCCTCGCAGCATATCACAGGATAATTAAACTGGGGTGTGAAAACATTGTTTATCATTGTTCTGTTAATAGATAGTGCACCCTTGTTGGTATAGGACTGAACTCAGTGAGAATATTTTAAATTAGCAGCTGCATGACTGATGGTAATAGGGAATTGGAAAGCCAGTTGATGAGGGATAGGAACTCACATTCCAAACTATTTTTCCATTTTACACTGCCTGCTGTAAAGACAAACTTGGGAAAGCTAGTAAAAACATCCATAATTGCTTAAAACTCTCTCCTCGTTGGGGCCAAATTTTTTTTGATTTAAGCTTTTGCACCTTCAGAGGGTGAGGGAAGGATAAGGTTGGCATATGTTCAAAGGATAATGCAAAATTTGTACCTAAAATCCACAGTGCATTTTTAAGTCGCTATGGCATTTCTGTCCATTCCTGCTGAAACTTGCGTCAAAAAGTTACTTGTGGTAACTGGAGGTATTTTGCACCCTTAATTCAGTATTTTTTTTGTACGGTTATACAAACCTTAACAGGACTTCCACAACTGGGCTTCAAAGCCAGTTAGGCCTGTGATAATTTCTTCTTGATTGTAACAAAATGTGTTGGTCGTAGATAAAATTTAAATCTTGGCTCTCTCATTGAATATAATTTATATTTTGAAAAAAAATCAGAATAAGTTTTTTAAAAAGTCAAATATTTTTGCATTTTACATTAGCTGGCTACATAGAAAACTTGATGGCTTTTTACAGCATGGATTCTGTCAAATCTCTCAGCCTCAGTCAATAATTGTCTGCAACCTTCAGCTCCAAAGTAAATATAAACTCCAACGGCCCATGAACCTAGTCACTAAGCATATGTATTTGACAGATCTAACCATGGCTACGTGAAATTTTACTATGTATTTGAGATAAAGCTGCCAGGATGGAATTGTTTAGCTCTTTAATTTGTACAGAAATTGTTTGGAATTGAGGCCTTTTATAAAGTTTAAATTGGAGATGCAAATTTACTGATTTATGTAAGTGTATTGGATGAGGTGATTCTATGAGCTCAACAGTGAATTGCTGCGGTTGGTTGTTAAAGATTCATTGGACAGTGATGAAAGACAGCACAGATGACTTCAGTTGGGTATTGAAATATCCTCTGAAACTGTAGTAATCCTATTTCCCTAACTTCCTTTCCCCCACTATTGTTGGCTGTTTCTGCCAGGGCCCTAAGCACTGAAATACCCTCCTTAAACCTTTCTGCCTCTGAGGCACTTCTTAAAATCTAGCTTCTTGATTAAGCTCTCGGTCACCCGTCTAATGCATTTCCTTTGGCTTGATGTCACTTCTATCTGATTACACTCCAGTGAAGCACATTGGGATGTTTAATTTAAAGGTGCTGTATAAAATTGCAAGCTGCTGTGGATTGGAGTTATCCTTTTAAAGATATAACTGAATATTTAATGAAAATGGGTAAAATTTCCCAATGCAAAACTCATCATTGAAAGTTTTGCTGCATGTAATTTATTATTTTGTCCTCATCCTTGAAACAACTTCGTGTCTCACTATTTTTCATTATGGATCCTCCACTTCTTTGTTCATGAAATCTCAATCATCCAAATTTCTCCGTGAAATTATTTACAGTGTACATATTTCTTAATACTGAACAATAAAATAATTTTCACATCATTCGAGTCTTAGACATGGGAAATGATGATAAAACACCAGCTATTAACCCTCAGTATTGAAATTTTGGATAATTCTATCAAAAGCTACTTATATTGTAACATTTGCCAGAATATCTGTTGTATGTTTAATGCGAAACCAGGATGCTAAAATCCAAATAAAGTGCATGAAACTGGTGACTTTGTTCTTCTTATCAGAATTTGGACTTTGGCAATTTGATCTAAAGGTTAGGAAAGCTAGAAATGCAGGACAGATCAGCTGATATCTGAAAAAGCAGGTGAATGCTTGCAATTTTTGAAAATTTAATTGTGATTGTGATTCCAAGCTGCTCATGAGAGTAGAGGCTTCATTTTTGGAAATGGTCTCAAATCGCAGAGCTGATGGCATTTTCTTGTCATTGTTTCCCAGCAGATATGAATAGCAATGCAGACATAGCTGTAGGTCACTTGGCTTTTATTTGCCTCCCGTGCCCTTGCCCTGTCGATACCAGTTTTTGAATTAATTTTGGGTTGAATTGCTCAAAGACGGCATTGTTCAGCAGACACTTGTGATCTAAGAATCCATGGAGGATCTGACATCTGCATGTAGAAAATCAATAGATTAAGAGTGAGTATAATTATACACTGTTTCCGAAAGATTTCTGCATCCTTTCATACTTAATTAGTGCAGAATATTTTATTCTTTGCGACATACTTTCCATTATAGCTTACTAACGCTTTGTAACATTTGTAACATCTATAACGCTTTGTAACATTTTTTACAAGAAAAGTTTTATGCTTTATAATATCCAGCTTTAAATTGATTCTGTATTGCTGGCACCCTGTTTTGTTCTTAGAAATGTTTATCACAATTTTGAAAATAAATACTAATCAAGATTACTTTTAGCCAGTTACGATAGGCTAATCTTTGCTGAACCATTCTGGTGATTTTGTTTCCAAAAGCAATGCAATAAATCGCAAGCCAGAAGTTAAAAGTTCAAAAATAATCGTTGCAACTCATTACAGGATGTTTTACCGACATAACCACAGTGAATGATCACTTTGTGAAGTCTCAAGGAAATGTGAAGGTGCCTTACAAATAAGAATTTTCCTTTTTTGTAGAAAAATCATTGCCTTGACAAATAAAGTAGGACCTAAGAGTCTAATTAAAAAAGGCAACAATGCATTTAGGGACTTAAAGTCCAAACTCAAAGCAAAAGCATGACCAATTTATCAACATCATCTGAATCAGAAGTGTGAAGTGCGAATGTGAAAGTTTTAGAAAATGAGTGAAAAGCCACTAAGTATCTTACAAAGAAATACCTTTGATACTGTTATAATTAGACATTGAATTCCCCTCTTTAATTTTCCCTGCATTCGCTGTTGTTAGAATTTCTCCACCAGCGTTTACCACGCCTACTCATAAAGCAAATAAGTGAGAAGGTTAGAAGATAAGATATTCAAAACAAGCGAAAGAGGAAAAGAAAGTATCTGGCTGTCCTCGCATTACTGCTGCAGTCCGTACAAAACAGGGCAAGAGATTTTATCACCACAGGAATCTGGCCATCCCCGGCGACCTAGAACATTTGTAGTTTTGAAGAGTTCATTCTTGTCTGTGCATTGGCTCGCCAGCTGAGAATGAAACGACTAAAGATTAAAAAAAAGCAACCAGGAAGTAATTACACATCAAAAGTAAATAATTGGGATACGTGAAAGACAAAAGGATCCATCAAAACAGATAGAGAAAGGAAGTGAAATGAAAATCTGATGAAATAACTTGTAAGGAAGCAGTCAAAAATTCACAACGCAAACATCAGAAAAATGAAGATTATGCAAAGAAAAAGTATATGGATAAAAGCAGAATAAAAAAGCAAAATACACAAGCAGAGTGCCATTGCTTCTTGGTGTTTGTAGAACATATAGAACATTATATCAAGAAACTGCTGAATCTGCTGGATATATGAAAAACTAAGGGCCTTGATAATATCTTGGCAATAGTACTGAAAACTTGTGTTCCAGAACTAGTCGTGGCCATAGTATTCCATTCCAGGTAGAACATTGGCATCTATCTGACAATGTTGGAAAATGTCCACATATGTCCGGTCTACAAAAAGCAAGACAAATCAATTCAGGCCAATTATTGCCCTATTAGCAAAATGCTTGAAGGTGGCATTGACAGTAGTATCAACAGCACTTACCTACAGCAATAACCTGCACACCGTTACTCAAATTGAGTTTCATCAGGGCTGCTAGTCTCTCTACCTAATTAAAAGCTGAATTCCAGTGGTGAATGAGAGTGACTGCCCTGGACATCAAGGCTGGATATTGTAGCAAGCAGCCCTCACAAAATTAAACTCAATGGAAATCGGGGGGGAAAACTCTCCACTGGAAGGGTCATACCTTGCACAAACATAGATAGTTGTGATAGTTGGAGGTCAATTGCCCCATCCCCAGGACATTGCTGCTGTTGTTCCTCAATATAGTGTAGTAGGCCTAAGCAGCTTCAGCTGCTTCATCAATGATCTCTCCTTCATTGTAAAGTCAGAAGTGGGGCTATTTGCTGATGATGCCACATCATCAATCTTTTGCAACTCATCGGCAAATGAACAATTTGTTCCCATTTGCGCAAGGCCTGGTCAAAATTCAGGCTTGGGCTGATAAATGGCAAATAATTTTTGTGTCATACAAGTGCCATTAAACAAGTGCGAATCAAACTATCCTCCCTTAACATTCAACAGCATTACCTTTACTGAATCCCCTGCCTTCTTTGAATAAACATCCTGGGCATTATTATTGACCAACAGCCTAATTGGCCCTGCCATATAAACACAAGATGGGTCAGAGGATGGGAATTTTTCCATGAACATCTTTCCTCCTCACTTCCTGAAATTTGTCCACCATCTACAATGTACAAGTCAGAAATACGATGGAATACTCTCCACTTGGCTGCGTGGTGCAACTACGGCGACACTCGAGTTCAACATCATCTAAGACATAGCAGGGCACTTAAACAGCATCCCATTGCCTGCCTTAATCATTCATTCTCTCCGCCACTGGGGCACAGTAGCAGTATTGTTTACCATCTCCAACATACAGCAACTTGAGCAGGCTCCTTCGACAGCACCTTCCAAATCCATGACCTCTATTACCCAGAAGTCTTAAGGGCACCAGATGAATGGAAACACTACCCTCTGCAAGTTCTCCTCCAAGTCATACACTGTCCTAATGTGGAACTATTTGCTGTTTCTTCACTATGCTGGGTCAGAATCCTAGAACTCCCCGCCTTGACAGTGCTGTACTTGCACTACTTAGACTGCAGTGATTCAAGAAGTTGGTTCACTGCCTCATGGGCAATAAATGTTGGTCAAACCAGTGAACCTCAGATTCAATGAACAAATAAATATATATTTCTTAAAATCAAGATGCACAATTTAACAGTACTTAAGTGCATATTTTAGATATGGGGAAGATATTTCCATTTCGGATCATATTCATCGCTAATAAATCTAATAATGAATTCAGGAGAAACTTTGCCCGTGGAGTGGTCAGAACATGGAACTTTGTTACCACATGGAATGAATAGCAAAGATGTATTTAAGATGCATGAGGGAGCAAGGAATGGTAGGATAATGCTAGTAGGATTAGATTAAGTACGGTGTGAGGAGCTCTTGTTATCATAAAGACTGGCACAGATTAACTGGCCTACTGCTTTGCTTTATGCTCCACATAATTGTACGTTTCCATTTAATATTAGCACATACGGTGCTAATATATTTGAGTTCCTCAATCGCTCAGCAGGTGAGTAGTTCAACTACTTTCTTGCTGCCAAGAATAATACTTGAAAGATATCTGCCATCTGGTCTACTGACGGTGATCTGCACTCAATGAGGAGTTGTTAGCTTCAGGAGAGGTGTGGTGGAAGATGGTTATTGAAGAAGACCAGCACCATCACCGAGTAGGCATTTTAAATTCATGACCTTACTTTCTGCTTATCTTTGCTTTGGAAAGAAAATGCATGCACACTTGGAGTTTTACATTCTGCCAAAAGTTATGTTACTGGATCGTATTGTTTCACCTCTTAAGTCAGCCGTGTTTGGGATGAAGATATTAACAGAATTAACTGTGGTAAGATGCACAATCTTCTTTGGCATCAGTGGAACTTTGACTAACAAATAGAGTGCAATCCAGAGATTTGCATTAATTCTGAATACAGTAGGTCATGTTGTATTGTTCAGGAGCTTTAGATCATTTGATCATCTAAATAACAGAAATGTTCAATTCACTCATTTACGTTGTTTCCCGGTTGATTTGATTAACCCAGTTAATCCCCATGAAGGGCCACAAATTCACTGAGCATAGTTTTAAACCTCGGCCTTTGAAAGATGTGGAATAACTCCAGTTTATGGAGAATTTCTGAATGTTTGCACATTAATTATCATCCTAAATCATTAGTTGATGATATGAAAGATGCCAACTGTTTTGCTTTGAATTGGACTGTGTTTTTTGCGCAGATTATTTACAATAAATTGTTAATTCCTTACTTTTAAAGTTGAAGTCCACTTTTTCCATGCTGAGATGCTGTTGTCTTCCGATGTGGAGACATTAATTTGTTATGGTGTTCACTGAACTTTCAACATCTGTGCACAGATGCTCGAGTATTCTGCGCACTACCCCAGTCTTGTTTTGGATTTGGAAGATGTGACCATCTATGTTGTGTGCTGATCCCATTCATGGTGTTCTAGTTCAGGTGACAGGCATTCAGTACAGCTCAAAGAGATTAGATAAAAGCAGGGCTTGAAATTCTTGAGTATTGACGTCCTAGCTTCAAAACCTTAGCTGCTAAAATCTAACTTCTTTTGAAGAGCTAGACTTGGCTGGTGCTATAATTGGGTCGACAAGTTCCACAATTCTTGTGTGCTTCCTACTAACTTTTTTTTTATTCCCCAGCTTCTAATGATGACCCCAAGCTGAGAAACTCTGAGAGGCCTAGGTTAGTTCCTGCCAAAAGTATGTAAATTCACAGTCTGTTAAATATCACAAGTGAATTCAAGTTTCCGTCTCAGCCGAGGCTGTAGAGGAGATATGTTGCAGATCCGCATTATAGTTTGGATTATATTTGTCCATTTAATGGTGGGGCTGTGGATTGAAGATGGAGCAAATGAACGATTTTGGTATTGTCATTGAAGTGGATTTCTGTGGAACAGGAGTTCAGTTTTGTCACTAATTTCAATCAGGAACCAACAGCAGAATGTAAAATCTTATTGAACATTGATGCAGAGGAGAGACTCTCACACTTAATATATTGAAGGTCCTCTATACCAATTCTATAAAGATATGAATGATAACTGTCCTGCGACGCCTTAGAATGGCTAAAATCACAAAGACACCATGTGAAGCCTGAAGCATATAAAATTCTCAGTTTTGATCTCTGCTGAGTTCTTGATTAAGACAGTACAGTTGTTCTCAATGCTTCTGAGCTTGGTAGGGGCATCAGTGAAGGCTCTGCTGCTGATAATAGCATCAGACTCAAATGTGCTGTATTCCATGGCAAAGTAGCATGTTGATGATTGTTGTCTACGTTTGCATAAGAAAAATGGCAGGAGGGTGAAATATTGGAGGGAATTTGCCACCCATGAAAATGTCCTCCAGCTAGACTGTGCCTCCAAGAGAGGGGAGTAGAAAGAAAATTTGGAAAATGGTACTCGGACATAAAATGACTCATCATACTTCAATCATTAATGGTGAAGATCACTTTTTGATTGCAAGTTACTGCTTGTGATATATACGATGTTACTGTGTTGATTTTCTTGAATGTGGCACAGTTCATCTTGGCTTTTTATCAGGATGGTAAAGTACATTTTTCCTTTTGCTAAGTTTAAAAATTGCAATCGAATCATATTTTTTGTTGCTTGTATAAAATAATTCTTGAATTTTTACGTTGATGCTCATATCAAAAGACCTCCTATAAATTCACATAGTAAATTACATTTGAAATGGAGTGGCTGTTGTTATGCAGGGAAAACACAATCATGCACAGATGTTTCCTAAGTTATGAGTGTTGAAATGCTTACGGTGAAGTGAAAATTAAAAAGGAAGCGAATGCCAGCAATCTGCAATTTAAAAAACAATGTTCACGTTTGACAAGTGTTGGAAAAGAATCAATTAACTATTAATGCAGTTCTGGAAGGCACATCATTTTTTTCTTGATGTACTCCTGCATTTAATGAAGAAAAATAAGAACTCAACCAACATACTTTTCAAACATTAAACATTGATTTTCTCAGCTGTTGGGATTCCCTCCCTAGTAGGCCCCTCGGCGATGATACTGATGGGGAGCATCTTGGAGCAACTTCGTAGGAAAGCACTGTGACTTTGAACTAGGCCTGAGAGCTACTCTGGGGCCCCAGGATCCCTGGATCTGCTCTACATCCTTGGCAGGGGATGCAGAGTACCTCGTGCCAGATGTATGTCTGGAGTTACCACATGGAAGAATCTTCCTGCAGTTCCCACGGACACTGCCTAATTTGAGAAGTAGATTTTCACAGGTATTTGCAACAGTTTATTAGCTTAACAGGAACAAAAATAATGTCAGTAATATAACCTTGCCTGACCATGAAACACCATTTTGCTTTTATGCGAATACAAGATGGGTGGCAGAGTGGCATAATGATTGGCACTGTTGCCTCACCACGCCAGGGATCCGGGTTCGATTCCTGGCTTGGGTGACTGTCTGTGTGGAGTTTGCATGTTCTCTCTGTGTCAGCATGGGTTTCCTCCGGGTGCTTCAGTTTCCTCCCACAGTCTGAAAATTAGGTGCATTGATCTGAACAGCACCAAGGTGTGGTGACTACAGGAATTCCACAGTGACCTCATTGCAGTGTTAATGTAAGCCTTACTTGTGATTAATAAATAAACTTTTCTTTAATGTGTATGGGCAGCAGTAAGGTGCTGGAAGTTGGGACATTGGTTCTCAGGAGTGTGTTCATATTCTGTAATCACCTCCTGGCCCTAAAGCCCCCGAAGAATTCACTCCCTCAATTCTGGCCTCGTGTACATCCCTGTTTTCCTTTGTTTGACTACATGTGATCATGTTTACAGCAGCCTCTGCCCTAATCTCTGGAATTTCCTCCCTAAATTTTGTCACCCCTACCTCTCTTTCCGTATTAAAACCAACTACTTTGAAGACAATTTTGCTTGCTTGATGTAATATTTCCTGTGTGACTCAATGTCAAATCTTGTCTAGTAGCATTCCTGACCATTACTTAGCACATTTTATTACATTAATGATGCTATCCAGATGCAAGTTGTTGTTGAGATAATTTGAGTTGCTAAGTGCTTAGTGACAGTGATGCTCCTCATTTCAAAAATATGAGAACACACATATTGCACACAGCATTTCCTTGAAACAGATTGGATAACTTAGCTTGTTCAGGTTTGATATGCATGAACAGTGCAAAGGCTGAATCCTCCTTGGAAAATACCTAATCATTGTTTTTTCACTTTTAGTGGTATGTAACAATATTGTGCATGCCTGGTTTCTGGAAGAGAAAGTTAAGTGTAGAAGAGAGAAAAAGATACATGATTAAAAAAAAATAAAGCTGAGAGAAATTAAGAATCATTATCTTTCTGTATTGTCTAGATGTATTGTCACTTTGTGTTGAGTACATGATCCTCAGCAAGAGTAAACTGTTAAGATGCACACAGTTCTGAATTGATTTGGAGCTTCTTCGCAAAACTTGGATTGTAGCCTACGGTCTCCACTATACTTTGCCTCATACCAAAGTGGAAGTAGATAATAACACTGGGCACTAAATTTTCATTGTGTTTCATAAAACATGGAGCAACTTTTTATTTCAACTGAAAGTCAGGAAAGCTGTTTATTGCAAAATTCCTACATTAGATGTTATCAAGAGTGGGATGGATATAAATTTGCCTTACATTTTTTTTCCTTTCTCATTGATTGGTGTGAGTGTATGGATTCACAAATGTTGCTGGCTTTTGAATATCTCAGCCAAACACATGCTTTTAAAAATGAGATTACTGTAATTATTTAATACCACAGATGCTGGAAATCTGAAATAAAAACAGAAAATGCTAGGAAACCCAGCAGGTCTGGCAGCATCTGTGGAGAGAGAAATCGAGTTAATGTCTTGTGTGAATAATTGTTGTTTAAAACCACATTTAATCTTTCATGGGATGTGAGCATTGAAGGCAAGGTCAGCATTTATTACCTACTCCTAAACTTGCTCATGTGAAAGCTTAGAAAATGAGTGTTTGTAGAGCATTCAATCCTAGACTGATTTTATTTGCTCTTAATGACTGCATGTATATGTTTTCTTTGAGAGGTTACTGCATAACAATCAGCACTGGGCAACTTGAATATTTTGCTGTTGAGCACAGGGACTATAGTCCTGGAGCTTCCTCTTATTTATTTGTGTACTCAAACCCCAGACTGACCTACAGACTTGTGTGGCTTATCGGGCATGGCTTTATCGGGCAGAACATTTGTCCGTGAAATTTGTTTCTCTTTGCATTGTGTGGAATTGTCTTGGAGCATTTGGAATCGTGATCTGGTGCATTGTAGCTTTCACCATAAAACTGTCCAATAAAGTTTGACTTGCAGTGCAGAGAACAGTGCTTCCAGTTCAAGTAATAATGTGTATTGTTTGTCATTGCTTATTATAACATGTACAGTACGTGGCTTTCAAAGGAAGTGCTATAGAAAAATATCCTTTTTGAATAATGCAGAAATTAGACACACGTACTGAAGGGTTAACAGATCTATTTTGTTTTTAACCAGCAGTCACCTACAGTAATTGCAAATGCACATTCGGATAAATTTCTTTTTCAAAGCATCCCTGTAACTAGGGCTAGGGGAAATGAGAAATACTGCTAAAATTCCTGTGTTTGCATCTCTTAGTAAAATAATATTCAAATACCAGAATATTGAAATAAGCTGGCAGGGTTGAATACACAACAAAGCATATCTCTATTTATACTAGTTTCTGAGTCGGATCGTTGACTACATTTCAAAAACTATGAATATCAGTTCAGCACACCATACGTTTTAAAAAATAACTTTAGCTTTTTCATGAAAATGGAATTACTGTAATTTTAAGGAAATGTATGTTCTTCAAATTTGAAAAGGAATGATGACTTGAAAAATCCTTTTGTTCAGAACATGTTCACCTATGTGCTTATTGCAAATTTCCCACTACATTAAACATTTTGCTGTCTTAAATACTACTGGAAATTGAAATTAAAGTCTCTGCAAGCTTCGTTAGAAGCTCATTTTTCTACGCTGCAATGTGTATACATCCAACCTTCTTAATCTTTCCTGGTGAGACAAACCTTTCAACCCAGGAGCCAGGTGAGTCAGCTCTCTGAACTATGTTCAGTGCAAACATATCCTTCCTAAAATAAGCAGATCAAAATTGCAGAAAATATTCTCAATGCTCTGTACAGTTGTAACGGTATCATTTAGAACTGTATTTCTATCCCCCTTGCAATAAAGGATAATCTATTTGCCTTCCTAATTATTTGCTGTCCCTATGTACAAAGACACAGAGATCCTACTTCACTCCACTTCTTTATTCTTCCTGCCAAAGTAGATAATGTCACATTTTTCCACATTATACTCCAATCTTTTTTCTGCTCATTTACTTAACCTATCTGATTTCCTGTTCAGACTGTTTGTGTATCTCTCACAGCTTGCTTTCCTATCTATTTTTGTATCATTAGTTAATTTGGCTATAATGATGCAATAATATTGCCTCCAGAATTATATTGATGGTTTGGTTGAGTGAGTGGAAAAGTGGCCAATGGAATTCAATCCAGAGAAATTTTAGGTAATTCATTTGGCGAACGAAAATGAAACTAAAGAATACACAATAGATGGGAGGATATTGAGAGGGAAGGGGAAGTGAGAGACTTTGGAATGCTTGTTCACAGGTGGCAGGGCAGGTGCAAAGTGGTAAAGAAAGCATTTGGAATCTTTTCCTTTACTGGACAAGGTACTGAGTTTAAAAAAAAGATAAGATGCTATACTATAACTATATTAAACGCTGGTTAGGCCATGCCTGGAATTTTGTGTACAATTCTGGTCACTGCATTACAAGAATTGTACTGGATGGGTACAGAGGAGATTTATAAGAATTTTGCCAATGTTTGAAAATTGCAGCTATGAGGAAAGGAGATTGGATAGTCCAGGGCTGATTTTCTTAGAACCGTGGTGGCTGAGAAGTGACCCCATTGAGATGTACAAAATTATGAGGGGGCTTGGTAGGGCAGACAGGAAAAACTTTCCCCCAGCTAAATGGTTAATTATCAGGGGTTGTACATTTAAAGTGATTGGACAAGGGGAGACTTTTACATCCAAAGAGTGCTGGGTATTACCGGAATAGGTGGTTGAGGTTGAAGCAGTCAACTCATTTAAAAGGTAGCTGGATCTACACCTGAAGTTTTGTAACCTGCAAGGCGATTCTAACTTCTCCGCGTTATTATTTTTAATCATCCTTTGCTGGGTTTGGAAAATATTCACAATCTTCTCACTTATAACTAATATTTTCAGCATTTTGAATCTTTCCTTTCAATTTGACATCATAACTGAATTAACCACAAAATCATGCATCCTTCTTATCTAATTCCTATTGGTTTTATTCTACCCTTTATAATGATGTCCATTGATGAAAATGTATATTACTTTCCTGTGACCGTAAAGGCTGCCAGTTGAAATTATGAAATGTTCAGTGTTGTATAAATTGCGATAACCTCCTTAAAGCTATGAGGTGAGGTTTTAGATGCCATGTCACAGCGCAAAAAAAAAAGTGATCATTAGCTGAATTCTCTCAAAAAATGATACTGTGTCATCTCCAGAGGGAAAAGCGGTGAGAATTTTGCCAGGTGGGTCAGCAAGGTACAGATGTCATGTTTTTGGAGCTTGAGGAGATTAGAAACTGGTGAAGAGATGCACATGACTGAAAGACGGTGGCAAGACTGGCTCCTTAGAAATCGGAAGGCACCCTTTTTAAAGATTAAATCAGTGTGGGAGGACAAGGGCTGGGCAGAACCCCAAAACAGCTTCTCAACCAGAACAAATTGTACTTGGCCCCTTTTGTGATATTCTCCAGCCATAACGCGATTTGTACATGGGCGTGTGAGGCTGGAGAATCACCCTCCATGTCTTGCCTAACTGCAGAACACTTTACTAGCGTGCTATTACTGTACTGCATTGCACATGGTGATTTTCTTTTCTTAAATCCAGCAATTTAAAATTTTTGTATGGACGTGGTTATGTAAATATTTCAGAGGAGGTGCAAATTTTTTGAAGGAAGCAGAATCATCCCTTCCCCCACCCAGAGTACTCTAATGCATCTCATTACTTAACTAATGCCATAATGTCATGATGAATTTACCTATGAAGGACAGAGTCCTGTAATCAATCACTGCAGTAAAACACACGTTCATCTTGCAATGCAACATATAATACTTGAATCTAAAAGAAAAGTTTTTTTTTGCATTTCAAATCCTGTCAATGAAAGAATCCAGGGAATAGGTGACTGTTCTTTGATTTCCCACTCAGGACTGGGGTCCCCTGCAGTTCATGGCTCCTCTGAGGGGCCAAGACACAAATATTCTTATGAAAAGAGTCTGACACTCAATCCATTCCTGTAATGTTTATATAATAAACTTTAGATGTCCCACAGGGGAGTCGGTGAGGGTGGGAATGCTACGTGCGGGCTGGCTATCCATATCCTTCATATGGAAATGCCGATGTTGGACTGGGGTGGACAAGATGAGAGGTCACATGACACCGGTCCAACAGGTTTATTTGAAATCATAAACTTTCGGAATGCCACACCTTCATTAGGTGAAGTGAAGCAAGGTGCGTAGGTACAGAATACCACAAGTACACAAACCACAAACTGCTGGCTTAAAATGGAGAGATCTCCGGGAAGATTGTGTCTATCTACATAGACATTAAGTCTATTTTATGCCTATGCAGGTCATTCGTGGTGTGGCTTTTTTTTTAAAGGAAATTAATACTTGTAGTAAGTAAAAGTTGAGTACCAACTTTCTCTGAAACTGCTGCAGGATACAAAACAATTTTTGCATAGCCGTTTAAAAAATGTGCACAGCAGTCGGCAGCTTCCCAGAAAAAATACACACTGGCATCCCCATTCCTGTTTCTGGCAATTTTTATTGGTGCCATAAAGGGTGGACAAGATGAGAGGTCACAGAGCACCAGGTTAACGTCCATCAGGTTTATTTGAAATCATAAGCTTTGAATGATGGCGCCGTATGATCTCTCATCTTGTCCACATCTTTAATGGCACCAGCAAAAAAACTGCCAGAAACACGAATGGGGATGCCAGAGTGTTTTTTTTTCTCTGGGAAGCTGCTGCTCTGTGCACATTTTCCAAACGGCAATGCAAAAATTGTTTTGTGCCCTGCGGCAGTTTCAGAGAAAGTTGCTACAAGTTTTAATTTTCAGCTTTTCCTTGCTACAAGTATTAATTTCCTTAAAAAGAGACACACCACGAATGATCGATGAATTACATGACAAACAATATACTGTGCCTTTGGCAAATATTTATTTTGGACTGTAGAATCAGATTAACTACACCTGACAACTAGTACTTGTTTCAGCTTTGACTAAGGAAAGGGAATTCTTCTGTAAAATGCTTCTGCCAGAGTTGCCTCAATTACACTGGCAACACAGTGGTAATGTAAGTAAAGTAGTTGGAGACTATTCTCTTGTGTCATACCTCTGGTTAGACACCATGATGTAATCATTCCGGGTTCAAATGGGTGAACACATCACTCCAAGGTCCCCAAGTGTTATTTTTGCATCACTAGCCGAACCTTTCATTGGCTTGAGGGAAGGGATGGCCTCATTGATCCAGTTAGAGCAATTAAAGGATTTAATATTTTCTGAAGAAGCTGAAATACAAAGGAGTGCAGTTATGTTACATGTTATGCAGAAGTCAAGGTGTGCAGATGACTATAACAAATGAGGAAAATATTGAATCTTATTTTGTCTTGTTCTCGTTGGAAGATACATTTCACATGGTCATATCCTGCACTTCAAAAGTGAGTAAGATATGTCCATCCCTGTATTGACTAAAGTGTCTGTACCTAAACTGGCTTTGTTATTGCTACACTTGTAAATGAAGGGCCCAAAGCCAGTATTGATCTGAGGGTCCTGCTTGTGTTGTCAGCCTATTTCATGTAACTAACTGTGAATCACTTGCCTCAGACAGAAAGTTGTGGGTTCAGAGGCACTCCAGAGACGTTAATGTGAAATCCAGGCTGTCTCCACAGTACAGTACCGAGGGAATGTTGCATTATCAGAGATGCTGTCTTCATAGAATTATAGAACATACAGTGCAGAAGAGGCCATTCGGCCCACCAATTCTGCACCAACCACAATTCCACCCAGACCCTACCCCCAGAACCCATGCATTTACCCTAACCATTCCCCTTGACACGAAGGGGCAATTTGGCATGGCCAATCCACCTAATCCGCACATCTTTGAACTGAGAGGGGAAAGCGGAACACCCGAAGGAAGCCCATGCAGACAGAGGGAGAATGTGCAAACTCCACACAGACAATGACCCAACTGGGAATCAAACCTGGGTCCCTGGCACTGTGAGGCAGCAGTGCTAACCACTGTGCCACGCATTACTCGTCTTGTTGGAGTGCTGTCTTTTGAATGCTCCATCTGTTGTTTTAGCTGGATATAAAAGGCTCCACAGCGTTATTTCAGAGAAGCGCAGGGAATGTTCCCTTATGTTCTAGTCAATCTTTAGCCCTTAATCAATAAAAAAAGATGATCACATTGATATCTTTGGGAGCTTGCTGTGCACAAACCCTGTGCTGTCTTTCTGACTTTATAGCAGCAAATAATATACTTCAGATGTACTTAATTGGCTCTAAAGTGCTTTGGGAGATCCTGAAGTTGTGACAAGCACTGCAAATATGCATTAATTGGTGGCATTTGGGACATTGCAATCATGTGTGTATTTTCCAATAAAAATCAACAGGGTGCCTAATGAAGCATCTCCCTCCTTAACCTTATTTCTCTCTGATGTTGATCAACTTGCTATGACTTTCTGGCATTATTTGTTTTATTTGGATGCTTTGCTGACGATACATTTTCAGCTGTGCATATTAATTGCATCTGCAGTTTTTACAATCCAGGATTTCAGCACTTTCAACTTATTTTACCAGTAACACACAGAAAATGAAAAATTAGTCAGGGTTGTTTTGAAATGTGTGTGTTTAATGAGAATTACCCACATTGAGAATTCCACTTTTAGCGGAATTATTGACAAGTCAAGGGTACGTAATGAGTCTGAAATATTGCCAGTTTTTATTGCCTGCCAAATAAGTACTAACATGATGTTTTATGTTTGCACAAATGGCAAAATTGGCAATTAGCATAACTTGCACTGACACCTGCTGTTATTTCGTTTTGATGGGAGATAGAAGTATCCTAATTTGCACATTGCCTCTATAAGCCCTGTTATTTGAATTGAAAGGCATTATTTTTTGCTATCCTAGTGAAAGGTGCCTTTGTTCAAATCTGGTTGCATTTGTCAGCTTTGCATATGAATATGGGAAAAGTTGCTGCAGTACGAAAATGAACAGTTATTCTGAAACCATACAGTATCTATTACAGTAAGCTTGGCTTTGATAAAGTAAAAAGGGTGCCTTGTTAACTGCAGGATGCTTCTGGAAGAGCTGTTATATTAATTAGCACTCGACATTCCATTTTGCATGCATTGGAAGGGAAGAATTTTTTAAAAACCCTTTTCTTTGCTTTTTAAACTGTATTTATAGTTTTGAAATTCAATATAACACAAAATAAAATGAAATTACTGGCAGCTGTTGGCAATTTCTAATAAGGCTATCCTTCCCACTGAAATGAATAAGCAGCAGTTGCTGTGAGAGAGAGGACGCTGGATTGCCATGCAGAAGTCCTCAACTTGAAATGGTGCCAAATATTTGCTGTAGAATTTCCTCCAGAGAGATTGCAAAACTACTGTTGTGACTCATATATGCCCCTGTAATTTGGCTCCCAACTGTTGCACGCTTTGGTAAGTGGCAGCAGCTTAACTTGCCTTATATGTTTCCACCTCCTCTTCCTCACCTTCCCTCCCCTGCTATTCTCTAGAAGGCAGCCTAAGACCACAAATCTTCAGGAAAAGTCAAATAAGAACGATTCCTGAAATGGGTTGCTTACGACTCTTTGGTTGATCCCCATATGCAACCCACTTCGGTTGCCAATGGATTCTGTGCACTACTGCATTGGCCAAAATTCAGGTTGGTGGTCCTGACTGCAGTCTGAGAGATAATCTGACGTTACTTCACAAACTCTTCTATGGAAGGCCTTACTGGGAGACTTGGTTCATTTTTAAAAACAATAATCTAGTCTTCTGCCTGGGCAGTTACTTTTAAAACTTCTTTTGGAAATTTATTTATTGTGCCTATTCCCAACAACAATTTTGGCCAAGATGGCAGATTTCCAAAATCATTTGAGTTTTAAGTATCTGGACGTGGCAGCCCAGGACTGTGGGATGGTAATATCTCTTGTGTTCAGATTTATAATGCAGCCTTTGATCTTGTGCCCTTCTCTATTTTCTGGTTCTTTGGCATTTTTGTTTGCATTAAGTTGTATGCAAAGCAATACAACTGAAAAAATAAGAAACAGGTGTTTTACGTGGAAGTGTGCTGATGAAGGTTGGCTTTTTTTTAGGAATTATTTCAGGCATGAGGATATGTTTTCCGTGTTGCTCGATGTGCAGAAAGTCCGTTTGTTGTAGTTGTAGTGATATCTGTTGTTAAAGCGCGTAATGTTCTAGTTGCTAGGCAACATTTCTTTGCAGGTATGTGTCAGTCAATGTCTCCTTGCACACACATAGGTTTTTAACTCTTATCTTGAATTCCTTTGAATGATTTTTATTGGGTATTTGCCTCTGAAACAATGCGAGTCTCCTGTCCCTCAGGAGCTGTTACAGAATTTGAACTGCCTCTGTCCTACTAACAGATAATATTGTAAATAGTAACAAGTGATAACAAATCTACCTAGTGCAGAGACATCCCTATTATTTAGAAATTGACTGAATTATTTGGAAAACATTGGCAAACAAATCAGCAAAAGTTTCATATAATTTTAAAAAGTGACCAGCTCCATAATGGAACCGGCAAGCAGCTATGAAGTAAAGAAGTTTTTGCGTGAATAGTTTAAAAAGTTTTTCTAAAAATGATGCTTTATAATCAACTTGTCTCGTATTGTATTTTCAGCTTTTGTCGCACAGTACTATATCTCACCAGTTCAAAATTTTTGAGGATTAAAGGGGCAAGGCAGAGGAACACAAGAATAGGGCATTCAGCACCTCAGATTGTTTCCATGTTTCCTTGTTTGTAAATAGATTTCAAAAAGCCAAGAGGCCAAGAACTAGCTAAATTGCTCTTGTGAAGAGCCTGAATCAGCCAGAAAGGCCTCCTATCAGTGCTGTGTTCTGTATTTCTGAGAATTAGAATTAAGAAGGTTGCAGACCTTCTTAATTTTCCACACAGCAGATCTTTCTTTTCGTCTCCTGTGTTGATACTGACATTTAAATTGTTAAAAAATCAATTGAGATTCAAAGTGCATTGAAAACCAGATTGTTCTGGCTGAGCAGGTGTCCCTGTTGCAAGCTAAACTTGTGTGGCAGCCAATTTGGCAGTTGACTATCAGGAAATTAGTGTGCCTGAAAATTCCTTATCTGAGTCAATCTCTCTTCTCCAAACAACATGGGAAATGACCGAACTTTCAAGTCACTGCACTGCACACAGTTTATGTACACTTACATTATAGCGTGTCTGTATTTTCTAGACTCAGCTGTTCCACTGCCTTGCTGGCTGTTCGCTCATCCCGCACCCTCCGTACATGTAACCCATTCAAACCTCTCCCATTGGTGTCCTCACTCGCGTCTTGTTCATGCATCAACCCTTTACTCTCGAACCTACAATGGCCCACGATCTGGCAACGACTTGACTCATTTTAAAATTTCTCTCTGGTCTTGACCCACTCAATCCCTGTAACCTCCTCAAGCCCAACAATTCTCAGCGATTTCTCTGCTCCCTCAGATCATACCCCTTATGTACTCCCAACTTTCTTTGCTCCAACAATGAGGCCAAGCTTTATCAACCTTAGCCCTAAGGTCTGGAATCCCCCCAGGAACTTGGTGCATCTGTACATCTTTGTCTCCTCTCCTATAAGACTCTTCTTAAAGCATACCTCTGAGCAGATTTTTAATCACCTGTACTAATTCATCCTAATGTGGCTTGGTACCAGATTTTGATTGCTAATGCTCCTGTTTTCAATGTTACTACAGAATTGTTACAGCACAGTAGGAGGCCATTTGAACCTGCCTCCATGTGCTTGCAGGCAGAACATTCCAGACTTACAGAGAACACTACAGCACAAACAGGCCCTTTGGCCCACAAGTTGTGCCAATCATATCCATACCTACTAGGCTGTAGAACTATCTGTAACTCCCAATCCCATTAAATCCCATGTACTCATCCAGAAGTCTTTTAAAAGACCCCAGCGAGTTCGCCTCTACCACCAGCAATGGCAGCTAATTCCACTCTCTCACCACCCTCAGTGAAAAACTTACCCCTAACATCTCTTCTGTACTTGCTCTCCAGCTCCTTAAACCTGTGTCCTCTCGTAGTGACTATTTCAGCCCTGGGAAATAGCCTCGGACAATCCACCCTATCTATTCCTCTCAACGTTTTATAAACCTCTATCAGGTCGCCGCTCAACCTTCGTCTCTCCAGGGAGAAGAGACCTAGCTGCCTCAACGTATCTTCATAAGGCCTGCCTCCCAATCCAGGCAACATCCTTGTAAATCTCCTCTGCACCTTCTCAATAGCTTTCACATGCTTCCTGTCGTGAGGCGACCAGAATTGCGCACAGTCCTCCAAGTGGGGTCTCACAAGAGTCTTATAAAGTTGCAGCATTACCTCCTGACTCCCAAACTCAATTTCTCGATTAATAAAGGCCAGTACACCATACGCCTTCTTGACCACATCCTCTACCTGTGAGGCCAATTTAAGAGTCTTATGGACTGGGACCCCAAGATCCTTCTGCTCCTCAACACTGCTAAGACTCCTACCCTTGATACTGTACTCCTTCATCCCATTGGTCCTGCCAAAATGATCGACTGTACATTTATCCATATTGAAGTCCATCTGCCACTTCTCTGCCTAGTCATGCATCCTATCTATGTCACGCTGCAACTTCTGACATCCCTCCAGACTATTCACAACACTACCAACCTTCATATCATCGGCGAACTTACTAACCCATCCCTCCACTTCCTCATCAAGGTCATTTATGAAAATGACAAACAACAAGGGTCCTAGAACAGATCCCTGGGGCACTCCACTGGTGATCGACCTCCATGCAGAAAAAGACCTATCCACAACCATTCTCTGCCTTCTGCAGGCAAGCCCCTTGGATCCCATGCCCTCTCACCTTCTCAAGAACCACTTGCTCTGAGAAAAACTTTTTCTTGCATCATATTTGCTTCTTTTGCAAATCACTTTAAATCTATGTCCTCTCATTCTTGATCCTTTTAAGAGCAGATTCAGTTTCACCCTATCTATTCTGTACAGCCTTGTCATGATTTTGCCAATAGAGAAATCTCCACTTTGGCAATCAAGTCGATAAGGTTGTTAAGAAGGCATACAGAGTCTTGGCTTTTATTGGTAGGAGGATTGAATTTCGGAGCCGCAACGTCATGTTGCAACTATACAAAACTCTGGTGCGGTCGCACTTGGAGTATTGTGTACAGTTCTGGTCCCCACATTATAAGAAAGATGTGGAGGCATTGGAGAGGGTGCAGAGGAGGTTTACCAGAATGTTGCCTGGTATGGAGGGCAGGTCTTATGAGGAGAGGCTGAGGGATTTGAGGTTATTTTCGTTAGAAAGAAGGCGGCTAAGAAGAGACCTTATTGAAACATACAAGATATGTATTATCTTGTATTAGAGGTTTAGATAGGGTGGACAGTGATAGCCTTTTTCCTCGGATGGAGAAAGCTAGCATGAGGGGACATAGCTTTAAATTAAGGGTGGTAGTTATAGGATGGATGTCAGAGGTAGGTTCTTTACCCAGAGGGTGGTAAGGGTATGGAATGCCCTGCCTGCTGCAGTTGTAGATGCCCCACATTTGGGGGCATTTAAGAGGTCTGTGGATAGGTTTATGGATGAAAAGGGAATGGTTTAGGTTAGAGGGTCATTGCTTTTTCTTAATTGGTCGGCGCAACATCGTGGGCCGAAGGGCCTGTTCTGCGCTGTAATGTTCTATGTTCTATAGTCTTCTCTCCAATGAGAACAGTTCAAGCCTCTCCAATCTAATCTCATAAATGAAGTTTCTCATCCAAGGAACAATTCTTGGAAACCTTTTTTGCACTCTTTCCAATGTGTTTACATTCTTCCTATAATGTGATATCCAGTACTGTACACAATATTCCATCTGAGGCTTAGCTAAGTGTTTTGTGTAAGTTCAGCATAACTTTCTTGCTCTTGTGCTCTATTAACTGCTCTCTCCACTGCTTTCAATGATTTTTGCACATCTACCCAGATTCCTTTGTTCCTGCACCTCTTTAGGAATTTTGCTTTTTTATTTTATATTGCCCCTCCAATTTCTTCATACCAAAATGCATCACTTCACACTTCTCCGCTTTGAATTTTATCTGTCATTCCACCAACTTGTCTAAGTTCTTTTGAAGTTCTTTACTGTTCTCTTCACAATTTACAATTCTTTCGAGTTTTATATCTCCCGTAGACTTTGAAATTGTCCCCAAGATCTAGATCATTGATGTATATTAGGAAAAGTAGCAGTTCCAATACTGATTCCTTGAGAAATACCACTACAAGCCTTCCTCCAGCCCAAAAAAAAATCTATTAACTGTTATCCTCTGCTTCCTATTTTTAAACCAATTTTGTTTTCATTTTGCTACTGTCCCTTTTGTTCTTTGAACTATAGCTTTTTTCACAAGCTTGTTGTGTGGTACTGTACTGAATGCCTTTTGAAAGTCAATCCACACCATCAACCCTCATCAATCCTTTCTGTTACCTCCTCAAAAATTCCAGCTAGTTAGTTAAACATGATTTCCTATTTAAAAACCTATGCTGGCACTTCCTAATCAGCCCACATTTTTCATGTGATTACTAATTCTATCACAAATAACTATGTCTAGAAGCTTGCCCACCACTAATATTAAACTGACTAATGAATAATTACTGGGGCTATCCTTACAACTTTTTTTTGAACAAGGGGATAACATTTACAATTCCCAAGCTTTCTGGCCTGCGGAAGACTGGAAGATTGTTATGGCCAGTACGTCTGCAATTTCCATTCTCATTTCCTTCAACATCCTTGGATGCATCTCATCTAGTCCTGGTGCCTTATCAACTTTAATTACTGACTGTTCAACACTTCCTCTTCATCAATTTTGAACCCCACAAGGGATAGCATTTCTTCTTCTGTTGCTGTGACCTGGGTAGCATCTACTTCGTGTTAAAGATGGATGCAAAGTATTCTTTCAATACCTCAGCCATGCCTCAGCTTCCATGTGTAAAATCCTCTTTAGGGCCCTATTCCTATTTACCACCCTTTTGCTGTTCGTGGAAAACTTTGGCATTCCCTTGTTTTATTGGCTATCAGTCTTTAATAATCTCTCTTCGCTTCTCTGAAGTGCTTTTTCACATCCCCTTTGAACCTTGTATATTCCTGTAGGTATCATATAAATGCAGGTTGTTGTTGCTGCTGTACATTCATGAAATTGATTAGTTGTGAGCATATAAGTACTAGGTCGGTGTGTGGCTTATCAACCGATGGGTATTGATTCACTCTGCGATATTGGTCCCTGGCATCTGTTCAATACATTAGCCAGGCAACCATCCTTTCTTGAAGCGTGAATCTAATTAGTAAACGGCGTCAAACCTTCTTATGGTATCATAGCTGTGTCTAATGCAACTTTATGTCAGCATCTGCTTAGCTGCATGCTCTATTGATCACGGAAAATGTCCAGTAGTGGGAACTATCTTTCAAAGTTCATTGGTACTGAGATAACTGTAATAGCCGTTTTGGTGTCTATGTAGATGTGAGTCACGTACATGTTCCAGCTCCTCATCCATTGCAAGAATTACCTTTTCACAACACTTAGCTTCCTAACAATCCACTCGCTTTGCCTCACCATTAGTAATTATGCCTTGATTTGGAATTCTCTTCATAAACCTCAGCTTTTCATTGCACCCCACAATTATAATGCTCCTTAAACCTTAACTCTTCTGACAGCTTTCTGCAGTGCCTTCCTTGACATCCTCCAAATGGCCCACTGAGCACTGAGTGCTCCTTCATTAAGAGTGGTGGTGAGCACTACTGCCTCATAGTGTCACAGGCTTTGGTTCAATTCCCATTTCAGGTCACTGTCTATGTGGAGGTTGCACATTCTCCCCGTGTCTGTGTGGGTTTCCACTGGGTGCTCTGGCTTCCTCCCATTGTCCAAAGATATGCAGGTTAGTTTGATTGGTCATGCTAAATTACCCTCTTTAGTGTCCCAAGATGTGTAGGTTAGGGGGACCCACAGGGTGGATATGTGGGGTTGTGGGGGTGCAGGCTGGATGGGATTGTTGTTGTTGTTGTGGCCTCCATGGGCCGAGTAAACACTGTCAATTTTCACATGTATATAGATGATATCTAACTATGCATCTCCACTAATTCCACTCCACTATTGACAAAATTATCAGACTGTGTATCCAACATCCAGAATTGAAGAGCAAAAATTTCTTCCAGTTAAATATTGAGAAGACTGAGTCTACTGTCTTTGAGCTCCATGATCAATTTCATTCTCTGTCCCTTTCCTGGCAACTGCCTGAAGGTGAACCAGACTTGACATATCTGGTGATGTATTTGATTGAGATGAACTTCTGACCATATATCTATGCAATCATTAAGATCGCCTCCGTTATGATGGCTATGGAGGATCATCAGTAGATATCCTTGTGAACCTCACGGAATATGAGCTCCCCTATTAGGCAAGTGGAGGCTCGTCCAATGGGGAGTGAGTGGAAGGGTGGGGGGAGGAGGCAGGGGTAGGGGTCGGTTTAAAACTAGCTGGCTCCACTCATGCTGGCAATCAAAATACCTGGAGTTGACTTGCATTCTGTTGTCATTGAATGGCATTTGCACAAATAAAGGGTGATTGGTGATGGAAGACTAGCCTTGGTAAGATTATTACAGCCTCTATCACTTCATCCCTGTATCAACTCATCCGCTGCTGAAACCTTCTTCCATGTTTTTTTATCTTTGGACCCGATTGTTCCAATGCACTTTTGGCCCATCCTCCAACTTTCTTCCATCTATCAATCAGAGGTCATAGAAAACTCTGTTACCGTGTCTTTTCCGGTGCTGGGTGCTGTTCACCCATCACCTCTGCGTTTATTCACTGACATTGGCTCCTGGTTAAGCTTCACCTTGAATTTAAAATTCTCAACTTTGTTTTTAAATTCCTCCATGGCCTCGCCAATTGCTACATGTTTAAAAAGAGTTGTGTGGTTGCTTTAAGAGCTGACCACATGATTTGCTGGTGATGTCATTAGGGTGTGATGTTAGGCTGCTGTTTTATTTTCAGTTTTGTTGTGGGTGCAGTGCAAAGAACAGTTCTTCAATAAAACCTGTTGGGCAGGATTTTCCAGCCGTGCTCACCCAAAATTGGAAAATCTTGCTTGCGGTCAGTGGACTTTTACATGGTCGGCCCCTGCCCGCTTCGAATCCTGTGGGAGGCAGGAAGGAAAAGTTCCATCCATTATGTGTTAGTTAAATCTACATGTGCAAAGCCAGTCTTTTCTTTCTGTTAAAACCCATACCTGTAACATAGGACATTACACCATATATCCATAATCTTCTCCAGCCTCATGATCCTTAATTGAGGAGAATCTTTTTCTCACACAGGATTGAGAGTCATTGGAACTGTTTGTTTCAAAAGGCTGAGTCTTTGAATATTTATAAGGCTGAGCTAGACAGATTCTTGATTAACAAGAAGATGAAAGGTTATCATGTGGTAGGCAGGAATGTGGGATTGAAATTACAATCAGATCAGCCATGACCGTATTGAAAAACAGAGCAGGCTTGAAGGGCTGAGTGGCCTAAGTCAAATATAAGATTGTCTAATTCTGGCCTCTGTAATATTCCGTTGTTGCTGACTGAGCTTTCAGTTCATAGGGCCCTGAGCTCAGAAATGCATTCTCTGTATCTTTGCCTCCCTATCTTGGTCTCTCCCTTTAGGTTGCTCCTTAAAACCTATCTCTTTGTCCAAGCTTTTTGTTATTTGTCCAAAAATCTCATGTGGCTCAGTGTCACGCTCAGTTTTATAATGCTGCTGTGAAGCACATCGGGATGTTTCACTATGTTAAAAGTGCTATATAAATGCAAGTTGTCGCTGAATAATATGGGACAGAGAAACAATGGAACTGGAAGGAGAGTGAGTGTTTAATTGCCAGGAATATGCTCCAAGTTTGATTTGGATTGGATTCCAAACTCTGGTTGCTGTGGTGCTTATTTACTAGGTTAAAAGCGTTATTGATCTGCCCTTGTGTTGTGCAGATAGAATGAAAGAATGTGGTGCTCTTAACAAAATTTGCAATGGGGACCTATTTTGAAACTTCATTTGAAATATTACAGCCTGATAACAGAAAGAGCTGGAGGATGGCAGAAGGTCATCAAGATAGTCTTGCTTTCATATCGATCGTCATCATGTTGCATTCTTCTGCATGCTTTTCTGTAATGTGCCGTCTTCCTTCTTGGTGACAGCTTTGGCAGTATGTATCCTGAATTCCTCTGAGATCACCTCGAGAGATATCCCTGTAACCCTAGAAGGAAAAGGCTGAGATTGGATCAGGTTTTTTTTCTCTGACTATTGATGACTTCTTTAGTCTGTTGCATTGTAATTCTAATCAGAATCTGCCTGCACTTCAAAGGCCCATGACAGACTGCATAGCTCCAGGCCCAGGCAATCTGATTGTGTATCTTCCTGTCAGTAGTATTGCCATGATCCAGGTGTCTTTGTTGTTGTGGGCCACTGGCTCCTTTTTATTATTTGTGGTGATGAAGAAATTTAATCCATTTTTTTATGAACCCTGGCACAGCTCAGTGGGTTGGAAATGTTATCCTGCACTTGTTTTGAAATTCAAATGCAGGAAAGGTAAGAACAGTGCCTTCTTTTTCATTACACACTTCCTTATAATATATCCCAGCGTCCGATCAATTACGGGCATATACAGAGACTTGTTAGCTTCACATTGGATGATCGTTGAACTCAAAATATAGAATTAGCAGGAAAAACTGAAGAGGCTAGAGCTTTCTTTATAAAAAGGAAGACTTAAGTTGAGATCCACTCAAAATATTTAAAGTTATGAAGAAGATGTTCCACTTGTTGGGAGTCCAGAACAAAGGGTTAATAGATATTAATTCTCCAATCCACAGAGAAAGCTAAATAAATACATGTGGGAGAAAAGAACAGAAGGATATCCCAATGAGAGGTTTGGCCTAAATTGCCGGTTTCTGTACAATAAATTCTATCTAATGACATTTAACTTGTCAGCATTGTTGTATGTTGCGTATTCAATAGATCTCACAGAGGTTCTGAATGTAGTTGAATATGAACAGACTAGAAATAACACATAACTCTATATATATATAGAGTATAGCCGGAGCTATGAGCTAACTCTGCTTCTCTTCACAGACTGAACAACCGCCTCTCTGGTTGTTGAGTATAACTGCTTCACCTTGCTCCATTGGGAATAATAGTCAACAATTGTGAAGAAGGACTTACCATTAAAGACAAATACATTAATTCCCAACTGTTCATAAGGCCTGGTAACAAAATGGGAATGAGGATCTCTTTCTCATTCATCTTGTGCAGCACCCACTCTTGGTAGTTTGCAATCAGTTCTTCGATGGCCTTTGTTATGTCTGTCCACCATGGTGCAGGTTGGGTTAATTGTACAAATTGTCCCCCCAGAACCCCTCTCCTCATTGAAGATGCTTCTTAAAACCTATCTCTTTGACCAAGCTTCGTCTGACTTAGTGCCAAGTTTTGTTTCAAATCACTCCTCTGATGTACCTTTAGCTATGTTAAAAATGCTACATACATGCCAATTGTTGCTGTAGCATACTTTTAGTTGTGCTGTTACCCTAAACATGTAATATATTGTTACTCTAGTCATATTTACAACATAATTTTTGTGAAGAAATATGGAAGACATGAGTTCCAAATTTCAATAAAATTCTGCCATCTGCTGCCTATGGATACTTTCTAAGTCATTTATCGTTAGGTGTTTTCAAAACAATGACTAGTTATGGAAGCAATCATTATTTGTTATCATACAGATGAATGATATCAATAAAGGAGAATATTGCATCAAAAATGAAATCCAGACTCCTGTAAGTAAACTTCAATACACTGGATGTAAAGTTTCCTAAAGGTCAATGGTAATATCATCTTAATGTTATATAAAACACATTATATTTTGGAAGACATTCCAAGAACAATAAATGGAATTTATAAACTTAATGTTGAAAAAGTACAAACAACATCTCTTGTGATGGGGAGTAGTCTGAATTAACTATCCTGGCAAGTGTTTGAAATGTCTGCTGTGTCTTTTGTGTCATCAGAACTCTTTAATTGAGCTACAGTCCTGCTCAAGGGTATGTACTTTTCAACAACAAACAAAAACAGAAAAACGCTGGATAAACTCAGCCACTCTGACAACATCTGTGAGCAGAGAGATTAGAGTTAATATTTGAGTCCGTATAACTCCTCTTTGAGTTGTTTCAGATTCCAACATCTGCGGTATTTTGCTTTTATTATACTCTTCAAGATCTGCGCCGATGTTTATTGCTATAGTTTTACTTTTGAAAGCATTGAAATTCTATGCCACTGTCTCAATGTTTTAATTTATTTCCTGACTCAGTGTTTAATTGTAAACAGAATACTTGTGTTTTTTTATTGACAGGGGCTGATTAAAATTCGTGGAGATCGCTGTTGGAAAGACCTGACTTGTATGAATTATCATTATGAGGTATGTGCATTGCAGCAGTGTTGCATAATGTGTGTCTGGCCTGTTTAGGATATCAGTTCAGAATAACTTTGATTAATCAGTGGTGATCATTGATACATTTTTTGTATGGTATGCATGTACCGTCAAACAAGCTAAAAGCAGTTTGTTCAGTCCAAAATGTCAATGTGTGTGCTCACATTGTCAGTTAAAAGGAAATCAGAATTCAAAAGCAGAAAATGTTGAAAACACACAGCAAGTCAGTAGTGCTTGAAAGAGAACACACATTCGGCAGCTGTGACAGTGACAGTCTGCCTCATAGTTTTTGACCTTTCTGTTGACCATGACATCCTCTTCCAATATCTCTATCTGTCCACCTCAATGGTATTGTGCTCTGCAGGTTCAGTTTATTTGTGACTTCAACAGTAACTCTTTTTTACCCACAGTCATGACCAGGTGAAGAGGGCTTGAATGTCTCCTTTCTTTGCCCCCTGATTTTTACCCTTCGAAAAGGATATACTTGCCAATTCAGTGAATGCCTAGCTGTTTATGCAGTGTGATCACAATAGAACGTATTTTCTTCCATTTAGCAAAGAAAGGTTGTAGTTTGGTAACTCAGCTGGCATTAGGTCGAATTTCATGGTCTTAATGTTTCTAATGTAAAAGTAGAGACTACAGACTTGGTTGTTGTTTGGGAGACAGTAGTGATGGGTTAGATTGTTTTAAGAAATCTCTGTCTGCAGCAAGGCACCCTGGGTGACCATCGTCAGTAAATACAGCTTGAAGCTATCAGGTAGGTTGAAAAAAAAGGATCCAAGAGGGATGCTATTTGGGTCTTCCTCCTAAACTAGTTCCTAAACTGAGAAAATACGCTTAAAACATGCAGAAGTATTTTTTGCCATGTGACCTTCCTTTGCCAAACGTCAGGGAATTTTAAAAAATCATTGTTCTCGTCTTACCTTTCTTTCTCCTCATTTACTTATTACTCTTGGTGCCATTATCTGGAACAATGGCATATGGATTTTGCTCCCACACAGACCTGGCACTATGCTTTATTTCTCTGCTTCCTCCATTGACTCAAATGCTTCAATTACTTTATTGACATCAAAGTTTGGATAGGCTTAATATTGCACTAAGTGACAATATGCTTTTCAACTCCTACTCAAGTCTGCATTTGAGAATTTAAGTATAGGAATAGGGGTGTTTTACTGCAATTGTATAGGGTGTTGATGAGACCACACTTGGAGTATGGTGTGCCGTTTTGGTGTCCATATCTGGGAAAGGATGTCCTTGCTATAGAGGGAGTACACTGATTCACTGATTCCTGGGAAAGCAGGTCTGTCATATGTGCAGAGATTAAATTGGTTACTTTATACCGTTTAGATGAGTGAGAGGAGATCGCACAGAAACTTATAAAATTCTAACAGGGCTAGGAAAGGTGGATTCAGAAGAATGTTCCCAATGATGGGGGAGTCCAGAATTAGGGGTCATGGTTTGAGGATAATGGTAAACCTTTTAGAACTGACGTGAGGAACATAGAACAATACAGCACAAACAGGCCCTTTGGCCCACGAGTTGCGCCGAGGAGAAATTTCTTCACCCCGAGGGTGGTAAGTGTGTAGAATTCACTACCACAGAATGTAAGTGAGGCAAAAATGTTGTCTGATTCCAAGAATAAATTAGATATAGCTCTTGGAGATCGAGGGATATGGGGAATCAGGATATTGAATTTGATGATCAGCCATGATCAAAATGAATAGCAGAGTAGGCTTGAAGGACTGAATGGTCTACTCCTGTTTCTATTTTCTATTTTTCTATTTGAATATTCTTTATGCTTTAAGCTACTTCCCCACCTGTGACCACAGACCGAGTCCAGAGGTATGGAGCCTTGTTGTATCTGGGCCCCAAGTTCAGCTTCCTTTCCCATCTCCATTCCATAACCAAATTTGCCTTTATTCATCACTACAACATTGCTTGCTTCTGTCAGACCTCCTCTTTACAACCAAAATTGCAGTGTGGGATTTTCTCACTTTTTAACTGAGTGTCAACTCAGCCTGCTGGCTCCACTGATTGGGTTCCCTCCAGACTTTTTTTTGAAACTCAAGTTAAACCAATTCTGGAGATAGGTACCATGCCCCCAGGAACCTCAGCCTTCTTGAAGTAAGGATGCCCTGATCAATAAGAAAAAAGATTCCTCATCACTCATGGCCCCTCGCAGACATAGGAGCTTCAGTCAGGGAAATTTATAAAGGGGGCTTCAGACGGGAGGTTTATGAAAGGGTGTTCAGATGGTGAGGTTTATGAAGGGAGTATCAGACAGGGAGGTTTATGAAGGAGGCTTTAGATAGGAAGTTTATGAAGGGGCCTTCAGAAAGGGAGGTTTATGAAGGAGGCTTTAGATAGGAAGTTTATGAAGGGGCCTTCAGAAAGGGAGGTTTATGAAGGGAGCTTCAAGTAGGGAGGCTTATGAGGGGGACTTCAGATAAGGAAGTTTATGAGGGGAGCTTCCCTTTTGATTATTGGCAGGGCAATAGGAATGGGAAATCCCATCAACATGCAAATCATTTGGAGACTGCATTTGGATATCTGCCCTCTAAAATTACTCTTGGTGCCATTATCCGGAACAATGGCGCATGGATTTTGCTCCCACGCAGATCTGGCGACACTATGCTTTATTTCTCTGCTTCCTCCATTGATTCAAATGTCTTTCCCGCCCGCCATAAATGGGGACATAGACAATGGCCAGGATACTATGTCCTTATCAATAACTAACCATCTTTTGGCCTGCACTCAACATGCTGATATATTTTTCAGATGCTAACAAACCTGATGTATGTCCAGTATTCTTTGTTGTGACTTGTGTTTCATAAAACTGGCAGAATTACGTTCTCATCAAGGAGTGGGATATTGTTAGTGATGGAAGGTTATTTAAAGCTTAGCGTACTGCCGGGTGAGTGAATCATTATGAGCGTAGGTGATGAGTTTTGTGCAACGTATTCATTATCAGTTTTTAAAAAAATCATGAATTGAAGGCCCCAGTGTCACAAGTCTGACTTTTAGCCAAAAAAATCAGGAAAGTGAAATATTTTGCTTTCTGTTTAAAAATAAGAGCTATATTCTATCCCTTTTCTCATTTCAATACTGTGATACTCAGTACCTCAGACATTTTCTACAGAGCTAGCTAAAAAGTTATTTAATTCTGTGCAAATGTTTACAGTGTAGCAATCATTAAACACAACAGACAATAAACTGTGAAATCTTTACGTAAGGGTAATATGCTAAAGCTCAACGCGAAGATCTCAACTTGTTTCTCATTCTGCTTTCTTCTGTTCTTTTGAAGTCTGATTTTAATTGTAAATGGTACGAGATTGGTAACAGCTCTGTGTTTGTATTCTGGCTCCACTTTTTATCGCAGTTAGATTATAAGGAGACAAAGCTGCAATCAGTCTTACAGGAAATTCACTATTTTTTTGGACATTCATACACTAGCCTGTTGCAGGCTCTTAGTAACTCTAATAAGAGACAATTAATGTTTTTTTTGCATGCAAACCATTGGACTGGCTATTGACAGATAAAGGTCCTCTACTCCAGTTGCACCATATCAAGATTTACCATTTGACACCCTTTTCAAGCTGTTTTTGAATTGGGGAGAGGATAATTTTGCATCTTTAGTACTTGGATAGCTGCATAGATCTCTGATCATAATTAGAGATGCCAATAAGATAGACAACCCATTTAAACTTTGAAGAAGGTGATTTTCTAATTTAGGCTCGGACAGCTGTTTCAAACTCTGATATTTATGACAAATTTCATGGGTTTATGATTCATCCAAACTGTTTGTTTCCAACTCCTATGTAGCTGAAGAAAATGTGAATGATGTGTCGGAGTTTTGCACATAGATCAGTTACACATTCGTTTGGATTTGAGATCACAGGACAGTTTGATTATATCTGACTTGTCATCGCTGACTGTACCCTTTCCAGTAGTAAAGCAGCAATGAAAAGATTGTCTGTTATTTCCAAAGGAAGTTGTCTGCATGATATAGTTTGTAAGTCTGATTTCTCTCTCCATTACCCCCACCCCCATCCCCACTTAGTACAATGCTTCTCACAGTCACGAAAATGTTAACAATTTAAAGAGTATTTTCAAAACATTATTATCCCTCGACATGTTGGGTTTATTGGATGTTTGGAGTGGACTTTTTTTTAGTTTATAAAACTTTTTTATTTTTCCCAACTTCTCTCTGCACTATGTTTCAAGCAATATGTATATATGTACACACACATATATAGATTTGTAGTTATCTAGCTACTTTGTATAATTTTGATTTACAACTATACATCCCGGTCCAACTATACACAATCCAGCACCTGAAGTTACACATGAATATAATGATACAGAGAAATGATTGCTGTATTCTATAAATAAATCTATTAATCTCCTAACTCACAATCTTGTAATTTTATGCTGTCCCCAGACTTTAACATTGAAATCTTCTGACTTTTGTTCATTTTTTTTAATACTTCTTTTTCATCTTTAATTGCTTTAAGCTTTTCATTCTTAAAGTAGTGTAGTGATACTATGATGCGAAGACTGCCATTTCCTTAGAAAGAGAAGGAGTTGACTGCTAAAGTATTCTGAGCTCTGTGGCATGCTTGGCTGAGATACAAATGAGCCTGTATGCGCGCATTCATATGGAAAAATTCCACATGCTGCCATCCAAATATCTTAATTTTATTGGTTAAGTTTATTGGTGTTTATTCGTGTTGTTGAGGAACTAACTGTCCTGCCAGCCCTTTGTTTGAAACAGACAGTTTGTATCACCCTTTTCTTTGAGTCAGAAGGTTGTGTGATTGCATTCCGCCATAAGCCTTGAGCTGACATTCTGGTGTGGGACTGAGGAAGTGTTGGAGATTTCATTTTTCGGATGAGACATTAAACAAACTCTCACTTGCCTATTTTGATCCTGGTGGAAGTTCACAACCTCATTACCATTATTCTGAAAAAACACAGAATTCTTGCATTTTCCTGGCTGTTAGTTCAACCTCAATCAGTATCAATATAAAAATGTATTAACATCTGTCATTCATCTCATTGGTGTTAATGGGATCTCGCCATATATTCAATGGTCGTCGGATTTGCCAGCATAAAACCAGTTATTGTCAAATTTCCAATCGTTCATTAATGTTGTGAGCTTAATTGAGACATTTTCGAGTGAAATAATAAGATGCTGTATAATTGCAAGTCTTTAATTGCTTTTTGCCAGAATTTGAAAGGTTAAAACTTTAGGTTAGGCTCTGAAACTTTTTTTAAAAGTTTGGTTTGCACTGACTGCAATGTGAAACTACCTCCTTGAAGTGCTCTCACGCTGCTTGCCAGAATTCAATCCAGGCAACTTTACTCTCCAGTTATGCAACCTATTTTGTGTTGTTGAGAAGGGGCTTTGGTTTTTGTATCAGTACAAAACATTGCAGTATGATCAACTTGTGAGTAAAATTATACCCTCAATTATTTGGTAGTAACTTTTGTAATGTGCCAATTCCATGCTGACTTGTGAAGACTGCTTGTCAGTAAGCAATTGATTCCTTTGCTATATGGTTAAAATTTAATTGTACATAAACCTACAAGCTAAGTTATTTTGTTAACTCCCTTAGAAGCAGTGATAGCAGAGACTTGATTCTTTGCAAAACTCTGGAAGAGCAAATGACAACAGCAGAGAGGGTGAGCAGGATACACTAGAGGGCATGGGATCCATGGATAGTAGAACAAGCATCAGTTTGCTTTCACATTGATTTTGTTTGCAATCAATCCAATACCATTTTTCTTCAAAGCACACCAGTGTTGAGTAAGACCTTGGACTTATAGTTTAATATAAAACATTTATCAGCCTCAATTAAATCTGTTTTCCTTGGAAAAGGTATATGCAGGAGATGAAGGAGATTGTTGAAGTCTCCAGCATCACCTAATATTTTGTTGTTTTATGCGGGAGAAGAAAGTATGCCTTTTGACTTGGAGTCACCATAACTCTTCTTCACTTCCTGTTGTCCCCCATTCTTCTCCTAATTTTGCTGCATTCAAAACTCTCTCTACCAGATCCCCCTTTTCACTACTTTCCTGCCAGTTCCATCTCCATCATTCACTTAATTGCTGCACGTCCCCTCTCCGCACAACAGATGTGCATAACATTTCAGTCTCAAATGGGCTATTTTCTTCAATGTTACCATAATCTTTGCTGATCTCTGAGGTATTGGTTCCTGATCTTGTCCTCTCTCTTCACTCTACATATGTATCCTAACATTGGCATTGCATTAATATCTGGTTTATCTTCCTCTCTTGATGTTGCTCGAGTTTCTGCACTATATAACAAGAACAGTCTCACAATTGTAGGTTCTCCCTTTCAGTATCAGCTGTAATTTTCTGTCATACAACACTCCATTATACTTCCTCCAGTTACTCCAACCAAAGCTAAACTGTTGCTTAATTTCTATTCCCCTACTTCCAATGTTCTGCAACTATTGACGTCAGTTACTCAAAATGACTCTCTTTCCACAGGTCTTCCCAATCTTTTCCCCCAGGATCAAACTAAGGGTTTATATATTACAGCCTCAGTTTGACGCTCCAACAGTGCTGAACTTCCTCAGTATTAAATGCCAGCTTGGATCATAAAATGAAATTCATTAGAATGAGAAATGCTTCTTGATAAATCAAGTCATGTCTTAGTCATCAGGTAATTTCTTGAACAGTGCAAGACAATCCAGAGAGTAGCATTTTCTTTGGCTTCATTTTGAGATAGCAATTTGTTACATTAACGTAGATGATATTTAAGCTGACTTATTGTTATTTACATTACTTATAATAATTTTCCAATTAATTAAGTGTGAGTTTCTTACAAATTAGTTTCCACCACCATATTCTTTTCATTAGTAAAGTCTAATGTATTAGTCTAATGGAATTAAGCGAGCTTCCAAAATTCATAGTCCTGAGTTTTATCTAGAGAAACCTTGTCTGTTGGAGCAGGATTAGAAAATGCTGGAAAAACTCAACAGATCTGGTAGCTTTTGTAGGGAGTTTTTCCAGCATTCTCTGTTCTTGTTCAGATTCCAGCATCCACATTATTATTATACTTATTCTTGTCTATTGGAGCTTCCAAATCTCAGAACATGTAAACAAGGATTTCAATTTATATTAACATCTCAACACATCTCTTGGAAGTATCTTGAAGTACTTCACATACAATCCGTACTTTTTTTTGAAGTACAGTGATTGTCCTGTTAGCAAACACGGCTGCAGTTTTCTTCTCAAAACAAACATTTTTTTAGGAGTAAAATACCTTATGAGCACTGGAAAACTGAAATATGAACAGAAAATGCTAGAAATCCTCAGCAGGCCAGGCGTGGCTGTGGAAAGAGAAACAGAGTTGATGTTTCAGACTGAAAACCTTTCCTCAGAATATCTAAGACATTATCATGTCTTCTCTGGTGCACACATAAGAAGTCTCACAACACCAGGTTAGAGTCCAACCAGATTATTTGATAGTAATCCCACAAGCTTTCGGGGTTTGCCCCTTCGTCAGGTGAATCCATCTGACTGATTCACCTGACAAAGGGCAAACCCCAAAAGCTTGTGGGTTTACTATCAAATAAACTGATTGGACTTTAACCTGGTGTTGTGAGACTTCTTACTGTGTTTATCCCAGTCCAATGCCGGTATCTCCATATCATTCTCTGGTGCAGTCAGGCTTGAATCACACATTCTTTTTTAAATTTGGACACTCGTTCAAGCAGATTATAGACCAATGTAGCACATTGTTAGATGATTTGCAGTAATAATTTGAATATAATCTTCATTAAGTCCGAAATGTTGGTTAATCCATGTAACCTATTCACATCTCAACTGTCTCTTTGGTCAGCTGAAATTTTTTTCCCCTCAACATGTGCAGATGACAACACTTAATTGCTCTTGTATGGGACACATATGGGACCATCCTCACTATTTACTTTCATTATTGGTTTTGTAAAATACATCAAGGCTATGCTGCAACTTTCTTGATTTAATGTGCTCCACGTACATTTTATCTACATAACAGACTGGAAAATTCCACTTGCCAATGAATGGGGGATGATATAGTAAATTGACCAACCCAAGCTATTTGCCAGATTATAAATGACATCCACGTATTTGTCAATCAATCTTCAATTCCTAATTGCTTTTCTGTTCTGTAGTTCTCCCCGATCCACTTTGGCCAATTTTAGTCTAAGTCCAAGAAGCTGTTTTGCAGTGGAATACAATGTTAAATTTTAAAAGGGGATTTTTGGTTTGACAAATGAGGACTCTCTGCTGATGTGAGGTTACACAGAAACTCCATTTCGTCTTTCCATTGTGAAGCGTAGAAGTAAATATTACTTTGGGAAGGATGTGGTGGGAACATGTTCAATTGATGGTATTCCATTGTGTCTAACAAAGTTTAGTTAGGAAATTCATTAGTCGTCATTTTTTTGCAGGAAATCACCAGTTTCATTGCTGTCTGGCAGGACAGAGTAGGCACAGTAAGAAGTCTCACAGCATCAACCTCAGGATAGAAAAGGACAGGCAATGTAGAGTCTCAACTGCCTAGATGGTACCCAACTTCAGTATATTGCTCAGTGACCTTGTCTATTGGATGTTAATGTGAGTGCTGCTTTCACAATGGAGCTGATTGCTCATGGACGTAGTGTGAAAATCAACATAGCTTCTGTCTCTTGAATGGAAACCTGCTGAGTAATATGTTTGAATAATTGAGAGCTTGTACCAATCAAAAAATATTAAACAGGCTGAGAACTCTTTTCTCTTAAAAGGGAAGATTGAGGGGAAGACATGATGGAGGTCTTTAAGATTATAAAGGAATTTAATAGGGTAGATGTATACAAGTCATTTTCACTTGTCAGTGAGGTCAGAGTCAGAAATATAAAATGGCCACCAGTAATCCAGTAGGGAATTGAGGAGAAATGTCTTTGCCCAGAGACTGGTTTGGAAGTGGAATTGCTGCCACAGTGGGTAGTTGAAGTGAATACCGTGGATGCATTCATGAGGAAGCTGGGTAAAAATGAAGGGGAAAGGCATGGAGGGATAAGCTAATGAGGAGGTTCAATGAAGAAGGATGGAAGGAAGCTCATTTGGAACTTAAGTAGCAGCACAGTACATGTGCAGTCTAGCTCACTAGACTGCTTTTATGCCAAATGCTTTGTAATGTTCTGATAAGTTCATAAAGTTGCAGCACGTCATTCCTGTGCTGGTGCATACTCCTCAAATTAAGTTGTCACTTTAGATTCATTTCCACACGCATTTTCTACATATCCTTTTACTTTCTCCTTTTCATTTCTTCCTGCATGAGGATGAACTACTTGTAGAGGAACCCTGCTCGTTGTCCACTTACCCAAATTGAGCAAACAAAACGCAAGAACCAATCATCCATTTTGCAGTGTTCAACTTCCAGCATCTCTTGATGTCCAGATATAAGTGAACCATAGTTACAGGTTTGTCAAGCATAGAGCTTCTAAAAACTGGCCCACTGCACAAAACTGAGCAAAAGAACATTGCTGCTAGCTGCAGACTCCAGAGTCACAATTGCACAAATATTTCTACTTAGGCCGGTGTTAATGAATCACCTAGTAGGATGTGCTTTGTAGTACAATTTGCAGAAACCTAAATAACCCTAACAGCACTGTGTGTTGAAATTAGATATGAGATTATTTCAATTAAAAAATGCAACTTTCGCCTCAGCGTATGGACTAAATAAGATCTTTAAATTTTGAAACGGCAACATTTATGATTATTCCTTAAGTAGGAACATTGATTGACATGTTTAGATTTACTTTGGTTCCCAATTTACACAAATGAGCTCATAAACTGTGATGTCTGTAACTCCTAATTACACACTTGCTAACTGATAATCGCTCTGATAAAGATCAGAATGGAAGAGACTTGTCATTTGGAGCTTATTTCATCACATCAATTAACCTTTGCGCTTTACTTAACAGGCGCAATCATCCCCTTTGTCTCTCCTCCAGAATGACCACTGAACTGGAGTCTGCCTTGACTATTTTATGACCTTGGGAGTAATTGAAAACTCATTATATGGCAATTATTTTCATGAGGATGAAAATTATCTTGTAATGTCATCATCAGCGTCTGGCAGCTTGTTTGATAGGTGCTGTGGGAGTCTATTGATGAGGTTAATAAAGACCTAGGCATATCTAGGGATTGGACCAGGCTTTAGATATATATGTTAAAGTCTTATTGCTGACGTTTCTGGATTACTTATTAATCTGGGTCAAAAAGGTACTAGTAGTTTAGAGATAATGAAGGTAGATATTTGCAAGCTATTTTTGGTTAGACAACGAGAATAAGCTAAAGTGTCGTGAGCATTCTTTAGTCCTTGAAAAACTGTAGTTAGATCTAAGATCTGGAGGTAACAGAGATTGTTGAATTTAAACCTCATATTCACAAAGTGTAAACTGTATTCTTCCTCTGCGCATTTCTGTAATATTTATGATAACCTTTTAAGGACAGAAAATGCCTCAAATGTAAGGTGGATCAGTCAGCAGATGTGGAGAGAGCAAACAAATCAGATGAACGTCCTTCAGACCTGAAACATCAGATGAGGATGGATATATTAATAAGAATTAACCCCCCCTCATTTCTCATCAGGTAATCCCAGTGAGCAATGATGAGTGGAATAATGTCACAGATCACATTTACAATCAACAGCAGTGTAAAGAAAAGGGGACATCTAATCTGAATGGGGCACACTATGAACAGCGATTGTAATGTACTAAATTAGAAGTTGTCTCATATCATTATTTATCAGTTCTATCGTGGAATCCCAAAATTTGACCACGAATATGTAGTCACAAATATGTACAAATATGAACTTAAGTGCAACATTTTTATGCAGAGCGAGATGAGAATGTGGAACTGATTGGAAGTGAGAGGGATGCTTTTGAGCGGCAGTTTGGTAAACACATGAGGGAGGAAGGAATAGAGACACCTCTTGATGGAATAAGATGAAATGAAGTGGGAGGAGATTCTTACAAAGCATAAACACTGGCATGGACTTGTTGGACCAATGTCTGTACTATTAATTCTATAAAGAAATATCTATGTTCAAAACATTAACTTGTTTGTTTTCTCCGCGTATGTTGGCAGACCCGCTTTGAAATTTCAGCATCTTTTTTTCCTTTTGCAGTTTTTTTTAACTTCAGGGAATTGTGTTGTCCTTTTGAATTTGTTTGCTCAGTTCTTCACTGTCAGCCAGAACTGCTGCAAACATACTTGGTGGGTTTTATTTGTAGATGTACCGGAAGTTTCCATGGAGGGGCTGCAGAGGCCCAACTGTTACTCTTCCTCCACTGAAATGAAAAACTGTGGTTTATCATAGATAAATAGAATCTTACAGTGCAGAGGGAAGCCATTCAGCCCATTGAGTCTACACTGACCACAATCCATCCCCATACCCCATGCATTTACCCTAGCTAGTCCCCTGACACTAAGGGGCAATTTAGCATGGCCAATCCACCCAACCCGCAGATCTTCGGACTATGGGAGGAAACTGAAACACCCTGAAGAAACCCACACGCACGTGGAGAAAATGTGCAATCTCCACATAGACAGTAATCCATACCGGGAATCAAACTCAGGTTCCTGATGCTGTGAGGCTACAGTGCTAACTACTATACCGCTCCAAATGGCATTCTATACTTAGAAAACAAGTAAATAAAGCAGGTAATCTGTAGGATTTAAACTAAAGTTCTTGTCAAAAAGTGGGCACGTTTGGATTAGATGTTAGAACTGACTGATTTCAGTACAGTCAATGCAAATCAAGAATATGGCCCAAATACATCCTGTTCTCCTAAGAATGCTAGGTTAAAATCTCTCTTATACATTTCAGTCTTATCATTTGTAGTTACTTCATCAATCTCTGTGGTTGACTAGGAATGCAATATTTGTCATTCCTATAATAAAAGCAGGTTTGGTTTTAAGGCATGTTTTTGCTGTAGTAAAAATGAAGTTAAATGCTTCACCCTTGAAATCACCTCATTCCCTGAATGCCTTCTCCAGGTAGAGTTGCACTTCTGCCTTCCCTTTGAGTCTCCAAGAGTTAAAAGTTAATCTTCGAGTTACTTCTGCAAACAGTCTGTGGAAAAACCTTGGTGGCGCTTTTTTAAAAATGATTATTTTTCATTTTCCTTGATCATCTGTTTAAAAATATGAAGTGAAGAGAAAAGACTGTTGAATCGTGAGCCGGTCAGTTGACAGAAAATCTGTTCAATTCCAACTGGTGCGGAAACTCAGGATACCATTCGGGTGAGCTGACCAGGGAACAGGAGAGAGTTCAGAGTGAGAGCCTGGGGATGGCGGCTGAAGATGGGAGATCATCTGATGGAACCTGTAAGAATAGATCACACCAGTGTTAGCAACCCAGCCCCACCCAACTGATTTGCCCTGAGTCTCTGGGACCTGTCATTTCAGTAGAATATGACATATTGGAACTATGATAGCTCTCGTGGAATGGGCTAAATTCAAGGCAGGAATTTTACATTGTTCTCTTGCTAGATGTTGTTTATATTGACTTAACAGCTAAATTCTAAATTCCCTTTATCTTTATTCTTATCATTAAATCTTGAACAGGTCTACTTTTTTTCCTAATTTCTTTTACCATTTACAATGAGTTCCAGCAAAAACACAATCGTTACTTTCAGTGATGTAAACTTTACAGCACATTAAAGTCACTTGTGCTCATTTTGGTCATGTATTGTTGAATATGGTCACCCATGCTAGACTGTTAAGAGAGGCAAAAATATGGTATGAGATATTTCACTGTCAGCTATTTCCCAAACACTCTTAGGCATATTTTGTCCCTTTAACGTACATGCTTATGAGACATCTTTGAATGAAGAATTTAATCGATTAACAAAGCTTTGATTTTGCTTCTCTGAGTTCAAAGTTTTCTGAGGCAAGGTTATTATTCATTACCAGTCTCTGTGCCACTTCCCCCTCCCTGACCCAGCTTATGCTCTGCAAAAGTTGAAATGAAAAGTAGATAAAAGCTTTGAATCTTTTAGAGTAGAACAGAAGCCAAAGCATGGAAGAAAAAAGAAAGGAACTAACTACAGCTTTGTATGACTGTTCCTGTAGTTATAATTGTGACTAGATGCAAATCAGTGCACAAACAATCTACAGGGTCCAAGACAAATCCATTCAATTTTGACATTCGTGATGAGACCAAACTTTCTTATTTGGAAGTTGTGAAGATTTTTGGGCAGCAACAAATGTTTCTCTAGTACTCTGTGCAAAGAATTATTCCTGTAAGGGAGACTTCTCTCTTGATGTTTACAGGCCCAAGTGTGATCTCATGTGCACAATGTCTCAATACTGTTGTTTGCCTCCAGGAGAGTGTCACAAAAATGTCATGCTTTGATCATTTTTAGAAAATAGAAGTGTAGTTGTTCTGGTAGAAAGTGTGGTTTAGGATAACATCTACAAATCAGTTTAATAAAAGGTGAATTTTAATAGCAATAAAGGATTTCACAACAAATTCCATACTGTAACATTTACCCCACTTGGATTACAATTTCTCAGTTCATAAATAATAAAAATAATTGCACTTCATTTGCACTTTCATACCATAGAACTTGGAGCAATAGTTGTAGCTTGGAACTTGTAGATGACAATAAGTCCATTCCTCTGAAACCTTCGTGTGTTGACTTCCATATTGGTGGAACTGCTGAACTGGCCAAGTGCTGAAACACATTTCCCTTTGTGCCAGAGGCACACTGTGGGATATCCTCAGCGATGAGAACCAGATGGCGGAAGTTCAGGTTCCTGAACTGATTTCTGAACTGATTTTTAAGCCTATGGTAGTGGAAGTGGAATTCTCTCCCACAAAAAGTAGCAGGTGCTGCTTCAGCTAATGCCCTAAAATCTGAGATTAATGGATTTATGCTTGACAAGTGTATTAAGGAATATGGAACCACAGCACGTTTATTAGTATTAGGGGAAAAAAAAATCAGTTATGACCTTATTGAATGGTGGCATAGGCTCAGGGGGTCAATAACAATGTTGTGTGTCTGTGACATCCAGAGCTATTTTGTCATATAGTAGGCTTGGGGTCACAATGCATACTCAAAAAAGTTAAATAATTCTCTAGCTGCTCGTACCAACAGTCCCTGCAGGTGGCCTGGGGGTGGCTTCAAAGGGAATTCCCATTGACAGTGGCAGGACCAGAAGATCCCACCATTAGCAAATGGCATACTGCTGAGAAAAATGCTGAGAGGAGGCTAGACCATCTTGCCCATCATTTCTAATAAAATATCAATCACTTCCACTTGCATGCCCAGTCACAAAACTAAGAAAGGTAATGGCAATTCATTACATTTGGGGCAGCAGGTTAGCACTGCTGCCTCATAGCGCCAGGGACCCACATTCATTTCTCGGCTTGGGTCAATGTCTGTGCAAAGTCTGCACTTTCTCCCCGTGCCTGCATGGGTTTTCTCTATGTGCTCCACTTTCCTCCCATAGTCAAGGATGTCAGGTTAGGTGGATTAGCCATGCTAAATTGTCCCTTAGTGTCAGAGAGACTAGCTAGGTAAATGCATGGGGTTCTGGGGATAGGACTTGGGTGGAATTATGATTGGTGCAGACTCCATGGGTTGAATGGCCTCCACCTGCACTGTTGGATTCTATGATTCTATCTGACAAAAATACTACAAAACATCCTGGTTAATTAGGTTGACTATACATTCCAAAATTCAACACATGGCAATTCTGGGCAAAACCACCAGTTCAAGCCCAGGTGTTTGGGAGAATCTGAGACTTAAAGCAACAACAAATGAAAGCACTAAAAGTACGTGAAAACAATTTAATCAATTTATTGATGTTTTCGTGAAAACGTGTAGTTGTTTTGAATGTTTAAGCCTTGTTTAAACCAGCATTTTGTGTAGTAGACACTTCTGTTCTTGAAACAATTGTTATTGAAAATGGAAAAAACAACCGTAGGACACGATGGCTACATTGGACGTGTGGGATATCATACACTTGTATGTGAATTAGCAGCTATTCAGTGTCACATAATCTGAGCAAATCTTATATATGGAAAATATCTGTTATAGCTCCACCAGCAGGAATAATAGATGCAGGTCGTACAGCTCACAATAAGTATTCAGGAAAACCTGCTCCTTGTGTTTTAAATTTAATGTTATTTAAATTTTCAGAACAAATTAATTTTGAGGCCGACTCATTATTTCCAGCAGCATTCCCAGAAGTAAAAGTTCAGAATGTTAGCCCAGTGCAGCACCCAATTCCTCAGTTTCTACTATAAAGATGGATGGGAAATTAAAAAGAAAACCTTACTGCTTAGAACACTACAGCACAAACAGACCCTTCAGCCCACAAGTTGTGCCAATCATATCCAGACCTACCAGGCCATAAAACTATCTGTAACTCCCAATCCCATTAAATCCCATGTACTCACCCAGAAGTCTTTTAAAAGACCCCAGTAAGTTTGCCTCTACCACCACTGACGGCAGCTGATTCCACTCACTCACCACCCTCAGTGAAAAACTTCCCCCACATCTCTTCTGTACTTGCTCTCCAGCACCTTAAACCTGTGTTCAGTCTTTGGGCCCCAACTGTTTACAGTCTATATTAAGGACTTGGATATGTTGCCAAATTTGCAGTTGACACTTAAATAGGTGAGATAATAAGTTGTAATAATGAAATAAAAGTTCAAATAGACATGGATAGGTAAAGTAAATGAGGCAAAATTTCACCACTTTAACGTGGTGAAGTATGAGGTTATCCATTCTGGTAGGAAAAATACAAAGACAAATTATTATCTAAATGGAGAGAAACTTTGGAATGCTTTAGTGAAGAGGGATTTGGGTGTCATTATGCATGAATCGCAGAAAATTAGTATGCAGATGCAGCAGGTAATAAGGAAAGCATATGGATCTTGGCATTTTTTGCCAAAGGAGTAGAATATAAAAGTCGTGAAGTGTTGTGGCTACAGTACAAAGCATTAATGAATGGCACTTATTGTGTGCAGTTTTGATTCCCTTAGTTGAGGAGGGATGTAGTTGCAGTGCAGGTGGCTCAGAGGAGGTTCAGTAGGTTGATTCCAGAGATGAGGAGTTGGTTTTACTAAGATAGATTGGGCAGTTTAAACCTATACTCCCTGGAGTTTAGAAGAATGCGTGGAGGTCTAATTGAGGTGTATCAGATAATAAGGGGGATTAACAAAATAGATGTAGAGAGGATGTTTCCTCTTGTGGGGCAATCTAGAACAAGTGGTCATAGTTTTAGGATAAGGGGCGGCAGATTTAAAACAGACCTGAGGAGAAATTACTTCCCTCAAGGATTCGTGAGTCTGTGGATTTGACTACCCCAGGACGGAGTGAATGCTGAGACTTCCAGTGTAAGAAGAGGTGGACAGAGTTTTAATTAGTGAGGGTTTGGATGGCAATGGTGAATGAGATGGTAAGTGGGGTTGAGGCCAACATGAGATCGACCATGACTCTTAAATGGCTGGGGAGGCTCAAGGGACTAAATTGCCTACTCCTGTTCCAAGTTCTTATGGCTGTTTCTTATGATGATGGATTTCTGATCAGACTGCCATCACATTTTCATCTTCAATTTAGTACTGCGCATGTGGGCCAGCTTTTAAAAATATTCTCTGATGAATTAAATGTGAATTTATATGAAAACAATGTTGTTAAGAAAAATCTTAGAATTGTACAACTCAGAAGGAGGCCATTCAGACAATGGTGTCTATGTTAGTGATTTGAAAGAACTATCAAATAATTTCATAATAATTTCAGCATCAACAGGATTAGTATTGACCAGAAACTGAACTAGACTAGCCACATAAAAACTGTGGCTACAAGAGCAGGTCAGAACTGGGAATCCTTGGTGGGTAACTCACCTTCTTGCTCCCTGAAGCCTGCCCATTATCTGCAAAGCACAAATCAGGATTGTGATGGAATACTCTCCATTTGCCTGGAGTGCAGCTCCACTAACACTCAAGAAACCTGACATCATCCAGAGCAAAGCACACTTGATTGGCACACCTTCCACAAACAGTCACTCCCTTCATCACCAACACCATCTGCAAGATATACTGCAGGAACTCATCAAGGCTTATTAAGCAGCAGCACTTTCCAAACCCAAAACCACTGCTATCTGAAAAGACAAGGGCAGCAGATGCATGGAAATACTATTAGCTGGTTCCCTTCCAAAGTCACTCAGCATCCTGACTAAAGAATTATATTGCTGTTCCTTCACTGTCATCAGGTCAAAATCCTGAAATTTCTTTCCTAACAGCACTGTGGGTGTACTTAAACCACGTGGCCTGCGGTGGTTCAAGAAGGCAGCTCACCACCACCTTCTTGAGGGCAATTTTGGATGGGCAGTAAATGTTGACCTAACCAGTGATGCCCATCTTTTTAAAAAATACTGTCAACTTTATAATATAAAAATGTTTTGTAACAATTGAAATTGTGCCACTTGAAATTGTACATGTTTTGTATCCATATAAAAATTGCAATTGATACTTAATTTGATAAGTAACTGGGGCATCCTGTAGCATAGCCCCTTATTCTGTCTGTACCTGTAAAGTCCACACTTATTACCTCATCGTTCTCTTGTCTCCTATAGATGAAAACTTATTTCACTCAAGATAAACTATTAGGATTGCCTGAAGTTTGGGACCTCTGTAGTCCTTTAAATGGTCAGTAAATTGCAACCAGTAAGCTTGTGGGTGTATCAATGAGTTAGTGCTGAAATCTAACTCTGGGAAATGTCCCGACCTGGGAAGGTTTCACCTGTAATTATTGTGTTTAATGAGAACCTAACCCTTTTATTTACACTGTGGTAATTAATCTGCTTGAGTTATTTGCTGTGGTTGTCCAGGTACCCAGGTAAATATTAGGTTGAATTTTTTTAACTTGTCCCACAGCAAAATGCCTCAAATTACAGCTTTCTAATAGAATTACCGCTGAGTTTGAACTTATCACAAAGCGACCACACAATTGTGCAGCTCGAATGACATCACTGAGGGCACAGCTTGAGTTAGCATCTCTTATATTACTTTTGTGCAGTGAAGTTTACATTACGTTGTTACTCGTGGCTGCTGTTGATCCTTACTGTTTGATATTCACCTTTTTAATAAACCCAATTTTTATATTACAAACCAAACTGCATAAAACTATGTTTTATACCCTCATTCTGGTTTGTGAAGTTTTAGTCTGTTGTTTGAAAGATACCAAGTCTCATTTGAAGTGTTAATTTTAAGTTTCTTAATGATGAAGAAAATATAATTCTTCAAAACTAAATTTTGAAAATCCACGACAAGAAGTTTTTTTTACCTTTTGACCATAGGTGGAAGGAGAGTTCTGTTGTCAGTAGAATGCTTTGGGTTTCTGCAATGCTGAGCAAAGCACGGAGAATGAGCTCAAAAGCTGGAACAACATTGCAGAATGTTCTGGCCCAGTTTAGTCACTAGTGTACTCTATGTCCTTAACGCATGATGATGATGATAACCTAATAGCATTAACTATTTTGTCTTTGGTACTTCAAGTTTATCAAGAAATAATTTGCAGTCGATTAGTGGAAATACTGTGTCCAGTGTATGTGTTATGCAATAATCGCAGTAAATGTGTACTTAATTTTGGACTTCCTGCCTCTTTCCTTGCAATTTAAATGGTTTCTATTAAATGCAGTTTGCAGCGAGACAGCATTGGTCCCCATTGTTTGTTACCCTGTTGCCAATTTCTTAACTTCTTGGAAACTGTAGGATTTGGCCGTTGTACCAATTAGTAGATTTACCGTCAAGGCCCAAGTTTTTTGTAGCGATGTGAAACACAAATGATACTTATGAAGTGTATAACTTTCTGTAGAAATCCATGCCTGCTCTTTTTTTTAAAAATTCTGCCAACTCATTTTGAAATGTTTCTGAGAGATTGTTGCATTGAAAGCATTACAAAATGATACAAATCTCCTCACGTGCTGTATTCCTTGTTGCCATTGCGGAACTGGTGAGCAGGTTACAGAAGCTATAACTAAAATACAAGAAATGAGCGTAAAGTTTCAGCAACTCATAGCAGACCCTTGGAAGCATTAACTCGTTCGCTGCCACAGACAATTCATTATGAATTTTAATAGTGTGAAAAAAAGCATCAATTGCATCTCCTTCCACCTATGGTCAAAAGGTAAAAAAAAACTTCTTGTCATGGATTTTCAAAATTTAGTTTTGAATAATTATCTTTTCTTCGTCATTAAGAAATTTTAAAATTAACACTTCAAATGAGACTTGGTATCTTTCAAACAATGGACTAAAACTTCACAAACTAGAATGAGGGTATAAAAGATTGTTTTATGCAGTTTGGTTTGTAATATAAAAATTGGGTTTATTAAGAAGGTGAATATCAAACAGTAAAGGCATTTGAAGACAAGATTACCACCAAACCATGTGAGCTTTTTTAGGACAGGTGACCAGAAAGCTTGGCAAATAGGGATCTAATAGTGTCTTAAAAGGAGAGAGAGCTAGAGGGAGATAATTCCACAGCACAGAATCTAGATGGCTGTTGGCAAAACCTCAACTGGTGAGGCAAAGGGAGTGGAGAATTCAGAGTTGGTGGAATACAGAGCTCTTGGAGGGATGTAGGCCCATTGGAATTTACAGAAATTATAACAAAATTATATTTCATCATGTATTTTGTTTAACTGTAATTAAGATCTCATTTTTCAATAGTCAGATCGAAGTGACATTTTGGGGGCATCTGCCTGTTTATCAGGAAGCTTTCAAGTAAGCTTGGCTGCAGTAATGGTTTGAACCAATTGTGCCAGTGCTGCATATCTTGTTGCTTGTCACTGTTCCCACAGTATTTCACTTGCTACAGTGCATGCCCCTTTTGTTAAACTTTATATCGCTTAAAAATAAAAGTTTAACATCTAAATTTGCAGGAAACATGATATGCCAGGCATCCACGAGCAACCAACTTTAGACGCTTTTAGTTCAGTACAATTAGGAAGTGCCTTGAATGACCTAAGGAAGAGGAGAAATAACAAGAGAAAACAAAGCTGCTTTTCACAGGTACTGTAGCAGTGCAGCCCATAATCCTGTCAGTGAACATGTACTTGTGCTCTGTGACATATTGCACCAAATCATTGGATAATGACCAACCCCAAAAGAGCAGGCTTTAACTTTTTAATCAATCACATGCTGTACTTTGGATCATGCTGCTTGACGTCTCCAGGGTGTCCTTTCGTGCCCTGCAATATTGATGCCAAAAGTCCTCAATAGTAGCAGTACATGATGAAAAAAACTGAGATGCAGCTATTGCAGACGGAACTAATTTACTGGTTGCTGAGTTAACCTGTGCTTGGCCAGAATACGGCTGAGTTACAGCTTCATGCAACTACATTGCTCCTTCTGCACTGACCAAACTGCCTGAGTAAATTATTACACTTGGATATAAATGTTGGATACTATATTCTTGCACACCAGTGCCACCACCCTAAATACAGTCTTTTTGCTGAATAATTTATTGCTATTCTTGAGGCTCATTGCCATCCAGTTTAAACTTTCAGCCTCTCTTTCCGAACAATCGTATTGCTTTGATTTGTTTAAGAGCCAGCAGTTTAATTTTCAGCCATATGGGATGAAATATAATGAAAATAGATAGATTTCTCTGGTGGCCATTGTGAATTCAAGTTGCGAAAACCACCCTTCAGTCAACGAAATGCTTTTGAAATCAAGAAAATGGAATAGTCTATTTGCACACAGCAAAGTTTCACAATTAGTAAGATAATGATCTGATACTTTGTTTTAGGCAATGTTGAGGGATAGATGTCAACTGAGACATCAGAGAAAATCCCCTTGATTTTCTTTGAATATTGTCATTGTATCTTTTATGACCTTCTGTTAGGGTAGGCAGCTTAGCGCCTCATTTGACAGACGGTAGCTCTGAAAGTGCAGTAGTCCCTGAGTACTGTCCTGAAATGTCAGCGAAGATTATGTATTTGGATATGTTGAGGTACTCCACTCACTCTAGAAACTGCAAGGAGGCTTGAGGTCATAATCTTTTGACTGAGAACTGGGGCTTATGAGCTAAAGAACAATCAAACCTGTTTAATCTCAGAATGATGGCAATAAACATTTTTTAAAAAACATATATTTAAAAATTTCTTTCTGACCTCCTCCTAATCCATGAATACAAATCCTCCCTCAGCTACTAGCACGTGTGCAAAAGCAGACTGGGGTAGCATGCCCTTTCATTTCTTCTCTATTTCCTGTTCTCCAATGTTCTATGCCTCCCTGTGGCTCTATTAAGAAGTTTGACGTGATGATTTGTGAATATATAAACATGCTACTATAGTAATGTGTCCCAAAGCAATGACACCCTTGTATTGGAGGAAATTATCTTCTCTGTTGAAACCATTCTCTGGTAGAATTGTGGTAAACATCGTTATAATAGTCTCTAGTGCTGTCTCCTGCTGAAGACTTCCATTAAAACATGATATTGTCACCAAAACATTTGTGATCCAGATTTTTTTCCATTTTCCCTCACATCAATGCACTTGTGAATCAAAAGGTATTTTAAAAAAATTATATGTAATGTCTAAAATGAAGATATCATAATCTGATCATGTTCCATCTTGATAGGATAATACTGTGTAATTTAACATGGGCACATACAACAACACTTCATTATTATGTTGCTTTTGATTTGGGGTTTGATTGCAGCTTTTAGACCAACTAGCAAGATCATTCCATGATCCCCATGTGGTTCCAAGACATTTTAATACAATACATCCTGTTACTTGGAATATAACGTTACTTGAGAAAATTGTTCTGCTAATTATCAGTCATGATATCATTGAGTTGCGGAGCAGATGCAATGGGCCAAATGGCCCACTTCTGCCCTTACATCTTGTAATCTTACATATGAATTTATTCGAAGTATGCGGAGAAGTGGACCATCTTCCTCTGTGATTCATCTTCGATTGAAAAACTGTGAACAAAATACATGAAATATATAGATCATTAATAAGAATGGGATTTTAAAAAGGTCTTGATTATGATTACAAATACGTGCCAAATATTTTTTGGAAAATATTTTTATTTTCACTCAGAAAATTCTCATGTTGAGAGTTTAAATCAGTCAATCCAGTGAATATTCACAGGAGCTGTGGTTGGAGGTTGGGTTCTGCATCAGCTGAAGGTAGAAATATGATGCATGGCTCCAAGTTTCTCTCAAAGGAGCTCTCAAGAAAAATCTTAAATCTGATTTTATTTATCTGCTGACAACTGTTCCCTCACCAACTGCACTTATTATAAGCTTTCCAGTTTGCCTTTGGTAATTGTAATCGTACAATAAAGGAAGAATGAACTTGCATTTTTATAACACATTTCATGATCTCAGAATCATTCTAAAGTGTTTCATGGATGGCAAAGTACCGTTTCATCTGCAGTCACTGTCATATTGGCAGGAAGAGTGCTAATGAGGCTCCTCATCCCTTCACTGGGTTCTCACCTCACTTTGTACAAATTGTTTGAAATTACTCAGTAAATGTCCCCCTTCCTGAATGCCTCTGTGAACTCATGTTCTACCTATTTCCCTGCCCTCCCATTATTTTCCAAGAAAGTGACACTGAGTGCCATTGACTCTTTCTACACTTCCCGCTGAAAAAGCAGCCAGCATAATGAAGGACCCCATGCACCCGGAACATGCTCTTTTTTGCCTTTTTCTGTATGAGATCGTGTATGAACTTGACTCAAAAACAGCTTCTTTCCTGCTGCCATCAGACTTTTGAATGGACTTAACTCACACTAAGTTAATCTTTTTCTCCTAGCTATGACATCATATGTCATCTCACTCCTTTCCTTCTCTATGTATGGTATGTTTTGTCTGTATAATGTGCAACAAACAATACTTTTCACTATATATCAATACATGTGACAATAATAAATCAAATCAGGTGGATGATCAGTGATGATCAAATTGAATAGCGAAGCATGTTGAGTGAACCAAATCACCTACACCTGCTTCGAGGTTCCTCTAATGACCAAACTATCTGTCTCTGTGACTCTTCATCCCAGTTTGATTAATGAATCACTCTGTTCTCACTGTGAGATCTGAATGAGTTTCCAGCAATGCTGAATTCTGAAAGGGCGTTGCATCAACACTCCTATCAGCCGTTACTGCTCCACAGATCTTAGTGCATCACAGAGTTTGTAAAATACATATATTTAACTTGATAGAGAGTGCATTTTTGATTATACTTCCTCTGCTCTGCTTTTTCCTTCAGGAAGGAAGTTAGTCTTCCAGTTGTACCTTTTCCAGCCCATCTTAAATAAATAATTTGCTGCCCCTATTGATAAGCACACCAAGAAACAAAAAGTTGGAAGCAAAACCACTAGCTAGCGCAATACTTGTATGCAAAACCTGGAATCAGCCTGCAAGAAGTCGGTGTTCCCTTTTCACAAGATCACAAGATAATTATGGATAAGGAAAGCCTTTAACTAATTTGAACCTTTGTCCTTTTGTCCTACTGCCCTAATTTAATTTGATTATATTCCAGATTTACCTTGATTATCTTGCATATCTCAATAACATCACCTCCTCTTCAGGATGAGAAGCTCACGTTTCTTCCGTTTGTCCCAGTGACTCAGACCCTTGAAACTAAGAATCGGCCTGATGGTGTTTTCTATTTTCTCTGCCTCAGTGCTTCCTGGCGACCAGAAGAATACACAGTATTCAAGCTGTGATCTGACCAGTGAACTCTATAATTTCCTGTAGGAATAGCCTCAATGATAAGAGACCCAGCAATAATGGAAAGTTCCTTTCTTTTTTATTAAAAGCTGTTCAGTATTCAAAATTTATCACCTCCGCCATTAAGCTGCATAGTAGCACAGTGGTTTGCATTGTTGCCTGACAAGATTAGGGACCCAGGTTCGATTCCCGTTTTAGGTCACTGTCTGTGTGGAGTCTGCGCATTCTCCCCATGCCTGTATGAGTTTCCTTCAGGTGCTCGGTTTCCTCTTACTGCCTTAAAGGTGTGCTGGTGAGGTACATTGGCCATACTAAATTCACCCTCAGTATACCTGAATAGGCATCTAGGGGATTTTCACAGTAACTTCATTACGGTGTTAATGTAAGCCTACTTGTGACACTAATAAATAAACTTTAAATTTAAACTAAGCAAAATAATTTGGACTGTGATCCTGCCTGGATGATACTTGAAGAGTGTCTCTTACACTCTTAACACTTGCACCTCAAAAAGAAGGCAACCTCTATTTTGAATCCCAGTTACTTTAAACTTCATGAAACTAAACATTGAACCTCCTATTTTGAAACAGTCAGCACAATCTTGATCCTGAAGTAAGCCACACAATTGTTTGATGCTTGATTTACAATTGTCCAGCCGAGGGAGGGTATGAAAAAAAAGAGTTCAAGGAATGTGCCTTTCTTTTCACCGAACTTAAATATGATTCTTCAACCACACACTAGGATATTTGAATAACTTGTTTTCAGTTTCACTTGACTGAAGTTGATATACACTGATAAAAGTCTCTGATCAATCTGGAAAATTGCCAACGGTCTGATCAAAATTTACTTAGTGTCAATGAATTTGTGTGGTGAACTGAACTTAATAACGGAACTCATGATCCTCATTTTGTGAGACTTGCCTTCTATCACCTCCTGGACTATGGTGTGGTTCAACTTCTGCACATCAACCTTATTGCCCTTGAATTTGTTTGTTTCCATGTTACCTCCAGAAGAACAGCGAATGATAAAATGAGCAGAAGTTAGACAATATCTGTCAAAGGCAACAAACAATTTAAAACTTTAGGTGCGGAATCCTTTGCCAAAGTAGTTCTGAGCAATGACCCACTCTCAAAGCCCTATGTTGCTTGCCTGTTGAAAGATGCTGCCTGATCTGCTGAACATTTCCAGCTTCAGTCTGTTTTTTGTTTTCAATTTCGAGCATCTGCAGATTTTGCTTTTTGCATAAACTATAGTTATGGTTCAAATAAAATTTATTGAAAACATTTGGCAGTATGAAGCACGTTGTTGGGCTCACCCCCATTCAAGGAAGCTGCAGTATTTTCAGGACTGCCATTTTCATCGTCCTTTATGCATCGTCCTTTATCCTAGAATGTAGTACCTGGGAACTTTTAAAAGAAGAATAGGAACTAAATTTTTTTAAAGTATATCATAACACAGGTAAACTTCTCCTTGATTTGGAATCCTGCACTACCTGAGGGGAAACTGAGCACATTTCATTATTTGCAATAATTTTTTACGTACAAAATTCAAGTGGTTCAATAAAAAAAGGATGAAGTAGGAGCTGCAATACAATAGTGCCTTTCCAAACTTCAGGGTCTCAAAAAACTTTACAGGAATTATAGTATTTTGAAGTATAGTATCTGTTTTAATGCAGTAAATGTGATAGCTGAATTGTATACAGTAATATTGCACAAATAGCACTGAATGACCCAACAATCCATTTTAGGTGTTGATTGTGGAATGATTGTTGGTCGAGAGCTCCTCTGTTCTTCCTTGATCCGTACAATGGGAACTTTTAGAATTACTTATTACTATGCTTTCAAAGATATTTCATTGGTGTCTGGAGACATCTGGTAGCCATGAAAAGTGCTATCTAAATATAAATATAAGACGTTTCACTGGATAAGACAATCAAACTATGTGTAACATCGCATCTGAGAGACAGTATTTTTGACAGTGTGGCATTCCCTCAATGCTACATTGGAATGTCAACCTGGATTTCTGGTATGGGGTTTGAACCCATAACCTTTACTGACTCGTAGGTAAGAGTGGTAGAGGATAGTTGGTGGAGAGTTCTAAAGTACAATTTCCATTCCTTGAGTTAAAATGTTCTAACATCAATGCAGCCCATAATGCAAAATTACCATAATTCATGGAACTAAATTGATAATCATAGAATTCATTGGTTGATGTAAGAAATGCAAGATTCACACTGCCTGGATGGAAAGAATTCAGTTGACGTTGTGGTCAACGCGTCTTGTGAGTTCAGAGAAAGGGGATTTTACTGTACAGCTGTGCATACATTACACAACCCTGAAGCACTTGATGCTGATACATGGTGAAAAATTTGGAAAATCTATGAAATATCTCACTTGAACACACACTGTCCCCAAGAAAAAAATTATCAGAAAATGGAGCTGGCTGGAAGAGTGCGATCTTTCCATTTGCTGTGTTGGGAATCTTTGTATGCTTTCTAATTGCAGTTGTTTAGTTATTGGGTGGGATTTTCTAGCCCCACCATGAGATGTTTTCTAGTGGCAGAGATAGCTCATCATTGGCTGCTGGCAGGATCTTCCGATCCCTTCAAGGTCTACAGCATTTTACATGCCTTGCCCATTCCACCACCGGAGTACCTGCCTTGGGAGGTCAATGTTTGTGATACCAGTGGAAAGAACCAGAAAATCCTACCATTACTTCTTGGTGTCAATTATAGCCAGACTTGCAGTAGTATCCACCAAAAATGGATTTAAGCTTTTTTGGTCTGTTTTACATAACAGAGGAAATTTTTTATATGCCTGACTTATATGAAACCATATTTCAGCAGTGATAGAGAAATTTTTTCAAAGAATCATTGAATCCCTATAGTGCAGAAGGAGACTATTCAGCCCATCGAGTCTGCACCAATGACAATCCCACCCAAGCACTATCCCCATAACCCCATGTATTTATCTTGTTAATCCTCCCTGACACTAATGGTCAATTTAGCATGGCCAATCAACCTAACTTGCACACCTTTGGACTGGGGGAGGAAACCCGTGCAGACATGGGGAGAATGATTGCATAATTTACATTTTCAAAATTGACATGACATGTTTGCTAAATAATCATGGAAAAGGCACGTTATCTATATAAGATTTCTTTACTGTACGTATAATTGATATCCTTCTGCATTGTTTGTAAAGCTAGTAATATCCTTTATGTGGAGCGGCACAATGGTTAGTACTGCTGCCCCTCAGTGCCAGGGACTCCAGGTTCAGTTCTGGCCTCGGGTCACTGTCATGTAGAGTTTGCACCTTCTCCCCGTATCTGCAGGGGTTTCCTCCAGCAGTCCAAAGATGTGTGGGATACGTAGGCTAGCTGTGCTAAATTGACTCTAGTGTTAGAGGATTAATGGGGTGAATATCTGGTGTTACAGGAATAGTGCCTGGGTGGGATTGTTGATTAGATGGACTGAATGGCCTCCTTCTGCACTGTAGGGATTCTATGATTCTAATCTTAATGATGGTTATTTTGACATTAAATTACTAATCATTGTCATTGTTGCAGCTTCTCGTGCTTCAGAATCATGATCACCATTCTCCACCTGAGTTCACAATCTAGGCAGCTTGCCAAAGAGCGGGTGCTTTGTAATGAGAATGTGCAGTCTCAAAGGAAGAAAGAGATGATCAGAGAGTGAAAACAAAGACTGCACTCATGTATACCTCCCTTCAACTAGCATGGACAGAGGCCAAGAATTAGGTCACCTATCTGTCTGGACAGCCAGGAAAATTGTGACCTAAATAAAATCAGACCCATTGGCTTTGAAAAATAAGGAATAATTATACACTTCAAAAATGTCCTGGCTATATTCAGAATAAATGGTGCAATGATGTACAAGAAGCTAAAACCATAATAGTTTTAACCCAGAAAATGTGTCCATTTCTCCAAAGCTTCAGTTGTAAGGTTTTGAATGCAGCCTTGTGTAATGACAACGGTGACCCCGTGCAATAGTCTCTTTGGAAAGTCTTTCTTACAATGTGGCAATTCTCACGTACGCGTTGGAATATTTGTATTAATGAGGCTAGAGTGAGATTGAAACAAAAGTTTTCCTTCTTTGGGCTCAGAAAACTTAATCCAGGAAAATCAATTTTTTTATTGAAGTTTTTTTTCTCAGTTGAAGATTCTGGTTCTCCTTTGTTTACAATTGGCCCGGTGGTTCACACAGAGCACCCACATGCTCATATTACAGTCAGCATGATACATGGTGTGCTTGTACTGTCAAAAAATATAGATTGAACTCGCAGATAGTGGAAACAGGAACAGTGCAAGGGTTTGTAATTAGCATTTTGGACTTTTGGCAGAATTTGTTATTGATGCAAAAAAAAGGCCACAAGTATTTTTTTTGAGATTTCACTCCTTTTATGTTAAAATGTTTTCGCACCACATGCTCATAGAGTTATAGAGATTTACAGCAGGCCCTTTGGCCCAACTTGTCAATGTTCACTTCCATATATCCATGCTTTGCAGCATGTACATAGCATAAGAGCACCCATTGCTTTAAAATAACCATAATGCAGTGTGAATTACGTGAATAGGGTCTGCACTTCTCCCAATTGGCAATCTGGACACCAGTCACTGAAATTAAGCATGCAGGTGGTACGAAGGCAAAGAGTATGTCACCTTTACAGCAAGAGGATTCAAGTATAGGAGCAGTGTCTTGATTATATAGCAATTATGTAGGGCCTTAGTGAGGCCACACCTGGAATATTATATGTAATTTTGGTCTCTTTATCTGAAGAAGGATGTTCTTGCTATAGAGGGTGCAGAGAAGATTTATGAGACTGATCTCTGGGATGATAGTACTGACATATGAGGAGAGATTGATCAGTTAGGTTTATATTCACTGAAGTTTAGAACATTGAGGGGGTGATCTTATAGAAAACTATAAAATTTTAACAGGACAAGAGCAGGTAAATACAGGCCGGGTGTTCTTGATGATGAGGTGTCCCGAACCAGGCGTCATAGTCTGAGGTTACAGGGTAAACTTTTTTTGGGGGATTGAGATGAGGAGGAATTTCTTCACTTAAAGAGCGTGGCATTCACTGCTACAGAAAACAGTTAGGTCAAAACATTGTGTTTTTTCAAAAAGGAGTTAAATAGAGTTCTTGAGGCAAAGGGGATCAAAAGATATTGGAGGAAGTCTGGATCAGGCTGTTGAGTTAGATGGTCAGCCATGATCATAATGAATGATGAAGCAGACTTGAAGGGTTAAATGGCCTGCTCCTGTTACTATTTACTATGTTTCTATGGTGATTGATTGATCTAAAGTGGGCCAGTTTAGTGATGGGAGGATGGCCTCTAGTGTCATTTACTAACGTGAAGGATTGTGGAAACCAGATTTTGTGATGGTTTCGACAAAGCTGGTTTCAAGAATATGAGTTTATTCGTTGTGCTTGAGTCTTGTAATGTCAGTGGATTCCTTTGTTTTGGCGACAGGCTGAGAGAGAGGGAGAGAGAGATCATGGGATGTGACAAGTTTGTATGATAGAAATCACAAGGAACTATCTCTTTGTCAGAATGTTGAGACTTCATTTTAACCTCATGTTAGGCCAAGAGTCTCGAGCGTCCATCTGAGGGACTGTTATGATTTAGCTTCCCAATGAAGCAGCATCAAAGATGAAGAAGCTGCACCAACATTAGTGAATGCAGCTAAATGCTGAAGTGGAAATTGAACCCATAATCTTCTAACTTAGAGGTGGGAATACTGTCTGCGACCTCCTCATTATTCACCCTCACTGTCTGGGATTCCCTCAGTGTTTACCATTTCACACTACAATCTCCTCAGTTTTCACCTCTGCTGGCTATGACCTCTTCACTGTTCACCCTCACTCTACAATCTTCCCTCTGTTCACCCTCACTCTGCAATCTTCCCTCTGTTCACCCTCACTCTGCAATCTTCCCTCTGTTCACCCTCACTCTGCAATCTTCCCACTGTTCACCCTCACTCTGCAATCTTCCCACTGTTCACCCTCACTCTGCAATCTTCCCACTGTTCACCCTCACTCTGCAATCTTCCCTCTGTTCACCCTCACTCTGCAATCTTCCCTCTGTTCACCCTCACTCTGCAATCTTCCCTCTGTTCACCCTCACTCTGCAATCTTCCCTCTGTTCACCCTCACTCTGCAATCTTCCCTCTGTTCACCTGTGTTGTCTATGATCTCCTCGCTGTTCACTCTCATTGTCTGCAATTCCCTCCCTGTTCACCCTCTGTCTATGATCTCCTCACTGTTCACTCTTGCTGTCTGCGATCTCCTCACTGTTCACCCTCACTGTCTGCGATCTCCTCACTGTTCACCCTCACTGTCTGCGATCTCCTCACTGTTCACCCTCACTGTCTGCGATCTCCTCATTGTTCGCCTTGTCTATGATCTCCTCACTGTTCACCCTCACTGTCTGAAAATTTCCTCAGTATCTGTGATGATGTTTACCCTCCTCTCCACAAAAGGTGACTGAGGTTTTACAAGCTAAATGAAAGCTACAGACTATTATATATCACTCCAGACTTGTAAATACGCTGCTGCCTTGTCGATCTTAAATCAAAAATGCCATTCCTGGCAAAATTCTTACAGGAGTTGATGACAAGAATGTGGAATTTTAAATGAGGGAAATAATAATGTGTCTTATTTGAGGTTACAATGTTAAGGAGTAATAAAGTGCGAGGAGTGAAAGTGAGGATTTTTTTCCTGTGTTGGCCCAAAGAAATGGTGTCACAATTGATGAGTGTCTGGCTACTTGAACTATCAGACTTAGTTACTGAAAACAGATCCAAAATGAATAATTCTCTGATTCCCCATTAGGTTTGAATGATGTCCATAAGATTACTCACGCTTACACACTCTGGGCTGTTTTGGCCAAAACATTGGTTATGATGTCATTCATCTTGGTGGGAAAATTATTGAACATCAGGAAATGACCTTAAGATTATTAATTTCACTTACAATAAGTGTAGTTTCTGTTATTATAATTCCTTGGTGGTGTAATTTAAAGTTGTACAGAGTTCCACTGTCTGATAATTAAAAGCTGCAGTGCCCCAAACTTGTAATGGAGTTTCCTTTCCACTCTGACTTGTGACTAAGTGGTAAGCTCCATTGTTCAGGAAGATATTCAAGCTGTCCCAGGGGTGCTAGTTTATGAAGACCCTGCCTGTGTACCTGTGCCAGTGGTCCCTTCACCGTTGTACTCAGGTCTCTGTGATTGGCAAGAACCTAGGATTGTTTTGGATCTTAAGTTTGGGGTTAATTTGAAAACAAGGAAAACTTTAGTTCTTGGCTGATGTAAATTTCTAATTACTTAGGAAACTGCAAGTGGTAACTGTAGAATGTTACCTAACCAAATGCCAGATATCGGAAGTAAGAACAAATTAAGCAGGAAAAGCTTAGTAGGCTAGCATGGTGGCACAGTGGTTAGCACTGCTGCTTCACAGCGCCAGAGACCCAGATTCAAATCTGGCCTTGGTCTGTGAGGAGTTTGCACATTCTCTCTGTATCTGCAGGGTTTCCTCCGGGTACTCCGATTTCCTTCCACAGTCTAAAGATGTAGATTAGGTGGATTGGTTGTGTTAAATAGCCCCCTGAATGTCCCAAGTTGTATAGGTTAGGGGTATTAATAGGTTAAATAAATGGGATTACGGTGACAGGGCCTGGGTAAGATGCTCTGTTTGAAGGGTCGGTGCAGCCTCCTTCTGCATTGTAGTGGATTCTACATCTGAGGGTGCTGAAAATACGACTGGATTCTGTGTCATCTGTTAATCTGAAGATGCCTTGTTTCTACTAAGGCTAACTTATTTGATCAGATACACTCCTTAATCAGATTGAAAAAAAAATCAAAAACATAAACATTGTCAAAATACATTAAGAACGTGATGAGGGATAGCCAAATTATCCACTACTAAGTAAGTCTACTTGTATCGACAATTCGAGCCCAACTGAATTACCTTTCAACTATCTGTAACTCAGCAATGGTAATTGGTGACTTATTTGATTCCTGTTACACTTAAAACTTGGAGATACCATGGAATCTCTTCCTATGGAAACTGGAAAATGATGGCCTCTTCATTGATGCTACTAAATAGTTTACATTATAAAAGATACAAGCGGGAATTTGCAATGACAACTACATGCAAAGTGTGGAATAAGGCTACATTCAATGCTGCCAAATCTTATTTATTTAGTGTATTTTAAACCTTTAAAACATGGCATAGTGAATCTTTGCTAAGGCGCTGAGCACAAACTAAATATAGTGCTCCAAATGAAGTCCGGCCTTGCTTTGTTGCTTGTTTTATATTTGAAATTTCTTATGACTGACAGACTTTTGATTATTTCCTGAACAAGCTTTTAATAATATGTAAATACTGCATGGAAACTATATAAATTTTATTTTCTAAATACTATAACAGTTTGCACTTTTATCCTAAAAGTTACTTTTTTTGTTCTGATGTATCAGGAAACTCAATCTCAAACATGGCAGGGACCACCCAGCCACTCATCACCTGACTTTGAATATTACAGCAAACTCTTCAGTGTTAATCAGGTTAAACCCTACTTCACAGGCCCTTTAATCAGCTCTTCAAGATGACCTTCACTGCACTTTTCATTCTTTGAACAATTCAACAGACCTGTAAAACAACCACTTGTCCCTGGGAGAGGTAGCTGACACAGCTCCTTGAAACTCTTTATGGCTCTTCAGGTTCAATTGGCTTCTTTTGAAGACCAGAGGTATTATCAGAATGCCTTTTGTTTTGGCATTACATTTGTACCTAAGTCATAGGGAAGCATGAACAGATTTTTTTGGGAGTTTCAGAGCGTATGTTTTAGTTGCCTGACAACTAGGGAACTAAAACTAGGTGGCACAGCAGTCAGCACTGCTGCCTTATAGCGCCAGGATCCAGGTTTGATTCCCAGCTTAGGCCACTGTCTGTGTGGAGTTTGCACATTCTCCCCATGTTTGCATGGGTTTCCTCCAGGTGCTCCGGTTTCCTCCCACAGTCCAAAGATGTACAGATTAGGTGGATTGGCCATGTTAAATTGCCCCGTAGTTTCAGGGCGACTAGCTAGAGTAAATGCATGGGGTTGTAGCGGTAAAGCCTGGGTGGGATTGTGGTCAGTGCAGACTTGATGAGCTGAAGGGCCTCCTTCTTTATTGTGGGATTGTATGATTCTAATAAAGTTGATGTTGATGCCTTGCTTGGCTCAAAACTAATCATGAATATTTTTCTTCAACATTTGTGGTGATCTTTTAAAGTTTCACACCAAACATGCTAGGTATCAAAGGTAATTAGAGATGGGATTTTCCAATCTTGTCCTCTGCCATCTAGCTGCAAATGAGAAAAGAGAATTTTGTAATCTATCTAAAACTCCATTCACTGCAGCAACATTGGAGAATCCCAGCTGTAGATGAGGTTGGAGTATTTGCAAAGGTGTTTCTTTTTACCTTTTGTCAAAATAAAATGAGGAATTTGTTAGAACTGAATGACGAGCAGTTTATTTCTATGAGTTTAAATGGAAGAGCATTCTTGGTGATCCTGAGACAGTCCATTTTCATATGGCTGTGCCTTACTAACCAGGGCATTAGCTGGAAAGCAAAACAAATTAGCAAAAAATTGATGGTCACCATACTTTATTTTTCTTGATTTCACCAATGTCAGACATTCCATGTTTATACAATAAAATGCTTATTTGGATCCCACAACGTAACCTGTCCTCTGCCTTAATGTTTTACTCACATTTTTCTTTTCCTTTCTTACTCCAGGTTTAATTACATCTCTTATCTTTCCTTTTCCAGCCTATTCCTCTACACTCTTCTATTAATTATTCTTTCTCCTGGAGTCTGATCTTAGCTCAGTTCAGATAGAGCTTGTCCCAGTGATACAGTTCCTGCCTCTTTGCTGGTGCCTTTGAAAACCGTGGTACAACATTACTCCTTCAGCATGGCATTCGCCTACCTAAATATCCTTAATTGTCTTGCCTAACAAAAAAACTATCAATTTTAGTTTTATATTTGGGGAATTTCCATCACAAATGTCAACACAAAAAGTATCACACTGCTTGACACTTGCTATAAATGTAAAATCTCAGTGAATTTGGTTGAGTGCAATACTTTGTTGAGATATTTTGGAGGGTGGCATGGTGGCACAGTAGTTAACGTTGCAACCTCAGGGCCAGGGACTGTGTTTGATTCTAGCCTTGGATGATTCTCGAGTTTGCACATTCTCCCGTGTCTGCGTGGGACTCCTCTGAGTGCTTCGGTTTCCCCCCTCAGTCCAAAGATGTGCAGGTTAGTTAGATTGGCCATGCTAAATTTCCCCTAAGTATCACAAGATATGTAGGTTAGAGGGATTAGCAGGGAAACTACATAGGATTATGGGGATAGGGTACAATGCTCTGTTGGAGAGTTGGTGCAGACTCGATGAACCGAATGGCCTCCTTCTGCATTGTAGGGATTCTATGTTTCCTTATTGTACTAATCATAATTTTCATTGTAAATAATGTAATCTTTCAGCAGATGGTACAAAGGCTATGAGGGGAATTCCCATGGCACTATCTGTTGGATCAATGGTGGCTGGGGGGTGTTGGAGAATTTGGGAATTCCACAAGAGGCCAGTGTGAAGCCATTTTGTCCCGCTTATGAGATGCAGATGAAGGCCTTACTGCAATTTCTCCCCCACGCCTGAAAAATGCACTGGATGAGAACATGTTTGGATTCATGTGGTGTGTAAAAGTCAGGACTTAAAGGAAGCCTTGGGCCAGCCCAAGAGTTTGGAATGGAGGTCATCAGCGACCCTGGAATGCCTCAGCACTGGATGAGAGGGAGCATCCATCAGCAAGATCTTCCAACTTCACTGTCTGAGGATGTTCACTTTTCAGCCTTGCAAGTTTTCCTGGAAATCCACCTTCTTACTTCAATGGTGGTTCAGTGATGTTGGGTACGTTTTCAATATGACACTTGGATATGATGGCTGGATGCACGCCATCAAGCCTGCCCTGCTTCTGAGGGCTGTGCAAACTGCATCATTAATTATGCCAGGTATGAAAGATATAGTGTAGTTTCCCATTGACCTTCACAGCGAAAACCACTCTCCATACCTGCTCCTTTTGTCCCAGGATTCAATCACAATTAGAAGAATTCCACCGTGTAAGTCTCATTCAACCCAAGCTTTGGGCTGGACTACGTGATTGAAATATGTTCAACCTATTTTATTGATAAAGTCAGTGTAAGTGAATTAAGAAAAATATTTTTTCTATATGCTTTCTAACTAATTTGGAGGACATTTAAAGAAAATAATTTTACACAGCCTTCAAGGGAACAGCTTTAACACTCGCAGCCATAATTGGGGAAGGTTTCCAGCCAGAAAGCAAAAGTCAAGTTTACACAGTACGTGTGGAAGCAGCTGTTTCTGTGTTGCTGCAGGCACTGGAAAGCTTTCGAACCCTACCTGAGCGTTGCCAGCTTCATCAAATTGTCAAGCTGTTGCAACTAAAAGCATGAAATGGAATGACAGCAGAGAAGAGACAGGTGGATTTATTGATAAATATGCTTTGATTCAACTTGAAGGAACTTTGTCGTAGCATTCATTTGCCATTGTTTATGACCACTTGCCTAGGCATGCAATTTGTGAAACCATGACATCTCAACACTTCCGACGAAAGGTCATCCAGACTTGAAACATTGGCTTCATTCTCTCTCCACAGATGCCGTTGGACTTGCTCAGATTTTCTAGCATTTTCTGTTTTTGTTGTGTCTACTAATGTCTGAGCTAGATCTGACAGCCTCGCACAAAGTTGTTCCTTCTGCATGCTAATCTCAAAATTCCCATCAACAGGATGTCATTTGTGTTTTTCATTAAAATATGTCCAGGTAATTTGTTAATGATCAGCTTTGGTTCAATAAGCTTCACCCACTATGTGTTTGTGGGTTTAAATCCAACTCCAGAGCCCGCATTCTACTCTCAAGGACAAGAGGTGGTCTAATTTCTGCTTTCCCCTTTATAAGTGGTGGTATATTTCCCAACCCCCTTGCTTTTAATGTGATCTAATTTGTATTCATAACCTCATAGTAAACCTGTCATAGGATAAACTCAGAGAGTTAGTTTATCGACATGCATTCAAAGCATGGGAGGAGGGCTCAAAGCTACCTCCTTTGCATTCATAAAGGGATAGAACAAAAAATTGAACAGAAAACACAGAGAAAAGAAATATTGCATTGGTTCCGGAGACTAGAATCAAAATCTGATGAGGTATTTCTTCACGGAGGCTGGTGAGGGCTGAAAACCGTTGATGGATAATTCACATTTCTGGCAGTGCTGCTTTTGAAGGATGAGATAATCATATGGAGATGAAACAGTTTTGTGGTTGATGTATCGAGTTTGCAACAGAAGCTGTATAGATGAGGCTAGGTGTCTAACCTGGGCCAGGGTTCCTTGCCTTTGAGGCTGCTAATTAGGTGATGAAAAACCAGACCAAGACTTTGCAGTTATGCAAGGTCCACAAGTGGGCCTATGTCACCTGACTCCCACCTTTCCATATTGCCTTTGACAAAGGATATATATCCCTTGTCTGGGTCCCTAAGATTGTTAAAAGTCTCAGCCTTTAAGAGTTGAAAAAATGTTGTGGGGCCTGTTGCCTTGTCAGATGAAACAACAACTGTCGGCCAACCTGGTTATCAAAATTCTGGTGGCCTTTGTATAGCTCTCTTTGAGTTGGGCTGGACAGCTGACAAGAGGTCGTTTGTGGCTCTTTAGAGATAATGATAAGTGAATTTTTTTCAGAGCTTATTTTCTTTGGGGTTGCAGACAGACATAGATTTAGCCTTTCTAGACCTTTGTCCAGTTTTAAAATTGTTAGAGATAGTAATGAGCATATTCTATATATTCTAGTAAAAAATTATGCACCAGGTTCTTGGACCCTCACACCAGATAGACACTTCAGTGCATTACTGGGGGTGTGCTATGTTGTCAGAGATGTTGTCTTCTGATGTGTTCAGCTTGAAGGATGGATAAGCACATTGTGTTGGCGTAAAATATCCAAATATAGTATTAAAATTTGGCTCAGTAAAATTCATTTATAATAACAAACTGCAAACAAGAAACTATGTCAAAATAAAACTGTCTTCAATATTTCAAAGGTTTGAACTCATCAGACTTTCTTTTGCTTGTTTTAAAGTTATTCCTAAATTATGTGATTGAAGATCTATTTTTGGATTGTGGTAAACAAATCCTCAAAATCCTGAGAGCAGATCACCAATATGATGCCAAGTTTTGGATCCCTTTATAATGACTATGAAGTTCCCAACACTGACAGTTGCAAACTGAATACAATTGATGTCAGCTGCATTTTTTACTCAATTCACAGCTAACAGAGTAATGTAGATGAATTTCATAGGGAATCAGGGGAGCTACATACGTTTTGATTTTCTACCTTAATGTCATCATCCTGCACAGTCCCCACAGCCTTTAATGTCTAGAAATCCATTTACCTCTGTCCTGCACATACTCAGTGACTGAGCCTGCACAGCCCTCTGAGTAATGAAATTCCTCCTCATCTCAGTCCTAAATGATCTACATCTTATTCTGTAGATTCCCAAGCCAGGGGAAACATCCTTATGGTAATCTACCAAATCAGTCTGTAAGAATTCTGTCTGCTTCAATTAGATCACCTCTCATTCTTCTAAACTCTAGAGATCATGGGACCAGTCTGCTACATCTCTCAGAACAATCCGCTGTCACAGAGATCACTTTGGTGAACTTTTCTTGCACTCCTATGGGAAGTATATCCTTGCTTTGATAAAGAGACAAAAACTATGTATAATACTCCATCGCAGGCTCACCAAGGCTCTAAATTATAGCAAGACACCTGTACTTAAATCTTTCGCAATAAAGGTCAGCATACCATTTGCGTTTTCCTAATTACTTGTTAAATCTTGCATATTTGCTTTAAGTGACTTCTGAACAAGGACATCAATGCGGTTGTATGTTATAGGTTCAGTGGACTTAATGGAGAGGCTCTGAGTCTTCTGTTGTTAAACACTAAGTGTTTATTGATAACATATAGCTATGTCCTAGGCCTAGCCATTTTCGGCTGTTTCATTAATGACTTTCCTTCAACATCACGGGTGGCATGGTGACACAGTGGTTTAACGCTGCTGCCTCAGTGCCAGGGACTCAGGTTCGATTTCTGACTTGGGTTACTGTCTGTGTGGAATTTGCACATTCTCCTCATATCTGCTTGGGTTTCCTCTGGCTACTCCAGTCTCCCCTCTCAGTCCAAAGATGTGCAGATTACATGGATTGGCCATGCTAAATTGTCCCTTCGAGCCCCAAGATGTATAGGTTAGATGGATTAGCCATGGTAAGTGTTTGGGGCTACTGGGAGAGGACCTGGGTAAGATGTTTTCTCAGAGAGTTGGTGCAGACTCACTGGGTTGAATGGCCTCCTTCTGCAGTGTTGGGATTCTATGATTCCATTCATGTCCATTTATGATTGCACACTCTTCAGCATCATTTATGATTCCTCAGGTACTAAAACAGTCCATGCCCAAATGCAGCAAGACCTGGACAACATTCAGGGTTGATCTGATAAGTGGCAAGTAATATCCATGTCACACATCTCCAGCAGGAGAGAGAATCTAACTATCTCCCCGTTATCGTTACTGAATCCTCCACTATCAGTATCCTGGGGGTTACAATAGACCAGAAACTGAACTAGACCAGCCATATAAGTATAGTGGTTATAAGACAGGCCAAAGGATGGCAATTCTGTGACAATTAACTTAGCTCCTGACTCCGGAAAGCCTGTTCATCATCTACAAGATGATGTCATGAGTGCAACAAAATACTCTCCTCTTTTTTTGGATAAGTGTTGCTCTTCAATACTCATGAAGCTCAATACTATCCAGCACAAAGCAGTCCGCTTGATTGGCACCCCATCCATCACCATCAGCACTCTTTCTCCACCACAAATGCACAGTGGCAGCAGTATGTATGGTCAACACGATACAGCAACTCACTACAGCTGTTTTGACGACACCTTCCAAACCTATGATCACTGTCATCTAGCTGATGCATGGAAACACCAACATCTGCATGAACCATCCAAGTCACGGGCCATCCTGAGTTGGAAACATATAGTCATTTCATCACTGTCACTGGGTCAAAGTCCTGGAACACCGTTCCTAACAGTGCTATACATGTATCTACGCTACATTAATTGCAGTGGTTCAAGATGGCTGCTCACCCCCACTTTCCTAAGGGCAATTAGGAATGGACAATCAGTGCTGGCCTAGCTAGTGATGCCCACAACTTATGAAAGAATTAGAAAAAGATTCTAGCATTTTCCTTTCTCCTGATATCAGACTAACAGATCTGCAGTTTCTTATTTTCTTTCTCCTTCTTAAATACTGGGGTTACCTTTGCTACCTTCCAATCTGCCCCAATTGGGCAGCACGGTAGCACAGTGGTTAGCACTGCAGCTTCATAGCTCCAGGGACCTGGGTTTGATTCCCGGCTCGGGTCACTGTCTGTGTGGAGTTTGCACATTCTCCTCACGTCTGTGTGGGTTTCCTCCGGGTGCTCTGGTTTCCTTCCACAGTCCAAAGATATGCGGGTTAGGTTGATTGGCCATGCTGAAAAATTGCCCCTTAGTGTCCTAAGATGCGTAGATTAGAGGGATTATGGGTAAAGTAAGTCGGGATATGGGGATAAGGTCTGGGTGGGATTGGGGTCGGTACAGACATGATGGGCCGAAGAGCCTCTTTCTGCACTGTACGGTTCTATGATCAATCTGCAGGCATTGTTCCCACATTTGTAGAATTTTGGAAGGTGGCCACCAACACATCCACTACCTCTATAGCCACCTTTTTCAATTCTCTGGGATGTAGATTATTATGTCCAGAAGTTTCATCAACTTTCTGTCCCACTACTTTCACCTGTGCTCTTTTTTCTAATACTAATTTATTTCAGTTCCTCAGTCTCTCTAGATCCTAGTTCTTTAGTATGTTTCTCCATAAAGACAGACATACAGTATTTGATTAGGTTCTTTGCCATTTCCTTATGAATTTTCTTGTCTCTACCTTTGGTGAGCTCACATTTGTCTTTGTTTATCTTTTCCCGTTTATATACCTATAGACGATGTTAAAGTCCATTTTCATGTTTCTCACTAGTTTGCTTTCGTATTCATATATATTCATTTGTGGTTAGCACAGCTGCCTCACAGCAGCAGGGACCCAGGTTCAAGACTCAGCTTGGGACACTGTCTTCGTGGAGTTTGCACGTTCTCCCAGCATCTATGTAGGTTTCCTCTGAGTGCTCTGGTTTCATCCCATAGTCCAAAGATGTGCGGGTTAGGTACATTGGCCATACTAATTTTGCTTCTTAGTGTCAAGGGAATGAGACATAGAACATAGAACATAGAACATTACAGCACAGAACAGGCCCTTCGGCCTTCGATGTTGCGCCGACCAATATAAAAAGCAATGCCCCTCCAAACTAAACCATTCCCTTCTCTTCCATATACTTATCAACTAACCTCTTAAACGGCACCAAACTTGGCGCATCTACAACTGCTGCAGGCAGGGCATTCCACTCCCGAACCACCCTTTGGGTAAAGAACCTACCTCTGATATCCGTCCTATAACTATCACCCCTTAATTTAAAGCTGTGTCCCCTCGTGCTAGCTTTCTCCATCCTAGGAAAAAGGCTATCACTGTCCACCCTATCTAAACCTCTAATCATCTTATATGTTTCAATAAGGTCCCCTCTTAGCCGCCTCCTTTCTAACGAAAACAACCTCAAATCCTTCAGCCTCTCTTCATAAGACCTGCCCTCCATACCAGGCAACATCCTGGTAAACCTCCTCTGTCCCCTCTCCAATGCCTCCACATCTTTCTTATAATGTGGGGACCAGAACTGCACACAATACTCCAAGTGCGGCCGCACTAGAGTTTTGTACAGTTGCAACATGACGTTGCGGCTCCGAAATTCAATCCCCCTACCAATAAAAGCTAAGACTCCGTATGCCTTCTTAACAACCTTCTCGACTTGACTGCCTACTTTCAGGGATCTATGCACAAATACACCAAGATCCCTCTGTTCATCAACACTATTAAGAATCCTACCATTAGCCCTATACTCTACACATTTATTATTCCTGCCAAAGTGCATTACCTCACACTTTTCCACATTAAACTCCATTTGCCACCTCTCGGCCCAGCTCTGCAACTTGTCCAAGTCTCTCTGCAAACTATAACACCCCTCTTCACTATCTACCACTCCACCGACTTTAGTGTCATCTGCAAATTTACTAATCCATCCTTCAATACCCTCATCCAGATCATTTATAAAAATTACAAACAGCAGGGGCCCCAAAACAGACCCCTGAGGCACACCACTTGTCACCGAACTCCACGATGAATATCTCCCATCAACCACCACCCTCTGTCTTCTATCTGCTAGCCAATTCCTAATCCAATTAGCTAAATCACCCTCTATCCCATACATCTGCATTTTCTGCAGAAGCCTTCCATGGGCCACCTTATCGAACGCCTTACTAAAGTCCATATATACCACATCAACCGCCTTACCCCCATCCACCTCTTTGGTCACTTTTTCAAAAAACTCAATGAGGTTAGTAAGGCACGACCTACCCTTCACAAAACCATGCTGACTATCCCCAATCAATTCATTTCTCTCTGAATAACTATAAATCCTATCCCTAATAATTCTCTCCAATACTTTGCCCACAACAGAAGTAAGACTCACTGGCCTATAATTCCCTGGAAGGTCTCTCTTCCCCTTCTTGAACAACGGGACCACATTCGCTATCCTCCAGTCCTCCGGAACCACACCCGTAACCAACGACGACCTGAAGATCAGAGCCAGAGGCTCTGCAATCTCCTCTCTTGCCTCCCAGAGAATCCTAGGGTAAATCCCGTCCGGCCCAGGGGACTTATCCAACTTCAAACCCTCGAGAATATCTAGCACATCCTCCCTATCTACTTCGATACTTTCCAGTTTGCTACCCTGTACCTCAGTGTTCTCCATAATTACATTTACATCACCCTGCGTGAATACCGAAGAGAAATATTTATTCAGTACCTCTCCAATCTCTTCAGGCTCCACGCACAACTTCCCACTGCTGTCTATGACTGGCCCTAGTCTTGTCCTAACCAATCTTCTATTCTTAACATATCTAAAGAAAGCTTTAGGATTCTCCTTAATCCTATCAGCCAAAGTCTTCTCGTGTCCTCTCTTAGCTCTCCTCAATTCACTCTTTAGCTCCCTCCTGGCTAATCTATAGCTATCCATTGCACTAACCGAGCCTTCAAGCCTCATCCTGTCATAAGCCTCCTTTTTCCTTTTAACCAGCAAATCAACTTGCTGATAACCCCATGGTAAATGCATGGGGTTATGGGGATAGGGCCTTGCTGGACTGTGGTTGTTGCAGGCTCAGTAGGCTAAATGGTCTTCTGCAGTGGGATTCTATGGTATTTTATTTTCCCTTTCTTTATCAATTTTTTAAATCTTCCTTTGCTAAAGTCTAAAATGTTCCTAATCTTCAGCCTTACAACGTTTTTGGCAACTTTACAAGCCTCTTCCTTTCATCCAGTAGAACCTTTAACTTCTCTTATATAAAAGCAACACTGTGGATGCTGAAGTAAAAGCAGAAAGTGCTAAAAACACTCAGCATACCTAGCAGCATCTTATAAGAGGAAATAAAGTCAACATTTCTTGGATTTGTTGTGTTTTTTGAGCACTTCCAGTACTTTCTGTTTTTTTTAACGTTCCTTGTGATCAACAGTTGAATCACTGCCCTTGCTGGATTTTTATGCCTCAAAAGACTGCAAATTTGATGTAAACCCTGTATTAAATTACTCTCAAAGCTTTCAATGTAGTTTCCAAATCTACCACAGTTAGTTTGCCCCTCGTACCTTCATAGTTTCCTTTAGACGCAAAACCTTAATTTATATTGCACTATATCACTTTCAAACTTGATGTAAAATTTTATCATATTAGGGTCATTTTTTCCTCGGGGCTTCTTAATAAGGTTATTAATTATCCCTTTCTCATTGCACAATACTTGATTTAATATAGCCTATTCTTACATTGGTTCCTCCACATAGCATTTTAGAAAATCATATTGTATGCATCCTGGGAACTTGTCCTCTCCAGCATTTGCACTAATCAGGTTCAAGAAGTCTATATATAGATTGAAGTCTCCTGTGATTAATGTATTACCCTTGTTAAATGCACCTGTATTTTCCTGATTTATCGCATGCCCAATATCACAACTTTTGATGGCCTATAAACAACTCCTACCAATGGTCGTTGCCCCCTGCTGATTCTAAACTGCACTCTGATTCTACATCTTAATATTCTGAAAGATTCTCTGTCAAAAACAATGATACCCCATCTCTTTTCCCTTTCTAAGCGTCATATATGCTTGAACATTCAGTTCCCAGCCTTGATTATCCTGCAGCCACAAGCACATAATGCCAATGAAATCATATCTATTTACTTCTCTTTGAGTTATCAATCCATTTACCTTGACGAGAATGCTGTGTGCATTCAGATATCATATCTTTTCATTATTTTCACAACTTCTATCCTTAACCTCTGGTGCACTTTTAAGTTTATACACTCATTTTCGATTCCCTTGCACTCTTGTCTTGTCCTCTTTTTATCACATCTTGCTTCACTTGGTCTCTTACCCCACTATTTAGTTTAAAGACCTTTCTATCCCCTAGATATTTAACTTACCAGAACATACAGCAAGTTCAGTTAACGACTTTTCTAATGGTACAGCTCCCACTTTGCCCAGTACTCATGTCAATGCCCCTTGAATGAAGACCCATTTCTCCTACACAAATTTTTGAGCCATGTGTTTAGCTTCCGAACAATATTTACCCTACTCCAGGTAATCATAGAATCCCTCCAGTGCAGAAAAGGCCATTTAGCCTACTGAGTCAGCACCGAATCTTTGACAGAGTATTTAACTTGGCCTTCTCTCCTTGCTTGTAATCCCACACCTTTACCCTGGCTAATCAATTTAACCTACACCTTGAGACTCTAAGGAGCAATTTAATAAAACCAATCCACATGCACATCTTTGGACTGTGGGAAGAAACTGGAGCATCCAGAGGAAACACAGTAGATAGGGAAGAAAGTGCAAACTCCACACGCACAGTCACCCAAGGCCACAATCAAACCTGGATCCCTGGTTTGAGACAGTAGTGCTAACCACTGTGCCAGAGATTATTATCTTTGAAGTTCTGCTTTTCAATTTAGTCCCTAGATACTCATATTTGCTATGCAGAACCTTGTTCTTAGTCTTACTATGTCATTGATACCTATGTAGAACACAACAACCTGATCCTCCCCCTCCCACTTCAAGTTCCTTTACAGCCCAAGGCTAGATATCTCAGTGTCTGGCACAGGGCCTTCTGGACTCGCGTTTGTGGCTACAGGGAACTGTGTAAATCTCCCTGACGATATTGCCCCCTACTATCATTTTATTCCTATTAACTCCCTCTATTTGAAAAGGTATTTATACCGTGGTGCCAGTTTGCTCATCCACCCTGCAGCCCACTTTTTTCTATGTAGGTTATATGAGCTGTGAATCTGTTGGACAATTGATCCTTATATATAAGCCCCAAGATATGTAGGTTATGGAGATTAGCAGGGTAAATATGTGATGTTATGTGGTAAATCTAGATAAGTTTTGGTTCAGACTCAATGGGCAGAATGGCCTCCTTCATTGTAGGGAATTTATGTAGGGAATCTATGATACTGTGAATTTTTCCTCATCTCAGTTCAGTTACGTAGACAATCATGGCAATTATTCTTCTATAGATGAATGAACCTTTCATCTATTTTGTAGGGAGGGAAGAAATTAGTCAGGACACGAAAACTTTGTGCTCTGCTTTCAACAAGACCCAGACAGTTTTTCAACATTCTAAACTACTGGAGCAGGCAGATGGAGCCTCAGTTTAATGTGCCATCTGAAGAATGTCAGTTGTGACGACACATCAGTCCCCCACTTCTGTATTGTCATTGTGTGCTAGTGTGGGATTCAAAACCACTAAACTGTCTGGGAGAGCATACTGATTCTACTAACTGCTGCTACCAATTGATTCAGATTACGTGCTGATGTGACTCTGTATGAACAAATTGGATTTAAATGTCAAAATACACAAAATAAAGTTATCCTGAATTTTTGTCGAAGGAATATGGGGTGAGCGCGGGAGCATTGTGTTGAAGGTTAGCCACAATGATGTCGAATGGCAGTGCAGATATGAAGGGCCAAATGACTTCACTTTTTATGTTTCTATTTATGTGCCAGCCAAAAACTGCAACAATTTCTGAAGACATCACCTTAATGTACACCAGAATCCTCACTTAAACAGTGTTGTACAGCGTATTTTTTCACACACGCTGATCAGTTGGCGTCAACCATGGCTCAATTGATGGTCTCTGATAAGCTCTGTGTTCAAAACCTATTCCAGAAGCATGAGCATAAAATCTCGGCTGACACTCCATTGGTCATGGGAAGTACTCAATAAATACGTACTCTTATCTTTCATACCTGTACAATAGCCTAGGTTATTATATAATTTGTGGCATTGTTCGCGGATTGATCTAATTTCTGCAAGTTAGTTAAAGCAAAGCCTGTTTACAGTACTTATTTTGAATTCAATGTGTTTCCCATTCTCTTGGTCTTGAGCCCCCAGTGAAGCAGCATATGTTTTCATTACACAAGGAGAAAAAGTGAGGGTACTTGAAATTCAGCAACATTGCAGAAGTTTTGGGAAAACCTCAGCATGATTCATAGAATCCCTACAGTGCTGAAAGAGGCCATTCAGCCCATCGAATTCAGCCCAATCACAATCCCACTCAGGCTCTATAGCACCACGTATTTACCATCCTACTCTGCCTGACAGTTCAGGGACAATTTAACTTGGCCAATCCACCTAACCTGCACATTTTTGGACTGTGGGAGGAAACTGGAGCACCCGGAGGAATCCCACTCGGACATGGGGAGAATGTGCAGATTCCCAAGCCGGGAATTGAATCTGGGCCCCTAGTGCTGAGAGACAGCAGTTGCTGATTACTGTGCTACTGTGCTGTCCCAATGACTTTATCTTGAGCTTTGCATGCCCTAGAGTTAAGGGTTTTGCTGGGAGTTACATTTTCAAAAACATCTGGGTTCATTTTCTTTCAGTGAACAGTCATTTTGGACCTGGTCCGATTCGGTGAAATGTGTTCTAAGTTTTAGGTTTACTTGCGTGGATGCTCTGTCTTAAAATTGGTCAGCTGGTTATAGTTACCGACAATTACAATGTAGTGTCGCCATCCAGCTAGATTTTACATTGAAAGCCTGCTTGGAAAACAAACACAAAATAACAACAGAAATGTTAGCAACAAAGCCATTTCTTACAAGCTTCATTCAGGATTCCAACCCAGATGTTTCAAATAAAAAAACTGTAGAGAACCAGCTCTTGCTGGCTAGCAATCTGTACTTTAGGTCTATCGAACATAAATCAGTGCAACACCAATTACTGCAAATTTTGAAAAGGTTTCCTCTCTCTGATAAATCACTTTCTCCTCTTCACGGGGAAATGAATTGCAAACACATTGCAATGCATTATGTTTGAGCAAAGTTTTGTGATTTTGAATATGACAAAGTTGGTGGTGCCATTCAGTAATTCAGCAATTACTATTTGATGTCATGTTTTTCTAGTCCATCCACTAATCAAATCAATAGCTTTTTTTCATTATTGGAATGTGAGTATCAATAGAAGTTGGCATTTATCCCCCCATCTCTAGTGGTCTGTGGTCTTTGGGAAGGTGGTAGTGAACTGTCACATGAACTAATGCCTCCAAGTTCCCATATTGCTGTTAAATAGGGAGATCTAGGATTTTAAGCCAGTGATGACTAAAGCAGTGGTAGCATGAGTTGGAGGTGATGCAAATGCTCCCATGCATTCGCTGCCTTTGTCCTTCCGGCTGGTAAAAGTTGTTATTGATATTCTTTGTTTTGTTCTTGTTACTTTTCTGTGATTTATTTTTAGAGCTTGAATCTGGCAAGATATTAGTTGATCTTTTGGTGATAGGTGATTTCCAGCTCCTGGTAAGGCACTATTATATTACAGGCCAGTTGTACTTTACAACTTGCATTGAGACAAAACAGTTTCAGTTTTCATAATGCATACCACATTGTTTTAGTGAAATGTGCAGTTACTCAAAGTTAAGTATAAAAGGTGACTGTTTTTCATTGTAATTTCAATTCTTTTCATGTTAGCCAAGAACTGTTTATCTTATTGAATCCTTACCATATTAAAATACAAGGAGCATTTGGATCGCAATGAACCTACCTACGCAGGTGTGTGAAGAATGTTTGTGGAGAGGTCTGGTTTCACTTGTTGGAGAGGGTGGGGACAGCAGAATTGTTTGATGCTCCCTTGTTCATCAAAGGCACTGGCCTTGACTTGAACCAGACCTTGTTTTATAGCAGAACTGTTCAGTTTCTATTTCATACCAAAATTAACTGGAATCTCACTGTTGAATCATTTTCAACCTTTTTGATGAGTTTAGGTGAAACAAATTTTCACATGCATCAGGGTTGTATCCATCCTTAAGACATCAGACATTTGATTGACAGGATTTGCTTTGGCCTCTGAAATGCCCTTGGAACTGCCGTCATTTCCTGCTTGTTGCCTGATTGTCCACCATCATTCTTGAGCATTTAGGATCAGACCTCAGAATTTGTTCTGCTCCGTTAGTTCTGGGACTGCTCATTTCCTTCCATAGCTTGTTCTTGGTGTTTACCATGCAGTTAGTGTTGAATGTAATGTAAGAAATCAGGGAAGGCTAACAGTCTCTCAAGCCTGCTCTCGGCAGATCATGGCTGTTATAATCTTAGCTTCCAACTCCATTTTCCTACCTGTTTTCCATAACTCTTGACTTCCCTATAGCTAAAAAAGTCTGCCAATTTTAGCCTCGAAAGCATTCAGTGACAGCCTCATAGTTCTCTAGGGTAAGAATTAAACAGTTTACAACCCTCAAAGAGGAAATACTTTACCATTTCTATCTGAAAATGGGGACTCTTATTCCAAAGTTGTGCACCCTAGTTCTTGATTTTGCCAAGACAGGCAACATCCTTTCAGCATCTGCCGAGTCAAGCCCCTTCAATGTAAGATAAGTTTTAATTTCCTAAACTACCATGGGTATAGGCCTAAACTGTTCCACTGTTCCTTACAAGAAAGCTCCTTCACCCCAGGAATCAACCTAGTGAACCTCCTCTGAATAACTTCTAGTGCAATTGTATCCTCGCTTAAACAAGTAGACCAAAACTATATGCAGTACTGTAGGTGTGGTCTCCCTAATGCCTTGTACATTCCTTTTTTTAATATGCCACCTTTTGCAATAAAGGCCAATGTTTGATTTGCTGCTCCAATTAATTATACCTGCGTACTAACTTAATGTGACTCATGCACAAGGATATCCAGATCCCTCTGTCCCACAGCATTTTGTAGTCTCTCTCCACTTTTTCTACTAAAATAAACAATGTCACATTCTCCCACATTATACTCTATCTGTCAGTCGTTTTCCACTCACTTAATCTATGTGCCTTTGCAGATTCTTTATATCCTCCACTTGCTTCTGACAACAAATTTGGCCACAATTTGTCCTTTCATCTAAGTCATTAATTTAGGTCATTTATAGCTGAAGTCTCAGCACTAACCCTAATGACATAGTATTAGTAACAACAATTCGCCAACTTGGAATTGACTCATTTGCCTTGATCTTGTTTTCTGTTTGTTAGCGAACAATTTATCCAACTATTAATATATTATACCACCCCCCCAACCTTTATAAATACACACATGTGCACAATGGGCCCTTATCCTATGCAGTAACCTTTTTATGTATCATTTAACTGAATGCTTTTTGGAAATTCAGATGTATTATAGCTCCTTATTATTTCTTGCTGTCCTAGCGTGTATCTGTGGTTAAGGGCAAAGAAGGAGGCCATTTAGCCTATCAACTTATTGCTGGCTTCATAGAGCAAGCTAATCAGTCCCATTCTCCAGCTGCATATCTAATGTACTTCAATGTCATATCCCTCAGTTATCCATCCATTTGTCTTTTGAAAATCAGTGATTATCTTTGATTCGTCATTTGGTGAAGGTGTTTAATGATCAAAGCAGGAATCAGGGAAAGACTTCTTTTCTGAAAGGACTATAACATTTAAATGTAGCATTCCATTATATGCTTAATTTTACTGTGTTAACTACAAGTATGCTTTAGAAGTAGTGAAAAACTTTGTCCACTAACGCAATTTTTATTGCTTTTATTTACTTGAAATCGACATTACACTTTATTATTACTTTTCTCACTCCTCTTTCTCTACTCACTCTCTCGCAATCTTCTAGTATCAATCCTTTTTTTCCATGTTTCACATTGCCTTTCACGTTCTGCAGTTCATTCCCTTTTCTTCTGTCTTTCATTCTCTCTCATATATCCTTTCTGCTTTTACTTTTGTCTTCCACTTCTGTCATACCCTGCAGCAATTTCTCTGGAAAATTGTTGGTAATTTTATTTGAAGCAATGATGTAAAGCATGGGCAGTTTCAGATTGGTTCAAAGATATGGGAATGCAAATATCACACTGGAACAGCAGGTGGACTTCAATTTGAAGAACTTAATCTAACATCTATCCGTTAATTTGCCTAGCCTGGCCATAGTTGAGCTAATATAGAGTATTGAAGTGAAAAAAAAATCAAGAAATTTGTACTTCATAATTTGTTCTTAGGTTTTTGAAAGGAAGTTCACAAATTTACGAAGTACTCCCAAGTTTTCATATGAAGCCAGTTCATTATTTTACTGTTGCCACAATATTGAAACATTTTGTTTCCACTAGAACAAGGTAAAGCACAGAGCTGAAATTGACAATAAAATGTAAAAAGCGACTATTATTTCTGACCACAATCTTTTTATAGCTGTTATGATTCCATCACTGCAGTGATTCCTTCTATTACTTAGTCATTTAAAAAGAGCAAACTCTCAGTCATTATCCTCCTCAAATTTAGATGCAGAAATGATGAATAAAATTAAATTGGGTCAGTTCTTTATAATTTCCAAGACAGATAACTAATTACAGTACCTTGTAGGAGGTGACGTTTAACAGTAAGTTAAAAGCACATTACTGTGGATACTGGAATCTGAAACAGAAAGTGCTGGAAAATCTCAAGCAGATCCGACAGCATCTGTGAAGAGAGAATAGAGCTAACATTTTAAGTCAGTTATGACGAAGGGTCATCCAGACTCAACGCTAACTCAGTTCTCTCTCCACAGATGCTGCCAGACCTGCTGAGATTTTCCAACACTTGCTGCTTTTGTCCCAGTCAGTAAATGTTGGTTGATGCAAGATTGTCACAGACATCTTTAAGATGACATTTGACATACAGACATGATAATTACTTGACTGTTTTATATTGGACAAGATGCACTCGAGAATAAACTGGTTATCCAAATGAAGGAAGAAAGAGTGCAAAAATAACGAACTGGGGTAGGCTACCAAGCCCTTGGAGCCTGCTAAGCTGTTTGATAAGATCATAGCTGATGTGATTGTGTCCTTAGCTTCACCTACCTAACAAATGCCCATAACCTTTAACTCCCCTGTCAATCAAAAATCTATCCAACTCAGTTTTGAATATCTCCAATGTCCCATCCTCTAATGGTCTCTGGAAAAGAGAATTCCACTGGCCGTCAACACTCTGAGGGAAAAAAATAATTTCAATCTTAAATGGGAAACTTCTAAGTTTTATGCCCCATAGTTTGAGATTTCCCCACAAAGGGAGACGTCCTCTCAACGAACACCTTGTCAAGTGTCCTCAAGATTTTAAAAATTTCAATAAGACCTCCTTTCATTCTTCCAAACTCCAAGGGGTTCATAGGCTCAACCTGCCCGACCTTTCCTTACAAGCTAATCCTTCATCCCAAGAATCAGTTAAGTGACTCTTCTCTTAATTGCCTCAATGCAACAGTATTCTTTCTTAAGTTAGGAGACTAAAACTGTACACGCTACACAAGATGCAATCTTCCCCTCTATATCCCTAGTTTAATACTCAATTCCCCTTGCAAGAAATGCCAACATTTCATATGTTTTTCAAATCACAAGGCTGTATCTGCACATTAATCTTTTTGTGATTCATGTACAAGGATACCTAGATCCTTTTATACCATGGAGCTCTGCAGTCTCTCATTTAAACAATATACTGCTTTTCTTTTTTCCTTACAAAGTGGACAGGTTCATATTTTGTCACATTAGACTCCATCTGCCAAATTTTATCAACACACTTATCTAAATCCATTTGTAGACTCTTTACCTTCTCATGATAACTTACTTTCCCATGTATTTATGTCATCAACTACCACCTGATTCCTTCGTCCAAGGCATTGATACAGATTACAAATAGTTGAAGCCATACCATTGATCCCCGTGGTGCTTGACTAGTTACAGCTTGCCAATCCAAAAAAATGACCCATTTATCCTTATCCTTTCTGTTAGCTAACCAATCAATCCTCTATCCATGCTAATATGTTACTTTTTTTATTCATTTGTGGGACATGGGCGTCACCTAGCTGCCCAAGGGCAGTTGACAGCCAACCACGTTGTTATGGCTCTGGAATCACAAGTAGACCAGACTGGGTATGGACAGCAGATTTCCTTTCTTAAACTACATTTGTGAACTAGATAGGTTTTTCTGACAATTGACAATGGTTTTATGGTCATCAGTAGATTCCTATTTCTTATTGAATTTAAATTCCACCATCTACCACGGCAAGAATCAAACCCGGGTCCCCAGAATATTAGCTGATTTTCTGTATTAATAGTCTAACAATAATACTACTAGGCCATCAACTCCCCGGCCTTCTATATCATGAACTCTTATTTGACTTTTTCAGATGCATTTTGGAAATCCATGTACGCTGCACCTTTATCCAACCTTGCTTGATGCATCCTCAATGAACTCTAATGAATTAATCAGACCTAATTCCCCTTTTACAAAACCATGCCTGATTTCATTATGATTTTCCAAATGTCTGGCTATTACCTCATTAATAATGGATTTTAACATTTCTCCAATGACAGATGTTTGCCTAACTGACCTGAAGTTTCCTGCTTTCTGTCTCCATTCTTTTTTGAATAGTGGTGTTCTACTTGCAATTTTCCAATCTGTTGGGGCCTTTCCCAAACTTAGGAAATTTTAGAAACTCACAACCAATGCACTCACCATCTCTCCATTTTTTCTAGGGCCTAAAGATATAGGTCAGTGTAGTCCAGAGAACTTGTTAGTTTTTAGTTCTAATAATCTTTCCATTGCCTTTTCCCTGGTGAGCATAATTGTTTTAAATTTTTAAGTCCTTTAACCTGTTGGTTTTCTTGGGATGTTTTTCCAAAAACAGATAGAAAATATCTGATGATCTGCCATTTCCTTGTTGCCCATTATTCATTTATCAATCCTCTCTCTTAGGAATAAACATTCAGTTTAATGAAACTGTTCCTCCTTAAATATTTACAGAAATTCTTATATATTTTTATTGACTGGGTTCTTCAGCCAGCCCTACCACCCACGGGCATTTTCACGGTAGAGGTGGTTCACCTCTGGCAGCCAGTGACGAGCCACCTTCACTGAGAAAGAGCCCACTGGGGTGTGTGGAGATGGGAAAACCTGGAGAGTTCCATGCTATAGTTTTAGTTAGCTTTTCCTCAGCCTCTAAATTCTTCCTCATTATTCTTTAATCATTCTTTGTTGATTTCTGAAATCTGTAGAATCTTCTAATCTTATCACTAATCTTTGCAATGTTAGAACATAGAACATTACAGCACAGAACAGGCCCTTCGGCCTTCGATGTTGTGCCGACCAAAATAAAAAGCAATGCCCCTCCAACCTAAACCAGTCCCTTCTCTTCCATATACTTATCAATTAACCTCTTAAACGCCACCAAACTTGGCGCATCTACAACAGCTGCAGGCAGGCATTCCACTCCCTAATCACTCTTTGAGTAAAGAACCTACCTCTGATATCCGTCCTATAACTCATACCCCTTAATTTAAAGCTGTGTCCCCTCGTGCTAGCTTTCTCCATCTAGGAAAAAGGCTATCACTGTCCACCCTATCTAAACCTCTAATCATCTTATATGTTTCGATCAGGTCCCCTCTTAGCCTCCTCCTTCTAACGAAAACAACCTCAAATCCCTCAGCCTCTCCTCATAAGACCTGCCCTCCATACCAGGCAACATCCTGGTAAACCTCCTCTGTACCCTCTCCAATGCCTCCACATCTTTCTTATAATGTGGGGGACCAGAACTGCACACAATACTCCAAGTGCGGCCGCACTAGAGTTTTGTACAGTTGCAACATGATGCTGCGGCTCCTAAATTCAATCCCCCTACCAATAAAAGCTAAGAATATATAATGTTGTATATATTTGCATATGTTGTGACCTATTGCAGAGGATTCTTAGATATGATTCCATAAAAAGAGGTGGAAGGAGGCTCATAAAGGCTGGCAGAGGGCAGTTGGCCTGATTGATCTGTTTCTGTTCTGTACATTTTATGTAATTGTCATTAATGTTAATAGGTTTTAAATTGTAATGCAATTTGTCCAGTTCATTATTTTATGCCATATACTATTTTCTTGCTAACAGAGCGGCCAGACAGCCTGCTTGCACACCTCTGGTAATTACTTAAAAGCAAAATACTGTGGATGCTGGAATCTGAAACAAAAACAGAAAATGCTGGAAAATCTCAGTAGACCTGGCAGCATCTGTGGAGAGAGAATAGAGTCAACGTTTCACGTCTGGATGACCTTTTGTCAGAGTTAAAAACAAAACAATATCAGAAGAGATTTATACTGAGGGTGGGGAGCTGTAATTGGACAAAGGAAATACAAATGATGATGGTGAAAGGTGTGAAATATGTCTGTTAAATGATCAGAATGTGTGAATGGCAGTATGGGGGTACTATTAAGGGACTGCCTGAGGAATGTGGCAGTTGCCTTAAAGGGGGAGGGGGAGTTGTTGGGGGCAAGATGGAGAGCAAGAATGCAGAAGTGGAAAAGTGGAAATGAGAATGAGGGATGATAAAGATGAATGAATGAGATGAAAAGAAGAAATGAAATAAAAATGGGGTGAAGATGGGAGTGGCAGTGTGGGGATGGGGTTCATGCTCTGAAGTTATTGAATTTGATGTTCAGTCCAGATGGCAGTAAAGTGTCCATGTCTTCCTAGGTGGTAGAGTTTGGAAGGTATTGTTGAATGAGCCTGGATGAGTTGCCGCTGTGCATCTTGTCAATGATACACTGCTGATACTTAAGGGAGTGAATGTTTAAAGTGGTGAATAGGATGCCGATTAAGTGGACAGCTTTGTCTTGAATGGTGTTGAGCTTCCTGAACGTTGTTGAAATTGCACTCATCCAGGCAAATGGAGAGTATTCCACTACACTCCTGATTTGTGTCTTGTAGGTGGTGGACAAGCTTTGGAGAATGAGAAGGCTAGTTACCTGTCTCAGAATTTCCAAGCTTGTAGCTGGTTCCTTGATGCCTCACGCAGTCATATGCTGTTTGATGTCAAGGGCAGTATCCTCATTTCACATCGTAAATTCAGTTATTTTTGTCCATGGTTGGACCAAGGCCGCAAGGAAGTCGAGAACCAAGCAGAACCCAAAGTCAACAAGTTATTGTTGAGTCAGTACCTCTGAATAGCACTGTTGACAGCACCTTCCATCACTTTGCTGATGGTTTAAAGGCTGCTGATGTGGCTGATACCAAATTTTTAGATATGTCTGATGCTGCTGCTAGCATGTCTTCCTGCATTCTTCACTGAGCTAGGGTTGATCCCTTGGCTTGGTAATAATGGTAGATTGAGGCATGTCTAGGCCATGGAGTTGTAGAATGTGGCTGAGATTGTTAATTTACAATATGTTGAATTGTGTGAATGAATATAATGAGCTTAATGTAGAAAGTCGTTGAGTTGGTTTTGTGCTTGCACACCCAAATAACTGAAGTACTGATCCACCCACTGTGCCCAAGGTCAACCTTATTTCCCAGTTAGATTCTGGCCTGTGCCCTGGACCTTGTGATTGAGGAGGTGGTAGCTGGGATTGGGGGAGCAGTAGAGAGTAAGGATCAGATAATAGCTACTGCTACAGAAGATGGATGGCTGAAGTAATTTAAAGAACAAAACACCTTGAAGAGTAAAATAATTCCTTTACCAATGCAAGATGATTGTGGAATGCTGCCTTTAACAGCCTTTGCATTTAGAAGGTAACAATGATTGGATATATCCTGCTTAAACATTATTTTCACATTTCCAATTTGTTCAAAAATGCTGGACACTTCTGACATATGGGGGTCATGACAATGAAAATCTTTATGGCTATTTGAATAGGCAACTGTTTTGTGGAATGTGTCCCAGCCCAATTTTCTACACCTGTCCATTCAAATGACACTGGGAAATTGGACACGATGGTGGCACAGTGCTTAGCATTGCTGCCTCACAGCATCAGGGACCTGGTTCAATTCTGGCCTTGGGTCACTGTCTGTGTGGAGTTTGCAGGCTCCCTCCCATGTCTGCATGTGTTTCCTCCATATGCTCTGGTTTCATCCCACAGTCCAAAGATGTGCATGTTAGGTTTATTGGCCATGATAGATTTACCCTAGTGTTAAGGAATTAGTAGAGTTAATATGTGGGGTTACAGGAATAGGGCCTAGCTTGAATTGTAGTCGATGCAGAGTCGAAGGGCTGAATGGAGTCCTTCTGTATTGTGAAATTCTATGGATATGCAGGTAGAAACTTTTGCTTTACGTGTATACCAAAAGGTGAGGGAAGAGGGGATTGGGAAGGTGTGCAAAGTGTGAGACATGCCACAGTGATCCTATGATAATGTAGATGTAATAATGGGTTACTTGTTTGCTGCTAGTATTCTTCACACAGCAAATTTCTGATTTATCTTGAACTTCAAGTGTAAGTTCTGATGAGGCATCTCTTTATTTGAATAGCTGCAGCAGGCTGGTTAGGTTCTATTTTTCTTTCCCAAGCCCATAGTGACTGACCTTTAATGAACAATGTTTTATGAAGTGTTCATCAAACTGACCCCTTAAACTTGTTTTAAAACCTTCTCTTTAGCTGACAAATATTTTGGGCTAGAACCCAATTACGTCCCTTTTAAGTAGAGGACGTTTTATACATAGTTTCTAATCCTTACAAACCTCTATCAAACTTCCAATAGTGACAGTTCAGCAGTAACCAGATTGTTTGCTGACACCTGGAACAAGAAATTACAAAGTCCTATTTTGTTGTAAATAGAGAAAAGAATGTAATAAACATCAGCATGGTGGTGACATGATGGGTAAAGTACGTTCGAGGCTATTCTTGGCTGTAGTCAATTGCTGTCTTTGTTCTCCAAAGGATCCTATTGTGCATGCAGCTGAATGAACACTCATGCAGCAATTATAATGGCAACGGTACAAGCATGACTTTTATAACCCTCACCAATTTCTAGTTGGTGATGGCATCAAGAGCTGTCTGCCTCAGCTTAGAAACCAATTGTAGCATTTTTAGCAATGAGATGCATGTTAGCTGTGTCCAAAGCTAATTACTAATTCCATGTCACAAGACCTTTGTAGAAAATTAATGGTTCACAATTAATTATGCACGGTGAAAGTAAAGTCTATCCTTCTTTCTCACACAAACAGAGCTTCCTTTGTCGAGAGGTCCTTTGGGCATTTGAGAATAAAGTTGCACATGAAACACCTGAGGGCAGAGCTCTCCCTTTTAGCCCTGGCCTATTTTTCACACTACTTTTAAAGTGTATGTAATTTGTAAGAGAGCATTCCCAACCTATTTTCCAATTATTTGTTCTTATTTCTGCTGATTTGTAATATAATAAGCAAGACCTAAGGACTTATTTTCCACCCTCTTTCTGACCCAGTAGCCAGCCATTTATTAAACCTGGATATAGTTTTAATACATGATTAAGAAGTTTGATGGCAGAAACCATTGGGTCAGTGGGAATTAAGCAGCTGGAAAGGAAGACAGTGGTCAGTTCTTTCCTCTCACCTTCCATAGAGAATTAAAGCACTTTCTGATTTCTCAATGTGTACAACTAAAGATTAGAATTTTTGTTTGTTCGCTATAATCAGGAGCAACATTCTGTTAGCCCTGAATTGAAGAAGTATTTTCATTTGCTGAGTTTTGAGTTGGGCTAAATGTTGTCATTTGAGGCTTTTATGATTCATATCAATTCCTGACTTCAGTGTTTATATGGACTGTTGAGGGGTACCCCACCGGCATTTCCAGGGAACCTTGATGAATGAGATTCGTAAAACAGATTAAGCTTGAATGTCTGAAGTTAAACACTCGTGATTGGGAGCAAGAAGCATGCCGAATCGATCTCCAAATTTTAATTTAAAGTCCAAGTTGTTAAATAAGAAGAATTCACAGCAAGAGAAAGAGTGTATTCTCAGACAGAGATGCGATTCCCCAGGCGCAAACTTCTGTAACTTCAATAAAGTGAGTTGGGTATCCAGTTACTGCTCTGTTCACAAGAGTTGGCACAGTAATTATCTCAGTTGCAGCCAGCAAAAAAATCTTCATCATCTTCTCATGTATAGCTGGTGCACAGGTTAATTAAACTGAAACTTGGAGAAGCTTGGCTACTCTGAAAAGGAGGAGCTTTGCATCACTAACTCCAAATGTTGCATAAAATGCAGGAGGAACCAGACATGTGTGAACTCGTTCATTATACAGGACTTCGTGAAGTTATTCCCCAAGAAACTCTTAACAGATCAAATGATATAAAAAATGCATTTGAAAGTACCCTTCAAAAAGAAAAAAACCTTTATACAGCATCTTCACTGCATTCAGATATCGCAAAACACTTTATAGTCAATGAAGTATTTTTAAAGCATAGTTACTGTAGTTATGCGGGAAACATAGCAGGTAGTTTTTCACACAGCAAGGTCCCACAATGATAGCGTCGATATAGCAACCCAATAATCTGTTTTCATGATGTTGATTAAGGAAAAAACACTTGTCACGACACTGGGGAGAACTGCTCTGCTCTTCATCAAAGACTGCCATGAGATCGTCTGCACCCTCATGAGAGTGTAGACTCTGGGTTCAACTCAATTTAAAAATAAAACCAAAATATTGAGGTGCTGAAAATCTGAACTAAAAACAGAAACTATTGGAAATACTCAAGAATTGTTCAATTTTCTAGCACAATTGTAATATAGTTCCGTTAGGTCATTGGAAAAAATTTGTAATTTATTCGAAATTATTTGAATATTAAACAGATTTTACCTCATTGCTTTTAGCTGCTACAGCTTTTTAGCTTGTGCCCTTCTCCAGTGAATCTTAATGTTTATTGAGCTTTGCCATTGCCAAGATCACAGAATGGAGTGTGTTTCTCACTTATGGCATCTACCGCATACTCTGCAGTGACAAAAACAGGATGTTGCAAAGCTGGCATGAAAAGCATCAGTTAAAAATAGAAAATGCTAGATAAAAGCTCAGCAGATCTGGCAGCCTCTGGGGTGAGAGAAACTGCATTAACTTTTCAGGTTGAGACTCTTTGTCAAAACTGAAAAATATTATAGATGTGATCACCTTTCAGCAAGTACAGAGCTAAGGAAGAAGAGTTCTGGTCACCTTACTACCGGAAGGACGTGGAGACTCTGGAGAGAGTGCAGAGGAGGTTTAACAGGATGCTGCCTGGCATGGAAGGTCTGAGTTACGAGGAGAGATTAGGCAAATTGGGACTGTTTTCCTTAGAAAGACATAGACTTAGAGGAGATCTAATAGAGGCGTACAAGACTATGAGGGGTATAGATAGAGTAAACAGGGTTAAGCTTTTTCCTACGATGGACTCAAATAGCACGAGGGGTCACGGGCTTAGGGTGAGGGGGGTAAGGTATAATTTGGATGCTAGAGGGGGTTTTTTCACACAGAGGGTGGTGGGGGTATGGAATGCGCTGCCAAGTAAAGTGGTGGAGGCAGGCACTCTGGAGTTATTTAAGAAATACTTAGATGGGCACATGAACAGAATGGGAATGGAGGGATATAGCAAACTGATTTAAAATAGGGATCATGAGCCTTGGGAGTCCCTGGGAAGTGTGTAAATAGATGATGATATTGATGTACTTGTTTTTATCCTACAGGTGCTTTGGTCCACCTTGTTGTCTAACAAGGGGCATACATGCGATGGGTTGTGAGATGGCTGCTCTTGGATTTTTTTTGAGAGTATCCTAGTGCTTCACGTCGTTGGTGTACGCTTGACCTGGACCATTTGATGGGCAACACGACAACTCAGTGACTATCGCTGTGCTGTGCAGATACATGGATTTGGGCCTGTGTCTGTGGGAGTTTGCGCATTCTCCCCGTGCTTGCATGGGTTTTCTCCGGGTGCTCCGGTTTCCTCCCACATCCCAAAGATGTGCTCTTAGGCTAAATGGCAAAACAAATTCTCCCTAAATTGTCTCAAATTTGGTTTTTAATCCATAGATCTATAAACATAGACAGGGATCATGGGTAGAGGTGGGAACATTGAGGTGGCGGCGTGGGCTCGTTGGGCCGAAGGGCCTGTTTCCCGTGCTGTTTTGTTCTTCTTTGTTCTTCTTATAGGGTAAGGGAGAGAATGGTTGGAAGGCAGGACTAATAAAATAGCAAAAGGAAATTACAGTGGGACAAGTAAAGAAGCAGAACGATGGACAAGAAGTCATGGTCTTAGTTTTAGGGATACAAATTTAAAACAAAGTTGAGGAGAAACTACTTGTCTCAAAGGGTTGTGGATCTATAGAATTCGCTATCCCAAATGCTGGGACAGTGAGTAAATTTAAGGAGGGGTTAGAGAGATATTTAAATAGTAATGGGTTGAAGGGTTGTTGGGAGAAGGCAGGAAAATGAGGGTGAGGACCATATCAGCCATGATGAAATGGCGGAGCAGACTTTGAGCTGAATGGCCTGTTTCTACTCCTATATCTTATGAACTAAAGAAGAAGCCTCTAGAGGACAACAGTAGAATCTCTGTCATTACTTGTTGCCTGAGAAAATGGGAGCAGTGGTTTTGATCTGAAGCATATTAACTATCTGCCTACTTTGTGGGGAGACACTAGAATTGGAATTCTTTACCATATCCCTCACCCTCATCCCAAAAAATCATTTATGCTTCAATGTCTGGCCTGTAATGTAGACTTGAACCATCAGTGAACCGTATAGCTTCTTCTGCATCCTGGTGTTGGGAACTCCTGTGATGCAGATCTACCAAATATCCGTACAAGGAAAAGCACTTTCTGGCAAACAAAGTGAAGCTTTATCAATGAAAGTGGGGAGTTGCCGCCTGTGATTGGACATCTTACTTAAAAGTTTCCATTATCTCCCATCTGCAAATGCTTCAGTCAGTCAAGCAGCTTCTTCTCTAAGTTCCAATTCTTTTTAGGACAAATAATAAATGAAAATGTAGAAAGAAAATGGTAAAAACGCACACATACATGTTTTCTTCTGGGCATCTGCATGCAGCGGATCAACCTTTAATTCCTAGACTCTTCTGAACAGTCTCAGATTTTGGAGAGTGGCAATAAATGGGAATTGTAGATGAGTGAGGAAAAATTCATTCCCCAAATGAAAACCACAGTGACAAAATAGGAAGCGAAGAATTGAAAACTATAACACGGAAAGCAAAGACATGGAGGAACAATAAAAAAAACCCTACAACAAATGCTAAACCACTTCAATTTCAATCAATTCTCCAAGAATTGCTTAATTTTTTTAACAATCTTCCTTTTCCTTTTGAATAGCCACTTAACCAACTGGAAGCTTTTTGTTTGGTAAAGACGAGAGGTTGTGAGAAGAATTGCTGCATCCAATCATATGATCATATAGTTTTAGTGTAAAAGAATATGCTCTATTTTTATTTGTTTTTAACATGATCTGGTACATATTTATTTATATTGATATGTTTAATCACCCAAGCTACTATAAATAAATCAATTGCCTGAAACAAATAGCAGAGCCAATGTGACTTTGTGAGTCTTGCTGTGAGGCGCACAGGAGTGCAGCAATGGAAACTTGCAAAGTAGAACCATAAATTAAAATGTTATTTGTTAAATTTCTGAACAAATTCTTTCCAAGTGCCATTTGTGAAGGGAAAAAGATGAAAGGAGTTTATAGACACAAAATCCTTAAAGTGGAAGGAGGCCATTCAGCCCATCAAGTCTGCACCAATCTTCTGACAAAGCATCTTACCCAGGCCCTTTCCCCACATCCTATGCCCGTAACATCATACATTTATCATGGCAAATCCATCTAACCTACACATCATTGGACTGTGGGAGGAAACTGGAGCACCCAGAGGCAACCCAAGTAGACACAGGGAGAATGTGCAGACTCCACAAAGACAGTGACCCAAGATGGGAATTGAACTCAGATCACTGGAGCTGTGAGGCAGCAGTGCTAACCACTGTGCCACCATGCTGCCCCAATTGAATAAAGCCCTATGAATTAAATTAAAGGGAAGGGACCTTTCATCTTTATATACTGCTTGATCATTTCTTTCAGAAGCATCTTAAATTAATTGTTGTGTGAAAAATGTTTTTAAAGCACAGTGACCTCTTGTGTGAGCAAACACAGCTCAAATATACAGCAATAATATTTGAACTAAAACAGAAAATGATGGATATATTCAGTAGTCCTGTTAGCGCCTGTGGAGTGATTGGTTTAAAAAGTGAAAGTTTTGACATGGTTAAAGAGAAGAGGGAAGAAAGATAAGATTGGGTTAGTACTACTAATTTGAGGCAGCCTAACAACAATAGAAAAATTAACATCAGAACGGAGTTCATATGGATTGAGGCAAAGCAAAAAGGGATTAATCAATTGTGAGCCACAGGATTCTGATAAAAGGGTCATTTACTGTTAATTATGTTTCTCATGCCACAGAAGCTGCCTGATCTGCTGACTGTTTCCAATATTTTCTATTTTTATTTCAGATTTCTAGCATCTGCAGCATTTTGCTGCTGTTTTTTATTTGAATAACCAGTTTGTGATGGAAATAATTCAGGGATGTATGTTGGCTGGGATATTGTGTCCTCCTTTCAGAAAACTAAAACTTTCCCTTGTCCCTCTTGATTAATCCTTTTATTGCATATTAGCTTATTGATAATATCTAGCCTAATTCCAAGTATTTAATTTATTTGGCATGTATTAGCAGTCTGTCTATTGTTTTTGTTATAGTTAGGAACATTTTATTGGCAAGGTTTCAAGCTCGACCTGAAAACTTTGCTTTGCCGTGACCGTTCTAACTTTTGACAGTTATTTCTCCCTTCCTTTTCCTTTGTCTTATATGCATAAACACCTTCTTGTCTTACTCCTCGTTGCTGTTATCTTCTTTTGCTCACAACCTTGTCTTTCCACTCTCCAAATGTTTCTAGTGATTGTGAATATTTTGTTGTTATTTCTTATGGAATCAAATTTGCTTATCCATGATGGTAAGGCAGAATATTTTTGCAGTGTCGTTACAGTCAACTTTAAGTAATTTGAAAACCTTTTGGGCTTCTGACACCTTGAGAGACTTTTATTTAGCTCCCAAAATTGGTGAGAAGTAGTTGGCACCTGTCTTGTGGCAATTACTTATAAGCTGGAATTTCTATGACGGAAATTTCAGATTTGCTATTGGTTTTATTTTCCTCCTGATTGTTTGCAATCTATAAACACCAATCATTGATTTACATTACTAACACAACATTGTTGAAATGATTTAGTTGCAAATTAGAAGTTGTAGTTTGTCCACAACAGGGTTAAAGGGAAGTTGGTTTGTTGTCTGATTTTATTTTATTTTTTCAAATTCTTCCCCTCCCCCAAAGAGGTGAACTAGTTCCCCTGGGCACTTTCACTGAAGACATAGCCAGGATTGTCTTTCACCAGCTAGGAAATCACACTGACAGATTTGTGTCCTTCAGCTCTGCAGTATAGTATGGTCAGAAGGTTGTCGGTTCAGGCCACCCCAGACTTAAGCACATGTCTCACCTGACACTCGTGGTTCAGCCCGAAGGGACTGCTATACTCTCACTCACGGATGAGATATTTAAAAACTGAGGCCCCATCAGATTAAGGTGGATATGGAATATCCATGCCACTATTCAAAGAATGGTAGGAACATTTCTTGGCATCAGGCCAACATTCCTCTGTCGAACAATACAGCAAAAGCAGAATAATTGGCAATTCGTTGGATTGTGCTCCTGGGATCTTGCTGTGTGAAAATCACTGCTACTTTTTTCAACATAGCACAAAAATAATTTGGTACATTCATCTCTGTGAAAGCTGATGAGGCAGCAATATAAATGCCATTTTTCAGAGCCCTTGGTATGCTAACATCCTATTCTGGGATTTGTTAATAACTCTTTGAGCTGGAAAGTAAATCCCATTGTAATATTTTCTTTTATTTTATATTCATTGCTGACTTTATAAAAGAAGTTGTTTGCACGTCAGGTAAATGTACATGTTTAAAGCCATATCTATACTTTTTAATGTATTTTTTAAACTAATGTGCAGGGAATAATTTAGAAGGGAATATGATCTTGGTATATTAGTATATCTGCTTCTAAGTTAATTAATTTTCCTTTCCCCCTCTCCTGTTGTGTACAACTATATTTTTTAGCAGTAATTCGAGAGACTATAGGTTTTGCGTAGCTCATTTCTGAGGGTATTAGACATTGCGTAGCAAGACTCAGTGTTGCTGTGCAGCTGGCCTGTCCTGATACTTGAGCCGGAAACATCTGGGTCCATCCACTGATTGCTCTTCTTGTTTCACCCCCTCGTGTGGAGCTCTGTGATTGATTTTTCAGCTTTAAGGCTTCAGTCGCTTGAGACAATGCGCTGCCTTGCTGGAATTTGACTTTATAAAGTACATAACAAGAATGCAGAATGTGAACTTAGAAAAAAATTGAACTGTGAGGAGGAATTTTTTTCATGTTGCAGGATTTATTCAACTATTTTTCCAAAATGACTTGGTGAAAACCTTTGTTCTGATTGTCATTCATTTTGAAGGTGCTTGCATTGAATGTCAATTTTGAGAGGGTATGGTTTAATGTATATATGTATTATACATATAGCTGAAGCTAAAGTCTTTAATTCACTCAGTGTAATGCAGGACTTAGGGTGTTGAGGAGTGATTAGTATCAGCACTGCACTAATTGCTCATTTCTGAAATTATCCAATAAAGGAACCTTTGCATTCATGATGGGATTGACGCGCATTATTGAAGAGAATGTAGCGAATCTATCCTGTGCCCAAGGAGATTTGGAAGTGCTGATAGTGACTGGAAGAAGCAGTGATATGTTCCATTTTCCAGCACTATCGTCCCTCACTTTGATGAGCACAAAAAATGTCCCCAGAATTATTTCTGAAAAGACTAACAGTGAAACTGCTTCACGCTCTTTATAACAGATGTTGTTTGGAAGAACAGTCCTGAAACCAGGAGGATTACTTAGTACTGATCTGTATGTCAGATTTATTTGTTTGCATGGTAACTGTAGGGTGTTTTTAGAAAGGAATCTTCCAACGGAAATGCTTAAAATAAGATGAGCTAAAAGGGAACAACAGCCCCTCAGTCTTTCTTTCTAAAAATGTTGCATCATGAAAATCAGCCCCAATGTATCTTTTAATTAAAATAGTTACTTTCTTAATGTCTTTTAGCTTATCTCAGACTTGCCCCAAAGAGGGAAATGCTGTGGTTTTTTTTCTATACTTGTACCTTGTTGAGTCTTAGTAGTTGAGTTCTTCAAATTGGTGTAGGAATTCTAATATTGGAGTCCTCTTTTGCCTTCTTCAATGACTGTTAGTTAATTGTATCTAAATAAAGAGCAGGCAAAATCGACTATTTACCATTCTCAAACTGTCCTCCGATTGCAGAGGATGGGATGAAGCCATTGTGGATGGTGATGTTATTTTCTTTAGCATTTGACCACTTAGTATTTCATACAGGGAAGTGGGGCCTCAGCATGCTGGCAAAAACCTGCTGCTCAGAGATCAGGGTGCCATCTTTAAAGAGTGCCACGATCAGAAACTGAGTAAACCTCTCTCCTGCAACCCACCGCAGATCTAAGGGTCCCCCCTCACCATACCTAATTGAAGTCAGTACTTCTCTCTTTTCTCCCAACACCGATCAGCAACACATTCCCACTTTCTCCCCGTTGCCCCACAGCTGCACCCATCTCCTACCTATGCCAATGAGCAGTGCCATTGCCTGGCAATGACCCTCTCCCCCAGGGCTACACTTACCTTTACGACCCTGGGGAGACTGCCCATGACATATTCACATCCAGGTGAACCTGTTGTAAATGACACAGGCGTGATTGCATACTGGTGTCTGCTGAATATCTGGTGAGGGGGATAGTCCCAGAGAGAGTGCTTACCAATGGCATGCTAATGTATTAAAATGAGTTTTCTGCAGTTCAGCATGTTACACAGCACTCTATTGATGAGGGGCTGGTAAGATTGTAACTCGGAAACTCACTGGTGTGAATCACACTTTCTCGTGCATGTGCCGCCATTCCCTTGTGCAGAATACAGGCTCAAAAATGGCCCCAAAATGTTGCAAGGGATGCAGTTAAGTGCTGGGATTTATGCTTTATGCTTTAATGACCTCCCTGGGGGATCCATTGTTGGCTCAGGTTTTGTGAGCTATCACTCTATATAGCATCACCAGTAAAACTGTGCATCCTCACAAATTAAAGGTAAAATAATAAAGTAAGGTGACAATTGAACAGAGAGGGAAAAGAGTATGTTAGAAAGCTAGATGGCAGTATTCTGATGAGCTGGAGAAAAGGTGCTTTGGATGAAATGTGGTGCAAACAAAAAGTAAATTTGGCCATGTGTTCTTTGATGGCTGAATATTTATACTAGAAAAATATGGATCAGAGAAGATACATAATATATATGGAATAATAGAATCCAGCATAGTAATATAATTGAGGATTCAAATGATACCATACACTTGCTTATGCCAGTCAATTGTATACCTGAGCTTTATCTCATTGTCCTTGCAGAGTTCTATTTTTGTAGAAATAGTAGGAGGCTTACTTCAAATGGTTTCAGGTCTCTATGGAGTGATGTCATTGGATAAATTTTTTTCTAGGATGTTTGCAACACCTCAGAACCATAGAAACACTACAGTACAGAAAGAGACCATTTGGCCCATCGAGTCTACACCAACCACAATTCCACCCCAGGCCCTACCCAATATCCACCTGCTAATCCCTCTAATCTCAGGATACCAAGGGGCAATTTTTAGCATGGCAATTAACCTAATCAGCACATCTTTGGGCTGTGGGAGGAAACCTGAGCACCTATAGGAAACCCATGCAGACTCAAGGAGAATGTGCACACTCCACACAGACAGTGACCCACGCTGGGAGCTGTGAAGCAGCAATACTAACCATTGTGCTACCATACTGCTCACCTCTGTCATTACTAACTTTTGTGTCCATTGATTATGCTTTGAGAATCAGATGGTTAAGTTAGTTAAATAGATCAAATTTCTCTATGTAAGTTCTGTGTCTAATTAGCTGGAACATGATACAGTTACAAACAAAAAATGGCTACCTTGAAAAATTATTTCTGAAATGTGTTTAACCCAGTGTTGGTTATTGCTGTTTCACTAAATGCAAAAACAAGTTAAATGTGCTTTCTTGGGAAGTGTGGCTTTTGCATAGTTCTTTTGATGATGCAATGATTGAAGACACTACAGAGAATAACATTAACTGATGCAGGTCAGGGCTCCTAGGTTCAGTTCCCAGTCTTTTGCATTGAATTGGAACAACTGGCCTCAGTGCCTCTGGACTGTGGATCCGACTGGATCAATTTGGATCTGACTGGATCAACTTGGATCCAGCCTTTTATTTGCTTTCTGGTGACTTGCTGGAAAGCATATGTGCATGAATATATGAGAAGTTGAGGATCGGTTGAGGGAAATAAGGATTACGAGGAAAGAGGTGTTGGGGCTGTTAGGCAGCTTAAAGACATATAAAGCTCCGGGGCCTGATGGCATTTACCCCAGGCTGCTAAGGGAGTTGAGGGAAGACTTGGCTGGGCCTCTGACGCAAATCTTTGTCTCTTCCTTGGACACAGGTGAGGTCCCAGAGGACTGGAGGATAGCAAACGTAGTACCGTTGTTTAAAAAAGGTCAGAGGGATCACCCAGGGAACTATAGGCCGGTGAGCTTGACTTCAGTTATAGGTAAGCTAATGGAGAGGATCCTTAGGGACAGGATGTATGAGCATCTGGAGCGCTGCGATCTGATCAGGGATACGCAGCATGGCTTCGTCAAGGGGAAGTCTTGTCTTACAAATCTAGTGGAAATTTTTGAAGAAGTGACAAAAACAGTTGATGAAGGACAGGCTGTTGATGTCGTCTACATGGATTTCAGTAAGGCGTTTGACAAGGTTCCTCATGGTAGACTGATAGAGAAGGTGAAGGCGCATGGGATACAGGGCCGGGTATGTAGATGGGTCGAGAACTGGCTCGGGAGGAGGAGACAGAGGGTAGTAGTGGAAGGCTCTTTTTCCGGCTGGAAGCCTGTCACTAGTGGAGTGCCACAAGGCTCAGTACTAGGTCCTCTTCTATTTGTGGTCTACATAAATGACTTGGAAGTTGGGGTAGGTGGTGAGATCAGCAAATTTGCTGATGACACCAAGATGCTTGGATTGGCGGGTACAGAAGAGCAGTGTCAGGCAATACAACAGAACATAGACAGGTTGGTAGACTGGGCAGATAGATGGCAAATGGAATTTAATCCGGAAAAATGCGAGGTGATGCATTTTGGCCGGAAAAATGTAGAAGAGAATTATAGGATAAAAGGTAAAACTATAAGGAGCATAGAGACGCAGAGAGACTTGGGGGTGCAGGTTCACAAGTCTCTGAAGGTGTCCTCACAGGTGGAGAAGGTGATAAAGAAGGCGTATAGTATGTTAGCTTTCATAGAAAAGGGTATAGAATACCAGAGTAGGAGTTTGATGTTGCAGTTGTATAGAACTTTGGTTAGGCCTCACTTGGAATACTGCGCCCAGTTCTGGTCGCCGTACTATTGGAAGGATGTGGAGTCCTTGGAGAGAGTGCAGAGGAGGTTTACCAGGATGCTGCCTGGTATGGAAGGACTGTCCTATGAGGAACGATTAGATAGACTGGGGTTGTTTTCCCTTTAAAGACGTCGGCTTAGAGGGGATCTCATAGAGGTGTATAAGATTATAAGGGGTATAGATAGAGTAAATGGAGGTAAACTTTTTCCGCCTTTAGAAATGGATAGGACGAGGGGTCATGGCCATAGGGTGAGGGGGGCTATGTATAAGACGAATATTAGAGGGCAGTTTTTCACACAAAGGGTAGTGGGGTGTGGAATGCACTGCCGAGTAAGGTGGTGGGAGCAGGCACGCTAGGGCTGTTTAAGGGTCTCTTGGACAGCCACATGAGCGTTATGCAGATAGAGGGATATAGTAGGACTGTTTAACTATGGCTTTTTTTTCCACAGGTAATTCGGTCCATACTTGACCAACATTGAGCATGCATTCGGCAGGTGGTGCGGGTACAGCTCTTGGATGTTGATTCATGGGTTGCCTGGTACCTCATGTCGTAAATGAGTGCTTTATGTGGACCATCTGAAGGGCACCATGACAGCTCAGAGACTATCGATGTGGCTGTGCAGACACTTGGAATTGGGCCGGTGTCTGCGGGAGTTTGCGCGTTCTCCCCGTGGTTGCGTGGGTTTTCTCCGGGCACTCCGGTTTCCTCCCACAACCCAAAAATTCGCTCTTAGGCTGATTGGGAAACAAATTGTCCCTATGGTGAGAATTTTCCATATTAGGAATAATATATATATTATTATATAGGAATAATAAAATAGGATAATGGATTTGCTACTATATAGTTATGACGGCAGCGCGGGCTCGTTGGGCCGAAGGGCCTGTTTCCCGTGCTGTGTTGCTCAAAAAAAAAAATAGTTAATGCAATGGCATGAATGGGCAAATATCCTGGGCCCATGAATTAAAAATGACACACTAATTGGATGATTTGGAGAGCCTTAGGATGAGCCAGCTCATTGAGGATAGCAGCAGAGAACATGGTAGGGGAATGAACTATGCAGTTGGCCCTTTTGTGACATTTGTAGTTTGAGTTTGTGAAGTAAGTTCAAAGAATTATCATTCAATCATACAGCATACAACACAAAAGGAAATCATTCAGCCTATTGTATCTGCTAGCATTTTGAAAACACCACCCTGTGCTCTTGTTCATGCAGTGTATTCCAGATCATAACAACAAAATTTCACTTCAGTTCATCTCTGGATTATTTTAGCTAATTAACTTAAAATCTGTGCTTTCTGATTACTGACCTCCCTGTCATGGGACATTGTCTTTATGGAAGCCCCATATAATCTTGACAATGTATATTAAATTTTCATCCTTCTCAGTTTTAAGGAGAGTAGTCCCAACTTCTCTGGTTTCTCCAGGTAACCTGAAGTCACTCATCTATTTGTAATAATTTGGTAACGTGTTTTGTCAATGTGAGCAAAATGCATGGACACGTATGGTTCCCTGAAGGAAGCAATACTGACATTAGAATTCAATTTTAAAGAGAAAAAAAACAAATCTTTTGTGATTGCAGTTGTGAGCCATCCTTCATGGATTGCAGCCGAACACAAATTGGTTTAGTGTCAATGCTGGAGTCTGGCATAGCTCTAGTATTGCACCCTCACTGATAGTCTTGTTACTGTGACTATATCTTGGCAAAGGGGCTGGAGAGCAGGACTGCAGGAGTCCTAGTTAATTGAATCCAGATGCCTTTGCTCATGTATGCTGATGGCATTACGATAGCTGGCCTTTGGCTTTCAAGCAGTGCTCGAGTTTGAGTTGGTCTCTGCGCTTCGACAATTAACAAACAATCAGTGACACTAAAATTGCAGCTGTTTTACGTTTTAACTCAAGTTCTCACTCAGCAAGCATGCCAGTGTCAGCAAAGTAACATTTGTACACATTTTCAATTTCAGTGTGTTGACTAGCACCAAAAAGGCATCAGAAAGCACCTTCAGACTTGGCAGCAAGCTTCAGGTAGCTCGAGCAGCTTTATGACTATCACATGAAATAATACAAGTTGTAAATGTGTCATATAATGGTTACCACACCCTTTTCTGTGATATCAAGGGTTCTCATGAGAGGACTTTGGGCAATTGAAAAGACGGCTGATTCACAGGAAGGCATTGAAATGATCAAGGGAAATTGACTTATTTGGAGCATTAGCACATGAGCCAGCTATCTGGGAAAAGGCCACCAAAATAAATGCTATATGAAAACATGGAGGCAGCATGGTGGCATAGTGGTTAGTACTACTGCCTCACAGCACCAGGCACCTAGGTTTGATCCCTTCTTGGGTTCACTGTCTATTTGGAGTTTGCACATTCTCCCCATGTCTGCTGGGTTTCCTCTGGGTGCTTCGGTTTCCTCCCACAGTCCGAAAGATATACTGGTTAGGTGCATTGGCCATGCTAAATTCTCCCTCAATGTACCTGAATAGGCTTCGCAGTGTGGCGACTGTGGGATTTTCACAGTAACTTCATTGCAGTGTTAATGTAAGCCAACTTGTGACAATAATGAAGTAAATTGGAAGATGGCCAACACTGTAGATCAGAAGAATTATTTTCTCACTGAACTTGTTGGACTATATGCTGCCATTTATCTGTGTTTGTATTTTAACATCAGAGCTTGCATTTATATAACGCCTTTAATGTAGTAACAATGTGAACTTGCATTGTAGGTGATTCTTCCCAATGTAAATAAACAGTAAGGACAATAAATGTGAAAATGGAGTTGTCAGTTTGACTCAACACGACATCTGAGACACATTTCATGTGGTAATAGGTTTGAAGCTTGGCAAACGCCCATCTATTACCAACCAAACTTTTGTGTTCTTTACCTCCAAGAAAAACAGTATAACTCCTCTCCTGAGGCCAGTAAATCGGCATTTAGGAGAAAACCATAGCAGTTGAATCCCTTTAGACGTGTACTTAATAGTGGTTGTTTGGAAAAAAACTTTTTAAAATTGTCATTGGATTGTTAATGTAAACATAATTCCTCCAGATTCCCTGCCAGAATTTTCAGTGCTTCCTAATGTCCCTGATGGAGACATTTTCCAATGCTTAACTTTCAGATAGTGTATTAAGGACTATTTGCGTGATTAGAATAAATAACGAATAAACAAATGCAGGTACCTAGACTTTTTAAAGGTATAAATAGTAACCACAAAAATAAACTATTTCTTGAGAGAGAAATCAGCAGTTTCAAAAAAGGCAAAAACAACAAATGTGCAATAAATATTTTTAACACCTTCACCTGCAGTCATTGTTTCCAGTCATCTAACCCATTCTTCCTCCACATTCATCATTTGAAGATTTGAGTAGTACTTCTAGTATCCTGAAGCAGTACAATCTTGAAGTGTTACAAAAAAGTTGAATTGCCTTCCTCCACCTTCATTGTCAGCTTTTTGCTAAATCATAAAATCCTTACAGTGCAGAAGAAGGCCGTTCAGCCCATCGAGTCTATCCAAGTCTCTGACAGAGTACGTATATATAGTGGGGTAAATATGTGGGGCACCTTTATTTAAATGTAGCTCATTTATTTAACCCACTAATCGACACACCTTGGGACACGAAAGGGAGAATTTAGCATGGCCAGTTCACCTAATTGGCCCATCTTCGGACTTTGGGAGGAAACAGAGCAGCCAGAAGAAACAGACACAGGGAGAACATGCAAACTCCACACTATCATCCAAGGCTAGAATTGAACTCTGGTCTCTCATTCTGTGAGGCAACAGTGCTAACCATTGTGCAAAAATTGTGCTAAATCCAGTTACATTCTAAAAGATAAATTAACATAAATGAAGTAGTGAGTTTTCCCTTTCCATGAGTGAGTTAAAATAATTAAAGTGAGCAGCTAGTTAGACACAGTAATAGTATTTAATTTTTCACTTGTAAACTCCAGATCAAATCTCTATCTATGCTGTGACTAGCTGTCAAACATGCATTAGAGATCTCACCCAGTTGTCTGGAGAGGAATGGATTGAAAATCAAGGAAGGGAGACCAGCCCAAGCAAAACCTTGTGGATATGGAAGCTGCCTAGGGTGGAGTGGAAGGAGAGAATAACTGAGATAATAAGTTAGCTTCAATTTTCTCAGTTAAATTGAGGGTAAGTAGGATATGGTGGTTTGTAAAAATTGTGTAATGAGTGTATTAAGTCATGTAATTGCAGTGTCTGAGATAGCACTACTTGTAATGAGCACAAATGAAGAATGCTGGAGTTTAGTGGTCAATTTTTTTTTGTTGTGCTTGTTTTGCATCAAGGGTGACCACTAACTAAACCAAAATGTTGCTAAATTTCCTGTTCTTGGTAACTATTCTCATTGCAAATTGACCGCAGAATGTGTAGATGCTGGTATATGTTACATTAGATTGGAAAATGCTTTGGTTGCTGACAGTCATTGAAACCCCGATGTTACAATACGACTTGCAAAGTTCCCTGGCCTGTATCAACAGTATGGCCAGTTTGCTAAGTGAATTTAGCAGAGTTAATATACTGGTGAGAATAAGAGAGTGTTAAAAGATATTTGACATTTTTGTGTGAGGGTATGTCTGTTGGCCATTAGGAAAAAAACTGTCTCTTTAAGTTAAAACCATTGATGAGTAATAGACTTATGATGTGGTGTCAGAAATGCTACTGTGTGCCTTTGGGGAAAGAGGGTTAATCCCAGGCTATTCAGACTGTTCAGCTTCCTGTTCTCCACCTCATTGGGTAACCTGAGACTCAGACTCTGCTACATCCTGCAGAAGCTTTTCTGTTGGCAGAATGTTAGCACTGTATTCGCCTGAGGCACTTCCACCACTAACAAACTGCAACAGGAAGGCTCCTAAGGGGTTCAGAGTACATTCAACAAAACAAATGAAAGCTTGGCAAAAATGAAGTACCTTTTCGAGAATATGTATCAAAGTTCCTTAAGATGAACGTGACTCTTTGCTTTATTTGGCATGTGATTAACTTCCATTTTTTTTGCGATGACAAGTCACACTAAAAGAGTCTTTACTCTGTGAATTTGAGATGCCTTCACTTGTCTCAGTGAGGATTATATAACTTGGTGGGACCCATCATCAGCGAGTTTGCAGTACCCTTCCCATCTCCCTGATGCTCTCCAGCAGCTGAGAAGGCAGACCACCTTGGCTGTAGCTTTTGTCAATTCTGCTAAACTGTCACTTGCTTGGAACAACTGAAAAGCTCAATAATATGTATTTAAAATGTGTTTTTTAAAATGCAATGGTCATATGCTACCTGCAGATTTTAGTAATTCATGTTGATAAGCATGCAATAGTTTTGTCTCAGTGTAAAGATAGGTTACTGTTGAATGAGATAATCATCCATAATGTATATCCTAAGCACATAATAGATAAATACACATGTTTTAACTGTGGTCATTATGATTCTGATGTTTTAGTTATTTCAACAATAAATGCCTTGTTCTCCTGTAATCCATATCATTGTGAGTTCAAATAAAGAACTTGCATTTGTATAGCATCCCTCACAATCTTGGAAGCCCCAAACTGCTTTACATGGCCAGGTCTCACGAGCAGCTATGTGATAATGAGTGGCTAATCTGTTTCAGCTAAATCGATTGAGGAATAAATATTGACCAGGATTTTAAAAAAATGTATTCTCTCAACAGTTGTGGGCATTGCTGCGGCCAGCGTTTGTTGCCCATCCCTAATTGCCCATAAACAAAGTGGCTTGAACCCATGCACAGCTAGAAGTGTCACAACATGGGGTTAAAGTTCAATAGATTAACCCTTTATCTTTATCCTTTTAGTCCCCCTGGCCAACCCAACTAACCTGCACATCTTTAGAATGTGGGAGTACCCAGAGAAAACCCACTGTTGTATAATTTCTTATTCCACAATATAACCCAACCAAAACTATGACTTATGAAAGTTTTAAAGGAAATGGATGTTTTTTCGAAATTAATTTTTCTATTTGTGGATATAAAGATTCTTCAAAAAGCAATCCAATTTTCATTGAAAAAACACATCCTGTTTTATATCCTTCCATCTCACTCCATTGTCCAACAAGATTGAGCACATGCTTGTACGCAGCTGTTTGTTGTTCTTCTTTCTGTGTCACTGACAGCCAAATGCGCCAGAGATAATTTGATCAAGCATAGCTGCCCTGCGACAGGTACAGCAACACAACTTGCCCTCTTGAAAATCAACATGTTAAGCACAGCTAAATGATGTTAAAGACACAAACACACAGCAAAATTTCACAGCCTTCTCAAGTGACAACCAAACAAACCGCTGCAGCTTAAATATTGATTCGGCTCTTGATAGCTTGTGTGAACCTGGTGTTCCCATTTTGAAGGGCAAGGAAGTGTAACTCCATGGTGGGAAATCTAACTGAATTACTGGATACCTTTGCCTCATAGTAAAAGTAAACATGAACTAAACCTCATGGCATGTATCAGATCATAAATTTGAATCTGAAGATGCAGACAAACAAGTGCCAACGGTAGGCCAAAGAAATTTGGGGATGCACAAGAGGCTGAAATTGGAGTAATGCATAGATTTTGGGAGCATTGTAGGCCTAGTAGCAATTACAAAGATGGAGAAGGGTAAAGCCATGAAGGGATTTGAAAATAAGCATGAGGAGATTAAAATTGAGGTGTTAAAGACTTTCCAAACAAAGTGTTGTAAAATAAGCATATAAAATGCAGATTATGATTTTTCTAAGGCAGTATGAAGCGATGATCTGTCACTAAGTTTGATGTACTCCAAAACTGAGACTTACTATCTCAAGCTCGGTAGAAAATTAAAGATGTGGTAATTCCAATGCCATCAACTAAAAAAAATCTGTTCCCTTATAAATTTACCTTTGAATAAAGTTTTTTCATCATTTCTATTGGGTGAATTTGTTTGTGCTCATTTAGTGAAAGATATGAAATCTAGGCTTTGAATATCAATCACTTCCAAGGTTGTTTGCCACATGGATATCATGCGATGTTAAACTCCCTCAACTTGACCCTTAACCAAGACACTGGGAGAGTATTCCCTCCCACCAATATGTCACCATGACATTTTCCATACCAACTAACCTTGGGGTCAAATTGCTGTTTTCTCTAATTTACTGGAGAAGCCCACGTGAGTTCTCAGTGAGGGAAACCTGTTTTATACCTGCACTTTCAATTTCATTATAATTGGTTAGTTCACCAGTTTCATTCTATAATGGGAATGGGATTTGTCAGTGTAGTCCAATTAGACTGAATTATCTGCAGATGTATGTATGGATTCTTACCCAAGCCTCCCACTGAGCTGTTGGGTGTTTGACTGAGCACCATCCTGGAAGGTGCCATTCAGGCCTTGATTGTAATAAATAATCTGTGTAACCACAAAAGATTTTAAAGGGATCACACAACTGACCATGCACAATTAAATTTTAAAGGAAAATTGCTTATAACAATGGAGAAGGAATCAGCTAAGATAATTGTCATGGATAGATTTATGGACGATTGCTTCTGTAGAGTGGCAACCACCATCACATTACCATTCTGCTCTTAGTTTTTTGCACTGAAATGCAGCCACATCTTTCTTGCCCGATCTTCCACCTCAGGCTGGGTTCAAATATTGCAGTGCAGTGCAGCAAGATCATGAGGTTATCTGTCGAGTGCAGGATAGTCGATGGGAAAGCAAGACAGTTTCCATTTTTACAATACCATTAAGCAGGGCATGTGGTTTCAAAGACCCAGCCACTCTGAGAAACCACTATGCAAAGTAAATGGATAGTATAGAGAGTGGGGAAGGATCTGTCAGATTGGGGGAATGTTGGCTGAAAGCCAGTGATTTGTGAGGGGGGATTTGGGTGATCATTCAGGGATTTGGGTGGCCAGTGGAGGGGCTTGATCAGATGGGAGGGAAGTGGGAGGGGCTTGGTCAGATGGGAGAGAAGTCAATAGGGATTGGGGGGATATCAGGGTATGATGGCCAGTTAGATCATGGGGTGTGGTGGGGGGGTGGTTTGGGGGAGGGCGGGAACATTGAAAATTAATAAGTCATGTTTTGGACATCTCTCTAATGATTGTTATATCTGATTGTAGGAAGCAGCACTTCAACATGTGAAGCTGTCTTTGCAAACCACTTTCTCTTCTCATTTTATGGAGGCCTGAGATTTTCAGGGCTCCTATTGAGGGGTGAAGCAGGTCCTCCATTTGCATTAGGTGCCCTCACTGGAATGAGGGAAAAGGCACCTTACCTCCTGTTAACTGAGCTAGTTTGGTATCCAGATGAAGGCTGTCTGAAGAAAATAGTGATGGGACTTAAATTAACAATCAAAGGCAGTCAGGTCAAAAGTTAACTTGTTTTTAAATGTGCTCATTGTATCTTTGTACCTGGAGGCCTTCTGCAAGTCATTTTTCAAACCTCAGAGGACCCATTCCCAGCACATCATGGAACTAAGCCATTTTCCTGGTCTGGTCCGTCAAATCCTATGAGTGCCTTGATTTCGCGAAGCACATTCCACTGGAGTGCCTAGTGTCTGAGCAGCAAAAAGTTAAGAACATCAGATAGAAAAACTCATGCAAATATAAGTCTTACCATTACCATTACCTCAAGCTGTCGATTAACTGACTTGAAATACAATCTTGAGCACAATAGTTTAACAGCTCTTGACTCAAACTCTTGCTTACCTGAAAGTTCGCATGTACTCAAGTGAACCTCATCCCAGCTGGTAGTCAAGCCCAAACCAGAGACTTCGGAAGATCCAGGCTGACATTCCTGCACTATTTTGATGGAGTGTTACACTATTGGAGGTGCTATGTTTCAGTTGAGGAATTAAACCATCTAAAACATCCTGTGATCTTATTCAAAGAAGATCAGGAGATTTCTGTAAATGTCTCTGCACTCAAAAGCTGTTTCGTAAGTTGTAAAATGCTTTTGCAGAGGTCATGAAGGACAATATGTAAATGCAGATTTTCTACATTCTGGCTTGGAGTGGGGTTTGCCTCCCTTCTCCCTTCCTACTGTCGGCTATGGGACTGATGGTGCACATAAAGAGGTTAATAAAGGGAGAAAACCTGAAAGCAAAGCAGGTAGCGTATCCTCAAAAATGAGATTTCCTTTTAAATTCTAATAAAAAAAAATGTGAAGGCACCTTTTAATGAGGGAGCATGGATCTGTTTAGATGACCAGCAGTCTGAATTTCCCATTCGTTACTTTGACCAGTAGGTGTTTAAACATACTGCTGTTTGAGAGGTCAGCTGACAGTGTGAAGTGCAGATCTGTGTCACATAGATGGCTTTTCTTGTCGGATGCACAACTGATAAATGAAAGACATATGGTAGAGTTTCTTGCCTCGCTGCAGGCAATGCAATAATTCCTGTTGTAATTCCCCTACAGTTTTAAGGTAAATATTTACATTTATTCTTTGGCTGATTGCCACATGTCCCAACAATTATTGTAATAATGATATTTTCTTTCCGTTTGCTATATAGATTTTTTAAAGAAATGAAAGCCTAAAGGTTGTACATTTGGAAACATATGAAACCCATCTTTCAGTACAGGACCTTATTCTGTTTAAGGTTCATTACCACATATCAACAGCGATCATAGTTTTTTTTCCCTTTCCGTTTACTAAATACATTCAAAATAGAACCCTAAAGGTTGTATATTTGGGAATCTATTAAATTAATCTTTTGATACTGGAATTTTCTGGACAGAACCTATTTAAAATAAAATCTTGGGAAGTGGATGTTGCTGGCAAGGTTGACATTTGTCCATTTTTTAATTGCACTAAGGAGGTGAGCAACCAATATCCAGCCTTGGACTAAATGGCAAGTAACATTCGTGACATTTAAATGCTTAACAATGGCTCTGTCCATCAAGATAAAATCTAATGATCTCTCCTTGACATTCAATGGCATTACCATTGCTGAAATCCCACTATCATCATCCTGGGCCTTACTGTTGACCAGAAACCCAACTAGACTAGCCACATATATATTGTGGCTACAAAAACTGTCAGTGGCTAGGAATCCTTTGGCAAGAAACTCACCTCCTGACTTCCGAAAGCCTATCCACAATCAACAAGGTGCAGTTCAGGAGTGTGATAGAATAATCATTCCTTGTTTGGATGGATGCAGCTCTAACAACACTCAAGAAGCTTGACACCATCTCATACAAAACAGCCTGATTGATTGGCATTCCTTTCAAAAACATACACTCCCTCCACCACTAAAGCATAGTAGCAGCTGTGTGCACCATTTACAAGATGCAGGAACTCATCAAGGCTCCTTAGGCAGCACCTTCCAAACTCTCGAGCACTATTATTGAAGGGGAAGGACGGCAGATACATGGGAACACCATCACTTGGAAGCTCCCCTCCAAGTCACTCACCATCCTGACTTTTAACCATATCATAGTTTCTTCACTGTTGCTGGGCAAAATCCTGGAACTCCCTAACAGCACTGCAGGTGTACTTAAACCATACGGACTGCAGTGGTTCAAGAAGGCAGCTCATCACCACCTTCCCGAGGCCAGTTTAGGATTGGCAATGAATGGTGGTCTATCCAGCGAAGTCCACATCCGATGAATGAGTAATTAAAAAAGAAACAGTAATATGTGTCCAGGTTAGGATGGTATGTGATTTTAAGGAGAACTCATTAGGCGATGATCTCACCAAACACCTGTGCCTTTGGCATTCTGAGTGGTGGGGGCTGTGTGATTTATACCAGTTTAGAGTGGTTTAAAATTGTAATTACTGTGCCATTTTGCACAAAAATATGGTATTGCTTCACAAGTCATTATTGTGAAGATACTTCAATCAGCTTATATTCTTCTTACATTCAGATACTGAAGGTTCCAGTTTGTGTAGTGTCAGTGAGGAATGGTGATCTCAGCTGCTTTAATCCTTTAATTTTAATTATGGTACAGAAGAAAAAATATCTGCTGGACTATTCTAAGTGTTTATTTTACAAAATAATTATGTTAAATACTAAGTACCATGTTACTCTAGTCATTATGTTAAAATGATGCTTCTTTTTTCTGAATGATCATCATTTTTGGTTGCTGGTGGAACTCCCTAGTCACCCCTTTCTGGGAATAGTACGTATGATGTTTGTGAGAACAGACTTGGAAGAAGGTGTGTAAACACCCTTACTGAAATAGCTCTCTGGCATCCCAAATTCAGGGATAGAGAGTGATCTTCTGTTACGTCATCCTAAAGATTAAACTGATTGAGTTATAACCCTATATTGTAACTTAGGATGGCTTTCATCTACAGGAATAGAGAGATAGAGGAAGAAACAACAAAAGGACTGCAATATGAGTCTTTATTATCAGACAACAGCAAAGTTAAACTTGTGCCCAGAATCTGCTTTCTGAGACCTAATTAAATGAGGGTGTTGTAATTGGTGCATGACCCATATGTTATTAATATAAAATGTTTTTTAAAGATCTCTGGATGTGTGCGCTGCTGAAGAAGCTGCATTTATTGACCATTCCTTTGTGCTCTAAAGAAGTACATGGAACCACATAACCCCTATATTGCAGAAGGAGGCCGTTCAACACATTGAGCGTGCGCAGACTTTCCAAAAGAACATTCTACCTAGGTCCACACAACCCTAACCCCACCTGCCCTAAACCCCCCCATCCTGTAACCCTGCATGCTTACCATACTTAATCCATCTATCCTATTGTCTTGAGACACTAAGGGGAAATTTAGTAAGGTCAATCCACTTAACCATGGATTGTGGGAGGAAGCCGGAGCACCCGGAGGAAACCCAATACAGACAACAGGGAAAATGTGCAGACTCCACACTCACAGTCATCCAAGTTGTGAATCAAACCCAGGTCCCTGGCACTGTAAGGCAGCAGTGCTGATCACTGTGCTGCCCTGCTGCCTTAGTGCATCATTACAAGTAAATGATTTATGCAACTACTGCAGAAGACATTAAGAATCAATCATGTAAGACAGAAACAGACTCATGTGCAAGCGAGACCAATAAGAAGGCTCTCAACACCAGATTAAAGTCCGACAGGTTTATTTGGTAGCACAAACTGTCCCTTCATCACGTGAATGATGAGAGAAGGCTCGTGCTACAAATAAACCTGTTGGACTTTAACTTGGTGTTAGAAGATTTTTTACTGTGCTTACCCCAGTCCAACGCCAGCTAACCGCCCCCCCAATAGCCCTGAAAGTGGACCTATCGGGCTTCTACAACAATTCATAATTTCTGATAACTTTTCCTCATGATGGCAGCCCTTAAATTAAAAACAGCGTGCTGGATCGCACTGCACCTTGAATTGTCTACTTCTGAACTATTTGCACTGATGCTTGCACCCTCTGCTTGTAAAGGTATGCAAGATGGATCAAAGCAAACATAGTGTTCATCTGAGAAGCTCTAGTTACTATAGTGTTGCTGGTATAAATAGGTCACAGTGCAATATTTGGTCCTGAATGCAACTTACAGAGTGCCTTTAATGTAGTAAAACCTCCTAAGGCATTTCACAAGAGCATTATCAACCATAGACACTGAGCCACATAAGAAACCAATATTCTGTCTGCCTTAAGCATTGTGCAAAAATAATTCTTTCAAGATACAGACAGGAAAGTGAACAATGATGGATTTGCTCTTGGTTAAGGCAAAAGTGAAATCTCAGAATTTCTAGGTGATTCCCTCCCCATTCTTGATGTTGTCTTTCACGTTAAGATTTGATTTCCCCATACAGCTTCCTTGCCCTCTGAACGGATACTTCTTATTGCCTCATTTTATCCCTCAATGGACAAAGAAATGTTTCACTTAGAGTAAAATTTCGAAAATGCTGATTTCGTTAACGTTTACTGCTCCAGATAACAACCTTTGTTTGCAGTGGATGTTGGCGTATGTTGTCATTCTGAATGGCTTTTAAATAAATCCAAGAGAGTCGCTGTAACTTCAAGTCTGACACCAACAAAAGAAATACAATCTCTTTTACGTACAACAGGAAATAAGAGCTGGGATATGCCAGTGAATTGGGGAAATAATACTTCAGTGAAGTAGTAATATAGAAGTGGAGGATGGGAATGCAGAATTAGGTCATGTCATTCAGTGTGGAGTTGCAGAGCATGGCCTACTTCAGTTAACATCACGTGATGCTGTTCTAGATATCAGCAATTGTTCAAGGCCTGAAGCTGTCCACATGGAGAGTCATTTTTCATGATGCACTGCCTTTGATTGACTAGAGTTTCTCTGGGGACCAGAAACTATTTCCAGAGTGTTTAGTTTCAGCCAATTTCAGGGTTAACCTCTTCAGCATTTTGAAGAAGGTTGCCTGAGTAAACTTCTGTTATTAAATGCAAGTCACTGTCAGTTCAGTTTTCACTATGAAGTTAATCAATAGATGCCTTGCATTTGCATTGCTGTTGTGTTTGTGCAGTGGTGGGACATTGTGGAATACTGTGGGTAGAATTCTCCATTTTTTTTCTTCCCAAGGGGGTGGTGGGTTGTTCTGGCTGCACTGTTCCTGCTGGCTGGAATGACAAGAGCTTGTGCCCAATTACTCGCTTGGTTATACACATGCCAGCATCTCTCAATCACCTGGCAGTCAGAAGCTGATCCAACTGCTTGCCTCAGCAAGTAGGTAAACCCCAGTCCAACACAGCCTTCACAAGATCATTCAGGATGCCTGGAACCTGGAGGCAAAAGGCTAGCAGCCTGAAGGTTCAACCTCTATGCCCTCTACTTTTTGGTTCCAGGACCCTGGGTGCAAAAGGATGTCCCCTAAACAATGAAAGGCTCCTGGAAGCGCACCAACCTCCTCATCCCTGCACGGAAGGCGCTGCACAGGGGGTCAGTGCAGGAAGTGGATGAATGATCTCGTCCACTCCACCAGGATAACCCCTCTCTGAGCTTCTCTTTCCTATCAAACTCTCACTCTGGCATCATGTAGTCACAGAAAGAAATCCCACAACACTAACTTAAAGTCCAACAAGTTTATTTGTAGCAAATGCTGCAAACTTTCGGAACAGGTTGTCCCTTTGTCAGGTGGCTGGGAGTTCCCATCATGTACTCAAACAGATTTCCCTTAGTAGGGGACACATATCAACACTCATTCTCTCACAGATCACCATCATTCCGTCTGTCATGTTACTCACACTCCGTCCTTTGCTCTTTCGGGTGAAGACTCACCCCTTTGTATAGCTGGATTGTGAAGGGCCCAGCGCACTGTGATCATGCAGGAAACCCTCTCTGGTATGTATTGTAGAGAGCTATTTGTGAATTACATCTTCTGAAGTGCTGTAGTCTGCTCTGAGAGAATGTGTGGAGTTGTGAACAGTGTTGTACCTCCCTTTGCCGCAAGTCTGAGAGTGATGCACCAGATACATCAATAAAAGCAAATTTCCAGCATCTGCTTTTGCATTCAGTAGTAAAACAAGAATTTGTTTCTTTCAAAACAATAATTTATTCATACAGAATTCTAAAAGACAGTTGATTATCTCCTGTATTCCTTTTATCAGCATAAGTATCTGAATGGGTAGCTCTTATCTCCCAGCAACCATCCCTGCAGACATTCTGGATCTACTTGTGGTCTACTAATGAGCCCATCACCTGCTCGGCACCAATGTCCCATGTAGACTTCTACCCACCACATCTGGAGTCTCCCTGTATCCACTACTAGTAAGCAATGTAGTATCCCTTTGACTCTGTTATTTGTGAGTGTTTCACAGAGCCTTACCACCCTTCTCCAATCCAAATCAAACTTTGGTCTGTTGGAGTGGAAGGTGTGTCTGTCTAGCAGCACAATGCTGTCCGTAAAGGCCAACTGGGCATGGGGTTGGAGGGCACAAACCAGTCTGCCCCAGGAGAGTGACATTCATTGCAATGGGAGAAGCGGAGCATTATGGCAAGTACACTATGTATGTTGCACACACCTTGAAGTCTCCAGGGAACGGAGGTACACCTTGTGCATTCCATTCTGTTTCAGTCAGGTGATGTGATTTCCCAGTGGTACAATATGAGATTGGAAAACTTGATGTGATTCTGGCGAGCAGCTGCTTTAAGATGCAAAGGAGTGAAAATGACGCTGAGGACAGCAGGCAGTGGGGACCCGATCTACCTTTAACCTTCCATCGGGAGAATGTCAAACTGATTTTATTCTGGTACATTCCTGACTCCCACTGGACTGTCTGCTTCTGCCCACTATCAAACCCACTGCCGGCAGGATGGGAAAATGTCGTCCATTATGTCACAACATAAACTGTACAGGCATTTACGTTGAACAGACACAAGACAGCTTAAGGCAGCCCTGCGTGGTGAACTTAATTTTTCAGCTTTGAAGGATGTCAATCTGGAAAAGACATGAATGAAGTTCTGCATTACCTTTTCTATCTGAGAACGATTGTTCTCTTTCTTTTAATCCTGCTAATAGCAACTTCATGTTACCAAACCCTCATTAGAATCTCGGTTACAACAACTGAAATGGAACCTTATCAATTCTGAATGGAGGGGACAAAAATAAAGCAATGTCATTTTGGGGTGATCTTCATTTCAAAGGAGAGTTGACCTGTGGAAAAAAATTAAGTGTCATGTTGATGGGGGAAACCATGTCTGCACTTTGGAATCCAAGGCCCACCAGCTGCGGTTTCAAGTGGTCTGCGCAAGATGCATAGTATGCCCACCAATTTCAATAGATGATTGTTATCCAGAATCATACAATGCAGAAGAGACTCTTCGGCCCATTGGTACTGCACCAAAATGCGAGAACCACCAGAATCCCCACCTAATCCCATCTACCAGCACTTGGCCCATAGCCCTGAATGTTAAGATGTGCCACATGCTCATCCAGGTACTTTTTGAAGGATTTGAAGCAACCCATCTCTACCACCCAGGCAGCACATTCCAGACCGTCACCACCCTCTGATTAAAAAAGGTTTTTCCTCACATCCCCTCAAACCTCACTACGAACCTATGTACCCTTGAGACTGACCCTTCAACTAAGGGGAACAACACATCCACTCTGTCTATGCCCCTCAATCTTGTACAACTTGATCAGTTAACCCTCAGTCTTCTCTGCTCCAATGAAAACAACCCAAACAATGTTTAAGTTTGGGAGTAGCATGCTGGCATTGTGGTTAACACTGCTGCCTCACAGCGCCAGGGACCCCGGTTCGAATACGGACTTGAGCCACTGTCTGTGTGGAATTTGCACATTCTCTCTGTGTTTGCATGGGTTTCCTCCAGTTGCTCCTGTTTCCTCCCACAGTCCAAAGATGTGCAGGTTAGGTGCATTGGCCATGCTAAATTGCCCCTTAGTGTCCCATGATGCGTAGGTTAGAGGGATTAACAGTGTAAATATGTGAGGTTATAACGATAGGGCGTAGGTAAGATTGCTGTCAGTGTAGACTTGGTGGGCCAAATGGCTTCCTTCTGCACTGCAGGATTTCAATGATTTATCTTGATAGATGCATGAATGGGAGGTGAACCGAGGGGTAGAAACTGCATGTCAGCACTGGCTTGGTGGGCCAAAGGGCCTGTTTCTTTGCTGTATTGTTCTTTCTTCTCTTGTTCTTAATATTTCAATTTGCTTCTTTAATTCCTATAACAATATTTTAAATACTTCTGCAACTTCACGTCCTGGCTATGATTAGCTAGCTCTGCAATGAAAACTGAGAATCAAGATTATTTGTCTGGATAGTCATGTCTTACAAGATCTCACATAACTTGAATAAGGAAGTATCATCGTTCCAGAGACAGATAACACATCAGGGAAGCAAAATCTATCTTGGAGTCTTCATCTCGTACACGCACACACCTGCTTTTGGCTTATGAAGTGAGTTGCCCTAATATTGAATTTGCAGGAGTGTGTCGGACGGTCTCTTATGGAAATAGTAATGAAAAGATTGAAACCCAGAATGGAAAAACGGAAATAAATTGTTTGTCTCTAAAGTACTTAGCAGGAGAAATGGTGAGATATATTCAAACACATAGAAAAATAAAAAAAAGCAGAAAATGTGAGAAATCCTGTGAAGGTCAGGCAGCAGGTTCAGAGGGAGAAACAGAGTTAATGTTTCAGCTCTGGATTCAACTGGGGTCAACATGAAGGTGGGGTGGGGATGGGAAGGAAAGAACAAAGGAGAAAAATCTGTGGTAGGGTAAAGGGATGTAAGTGATTAAATGACATTCAGTCACCTGCTTTGTGTGGTGTAAAAATCTTTTAAAACAATAAATCATTGTAAGTTAATATATTTCTATTGTAGTTTTGTTGGCAGTGAAGTGGGTGGAGAACGATCCAGTTGTCATGGTCCATGTGGGTACCAGGGCCATAGGTAGGGCAAAGAAAGCGTTTCTCCTGAGGGAGTGTAACCAGCTAGGTTCTAAGTTTTGAAAGAAGTAGAAAAACAATGGTAATAATTTTGGCAATAATTTGTTTTTGGCAAGACTGCATTGATTGCAATTTGCCAGGTGCCCTGAGAAGGTAATGGAAAATGCTCTTCTTGAACCATGGAATGACATGAAAAGCTTTATCGCATGCTTTACATTCAAACAAACCTTGCCACCCAGTGAAAGCTTTGTCCCTTGTTCATAAGTGAATCTGCTGTGGACCAACAATCATTGTTGCTTTGCTCCTTTTTGCTTTTCTTAGGCTGCAAAATTCTAGCCCTCTGAATCAGGCCTGTTGAAAAATAGGCAGCATTGCTGCTCCCCAAGGTCTGCAGTGCAGGATCGTCATGGGTCGTGAAGCCACAGCACTATTATACAATACTATCTGCCATATGTTTAACTAACCTGTCAAGGGCCTATCCTCTCTCCGCAAATGCTGTAAGACTTGCTTTGATTTTCCAGCATTATTTGTTTGTGTTTCATATTCCAACATCTGCAGTATTTTGTCTTTGTTTAATGTCTCTTTCAATAAACCTTGTTGTTAGTTTGAATCTCCGTGTGCAAAACATTGCTTTTTTAGTTAAAACCCAAACCCTTAACATAGTAACCCCCTCTTGCCCTTTGGTTATTTATTATTTTTGGAATGTTATTTATATCTTCCAATGTGAAGACTGACACAAGGTATTTATTTAACTTGTCTGCCATTTCCTGGTTCCCCATTATTATTTTTGTAGTCTTATTTTTTGAGAGGTTTATGTTCACTTCGGTCTCTGTCTTCCTTTTAGTATGTTTAAAGAAGCTGTTGCTGTCCATTTCTATTTCACTTACTTGTTTACCCTCGTAGTTTGTCTTCTCTTTCTTTATTATTTTAGGCAATCTTTTGTTGGTTTTTAAAACTTTCCCAATCCTTCAATTTGCTAACAGATAATATGCATTTTCTTTTAATTTAATATCTTTAACTTCCTTTGTTTACCATGGTTGATTTTTTTCCACTTTCTAGAATCCTTCTTCCTCGTTGGGATATATCTATGTTGTGGCAATTCTATAGAAACCTGTCTAAGTGAAAGGACAAGTTGATCAGGCTGGTAAAGTGGTATATGAGATTTTTGACTTTATTAACAGAAGGAAGGAAATTACACTCAACCTTTATTAATGATTGATTCAGACCCAACTGAGCTATTGTGTCCAGTTATGGACATCACACTTGTGAAAGGATGTTGAGTCCTTAGAAATGGTGCAGAGATTTACCAGAATGGTATCAGGAATGAAGAAATTCAGTTATGTGGAGAGACTAGAGAAAACAGGATTGCTCTGTTTAGCATAAAGGGGATATGGAGATTTTATAGATATGTTCAAAATCTTGAAGAGTTTTGATAGACTGAATAAGGATAAACTGTTTTCAGTGTTGGTAATGAGAAGAAAAAGATTGAAAATAATTGATAAAAGAGCCATCGGTGAGTCTGGAAAATTTTTAATGCGGCAAGATTTCGAGAGTACTGCCCGTAAGGTGGATGCATATCCAATAATAACTTTTGAAAAGAAATAGGATACATACTTGAAGATGAAGAATTTACAGGGTTATGGGTAAGGGAAATGGGACTAATTGGATTGATCTTGTCAGCACAGGAATGGTGAACAGTATGGCCTTCTGTGTGGCACAGATAGGATGCGGTTAATTTAAATTGCTCTGATATTCCAACTCTATCCATCCATGAACACGTGTTTTTTCCTCTGATTCCCCCTTTATAAATGGTAGCATATTTTCTCCAACTGTCAAAATTGGAAATGTTCCAATTCTCAATTAATGACTTACATAGCAAACTTTAAAAAAAAGTTTATTTATTAGTCACAAGTAGGCTTACATGAACACTGCAATGAAGTTACTGCTAAAATCCCCTAGTTGCCACACTTCAGCACCTGTTCGGGTACACTGAGGAAACATTTGGCATGGCCAATCCACCTAACCTGCACACCTGTGGATTATGGGAGGAAACCAGAGCACCTGGAGGAAACCCACGCTGACATGGGGAGAATGTGCAAACTCCACACAGACAGTGACCCAAGTCAAGAATCAAACCTGGGCTCCTGGTGCTGTGAGGCAGCTCTGGTAACCACAATGTGATGAAGTAAGATGAAAGTAAAAAGGTTGATTTATTTTTTACACATGGAGAAGGGATGGATTTTTCAATATCTACTCCTTTATACGCTTGCGCAATAAGTAGGGTAAGGAAAAAAGGAAGAGAGTTCAGGGTATGACTACAATAAAATACAAGTATTGGTTTTACATATGTCCAGTTTACAGAATTAGAAGTCAACTGGAATGTATCTTCCAAGGGTGGTTGGCTGATCGTAGAATGTTCTGTTTTTCCAGAGTGAGACTTGCAGGACAGCAGAAGGCATGTCGAATAAATTAGTTTAGAGACGTAAATTCTGAGGTTCTAGCAGTTGGCAGGTTTGATGAGACTCTGATTCTTTCTGCTGCCACAAACTTGATGCCAGACAGCACAGGCTGTTGCCTGGAGTTCTGTGCATGGCAAGTGGTCAGACAGTAATTGTTGGAATTCAGTTCCGACAGACAATATCACAGTGCAACTTAGGGAGCTCAGGTGATGTACCTCCTCAAGGTTGGACTACAGGATGAGTAGAATCTTGAGGTTTAATTGGAGTTAAGATTTCTTTTGTTTTTGGAAACACTGGTGGTGGGTTAACTAACTGCTGCTCTGTTTGTCAAAATCATTGTGTTCGGACTGCTATTCTTCAGCCATGAGCATCATAATGGGAGATTATGACCTGCAAAGATTTTCTTTTGTTTGGAGGTAGCTGGACCAGGCTCCCTGCCACTATAGCCATTATTATCTTGAAACTACTGCAAGGCTATTTGTTAGCTCAGTAATTTTACACTTTTAATAATGGAGAAAGAAAAGATTTCATAAAATAGTTCAGTCGATGAACATATTCATCTTTCATAGCTGTGCTGAGACGTGTTAACGTATTATTCTCTGATTTTAGTGAAATGGAGCTTACGAAGAAATGTACAGGCAAAATACTGCAAATGTTGGAATCTGAAACAAAAAAAATGCTGAAAAATCTCAGCAGGTCTAACAGCATCTGTGGAGAGAGAATAGAGCCAATACTTTGAATCTGGAATACACTTTGTCAGAGCTGAAGGCAAAGAAAATTAGACTTCAGCTCTGATGAGGAATCATCCTGATCAAAATGTTGATTCTATTCTCTCTCCACAGATGCTCTTAAGCCTGCTGAGATTCTCTAGCAATTTCTGTTTCTGTTACTAAGAAATGACTCTCTTTGCATGTGCTCAGGTAGGGGTGCTCCATATCACATACCTGCGGAACTTGTCTGTGTGCACTGAGGACTTGAGATGTCTTTGCGTCAAAATGTTCTCTAGTTGGCGTGCTAATTCCCATCCTCTCAACCTTTTTAGTTTCCACTTGTATTGAAGGTAGTTGCCACTAGGTTATCAGAGGAAAAATATTGATTATGCAGAAACAAAGGCAAAGTGCAAAGGAGTAGTGAAGATTAGGAGCTGTCAAGTGCTGTTATTGAGACAGCTGAATCTTTGTGAACAAGCTAATGTCATGGCTGGACCTTCTCCAAAGCTTGAAAAGGTTGACCTGTGGCATCTTGTAAAACAGGCTCTTGCTTATTCCCTCATGAACACCCCCAATCCCACCTTTCCCTCCCCCAAATAAAAATGCACAAGATAGGATCAGGTGTCAGACCATGATTTCCAGAACCATGATCATTGCTTGCAGTGCTGATGCTCTCAGCAGGGAGAAGGCAGTAGTAAACCAACCTGTTTTATGCCTCCAGTGTCTTGCTCCCTGTTCCTTCTCGTCGCTGGGGTCTGGTGTATGCTGAGAGGTTTACGATCAGTGGATGAACCTTTAATAAGCAGTGACCCTGAAAAAGAAGTAAGACACACTGAGACATTATTTCTCATGTCTTTCCATTGAATTTAACTGCACTTGACAGCTATGGTGGCTAATTTACACTCTCCCCACATCCCACAATCCAGGAAGTACATGAGAAATGAGCATTTCCTTGATTTGAGGAAGAAGAATATTGGCCTTTAACTTTCTTATTGTTTCCAGTCAATTCATTAGAGTTTGGATTTACTGTGTTGTTTTGTATTTTGTACACATTGGGCCCATATTTTATCAGTTGCTTGAATATTAATGAATGATTTTTGGACTGAGTGAGATTATGAATGTCCACTAGTATACTTAGCAACAATATTGAACCTTCAATTAGACTAAGTATTAAATTATCTGTACAATAGTATTTTGTATTCATTATGGTTACAGAAGCAGACTTCTAAACATGTTTTCCATTTAAGACTGATATAAGGAGGAATTGCTTCTCTTAGAGGTGTTTGAAATTTCCTTTTCCAGCAAGTAGTGGAGGCTAGATTATTGAACACTGAACTGGATAGATCTTTGATTGACAAGGCAGTGTAAGGGTTTATGTTCTATCCCTGAATGTCCCATCAGGCAGAATTCCTCCATTGATGGAGCCTCTTGAATTTTATTCAGGCACCTGGTTCAGAGGAACACATTGTACAAAATCCTGATGGATTTTAGTTAGTACTGGCATTGGGCTGCCTTACATTAGAGTGTTTCTCTTTCACTGTATTTGAGTGACAAATCACTTGAAAGTTTGATGGTTTGCAGACATGATAGCTTTTTCTCTACTGTCTGATTGCTGTGGCCTGAGTTCCTAATAAGGCTTCACCTCCTGCTGACATATGGTTATTATAATTGCATTACACATCTTTAATCTTTCTTCTTGAAGGCATTTCAAAATTGATTACAGTTTGATGGCACTATGCTGATTTAATTTCTATATATGCATAAGTAAGACTTTTAACACTTAAATGTAAAAATGTGGATGAAGCATGCTAGTTGAATGAGGATGATTTTCAGCATAAGTCTTTTTTTAGGTTAGGTGGATTAGCCATACACCATGGTACAGTGGCACAGTGGTTAACACTGCTTCCTCACAGTGCCAAGGACCCAGGTTCAATTCCAGCCTCTGTCACTGTCTGTATAGAGTTCGCATGTTCTCTCCATGTCTGAGTGGGTTTCCTCCAGGTGCTCCAGTTTCCTCCAAAGATGTGGATATTGGTGGATTTGCCATGTTAAATTGTCACTCAGTGTCAGGGGAACTAGCAGATTAAATATGTGGGGTTACAGGGATAGGGCTTGGGTGGGACTGTTGTCAGTGCAGGTTCAATGGCCATTGGCCTTCCTCTGCACTGTAGCGATTTTATGAGTAAATTGCCCCTTAGTTTGCAGAAATGTGTAAGTTAGATGGATTAGCCACACTAAGTTGCACCTTAATATCCAGAAGTGTGCAGGTTAGATGGATTAACCATGGTTTCGGGGATATGGCAGAATGGATCGTCTGGATGATATGCTGTTTCGGAGATTTGGTGCCGACTCGATGGGCCAGATGACCTGATTCTGCAGTGTAATGATTCTACCTTAAGGTTTTTAGTGAATTCCCACACAGCTATCAACATTTTGGATAATTTGGACTACCAATAATCTGTTTATTCTCAATATCAGCTGTGGCTCAATGACAGTAGGCCTGAATCAAAAGGGGTTCGCTGAAATCTTGTTCTATAGAATTCAGCATAAAATCTAGGGTGACACTTCAGTACGATACTGAGGGAGTATTGACAGTGCCAAGTTTTGAGTGAGATATTAAATAAAACCTTACCTGACTTTCGAGTACGCATAGCACTATCCAAAGAAGCAGAGGAAGATATTCCCTGATGTTTAGGCTAATATTTACTCCTTAATTAACTGACTCTAGTTACTGATCTTATTGCTGCCTGTAGGAGCTGTGCACAAATTGGCTCATGAATTTCCTATGTTAAGAGAGTAACTGCATTTAAAATGTATTGGCTGTAATGTATTTTGGAACTTCCTAAGATTGGAAGCAAAAAAAAATCTGTCGCCTTATCTTCAACTACAAAAAATAGCTGGAGATTTCATTGGGAAGACTTGGATAGGGAGCTATTTCTCAGCCCCATGATTTCTTTAGGATCTCAATAGTCTCACACAGTTAGTGAGCGACCACCAAATCCCTATAAAATCTTTTGTGTCATTATGTTTCAACAGTTCACTTAGTGAATAATAAAGAAATAAAAGACAACATAGAATTATTTTTATATCAATCTCGCAGATTTTTGTTTGTTTTTAAAATGCACATATTCAGGATAATGCAGCAATAGTTCATGAAATCAGTATGGTGATTTTTATTTATTCATTCATGGGATGTGAGCATTGCTGGCTGCCAGCATTTTTTACCCATTCCAAGTTGCCCTTAGAGAGCAGTTGAGAGTCAATCACATTGCTGTGACTCTGGAGTCACATGTAGGTCAGACCAGATAAAGACGGCAGATTTCCTTTCCTAAAGGACATTAGTGAAACAGATGGGTTTTTCCTGACAAATGTCAATGGTTTCGTAATCATCAGATTGTGAAATTGTGAAAGTTATGAAAAACAAATAAGCCATATTAGTGTCAGCTTGGCTTAATAGTAGCACTCTCTCACTTGAATCAGAAGCTCAGGTTTTCAATCCCACGCCAAATCTGGGTTGCCATTCTATTGCTCTACTGAGCACAGAATTGACATTGTAATGTTAAACCAAGCCTGTCCCATAAGGTGAATTATGCGAAAGATTGTATGGCGTGATTTAGGAGAAATACAAGATAGTTCTCACTGACAATGTTTATTCATTAACCAAACACCATTAAAATAGATTATGTGGTCATTATCACACTGCAGTTTGTTGAAATCCTATTGTGCACACATTTGTGTGTCGCATCTCTATATTACAGCAGTTGAGTATATTTCATTGTCTGTGAATAATGCCTGATATGGATTGTTTGAACTCATGAGGAGTTTATGCAAATGTAAGTCTTTCTTTGTCAATGAGAAAAGGAATATTTCAAAATAAACCCATTTTCACACTGTAGCAGTCTATAACACAATATACATTTTCATTTCTCCAAGGCTATGCTTTCCTAACTTGATCCCTGATGATGTTGAATTTCAGTGTCTTTACATATATTACGTTGAATTCACAGCACAAACATGTCATTCAGCCAATCTGATTCATGCTGGTCTTTATACTGTGTACAACCCTTCTCCCCACCTTATTACTTCTAGCCCAGTCAGAATATATTCCCTTCCTTTCTCTCAGATGTACTTGTTTAGCTTCCCCTTAAGTGCATTCATGATATTCAGCCCAATAATTTTTTGCTTTAAAAGAAACCCTTGAAAATGCATAGCTGACAGAATGATGGAAACAGTTTCGGTGGTCGGTTGGGTAAATCTCACAAGAAGCAATGTTTGTAGGGAAGTGGAAGAAGAATTGGAAACTGGGACTGACTGAATTGTCTATGAAAAAGCCAGCACATGTTTGATGGGTTGAGTAGCCTCTTTCTGTGCTTTACTCGATTATATGCAAGAGACTTTCTTTCTCCCATTGTCATTAGATGTCCCAAGGTGCTGTGTGAGGTGGGTTTATCGGGAGTGATAGTGGGAATTCTGTGTCTGTGGTCGGGGGTGGGGAGGGTGGTGATGGTGATGGTGGAGGGGGGTAGGATGGAGGGGTGTGTCCTTAACCTATTTTTATCTTTCGGACAGTGGGGTGCCCTTTTAAAATAATGCAAAGTCAAGAACTTTGATTATTGGCTGAATGGGCTCATTCAGAGCATGATGCCATTCTCTTGATTTTCTTTGCCTAAGTGTCAAAAAATATGGCAGGAAAAGTTGGCATGGACCTGAGTGGCTACACTTCTCTGTCTGAGGTGACACTCAGCAGAATTTTCTCAATGTTTGACTATATGGCTGCAAGTTGCATATTCTAGCTAGCCTCAGAGTAAAACAGTTTCACCTGGATGTATGTGCCCCTATCATGGATTTCCTGCAGAAGTGGAAACTTCTGCGTGAAACCTACCAAGCCTTTCATAATTTTTAAGATCTCTGTTAGGTCATACCTCAACTTGTCTCTTCTAAAGAAAAGAGCCTCAGCTCTTTTCGATCTTCACTGATACTCAACAGTTTCTCGTTCTAATATCATCATTGAGTGTCTTTTTGACATCTTTTCCAGTGTCTGTTAATGCAAAGGTAAAGTGACGAGGTCCAGGAGCCTCCCCTTAAAGCTTTTTGATTTTTTGATTTGATTTATTATTGTCACACACATTAGTATACAGTGAAAAGTATTGTTTGTTGTGCGCTATACAGACAAAGCATATCATTCATAGAAAAGGAAAGGAGAGGGTGCAGAAGATATAGCTAGGATGTAGAGAAATATTAACTTATTGCGAGGTAGGTCTGTTCAGAAGCCTGATGGCATCAGGAAAGAAACTATTCTTGAGTCCGTTGCTACATGACCTCAGGCTTTCGTATCATTTTCCCAATGAAGAAGGTGGAAGAAAGTATATCGGGGGTGTGTGGGGTCCTTGATTATGTTGGGTGCTTTTCCAAGGCAGTGGGAAGTGTAGGCGGAGTCAATGCATGGCAGGCTGGTTTGCGACCCTTTGTAGCTTGAGAATCATAGATTACCTGCAAGTGTAGAAGGAGGCCATTTGGCCCATTGAGTCAGCACTAAACCCCAGGTAGAGAATGCCGCCCACGCCTTCTCCCCGTAAGTCCACGTATTTGTCCTGCTGGGGGGGGTGGGATCCTAAGTAGTTGGGGTGCTGAGAGGGATGAGAGTAAGGGGGTTATAGAAGAGAGTTGTAAAACACAGCGGCGTACGGGTGGGGTGGGGCATGGTTTGAAATGCGTATACTTTAATGCAAGGAGTATTCGCAATAAGGGGGAGGAACTTGCAGCTTGGACTAGTACCTGGAACTTCGATGTTGTGGCCATTTCAGAGACTTGGGTAGAGCAGGGACAGGAATGGATGTTGCAGGTTCCGGGGTACAAATGCTTTAGTCGGAGTAGAGAAGGAGGTAGAAGGGGGGGAGGAGTGGCATTATTGGTCAAAGACTGTATCACGGTGATAGAAAAGAAGTTTGATGAGGACTTGTCTGTTGAGGTAGTATGGGCTGAGATTAGAAACAGGAGAGGAGAGGTCACCCTGTTGGGAGTCTTTTACAGACCTCCTAATAGTTCTAGAGAGGTTGAGGAAAGGATTGCAAAGTCAATTCTGATTAGGAGTGAAAGTAGTAGGGTAATTGTGATGGGGGACTTTAACTTTGCTAATATTGATTGGAATAGCTATAGCTCTAGCTCGTTAGAGGGGTCAGTTTTCGTACAGAGTGTGCAGGAAGGTTTTTTGACTCAGTATGTAGATAGGCCAACTAGAGGTGAGGCTACATTGGATTTGGTGCTGGGCAATGAGCCAGACCAGGTGTTAGGCTTGGAAGTTAGTGAACATTTTGGTGATAGTGACCACAATTCGGTTACGTTCACCTTAGTGATGGATAGGGATAGGCATGAAGCTGGGGGCAGTAGTTATAGCTGGGGGAAGGGTAATTATGAGGCCATCAGGAGAGAATTAGGGTGCATAGATTGGACTAGGAAACTACAGGGACTGGGAACATCTGGAATGTGGAGCTTATTCAAGGAGCAGCTGCTGCGAGTCCTTGATAAGTATGTCCCTGTCAGGCAGGGAGGAAATGGTCGAGTAAGAGAGCCTTGGTGTACGAAAAAAGTTGATTTGCTGGTTAAGAAGAAAAAGGAGGCTTATGTCAGGATGAGGCTTGAAGGCTCAGTTAGTGCAATGGATAGCTATAGATTAGCCAGGAAGGAGGTAAAAAGTGAATTGAGGAGAGCTAAGAGGGGACACGAGAAGATGTTGGCTGATAGGATTAAGGAGAATCCTAAAGCTTTCTTTCGATATGTTAAGAATAGAAGATTGGTTAGGGCAAGATTAGGGCCAGTCATAGACAGCAGTGGGAAGTTGTGCGTGGAGCCTGAAGAGATTGGTGAGGCACTGAATAAATATTTCTCTTCGGTATTCACGCAGAGTGCTGGAAATGTAGCTATGGAGAACACTGAGGTACAGGGTTGCAATTGGAAGTATTGTAGTAGATAGGGAGGATGTTAGAGAATTCTCGAGGGTTTGAAGTTGGATAAGTCCCCTGGGCCGGACGGGATTTACCCTAGGATTCTCTGGGAGGCAAGAGAGGAGATTGCAGAGCCTCTGGCTCTGATCTTCAGGTCCTCGTTGGTTACGGGTGTGGTTCCGGAGGACTGGAGGATGGCGAATGTGGTCCCATTGTGTAAGAAGGGGAAGAGAGACCTTCCTGGGAATTATAGGCCAGTGAGTCTTACTTCTGTGGTGGGCAAGGTATTGGAGAGAATTATTAGGGATAGGATTTATAGTTATTTAGAGAGAAATGAATTGATTGGGGATAGTCAGCATGGTTTCGTGAAGGGTAGGTCATGCCTTACTAACCTCATTGAGTTTTTTGAGAAAGTGACCAAAGAGGTGGATGGGGGTAAGGCGGTTGATGTAGTATATATGGACTTTAGTAAGGCGTTTGATAAGGTGGCCCATGGAAGACTTCTACAGAAAATGCAGATGTGTGGAATAGAGGGTGATTTAGCTAATTGGATTAGGAATTGGCTGGCAGATAGAAGACAGAGGGTGGTGGTTGATGGGAGATATTCATCGTGGAGTTCGGTGACAAGTGGTGTACCTCAGGGGTCTGTTTTGGGGCCCCTGCTGTTTGTAATTTTTATAAATGATCTGGATGAGGGTATTGAAGGATGGATTAGTAAATTTGCAGATGACACTAAAGTCGGTGGAGTGGTAGATAGTGAAGAGGGGTGTTATAGTTTACAGAGTGACTTGGACAAGTTGCAGAGCTGGGCCGAGAGGTGGCAAATGGAGTTTAATGTGGAAAAGTGTGAGGTAATGCACTTTGGCAGGAACAATAAATGTGTAGAGTATAGGGCTAATGGTAGGGCTCTTAATAGTGTTGAGGAACAGAAGGATCTTGGTGTATGTGTCAATAGATCCCTGAAAGTAGGCAGTCAAGTGGATAAAGTTGTTAAGAAGGCATATGGAGTCTTAGCTTTTATTGGTAGGGGGATTGAATTTAGGAGCCGCAGCATCATGTTGCAACTGTACAAAACTCTAGTGCGGCCGCACTTGGAGTATTGTGTGCAGTTCTGGTCCCCACATTATAAGAAAGATGTGGAGGCATTGGAGAGGGTACAGAGGAGGTTTACCAGGATGTTGCCTGGTATGGAGGGCAGGTCTTATGAAGAGAGGCTGAGGGATTTGAGGTTGTTTTCGTTAGAAAGGAGGCGGCTAAGAGGGGACCTTATTGAAACATATAAGATGATTAGAGGTTTAGATAGGGTGGACAGTGATAGCCTTTTTCCTAGGATGGAGAAAGCTAGCACGAGGGGACACAGCTTTAAATTAAGGGGTATGAGTTATAGGACGGATATCAGAGGTAGGTTCTTTACTCAAAGAGTGATTAGGGAGTGGAATGCCCTGCCTGCAGCTGTTGTAGATGCGCCAAGTTTGGTGGCGTTTAAGAGGTTAATTGATAAGTATATGGAAGAGAAGGGAATGGTTTAGTTTGGAGGGGCATTGCTTTTTATTTTGGTCGGCACAACATCGAAGGCCGAAGGGCCTGTTCTGTGCTGTAATGTTCTATGTTCTATGTTCTAATTCACCTACACAATTTGAGACACCTAAGGGACAAATTAGCATGGCCAATCAACCTAACCTGCACATCATTGGGCTGTGAGAAGAAACTGGAGCACCCGGAGAAAATCCACGCAGACATGGGGAGAACATGCAAACTCCACACAAATAGTCAATCAAGGCTAGAATTGAACCTGTGTCTCTGGCACTGTGAGACAGCAGTGCTAACCATTGTTTGGTTTTGATTTGCTTTGATTTATTATTGTCACATGTATTAACATACAGAGAAAAGTATTGTTTCTTGAGTGCTATACAAACAAAGCATACTGTTCATAGAGAGAGAGTAGAATGTATTGGTATAGTCATAGCTAGGGCATAGGGAAAGATTGACTTAATGCAAGGGATGTCCATTCAAAAATCTGACAGCAGCAGGGAAGAAGTTGTTTTCAAATTGGTTGGTACTTGACCTCAGACTTTTGTTTCATTTTCCCGACAGAAGATGATGGAAGAGAAGAATGTCTGGGGTGTGTGGAGCCCTTAATTATGCTGGCTGCTTTGCCAAGGCAGTGGGAATTATGCCACCTTGTCATCCCTCAACCTGCAATTCAACTTCAAATTTGCACAACTTTTGAAAAGAATTTGACCTTCATTGTCACATGGTATCATTATAGCCCTGAGGATGTTTGTGGCTGTGTAACACCACCTTTAGCCATCAGTTACTTCAGATTCAAGTTAACAGTTTTTAAACTGTACAAGATATTGCTACTCTCTTCAGAGAAGCTAATTTGAATCAGAAGACATAAAGATCTATCGTTTGTTCTTTCTGAACAGTTCTGACGCTAGTTCCAACATGGAAATATTAGCATTTGGACTATATCCTGAAGAAATATTTTTCTCCAATCGAATGTACTCTAATTAAATGAGTATTTTGGCTTCCACGGTGTTTTTTTTAAACTTGGACCTGTTTATTTTCTTTAATTTTATTAAACATGCAGTGCAGAGCTGGATACAGAAGCAGATTTGCTCAGTTTCATCATTTTTTTTGTTGCAAGTCATATGGTGTAGAGTAATAACCAAAGTGATCAATGAGTGAAAGATGGATTTCTGGTCCTTTCCTGGCTCGTACAATTTAATTAACTTTGTATTTGAAGGTAAGCAGACCCTACTGTATCACTGAAACATTTTTAAAGTGTAAATCAAACTTTATATGCAGATTTTAAAGCTTTATTGCTTTGTTGTTAAGCTGAGAAGGACAGTCTCAACATGTGGACTTAACTCTTGATTACCCTGTTTACGTAAACTGATTGCCTTCGAATAAAATTACTGATTGCTAAAATTCTAAACATTAACCATCCATTTTAGAAAATGTCTGATGTTAGGATTCTCCGTTGGTGATGTCAGATGATGATGATGATAAATCAACAGGATGATGTCTGAAAATATGTTTTATCTTGATCAATAAGTGCTGACAAATGAAATAAGTACTGATTCCATTGCCCAATTTGACTGGTGCCAATCCCTGTTGGCTGATCTTACCAAGTAAATGGAATAAATCAGATTATTTGCTGAAATTTGGACATGATAAAGTGTGAAATAGCATGAGGTTGCTTGCTGGATGGTTCCTTTACTCATTAAGGACATTGAATATTACATTACTAGCTTCCTGGCACAGTTGGAGTATTTTGAAGTAAGTTTAGAGCAGTAATTCCATCTTGGTATGGGGTTAGAGAGAAAATGCAAATAAATGTATTTTGCACCATGGGGGTGAAGAAAGATGCCTCTCATTTATCTTTGTAGTGCTTTGAAAGTATATTTTGCATTTCTGTTTGTACATATGGAGGCGATTTTCTAAGATATACATTTGCAGATGAAGTTACAAGCTTCCAGAGTGTACTTGTAAAACTATCCTCAATTACAAACCGAAAGCACATTGAAAGCCTACAGTATGTAATGCTTTTAAAACAAGGAAACCTGTAGTATTCACTTTGGATATCATTGCCTGTCTTACACAGATAAGCAGATTAATATTATATCCAGCAAATATCAGGTATATGTCCTCTGGTTAGAATATTGAGCTTTCCATCAATGGCAAGTCAACAAAGTTAAATATTATCAAATTCTTCGTCCTTAAGAAAAACTTGACATGGAACTTGTAACCAGAAGGGAGTTGTTGAGGGAAATAACATTGATACTATTAGGATCTTCGTAGAGACCTATAACGTTTTAAAAGAGAAAGATTTCTCAAACAAGCAACAGAAATAATTGGAGAACAAGATTTTACATTTTAAGACTTTTACTGTAACATACAAACCAAATTCAACAAAGATCAAACATTAATTAAGAAGAAATTGATACATTAAACTTAAAAGGGTAATTTCCACCTTGACAAACTGATACAACTTTAATGAGTTGGACTTAATGGCCTGCTTTGTACTATAAGTTCGATGTAATACTCTGTTTCACAGATATTCTGCTTCATAGTTTCCTTTGCCTGTTAAATTTAAATGTTACTACTTTCTCATCTCACCACTCTTCCGTGAACAGAAAGGTGTTTTTACTTTCCTTTCGCCTTTTTTAAGTCGTGGTGTTTTTCTCAACCGCTCAGTTTTGGTGTGATCCAGTTTTCTATTAATAATCCCAAAGGAAACTCAAGATAAAATGAACTGAAAGAGTTAGTTTATTTGCACAGATTCAAAATGCAGGAGGAGGGTTGCAATATTGCTTCCTGCAGTTTAGATGGTAAGCTGCAGATTGAACCTTTTATTAACAATGTAGAGATGTGCTCATTGCTACCTCTAAAGCTTTCATGCTATCACATCATATAAAGTCAACTTAACATGTGGCTTACAAAATGCTTTTACTCTATGCCACAATTCTGGCAGACATGTAACATTAAAGGGATAGTTTCAAAGTTACCCCCATTTCTTCAGCAAAGATTTGCCTCACCCACCATGCTAAGTTAAAGCTCCCAGCATTCTTTGACAGTCGTTCCACTGGGTCTCTGTTTTCTGCATTTGAGTATTCCTGTCATGACACATCTTGTTTCCCCTTCTTTCCACAGCAGCAGCTTTTTGTCTCAGCAGCTGCATTTATTTTGTTCTGTGTGCTCCTGAAAGAAGCACTAAAACTGTCACTTAACAATTGAATCGGTTTCTATTTGAGTTTTCTATTCTATTTGAGCTTTTTCCCCATGCATACTTATTAGGACTGAAGTGTTACTAGGAGTGCGTGATAACCAGTTTACAGATGTGACTGACATGGAACTAAGACCTCACCCTGTTTTTTTTAATTAAAAAAATTAACCCCCTCCTATTCATAACGCAGTTTTCTGTTTTACTCTAATTAAAAATCAAATTTTAAAATATAATCATCTTGTGAAGTACAGCATTCATAATGCATTTAAGTGGAAGCTAGATAAACAGATGGAGGAAGAAAGGATTAGAAAAGTTAGGCTCATAGGGTTAGATGCAAAGAGCTAGGAAGAGGCTTGTGTGAAGCATGAAACATCAATTTGTATGAGTTGCGCTTAATGGCTGTTATTGTACCAGAAGTTTGATGTAATACTCTGTTTCACAAATACTCTGTTTCGTAGATTATTTTGAATGGGTTCATCTTCAGTACAAGAACTGAGTTTAATCTTGGAAGAAGCTGTTTTTGAGTCTCTTGGTGTGATTATATGATCTTAGACGGAAGAAGGTGGAAGAGATTATGTCCGGACTGTGTGGTTATTCTGGCTGCTTTTCCGAAGCACTGGGAATTGTAGACAGAGTCAATGGATGGGAGGCTGGTTTGAGTGATAGACTGGGTTCCATTCATGACCCTTTATAGTTTATTGCGGTCTTGGGCAGAGCAGGAGCCACACCAAGCTTTGGTACAACCAAAAAGAATGCTTTCTGTGGTGCTTCTGTAGACGTTGATGAGAGTTGAAGCAGAATGCCAAATTTCATTAGCCTCCTGAGAAAGGAGACATGTTGGTGTGCTTTCTTAACTATAGTGTCTGCATGGAAGGACCAGGAAAGGTTGTAGATGATCTGGACACCTAAAAACCTGAAGTTCTCAATCATTTTTACTTCATCCCCATTGGTATAGACAATGCCTTCCACTATGCTTCCTGAAGTCAATGACTATCTCCTTCGTTTGTTGACATTGAGGGAGAAATTATTGGTATCACACCAGTTCATCAGATTCTCTATCTCTTTCCTGTACTGTTTCTTACAGTTGTTTGAGATCCGACCCACAATGCTGGTGTCATCAGCAAACTTGAAAATTGGATTGGAGGGGAATTTGGCCGCACAGACAAAAGTGAATAAGGAGTCTAGTAAGCCCTGGGCCTCAACCAGCATTCTAGATGACAACTCCATACATGCATATGCTGTATCTTAGTAAAGTTTATTATTTATCTGAGCCTCAAATTCATGGCAACAGAACAAGTTGGTGATTTTAATAGGCAAATTGCACTACACTGCGACTGTCACTGTATGGAATTTGGCAGTTTCAGGCTTGAAAACTGTTCTTTTTCCTCGTGGTGAAGAATTTATCTTTACAAAAATCTCTGCCACATCCACTGTTGTTAGGTGGAGAATTTGGCCGGAATACAGCTGAGATTGATCAGAAATATTGATCAGCATTCTAATATGTCCCGAAAAGAATTGAATTGGTACAGACAGTACCTTCCTGTAAAATGTGCATGTTTTATTTTTGTGCAATGGCCGCACGGTTGAAATTTCATCAGACAAAATGAAAAATTGGGACTTATGGGGGAGGCTATTTGGTCCATTTCAGCTGCTCCATCCAGAAGGTAATTAGCCTCCTCAATAGAACACTCTTAACTTCTATTTTTGCTTCAGGCCTCCCCGAAAGTTGAATCCAATCTTTAGTTACCTTTTGGACAGATTTTAATGTAGGCAACAGGAGTCTTGTCACCAGCTGGTGAGCTGGTGAATACCCTGCATGGCAAGTTTTTGGGAAAGTCTACTTTATTAAGCAACAATCAGGCACTGAACTGTGCAGCATTCCCTGGGGCTGGAATTGGCACTTATTGGCCACCAGGGCAGGAGTGACTATTGCTAGTAATGCACCTGCCAGAGTCTCAGTGTTGCGAGAGACTCGGGTCACAGGTGAGAGATGGCAGGGTTGCTGGGAGGAGGTTGCAGGAGATGGAAAGGAGTCAGCAAAAAAGATAGAGAGGTGGCGCACCTTTTCTGATGCTGACTTCTTCAGTTAGATACTAAGTGTCTTTTAATGAGAGATCCACTTTCTATAAAGTTGGAAGCAACACCGACTAGGCTTTGCTTCTCAAGCTTCCCATATGGTGAATACCTGTAACAGCAGGATGAGACCCTTCCATGGGCACTAATTTCCCACTCCAGGGTCTCAACTGGTGATGAGACGAGACAGACATCCATGAATCAGCGCAGAGTGGGGAAGGCAACAGGGCTCCAACTATCACCATCCCTCCCTCGTGATTAACTGCCATTCAATTTCAGCTTTTGAAACATAAGAAGAGCTCGAAGTATGAGAAATAGTATGTAACTAATTACATACTCTTTAAATCCTGGTCTTTTAAAAAGTTTCCCAGTGATTCCTTCTGTAACCATCATGGCTTATGACTTCATGAGGATTCTCAGATTCTTGTAGCATGATATTGGAGTTAAGATCCTCATTCATGTGAAAAGCTAGGTTTCTTTTTTGAGCAGTGAAAGGTTAGTGGGAGATTTAATAGAGATGTACAAAATTATAAGGAGTCTTGATGGAGCAGCAGGGGAGAATATTTTTCCATAGGCAGAAGAATGGTAATTGTCAAAACATCCATAGGATAATGAAGAGAATTTTTTTTAAGCAGGAAATTATTATGACCTCAAAAGCAATGCCTGATTTGGTTTAACTTTCAAAAGGGATTGGATAAATACTTGGAAGTGAAAAATTTGTAGGACAAGTAGCAAGAGCAAGGGAGTGGATAATTGTTTAGACAGCTGGCACAGATTAAAAATAAGGGCTGAATGATCTCCTCTACTTTATGAATCTATGAATTTTTATTCATTTGTGGGACATGGGCATCGCTGGCTGGGCCAGCATTTATTGTCCATCCCTAGTTGCTCTTGAGAAGGTGTGGTGAGCTGTCTTCTTAAATCACTGCAGCCCATGTCATTAGATAGTCACTCCTAAAAGTGATTCTTGGGTAACTATTAGGAAGAGGGGTAAGAAGCAATCGGGTAGACAACCCCCTGGGGCTGTTCCCCTCCAAAACAAGTTTTCTGTCCTGGAGGCTACAGTTGAGGAAGAATCAACTGGAGATGGCCAAAGGGAGCGGGTCTCTGGGGGTGAGCCTGCTGAGAATGCTCAGGTGGGTAGGGGGAATAAGAGATTGGGCCTGATAATTGGGGACTCCATAGTTAGGGGGACAGATAGGAGAGTAAATAGTAGTAAAAGGGACTCAGGGCTGGTGTGTTGCCTCCCAGGGGCCGGGGCCCAGGATGTTGCAGAGCAGGTTTTTAAGATTCTTAAGGGAGAGGGGAGTCAGCCCCAAGTCATAGGTCATGTAGGGACACATGATATAGGTAGGACAAGGGGAGGGTATATTAAACAGAAATTTATGGAGTTGGGGTGGAAGCTTAGGGCCAAAACTGGCAGAGTGGTTATCTCTGGACTCTTGCCTGTGCTGCGGGATAGTTTAGAGAGGAACAGAGAAAGGGAATGTTTAAATTCGTGGCTGCGGGGATGGTGCAGGAGGGAGGGGTTCAGGTTCCTGAACAATTGGGACTCATTCTGGGATAGGTGGGACCTCTACAAGAGAGATGGTCTACACTTGAACCAGAGGGGAACCAATATCTTGGGGGGAAAATTTGCAAAGGCTATGCAGGGGGCTTTAAACTGATTCAGAGGGAGGGTGGGATCCTGAGTAGTTGGGGTGCTAAGAGGGACAAGAATAGGGGGGTCATAGAGGAGAACTGTAAAACACAGCAGCGTACGGGTGGAGTAGGGCATGGTTTGAAATGCGTATACTTTAATGCAAGAAGTATTCGCAATAAGGTGGTGGAACTTGCAGCTTGGACCAGTACCTGGAACTTCGATGTTGTGGCCATTTCAGAGACGTGGGTAGAGCAGGGACAGGAATGGTTGTTGCAGGTTCCGGGGTTCAAATGCTTCAGTCGGAGTAGAGAAGGAGGTAGAAGCGGGGGAGGATTGGCATTATTAGTCAAAGACTGTATCACAGTGACAGAAAGGAAGTTTGATGAGGACTTGTCTGTTGAGTTAGTATGGGCTGAGATTAGAAACAGGAGAGGAGAGGTCACCCTGTTGGGAGTCTTTTATAGACCTCCTAAAAGCTCTAGAGGGGTAAAGGAAAGGATTGCAAAGTCGATCCTGGACAGGAGTGAAAGTAATAGGGTAATTGTTATGGGGGACTTTAACTTTACTAATATTGATTGGAATAGCTATAGCTCTAGCTCGTTAGAAGGGTCAGTTTTTATACAAAGTGTGCAGGAAGGTTTTTTGACTCAGTATGTAGATAGGCCAACTAGAGGTGAGGCTACATTGGATTTGGTGCTGGGCAATGAGCCAGACCAGGTGTTAGACTTGGAAGTTGGTGAGCATTTTGGTGATAGTGACCACAATTCGGTTACGTTCACCTTAGTGATGGATAGGGATAGGCATGAAGCTGGGGGCAGTAGTTATAGCTGGGGAATGGTAATTATGAGGCCATAAGGAGGGAATTAGGGTGCATAGGTTGGACTAGGAAACTACAGGGACTGGGAACATCTGAAATGTGGAGCTTATTCAAGGAGCAGCTACTGCGAGTCCTTGATAAGTATGTCCCTGTCAGGCAAGGATGAAATGGTCGAGTAAGGGAACCATGGTGTACTAAAAAAGTTAATTTGCTGGTTAAAAGGAAAAAGGAGGCTTATGTCAGGATGAGGCTTGAAGGCTCAGTTAGTGCACTGGAAAGCTATAGATTAGCCAGGAAGGAGCTAAAGAGTGAGTTGAGGAGAGCTAAGAGGGGACACGAGAAGACTTTGGCTGATAGGATCAAGGAGAATCCTAAAGCTTTCTTTAGATATGTTAAGAATAGAAGATTGGTTAGAGCAAGATTAGGGCCAGTCATAGACAGCAGTGGGAAGTTGTGCGTGGAGCCTGAAGAGTTTGGAGAGGCACTGAATAAATATTTCTCTTCGGTATTCACGCAGGGTGATGTAAATGTAGTTATGGAGAACACTGAGGTACAGGGTAGCAAACTGGAAGGTATCGAAGGAGATAGGGAGGATGTGCTAGATATTCTCGAGGGTTTGAAGTTGGATAAGTCCCCTGGGCCGGACGGGATTTACCCTAGGATTCTCTGGGAGGCAAGAGAGGAGATTGCAGAGCCTCTGCTCTGATCTTCAGGTCCTCGTTGGTTACGGGTGTGGTTCCGGAGGACTGGAGGATAGCGAATGTGGTCCCATTGTTTAAGAAGGGGAAGAGAGACCTTCCAGGGAATTATAGGCCAGTGAGTCTTACTTCTGTTGTGGGCAAGTTATTGGAGAGAATTATTAGGGATAGGATTTATAGTTATTTAGAGAGAAATGAATTGATTGGGGATAGTCAGCATGGTTTCGTGAAGGGTAGGTCATGCCTTACTAACCTCATTGAGTTTTTTGAGAAAGTGACCAGAGAGGTGGATGGGGGGGGTAAGGCGGTTGATGTAGTATATATGGACTTTAGTAAGGCGTTTGATAAGGTGGCCCATGGAAGACTTCTACAGAAAATGCAGATGTGTGGAATAGAGGGTGATTTAGCTAATTGGATTAGAAATTGGCTGGCAGATAGAAGACAGCGGGTGGTGGTTGATGGGAGATATTCATCGTGGAGTTCGGTGACGAGTGGTGTGCCTCAGGGGCCTGTTTTGGGGCCCCTGCTGTTTGTAATTTTTATAAATGATCTGGATGAGGGTATTGAGGGATGGATCAGTAAATTTGCAGATGACACTAAAGTCGGTGGAGTGGTAGATAGTGAAGAGGGGTGTTATAGTTTGCAGAGAGAATTGGACAAGTTGCAGAGCTGGGCCGAGAGGTGGCAAATGGAGTTTAATGTGGAAAAGTGTGAGGTAATGCACTATGGCAGAAATAATAAATGTGTAGAGTCTAGGGCTAATGGTAGGATTCTTAGTAGTCTTGATGAACAGAGGGATCTTGGTGTACATGTGCATAGATCCCTGAAAGTAGGCAGTCAAGTCGATAAGGTTGTTAAGAAGGCATACGGAGTCTTAGCTTTTATTGGTAGGGGTATTGAATTTCGGAGCCGCAACGTCATGTTGCAACTGTACAAAACTCTAGTGCGGCCGCACTTGGAGTATTGTGTGCAGTTCTGGTCCCCCCATTATAAGAAAGATGTGGAGGCATTGGAGAGGGTACAGAGGAGGTTTACCAGGATGTTGCCTGGTGTGGAGGGCAGGTCTTATGAGGAGAGGCTGAGGGATTTGAGGTTGTTTTCGTTAGAAAGGAGGCAGCTAAGAGGAGACCTTATTGAAACATATAAGATGATTAGAGGTTTAGATAGGGTGGACCGTGATAGCCTTTTTCCTAGGATGGAGAAAGCTAGCACGAGGGGACACAGCTTTAACTTAAGGGGTGATAGTTATAGGACGGATATCAGAGGTAGGTTCTTTACCCAAAGGGTGGTTCGGGAGTGGAATGCCCTGCCTGCGGCAGTTGTAGATGCGCCAAGTTTTGTGGCGTTTAAGAGGTTAGTTGATAAGTATATGGAAGAGAAGGGAATGGTTTAGTTTGGAGGGTCATTGCTTTTTTTTTTCAGAATTGGTCGGCGCAACATCGAAGGCCGAAGGGCCTGTTCTGCGCTGTAATGTTCTATGTTCTATGTGCTGTGAATTGACCCACAATGCCATTAGGGAGGGAATTCCAAGATTTTGACCGAGCGCCTGCGAAGGAACAATGATAAATTTCCAGATCAAAATGATAAGTGGCTTGGAGGGGAACTTGCATGTGTTCCCATTTATCTTCTATCCTTGTTTTTCTAGATGGAAGTGGTCCTGGGTTTGGAAGGTGCTCTCTAAGGATCTTTGGTGATTCTGTAATTCAAATTCTGTGACTTGCGCTTGTTCTTTAAACTTTCAAAACTCATTGTCACCAGTGAAATGGAATGGATTTATTGCCATTGATTTCCAATGAACCAAATTATTTCATCTCCTATATTTTGCTTTCAGAATGGAAGCATTTATTGTTACAAAATATTTCAGCCAGTGGCCAATTTGAAGGCAAGACATCATCTGGGATCAGTAACAAACAGTCATGAGGTTGAGTTGTGAAGGAAAACATTTTTATCAGTTACATCACAAACTGATTTATTTTGCCGATAAGACTTTCGCACTTTTAAATAATTTGGTGACAATATAAAACTTTGATTTGAAACATCTTTTTTTCAGTCATTGAGATTAGTTTGACCCAATGAGTATCAGCAAGTAACGAAATTGAATATGCCTGGGCCAATTACTGCCCCAGGTAAACCAAGGGTTAATTATTCCTGGGTTTCCTCAGATTTAGAGTCTCTAAGACCCCATGCTGTTGAATTTATTGTTCCATGGAATGTGAAAGTCACAACGAAATGCAGTTAGTTAAATTTACAAGCAATAAAATGTTGATCCTATATTATCCTAGGAAGGACACATAATTTCTTAAATTTGTAATTTTACCTGCCTGCTGTGCACTCCAAACTCAAGCTAGAGAACACCATGGTTACAATGAAATCGGAAATCTGCAGGCTGGGTGTGGAAACCCACAGCAAGCTCTTGGATGTTTCACTTCTACAGCTCAGTCGCTGTTTCTCATCAACTTGCTCAGCAGAGCAGTAGGAATAGCTTTTTTCCTTGTTGGAACCAGTACACAAATGGCTCGAGAGTCCACTACAGTAAAATGTGCCTTTGGCCTCATTTGGCACTTAGCCTGTGAATGTCTGTGGAGGGATTGGAAGTTACAATGCATGGAAAAAAACATTGATTAACCATTTAGGGTAATACAGTGTGGAGCTCGGACAGCAACAGAGACTGTTACTCTCATTGCAGCACTTCACAAAGTACTTTACTGGCTGAAAACACTTAGAGCACGGGGTGATCATGAAAATCGCTATATAAATGCAAGCTTTTCTTAATACAGCAGATTATCAAAGGAAATCATAGTTCAAGTGTTCTCTAATTCATTTCACAGTAAACCTTAGAAAGCTAAATTCTGATATCGTTTTGGAACAATACTACCTAACATTCAGTAACATTGCTGCTTGGATTTGCAGAATTCTCAGTGGGCTGAACAAACACATTGGACGGATTTAACTGCCTCGCTTATCCTGACACTGTAAAATTCCACTCAAGGTCAACAGACCTTTCCATTGTCTACCCCTTGCCCACTCTGATTCCCATGGCAGGCGGGATGGTAAAATTCCGACCAATGACCTGTCCATAAGTCTACCAGTTCAGCTGAAGCAACTTTAAGGAGCTCCCCCACTTGCTGTGTTTGATCTGTGAACTTGTTCTGCTTCACATATTCTAAATTTGGGATGTTTTCACTTGTTGATTGTACTTTTGTTTCTTAGGTTGGAATTTTACTGGTATATCTGCTGAGGCTCGCAAGATCGCGCCCGAGGTCAACTGAGAATGCCTTTCTGCAATCCTGATCCATCCGGATTCCGGGGCAGGCATGCTGGTAAAATTAGGGCCTTAGTGTATCACATATTATATGTCTACTTGAAATATCAGAACTATTTTAAAATATTTATTGCCCTTTTTTACAATCAGTAGTTTGGTGTGTGCAAACAGACGTTTGGTGGGGTAGTTTGTTCTGTTTGCAGACTTATCTTGATTCTCCTCAGCTGCTACCTTTCATGGCCTTCTTCAACTAAATCATTTGTTCGTAAGGATATTTCTCTTCCATTACCCATCAACTCTGATGCACAACCACATTTAGCTTAATTTATATTTCTGGGCATTAACCCTAGATATGTAAGACCCTGATTTTACCAGCATGCTGCCGCAGAATTGGGTGGGCCAGGATCACAGAATGGCATTCTCTGTTGCTTCGGGCGTAATCTTATGAGTCTTGGGCAATTCCGGTAAAATTCCCACCTAAGGATCAGAAGTACAATCAATAAGTGAAAACATCCCAAATTTAGAACATATGAGGTAGAACACATTCAAAAGTCAAACAGAGCAAGAGGGGGAACACAGCAATAGCAAGTACTCTGTTGCTTAGTGTCACCATTTTGGTGCATTTCCCAATCTGCAGAATGTCATCAACTTGAAACTTTTGGCAGATGCAATTGCTGTGGTTTTTATTCTGTTACCTCTTGTTTGTGTGTTCTCCAGAGTTGTGAGCATGCACAAGATATAAGAAGACTAGCTGTAGTAGAGTATGAAGATTTGCATGTATAAACTCTGCGACATGAGCCATAACCTTGCCAATTACCATTACTAAAATCCACCTTCTCCCGCATCTGTTCCAGTGTCAGTTCATTCTGACTTCCACATCTTGCTAGGTCTGGTGCTGCTGTGCTGCCCTCTGAGGATGGTTCCCTAGAGTGCCAATCAGGCAGAAGTCATTGCACTTAACTCATGTACTAACCTTGCCAGTGTCTAGACATTAGCCTTGGAGAAACTTTCGAATTCTTTAGAATGGCACTGGGAGGCTGTTCTTTTTATCTAAGAAATCAGGAATTCAACCATTTATTCAGAAACAAGGTTATGAAAATTAACACTTGTAACTGTTTGCTCCACATTAAAATGCCTCAACTTGACATAGTCTACCACCTGAAACATCCAATCTCTATCATGCAATGCATACTAGCTAATGGCTGCATCGGAGCAAGGGTCCTTCAACAGGACATCCCAAACACGTGACCTCCATCATCAAGAAGGTACCTAAAAACATATGAAAGTCGATCACCTCCAAGTCATACACCATCCTTACTTGGGAGATTTATCAACTTTGTTTTCTCATCACAGGGTCAAAACTTTTGTAACTCCTGACCCAACAGCAGGATGGAGACATCTTCAGCACACAGACTGCAGCTCACCACCACTTTCTCAAGGGCAACTAGGAATGGACATTATATGCTGCCCTTGTTAACCACACTAGAATGAAGTAAAAAAAAAGCAATACTGTTGAACAGGTTGACATGGGAAAGTTGCTGAATCGGTGTTTGGTTTATTTACTTTTCCGTATTCTAAATGGCACAACCAAATAAATAGCTGTGAACTGAGAAAAGGAAGATAGGCAGAAAATACCAACATGGCTTTAAAAGATTGCACTGTATAGTTGCTGAGCTGTTAATGATAAGAATTTAATATACATATCCATCATGGAAAAACTGAGATGTAGCTTCATTATATAGAAGCTGTACTTTGCTTACTCAGGAGACCAATACTGTGACTCAGGACGCAGGCCAATAATGTGTGGCTGCCACAACTGAAAAATAAACACTGGCTGAACCATTTAGCACACTGCATCTTTATCACAGAAAGCCTCAGTGATGGTTGCTGTGTATGTTATCTGCTTCACAGCAGACTGGTACAGAAATTGCCACCATATGTAAAGTTGCATTTTATCAGACAGAAGGGAATTGCTAACTTTTGTCCAGTGTTTTACTAAATTGGCATTTAGTGTGGAGAATTTCAATGTATTCCCCTTTCTTAAGTATGAGACAAATGTGCGTTTTGGCACTAAAGCCAGATTCTGAATAAGACTACACAGAATAACATTGATTTTGGGGAACAGTTCAAAAGAAGGTTGGATCGGTGATTTAAAAATAAAACTGCATCTTGTTTTCCCACTGGCATGGAAAGTATCAAAATGTGGGTTAAACTGAACTTATTCCATTGATCATCTGAATTTTGTTCATTTAAATGGGTAGCTTTGTATCTTACTGCTAACTGGGCTGCATCCTCAATCTTTCAATCTTCTGAAACTTAGCCATTTTATGTAACCATATGATATTGTGTTTTTATAACATCACTAAATAAGAGCAGTGAATGTATACAATGCTGCCCTCTTTAGGAGCATATGCTTGATACTGATATAGTACTTATGCCCCTTTTGTAAGCTTTAGCTGCAGTTTATGTACTCACTATTGAAGAGTGAAGATTTGAGCATGAAATCTAGCTTATACTACTCGAAATGCAGCACTGTGGGATTGGCTGTATTGTCAAAGGTGCCACCTTTTGGTTAAGGTGGTAAATGGAGGCCCGACTGACCATAAAAGTTCAAAGTTTATGTTTTAAGATTAGCTATTCGTGTCACAAGTAAGCTTACATTAACGCTGCAAAGAAGTTACCGTGAAAGTCCTCTCGTTGCCACACTCCGGCACATGTTCGGGCACGCTGAGGGAGAATTTAGCATGGCTAATGCACCTAACTAGCATGTCTTTAGGAGTGTGGTAGGAAACCAGAGGAAAGCCACGCAGACAGTGGGAGAACGTGCAAACTCCACACAGACAGTGTCCCAAGCCTGGAATTGAATGTGGGTCCCTTGTGCTGTGAGGCCACAGTGCTAACCACTGTGCTACCATGTTACCTTAAAAAAAATCCTACTGAATTATTTTGAAAAAGAGCAATGGATTTCTCCCAAGTGTGCCAGTGACTATTTATCCTTTAGCCAACGTCACTAAAATGGATAGCTAGTCACTTATTTTATTGCTGTTTGTGACAGTTGGCTGTGTATAAATTGGCTTCTGAGTTTCCTACATTACAATAGTAACTTCATTGCGTGCAAAGCGCTTGTAGATATCCTGAGTTTGTGAAAAGCATATAAAATTGTATTTGTTAGCCTCTTGAAATCTGTGCTATGTTACTTTGGAATTATGTCGTTTTTTATTATTTTTAATCCAATTCAGTCAAATCAAGTCCAATTCAGCCTCAACTTTGACAGGGCTCTCAATCCCTGTCTTTGGCTTGATCTACATGATCCAAACTGATTGGAGTAGGCATAACTCCTCCTCCAAGGCTTGATCTCATTTGCATCTTAGCTAAAAGTCCGAAATGCCACTTCAAAAAATTTCTGCAAATGAAGCTGAAATGTAACCTAATGGCTTCAACCAAGGACAGCATGTCGATACTACACTTGATCTTAGCCAAAAGGCCAAGAAGCTTATCTTCCTAATACTATCTACAAATTCACAGCAAAATGAAAGGAATTCATTGCAAGTACCGGCATTAGAAACACCAGAGCTCATTTCATCCTCAAGTTACTTATTCACATAAACTATAAGAATTCTTTTTTTTAGCTGAGGAATGTGCTGAGGGCTGTCATGATGGGACAGTGGAAGCACTGCTGCCTCACAGAGCCAGAGGCTCAAGTTCGATTCCTAGCTTGGATCACTGTCGATGTGGAATTTGCATGTTCTCCCCATGTCTGCATGGATTTCCTCCAGGTGCTCTGGTTTCTTTCCATAGTCCAAAGCGTGGATTGGCCATGCTAAATTGCCCCTAAGTAATGTAAAAGTAAATTTTATTTATTAGCCACAAGTAGGCTTACATTAACACTGCAATGAAGTTACTGTGCAAATCCCTTAGTGTCAAAAGATGTGTAGATTAGGGGTACTAGTGGGGTAAATGAATGGTGTTACGGGTGTAGGACAGGGGGTGGACCTGGATAAAGATGCTGAAGACTCGTGGGACCAGATGGCCTCCTCCTGCACTGTGAGGCTTCTATTATTCTATGTAAGTGTCTGTAACCAGAGCTGAAGATGTAGAGGAGAGCAGCAACAACAGGAATTCCTGAGGGGTCTTAACAGGGTGGATGTGCAAAAGATGTTTCCTCTTCTGAGAGAATGTAGTATTAGGGGCCATTATTTAAAAATGAGGGGTCACCCATTTAAGATAGTGAGGACAAGAAGTTTTTTTTCCTTTCAGAGGATCGGAGGTGAGAATTGGAGGAATAAGGATATGAGGCTGTGGGGCATTATAGAAAATGGATGGGAGAAGGCCTGAGATATTTGAAAAACAAGAATGAGAATTTCAAATTTGTGATATTTGCTGCACTGTGTCAATGTTGGCCAATAAGCCAACATTGGTTAATGGGTAAATGGGACTTGGTATTCGTTAGGATATTGGCAGCTTTGGACATTTCTGAGGTTGAAAATTGGTAAAAGGAGTTTAGATAATTCAAGTAACACAGAGCAAGCTAAGGTTTTCAAAACCTCCAAGGCAGAGGATGGGAAAACTGATGAAGTCCATGTTTCAAATTGACAAATCAATGCACAATTTGATTTGCCACACTAAGTTATTCTTCATAGACACCATTCTATATAACTACTCATTAGAAAGAAAGATGCCTGCAGTTGTGCTGTATAAGAAAAATTACATGAATTAACACCAGTGATTACATTCACAGTATATAATGTTCATTACCTACTTCCATATTGACTTACATCATCTGAACTCCTCAGATATGATAGTGACATCTTCCTTTACATTGGTTAACACTGCTGCCTCATAGTGCCAGGGACCTGGATTCGATTCCCAGCTTGAGTCACTGTCTGTGTAGAGTGTGCACATTCTCCCTGTGTCTGCATGGGTTCCCTCCAAATGATCCAGTTTCCTCCTACAGTACAAAAGACGTGTTTGTTAGGTGGCATTGGCCAGGTAAAATTCTCCTTCATTGTACTTGAATAAGTGCTGGAGTGTGCCGGCTAGGGAATTTTCACCGTAACTTAATTGCAGTGTTAAGGTAAATCTACTTCTGACACTAATGAAATAAAATTATCCGTTGTGCATAAAATGTACGTTAACAAAAAATAGTTTTATAAATAAAAAGATCGCACGGCACCTTGATAGTTGCATCGATCTAAATTAATTTTTGATTTGCTTTTATAAAACTGCTGTGTCCTGTTTACCAACTCACAATTTTTTCCTTTACAAATGATGGAGAATGTTCAGCATGGAAACAGGCCATTTGACCCAACTAGTTTCTGCTAGTTTTATCCTCATACTTTGTTTCACCGTACCAGCAATTTTCCTATTCCTTTCTCTCCTCATGTTTATCTAGCTTTTTCCTAAATGCCATCGATGCTTTCCAGCTTAACTGCTTCACTCAAGTTCCAACTGCAGCAGTTTTTAAAGATGACTAGCCCATTGATTGTCCTTGATGGGGTCTGTAGCTGGCACTGATGGACAGAATTAGGGTCAAGTGCTTTTTGGCAACTTTAGTGAGAGTTGGTGGGCTGTTGTCTATATTCTTTTCCCCTTCCCCCAGGTAGCATCTAATTATTCAAGGATTGCATAACCACATCTTCTGCCTTGACTTTACTACACAGAAGGCTGAAGAGGCAGATCCCTATGTTTACCTCATCCAGAACAGGGGATCGGCACACACTGCTGCCATTACTCTGAACCACAGGCTAGCCATCTAGTTAACTGAACTAACCCTCCTCCGACCTCCCAAATCAATGCTAGAGCAACATAAGGAAAGCAAAATATAGTTGTTGGACTTAAATAATGATAACAAGGAGCAGATGTCAGCATATTATTAACTTGTAGTATTATAGTGTTGTATTCATTCATATTTTGGAAAATGAGAGTGTCAGCTTTATAGATAATTGTTCACAACCCATCAATAATAACAACTTGAATTTATATAGCAACTTTAACATAGTAAAACATCCCAAGGTGCTTGACAGGAGCGTAATCAGACAAAATGTGACATGGAGACACAATGGAGATATGTCTCTCTCTCTCTCTTCCCCTCCCTCCCTCCCTCCCTCTCTCTCTCCCTCCCCCCACAGATGATGCAGATACTTAATTTCTGAATATTTCCTAAATTTTCTGTTTTTATTGAAGGAAATATGAGGACAGGTGCCCAATGCTTGGTCAAAGATGTAATTTTTTTTAAATAACATAGCAATGATAATCCAAATAAAATGTTGTTGGATTTGGAAATTGATCTTAAGAGTCTGTTAAATCCTATATAAGGAGCACCAGGAATCTGTATTTATCCCGCAGGTCTGTCTGAATAAACATCCCGTTTTTATAATATTTGGCAGAGATAGCTGGCAATAGCTGCAACAAGGGCGGATGTCTTGCATTGACCCTAGGTGGTTGTAAAGTCTCGGCTGTTAGTGAGGCATGTTTTGGATTTTCTATCTCTACCATGTTGTCGGGGAGCTCTGAATGGAAGCCAGATGCGTTAGAATCAGTAGGGAGTGATTAATAAGTGAATCACCCTGATGTGCCCCCTCCTGCTGGCAGAGCTGGTGAAGAAAATGCTTATAAAAGCAGCAGTGAAAGTTTTCCCAGACCTGATTCTGGTAACTTGCAAGAGTTGTTTGTGCACAACAGTCATTTCTTCAGGAAAAACCTCAGGTGGATAGGTGGCAGTTACTACGGTGCTGTTCCACTGAAAACTGCGGTGACGCAATGATACAGTGGTCCGCACTGCTGCTTCACAGTGCCAGGGACCCGGGTTCAATTTAGCCCTGAGGTGACTGTCTGTGTGGAGTTTGCACATTCTTACCTGGGTCTGTGTGGGTTTCCTCTGGGTGCTCCGGTTTTCTCCCACAGTCTGAAAGACATGTTGGTTAGGTGCATTGGCCATGCTAAATTTTCCCTCAGTGTACCCAAACAGGCGCTGGAGTGTGGCAACCAACGGTTTTCACAATAACTTCAATGCAGTAAGCCTACTTGTGACACTAATAAATGAACATAAGACTTACGTTGTACAAGCGGAAAGTTTAAGAGGCCTATGAACATGATTGATGAGCTTTACTGAGTAAACTTGGATGTTTTTGTCCCGAGTTGGCATTACTGAGGTTTGCAACTTTGCCATAAAAACAGAGTGAGACAGCGTTGTCATTAATAAACTCAGAGATGGGAAGTTAATTTCTTCATATCTCAGGGGAAGGCAGTAATGTAGTGGTAATATCATTGGACTAGTAATCCAGAGACCCAGGCTCATGTTTGGGGACATGGATTCAAATCTCACGACAGCAGCTGGTGGGATTTAAATTCAATTCATAAATCTGGAATTTATATATAAAAAAAGCCAGTCTCGGTAATAGTAACCATGAAACCATTGTCAGTTCTTGTAAAAGCCCAAATGTCTTTTGGGGAAGGCAATTTGTCCTCTGAAGTAGAATCTACAAAAAGAATCAAACTGGATGAACCATCCAGAATCAACCAGAAGCAACAATGGCAAACCCAACCATGTCGACCGAGCAAAGTTCTTACTAATATCTGGGTCTGTATGCCAAAATTGGGAGAGCTGTCCCACATTTAGTTAAGCAACAGCTTGATATTGTATACAGACCATGTTCCTGACACTACCACCACCATCCCTGAGTATGTGCTGTCCTACTGAACTGGAAGACCCACTCTTAGGGAGTTACCATTGACCAGAAGCTGAAGTGGACTTGCCATTTTAATACTGTGGCTACAAGAGCATGTCACCACCTACCCCCACTACCCGCTCTCCCCGAACAACACTCAAGAAGCTTGACACCATCCAGGACAGCTTACTTAACTGGAATACCATACACCACTTGCAACATCCACTCCCTCTACCATCAACACACAGTGGCAGCAATGTGTATCACCTGCAAGATGCACTGCAGGAACTCACCAAGACTCTTTTGACAGTCCAAACCCTCAAGTCTTACCACCTAGAAGAACAGGAGCTGCTAATGCATGGTTACATCACCTCCTGGAAGTCTCTTTTTCCCCCTCTCTCTCTTTCTCTCTCTCTCTCTCCCCCCCGCCCCGCCCCACACACACACACACACACACACACACCCCCAATTCTCATTTGGAAATATATTGCCGTTCCTTCACTGTCTCTGAGTCAATGCCCTGGAACTCCTGCTTAACAGCACTGGAGTTGTACCTACACCACAGGGACTGCAGTGGTTCAGGAAGGTGGCATACTAGCACTTTCTCACAAACAATTAGGAATAAACAGTAAAAATGCTGACTTACTCAGCAACACCCACATTTCTTGAAAGAATAAAATAAGCATGAAAAAGATCTCCAGCCATGAGGAGATGGTTGATCCTTTTTGTGACTAATTTTGCCCAAAAAATAGTTGTAAAAAACCATTGCAGTTTCAGTCATGGTAGATAAATTACAGCTGGATGAATGATTGTGATTAGCAGTGCTGCTTAATCTTCTTCAGTACATGTTACAAGTTGGTCAGATCTCAGAGGAAAGTAGTCCCAAAAGAGTCTGCTTCCTAAATTGTAACACTCACTTTTTTGCCCTACCAATTAGATTGCAGTATATAGTAGTCCTTCGCCTTTTTTTGGCTGGTTTTCTCTTTTTTTTGCTGGGCTGCTGTGACAACCCTACACATTGTCCATTTCAGAGACAAAAGAAGCAATACCTTTCCTTAAAATCATGCCAGCTCTGAATTTGGAGTCAACGTTCTTTTCCCCAATTTCAGGTCATGTATATTTTGGAGAGGTTGGGGGTGGGGTGGGGGAGATAATGTGACATCTTCACTGTTTCTTTAAGATGAGGTATTAAAGAGAGGTTCTGTTGCCCTCTCAGGCAGATGTGAAAAATTCCATGTCAATATTTTAAAAACGACCAGGGCAGTTGGCCCAATACCCTAGTCAATATTTATTCCTCAACTAAAATCATTAAAATAGATCATCTGGTCATCACTACTTTGCTATAACCATAGAATCCCAAAGGATCCATACAGTACAGACAGAGGCTATTGATTCCGCACCGACTCTCAGAAAGAGGTTCATACCCAGGTGTTGGCGCCATGAGGCAGTAGTGCTCACCAATCTGCCACCATACTGCCCATTACAATAGTACATGTGGCCATTGCCATATATTGACTTCATTTCCTTAGCAGTTCTTCTGTAAGTTGTGGTTTGCCATGCCTTCCGCTATCAAGGGCCAAGAGAGGAGTCAGATCCCAACTACCTCAGCTGGAATACGAATTGAATCTGTGCTGTTGCCATTTATTCTGAATCACACAACAGCCATTTAACCAACTGAGCTAACTGGTTCCTATCTGTGGGACTTTACTATGTGCAAAGTGTCTGCTGTGTTTCAGATCTTAAATAGCGACCACACTTCAAAAATACATAATCAACTGTAAGGCACTGCGAAATGTTATTGAGATTACAAAAGGTGCTACATAAAGGCAAATTTTTTTCATTAGTATCCATTGTAGGTAATAGGAAAGGATTAACTTGTGCCATTTTGGTTTTTTTTTAATAAAATTTATTTGTTTGATATTGAGTAAAAACAAAACGCCCACTGAAACATAGAGTATTACTGATGACTTGACGTTTTTTAATTCCAAAATTGTAAATAGATTATTCTTGCCACCCACATTCACACACCTGCAGACACAAATATCCCCATGGGTAGGTCATATACCTTTTATACTCCATAACAATGAGCTTTCTGTGACAATAAAGATTAATTACTAAAGGTTTTCTCTTGGGACCACATACAAAAGAGCTTGCAAATGTAACATGGACCAACAGCAGCCGATGGGCCAATGCATCACAACCGGCATGAAAATCCATTATCCCATTTACTGGTATAAACCTGAGCAGCATTTAAGCAAATCTGCCTCCAGGACAGCATTAACCTATATACAGGTTTACATTGCTAATAAATATTCGTCATGCAGTTGCATCTGTGTGGTACTCCATGGATCGGAACATGTTAACCAGATATAGTTTTATGCACATGCTGAGGAAATGATTTGGAGTAAATCTACCTCAAGTAATTAGCGAGCAGGCCCAGCTCAGTGCTGTTGTAATAACGCTTCAGGAAATATATTTGCTGTGTGAAGAATTATTTTTGTTGGAAGAGCATTTCAGGAGCGTGGCTTGGGATTGAAACGACTGAACTAGGAGTGGTATATTACAGTGAGGTGTAGGCTCATATTGGGCACTTGTCACACGTCAGCTGCCATTCAGTTTCTACCACAGATGTGGCTTCATGCCAAGTACATTTGTTCTTTGTATCCTCTAGCTGTAATATCAGAGTGAAAGTTCACCATTTGGGTACTTAATGTTTGGTCAGAAGATTGCAATTCTTCACCTTCAAAACAAAACATGTTGAATACTTCATGAGGCAATTATAATTTGTCAAGAACAAGAGACACTCAGAAGGTACAAGAAACATAAAAATGCTGGACCTACTGAGTTTTTCCAATTTTTTTCTGTTTTTGTTTCAGATTCCAGTATCTGCAGTATTTTTACTTTTACTTTGATAATCATGCATGCTTTATCTCTTGGATATCTTTCACACAATGTTTTGCTTTGAAATGTGGTGACTTTGGTAAGTAACTGTGGCAGCCATTTTGTACATATCAAAACAACTAGAAATCTATAAAACCATGGAATCTTACAGCACAAAATGAGGCCATTCAGCCCATAGTGCCAGTCATAGAATCATAGCATCTCTAAAGCGGAGAAATAAACCATTCAGCCCATCAAGTCTGCACCGACTCTCCAACAGAGAGTACCTATCCCCATAGCACCATGTATTTACCCTGCTAATCTCCCTAACCTACACATTTTTGGACACTAAGGGACAATTTAGATTGGTCAGTCCATCTAATCTGCACATCTTTGGAATATAGGTGAAAGCCAGAGCACCTAGAAAAAACCAATGCAGACACGGGACAATGTGCACACTTTGTACAGATAGTGACTCAAAGTTGGAATTGAACCCAGGTCCCTTGCACTGAGACAGCATTGCTAACCACAGTTCCACCATATTGCCCCTGTGCTAATTCTTTCAGAGTTATCCAGTTTGTTTTGCCCTGATTCTTTCTTCACAGTCCTGCATTTGTTTTCTCTTTTTAAGTATATAACCACTGCTTTCTGAGTTAAATCTAATTCCACTTGCAAGCATTGCATTCCAGATAATAATTCTTTGTGCAGGTGATTGAGGGAGGAATATTTGCTAGAGCTGCTCCCTCCTCTGCTCTTATCGGTGTGATTGGATTTTGCGTGCCTGGTGGAAAAAGCCTTGGTTTAATGTCTCGGATCCGAAGCATGCATCCTATTTATCCCTTCCCCGCAATGCAGCATTAGTGCAGTACTGTAGCTTTAGGTTGTGAGATCAGGACCTGAAGTGTAAACTCACTTCCTTACGACTGTGACTGGCCTGTTTCCAACAAAACAAACTAACAAACAACAGGATCTTTTTAATGTTTGATTTTGGAACGTCTTAGTATATGAATCATTTGAGTCATGCTTTTTCTAATTTTAGGTGTATTTCTCTCGAACCACGGGATACCAGGAATTGATGCAGTGAATCAGACCACACAACTTACAAGAAAAGATTCTGGCCATTTATAATTGACATTGATATTTTATTATCTTTCATATCCCAAGACGTTGTAAAATACTTCCCAAGCAAGGAATTACTTTTAAAGCATAATCACTATTACTATGCAGCCAAAAACCTATCTTAGACCAATTTCCAGTTAATCTGTATTGATGCTGTTAGTTGTGGAATAGATTCTGGTCAGAACCGTCAAAGTAATTGTAGACGTGATACAGATTACAGAGACAAAACAAGATGAGGGATTTGTAAATGACACTAAGAGTTGGGAAAACAATGGATGTTGGCATATTAGATGAGTGAGATAGAAACATAGAAGATAGGAGTAGAAGGAAGCCATTTGGCCCTTCGAGTCTACTCCGCCATTCGTCACGATCATAGCTGATTGTGCGACTCAATAGCCTAATCCTGATTTCTCTCCGTAACCTTTAATCCCATTTGCGCCAAGTGCTATATCTAGCCACCTGTTGAATACGTTCAATGTTTTGGCATCAACTACTTCCTATGGTAAGGAATTTCAGAGGCTCACCACTCTTTGGGTGAAGAAATGTCTCCTCATCTCTGTCCTAAATGGTCTATGCTGAATCCTCAGGCTGTGATCCCAGTTCTGCATTCCTCCACCATCAGGAACATCCTCCCTAGATCTAGCCCTGTTAGAATTTTATAAGTCTCTACAAGATCCCTCTTCATTCATCTGAACTCCAGCGAAAACAATTCTACTCTAATCAATCTCTCCTCATACATGAGTCCAGCCTTCCCTGAAATCAGCCTGGAAAAACTTCGCTGCACCCCCTCTAGAGGAAGAACATCTTTCCTCAGAAAAGGAGATCAAAACTACACACAATATTTTAGGTGTGATCTCATCAAGGCCTTGTATAATTGCAACAATACATTCCTGCTCTCGTGCTCGAAACCTCTCACAACAAAGGCCAACGTACCATTTACCTTCTTTACCGCCTGCTGCATCTGCATGCTTACCTTCAGTGACTGGTGCACAAGGACATACAGGTCCCAATGCACACTCCCCTTTTACAATTTACAGCCATTCAGGTGGTAATCTGCCTCCTTGTTTTTGCTTCCAAAGTGAAGAGCCTTACATATATCCAAATTATTACTGTGTCTGCTATTAAATTGTCCACTCACCCAACCTGTCCAGATCATGCTGAAGGATCTCTGCATCCTTCTCACAGTTCACCACCACCACCACCACCACCCCCCCCCCCCCCCCCCCCCCCCCCCCCGCCACTACCCAACTTAGTATAATCTGCAAACTTTGAGATATTACCTTTGCTCTCGCATCCAAATCATTAATATGCATTGTGAATAACTGGGGTTCCAGCACTGATCCCTGTGGCACCCACCAGTTATTGCCTGCCAATTTGAAAAGGACCATTAATTCCTAATTTTTGTTTCCTCTCTACAAACAGTTTTCTGTCCATCTCAATACACTTCCCCTAATCACATGCGCTTTAATCTTGCACTATAATTTCTTACTTTGACTTTGTCAAACGCTTTCTTAAAGTCAAAATGTATCACATTGACTGGTTCTCCCTTGTCTTCCTTCTCTTCTCCCATAACCTACAAGTTTCTCTCCTTCAAGTATTTATTCTCATCTTACCTCCATTCTTTTTGCTAATGACCTTAAATCTATCTCCTCTGGTTACTGACCCTGCCAAAACCTTCATGATTTTAAGCATCTTGGTTTAATCCTCTCTTAACTGTCTCTGCTCTAAAGAAGAGAATGCTGAATGAACTGAACAGTGACATCTCATAAGAAATGTGTTAAAGTTAATAGGTGAAACTTGTAGATCTCCCTGTGCTTGTCACTGCAATACAGTGTACAGCGCTGGCAAAGAAAGCATTTCCAGAACTTGTTTTAACAGACATTAACTACACTATTAGTAAAATGAATAGCTAGATATTATTTCGCTTTTCCTCTACTAAGTGATTGAAGTGCTAACATTTGGTTGGCAAACCATCTCATGATGATCTAAAAAATTGCTCTGGACTGTAAGGAGAGCTGGGAATTGAACTCAGTTGCATTGGCTTAAACTTTGACTTAGAAGGTCATTTTGATATTTTCTGGAACTGACACTTAATCTTATATTTAACTTGACATATTGTTCTGCTGAAAGAGAAATTTGAGGTGATTCTTCCAGTCAGGAGACATCAGTGGAGGCCATTTCACTGGCTTTCCACTGCTTCCACGCATCGCCCAGCCATAGATTTCCAGTGTAATCAGGTCCACGCCAGAAATCGGCGGGAAGCTGACTTCAGTACCGTGATTTAAATTCCATTAGGCCAGCAATGGGAGGTTGCAGGTCTGGCCAGAAATCGAGAGACTGGCAATGCATGCGCTGACCTCTGCACTGACATATCAGTGCATGAGTAGTAGCCTGTTTAGCACTATGCTGCTGGCTTCGCCCCCAGGGTTCCAGAGTGAATTGTACTGAGGCACTCTGTGATAGAGAATCGTTCTGGATATCACACTGAAAAAAACTAATAGGATTTACTCCCACTTTCCCACAAATTGGGAGCTTAGAGTTTTCTTGAGAGAATCCCAGCCATTATATTTTGCATTGATTGCTGAACTTTAAGGAAGAAGTTTCACTATCAGTTCTGCTTCACAAAGGTATTTTCAATGCATTGCTTTTTAAAAAAAACTGTGGAAATCAACTGTCTTTTTAGTCTGATTCAATTTTGTTTTTAAATTTTCTTCAAACTTTGCTGAACAAATAATTAATCCATTAGTTTGAGAGAAATTACTGAACCTTTCAGTATAAGAATGTAAGAGCATAAGAATAGACTCCTCTAGTCTGCTCTGCCATTTAATAAGATCTGATTCTGGCCTTAATTCCTCTTGTACTGTCTGTATTCTCACTCCCCATAATCCCCGACTCCCTTGTAGGTCAAAAATCTGTCTTCGTCTTACATATATTCAATGTCCCAGCATCTCTCAAGTATAGAATTCCAAAGATTAATGCTCTTCTGAGAGAATAAGTTCCTCTTCACCTTGGTTTTAAATGGGAGATGCCTTATTTTGAAACTTGCCCCTTTGTTCTACAAGGGGAAACATCCTCGAAGCATCTACTCTGTCAACCTCCTCAATATATTTATATTTCAGTAACATTATCCCTTATTCTTCTAAACCTCAATCAGTAAAGGCCCAATCTGCTCAGTCTTTCCTTGCAAACCAACCCCCTTCATCCCTAGAATCAACCTAGTAAACCTTTTCTGAACTGCTTTCAGTGTAAGGAGATGAAAACTGTACATAGCACCCTAGATGTGGTCTCACCAATGCAGCAAAATTCTCTTAATTTTATACTTCAACCCTGTAGCAATAAAACTAACTTTGAAATTGCCTTTCTAATTACTGCAGTACCTGAATAATAATTTTTGATGTATTTGTATAGATGAATACATCCAGATCCCTCCACACTGTAGCATTTTGCAGTTTCTCTCCATCTAAATAATATTCTTTTCTATTCTTCCTACCAAAGAGAACTTCATATTTTCCCACATTATACTGCATCTGCCAATTTTTTTGCCTGTAAGTTGTTTAAAATTAGAGCATGGGGCTATAATAGTTTGCCCATTGCCATACCTGTGGTTAGTAAGCGCTTTATTTAAACAATACCGATGCAGGTAAATGCAATAACCATTTTGCATGATGTCAATTTATGACATGAATGATGATATATCCTCAAAAAGGACATTATAGAGTGCATTCAAATCCTCAGGATGTTACAAAGTGTTTCATGGCCAATAAATTATTTTTGAATTGTTCTAATATAGACAAAACCAACAGGCACTTCATGTTAATTTATTTTTAGCGCTGTTACTTGAGTTATTTTAATGTTGAACAGGATAATGGAAGGACTTATTCAGTTAGTGCCATGGAATCATTTGGATTCTGGCAAACAGGAGGTCTTGTGGTGTAGTGGATAGCATCAGTACCTCTGAGCCAGAAACTCAGGGTTTGAACCCCACCCCAGGACATGATGACCAAGGAAGGTGCATTCGTAATGCTGCCAAACAGGTTGGCTGTCAATCTGCAAAATCCTTCCACTATGCAATGGCAAGTAATGAGAGTCAGAGAGACTTCAGGTCAGCCATATTTGATGCGGACTGGCACTCTGAAACTGTTGGCCTCTGACAACAGGCTTGCAATCTGTTCTAGGTAAAACCTTGTGATAGAAACAGATGAAAATCTGTCTTATGAGCCACTGATGCACAAGGGAAACAACAGTAGAGAAACAGGACATGAACAGTTTTTCCAAAAGGTCAGCACTGCACTGGCATATAGCCTTAATTTTGCATTCAGGTTCTGGAGTGGAACTTGAACCCACAAACTTCAGAAGTGTAAGTGCTGTCAACATGACCAGACTAGAATCTATGTTTGATGGCATTATTGGGGGGAAGAATTTCCCCAGGAGAGCAGGGAAGAATTTCTATTCTTCAGATAGTACAGTGGGATCTTCAAAAACATAAATTTGGAACAAGCAGCCTGTCATTGAGAGAGCAGCATTTTTGACAATGTGGCAGTCTGTCAGCATTGCACAGATGTGTTGCTTTAATGATGTTGTCAAGACCTGTTTCTGATTGTGAATATCTTAATCAATCACATCCTGATGCCTCCACAGAATTTTCCATCTGACTTTTTGAAACCTTTTTTATGCATTAAAAATGTGGTTGGGCCAAAGAGTCTCTGTACTTTCTCACACAAGGTATACTGTTTCAGTCTCAATCCTTGCTGTACACGCCAGTGCAAGTCAATCAGCTCCCATGATAGCTCATATTGGATATGTATTGTATGGTGTTTAACTGTGACTCTTCCCGCTGAGTTAAAAGATTGTTGGATGAAGTCTCACTCCATAAACTTGAACATAAAATCTAGGTTTTTGTCCCAAGTGCAATGCTGATGAAGTGCTACACCAGCATAGATGAGAACCAAAGTCTCCTCTAATATAAAAGATTTGACTATGCTATTTTGAAGAAAAGCAGTGAAGTTCTTTTCTGGCTAATATTTATTCCTTAGCTAACATCACTAAAAGAGCTTTGTCATTATCACATTGGTGTTGTGGGAGCTTGCTTTGTGTTGGCTGCTTCATTTCCTACACTACAAGAGTGACTATACTTCCAAAGTATTTAATTGGTGTTGCTTCGGGATGTCCCTGAGATTGTGAATGGTACTATATAAATATTTATTTTCATATCCATCTGTAGATTTTTTAGGGCAGGAGGTGCATTTCTTTGAATCATGTTGGGTGAAATCTTGTTGAAGTGTAAAGGTCTCATCAACAAGGGAGACGGCCAATGAGAGACCCACACTGCCTCTTTTTGGGATGGCCTGCCGAACCATGTGCCATTCGGTTCACTGAGGCCACTAATGGTTCTTCCACAGGAATCAAGATCCAAGGGACACAAGTCCTGCCTAGCAAGAGATGCCAGAAAATCAGAGGCAAGTAGCTTTTGTGCTCAGTTGCATCATGGAGTAGGCCATGGTTATTGTCAGAAGAACAACATTCATAACCTATAGAGTCTAAGAATTACAGAGAAACCAAGAACAAAGCTGCTACGTGGGGGTTAGTTTCATTGGGTGAAGGTCGTGAGGGGAAGGGGCGGATGTCTGAAGCAAAGGCCAGTGGACTGGATCTCAGCAGGCACTGCCATGTCTGATGTTCAGTCATTTGATCAGGCACTGAATGCCTTTGATTGAAGGATCTTTCCCTAATGCACACTGCACAGTGACAGGCTCATCTACAGCTAGGTTAATCGCAATGCCAGCAGGATGAAGCACTTAAGTGCCTTTAATTGGCAGTTTAACCTCAATTGGCAACAAGGCAAGAAAGTTAACGATGAGCCTGTCTGCTCAGAACTGTAGTTGGGTGGAGGCAGGAAGGTGGCACGTTTCCAGTATGTCACTATCCTGCCCAAATAAATGCCCCTTCTGTCTCATCACCGGCAAGATTACAAGATTCCGCCCATTGTGATTGAGGACTGCACTAGTAATTTTGACAAATTGCTCAAACTATCCTTCAATTTGTAAGATGCCATAAGAGTAATTTGAATTGCATCTGAGACTTAGTTGTTCACCTGCACTGCAGTTTGTGTAGGCAATGTAAAGTACCCAAACCTGAAAAGTTTAAAAGTTACTGTTTTGCATGTGATGCCAAACCACAATGTTAATATAAACCTCTTGTTCTGTCCTTATTGAAATTATCTTTGTAAGATGTGAGATGCATACTGAATCATCACTTTACATATTAACACTTTATTGTAAGAAATTATATAACTAGTAGAGTACCATTTGAAATGAAAGAGCTTTGCAAATCACGGAGTCATTTTATCTATATATCTCTCTCTGTGACTTCTATGCAGAAGAACAACATTATTGAAGTAATGAGTAGTTAACATAATGGTCCTGCAAAGGAACCAAGTGCATTTAGTAAATTAGTCTATGTCTGCTTGTGTTTTAGTTCACTGGGGATTTTGCAGTGAACACATTAATCAGAAAGCCTCCTTTCTAAGAATCCAGTTGGTGTCCATTGAGATTAAACATTCTAGCTGCCTTAGGGACTAAGTCCCCCTTGTGAGACATTTGCACAACAGTACCAAGAGTAGTACCTAGCTCAGCTATGAAGCATCAAAAGATTGAGCATCTCCAACTTCCAATAAACAATCACACTTTGGAAAAATGACATGAGCTCAGAAAAAGCACTTTACATTCTTATGTTAGTCTGACTGATTGTTTTTGAATGTGTGCGGAAGTGTTCTTGAGAGATGGAGGGTTGGGGCAGTGGTTGACTTTGTTTTGCCTGATTGGAAAAAACTGCCCCTCTTTCCAGGGGGCCAGACATTGGTGGCTGCAGGCAAAGGCAAACAACGTAATCTCATATTTCTCTTCCAACCAATATCCATCTTGTGACCACTGTAATGGGTTAGATCTGAAACAATTATGAGACAGAATACAGGAATGAGATAGAGAATTTGGTGAACTGGTGTGGCAACAATAATCTCTCTTTCAATAACAACAAAATGAAGGAGATTGTCATTGACTTCAGGAAGCGTAAAGGAGGACATGCCCCTGCTTACATCAATGGGATGAAGTAGAAAGGGTCAACACTTCAAGTTTGTAGATGTCCAGATCACCAGCAACCTACCCTGGCTCCCCCTTGCCAACACTATAGTCAAGAAAGCCCACCAATGCCTCTACTATCTCAGCAGACTAACAAAATTTGGCATGACAGCTACGACTCTCACCAACTTTTACAGATGCACCATAGAAAGCATTCTTTCTGTTTGTATCACAGTTTGGTATGGCTTCTGCTCTGCCAAGAATGCAAGGAACTATAAAAGGTCATGAATGTAGCTCACTCCATCATGCAAACCAGTTTCCCATCCATTGATTCTGTCTACACTTCCTGCTGCCTCGACAAAGCAGCCAGTATAATTAAGGACACCACGCACCCTGGACATTCTCTCTTCAGTCTGAGGTCACACACCAACTGACTCAAGAACAGCTTCTTTCCTTCTGCCGTCAGACTTTTGAATGGACTTACCTTGCATTAAGTTGATCTTTCTCTACACCCTAGTTTTGACTGTAACATGACATTCTGGACTTTCTTGTTTCCTTTTTTGTGAACGGTATGTTTTATCTGTATAGCATGCAAGAAAAAATATTTTTCACTATATGTTAATACATGTGACAATAATAAATCAAATTAAAAACCAGTGGAAGCCTTTTTGGTGAAATCCAGGCAAGATATCCTGAGATACCCTATTCATTCACTGCTGTCACTTCAGCAATATAGCACTGACACATTCCAACATTCTTTTTCTCTTCAAGTCAAAATAAAACCTATTAAAGTTTATGAATAAGTAATGCTGATGGTTCATAAATAAAGTACTGGTATATACTTTGTTTTTCTGCATATTGTGTAACATTTGTCAGAGTCTGTAATACAATGAGGAATTTCCAGCTCCTGATTGCTGGGCAGCAATTTCTGCTGGTTATATGTGCATGTTTGTTGCATAAAAACAAGAACAGGTCAGGCATTGGTTCCTCCCTCCCTCACCTACAATCAGTTGACATTCACTTTCTTGGCTGGTATGTGGAACTGGGTTTAGATAGGTGCAGGAAAGCTACAACTACCAATGGAGTAAAAGAGAGTCAGCATTTCAAAGGTTGGCAAAGGAAAAGGATGAAATAGCGTTTGTGCAAACCAGTGCATCACATGCTGAATATGTTACTGCTAAACAATATGAAACCTAAAAAGAAATCTAATCTCCACATGAATTATTTCACACTTGGTATTGTTTGTTGCAGCATAAGACAGTTACATTTACTCTGTATGATGCAGTTGGCAGTTAGTGCAGTAATGATTCACAACTCTTTATAGAATGAGCGCAGAGCATTGTGTAGGGTACCCAACTTTCTCCAACTTCTGTTGAACAGCTGACATCTGATGTTGATTTCATTCCTCTGGGATTGTGGTGTGGCACACTGTCCCTTGTAAATTGCCAAGTTTTATGAGTGGACCAGCAATGGGTCAAACACACATGGTTTTGGCAAAAAATGCTCTCCGAAAGCGTGCTGATTTTGTATGTTGGCCTACAGTTTGAGAATTACTTTTGACTGTTTTGGGAAGACAATTCTCGATTCAGGCTGCCCCACAAGCTGTTATGATTCCTGGTGGACCTAATTAGATAGATCTTTGAATTTCTGTTCCAAGTGTGAAAAAAATGACGCATAAAGCGAATGTTAATTAAAGACAAAACAAAAGGTTTTTTTTCCTGATCATTGATATTTCTGGAGAGTCTCTGGGTACGTGAATTGTGCTAGTGTGTTCCAGGAAGATTCCAGGTTTGAGGTTTAGTTAACCTGTGCTAAGGCAGTGCAAAATTAGAGGCCATTAATATCAGATAAGTCCAAATAAATAAATGCAGTAAGGCATTCAGGCAAAACGTCTTCATCCCAAAATGGTGAGGATATGAGACTTATTACCAGAAGAATTGCTAGAGGCAAATATCATGTGGATGCACTTAAGGGGATAAACACAAGGGAGAATGGAGAAGAAATAGAGTTTGTTGCAATAGTGTGTGATGAAATTCATGGTGTCAATGTATCAGCAACTGCATATTTTGGCAATTGCATTAAATTGTCTTAAGACAGGTGTGATTATTAGCTCAACCTCCACAGGGATATAAATCGTCAAAGATGGAACAGTGGGGAAACCATCAGGAACTGTATGAAGAATAAACTTGCTGAAGGTTAAAGGCATGCTGCCATATTATCTCTCCACCATATATTTTAAGTGTAATTAACAGTGGGGAGCATCAACCGTTGGGTAGAATGACCCATTTCTGTGTTGTTAATTCTATGTGTGTTTACTGATCTCAACTAGGAATTTGTCACAAGTGAGTGAGCTTAAGCTTTACTTGATGCAAACACCACAGATGGTTGTTCCATAATTGCCTTTGCTGCCCTCATCATGAACATCAGTTCAGTTGGTTTAGTCTTGGCAAGGCAGAAGAGCATTAAAAAACCAGCCAGGCTTCCAGCTATCCATCATTATTCTTGCTACCACAGGAAAGTGTGGAACTCCTTGAGGACATTATACCAACTTGATAAAGATGGCACGTGGCTTTCTAGTGCCATTAAGTTCTGACATGAGAAATGGCAGGGTATATTAGTGTTTGATGCAATAGCGTGTGATAAGGCTCATGGGCCTCTATGTATCAGCAAGGGTATACTTTGGCAATTACATTATTAAGCTTATCACCTTAATAAAGACAGGCAAAGATTATTGTCTCAACCTCCAAAAGAGTGGTGCTTGAATTACTTGTGTTTATACAGTTCCCGCTATGATCTCAGGATATTGCAAAATGCTTTACAGCTAATGAAGGATTTTTGAAATTAGTCACTACTGCAGTATAGAAAATGGTCAAGGTATCAAAAGGCATTTGATAAATGAGAAACTTGTACCAGCATGAATTGCAAAAAGGAGGAATAAAAGGAGAGCAAATTAGAAAAAAATGAAAAACTATTGTTGCATTGACAATTATTGCTAATATAGTGTGATGCATTAGTAATTTCCCAGTATAGCGAGTTGCCCGAGGAAGTGAATCACTGGATGACGTGGCTTCAACTTGTTCCAGATCCTTTGGTTTGTATGTGTTGAACGTACCAAATTAATAAGGAGCTTGCCCTAAAGCATGCCATATACTTGTAGTACCTGAAACATCATGATTAGAAACCTCCTAACCTGTCTACCCATAGCCCATTGTTGTTAACCATGGCCTCTCATGAAAGGTTGAAAAGCAGGGAACAAAATTAAAGGTCAGTGAAGTCAGATACAAGGGCTGGATTTATCTGGAGTCAGGGAGATTACAAGAAAGTGTAAAAATTTTGTAATTACCCACCCTATTCCTGCCATCCCCAGTTTTCACCAGAATGGGTTAAAGATGTGGCTGGTGCAAGTCGGAAGCCCACACCCTGCACTTTTGATCTCGTTCCCTGCAGTTTTCATGGATTTGGACCAGCTGTTAAAAGATTTGTGCTCCGTGGCTCCTCAGGTATTGTGAATTATAATGTAGATTATGGACCTTTTTAAAGGTAAATTCAAAATATCTTACTTATGCCGCCCATCCAAAATTATGCTCTCCATTCCCAGGCTTCCCTCCATCCATGCCAAGTTATGTCCTCATCTCAAACCCTATTATGACTAATTGCTTCTGTGCCAAAATATGTCCTCAAAAGCATAACCTCCATACCAATGTTCATTCCCATTCACTCACCAGGTACTGAAACCTGCAGTAACAATAGGATGTGTGAAGTAACTTTTTTTAAAAAAGTCATTCATTCATAACTTGCTACATTCTTGAAAAACTGTTTTTAACGCCAAACCTATAAGCAAATCAATTGCAGAAACTGCAAACCTCTTGAAGCCTTTTTTATTTTGTTTGAATAGACATTGTACAATTGACAGAATAGATCATCAAATAATAGCTGTCAATTGAGCAATGTTTTCTCAGGGATACAACAGTTTCAATAGTCTAATGGATATTTGGGTCCTCAGCTAGAAATGAAGCTTGGCTGAAATCCCAGACCTCCATTTCTCTGGTGAAACAGCCACATTCCAGAGAAAATATTTCTTGATTGACAGCTTTTACTCTATGATCCATCCTGCCAATTGTATAATGTTTATCCAGTAGTAAAAACAGAAATTTTCCAATTCCTACTACTAGCCTCTTGGAAGAAAATCCAGTTCGAAGTGCCATTAACCGAGGCTTGGAAATTGTCTGTTGGTTGGCCTGGTCTTGTTTAGGTTGTGGTGCAATGAAACCTAAAAGAGGAAGGTACAGAAACATTTTGGAATGTCTAAATAGATAACATCTGGCTTATTTTGTGGTGTCATGAATATCTCATGATGGGTTTGGACAAGAATATGTTTCAGCGGCTAGTCATGGAACATTGTGTCCTCGTTATTTAAAGGCATTGCCTTGTTTGCATTAAACATTTGTGGAATCCTGGGGCCCACTTATTCAATATCTTGAGAAACGAGATGTCAAGTTCTATATTAAGGGCTAAACTTACTTCGATTGACTGACAATGCGTAGCCAGATCAATGCATAGCCAGATATACAGTACTGTATATAGGCTGTATTTATAGTTTATTTAGACTTGTATTCATTTAGTGATTTGTCATGTCTCTGGTATTAAGTTACTTTCAAGTCTTTTAAGTCATAAACTTTGAGACACAATGACATGGTGAGCAGGATACCTCCTTTACTGTAAAGCAATATTCAACAACTTGCATTTATGTGACATAGTAAAATATCCTAAAGCGCTTCACAGGAGTGTAATCTGCCAACCTATGACATTATGCCAAAGAATGAGATATTGGGGCCAGTTTAGTCAAATAAATAATTTTAAGGAGAGTCTTAAAGGAAAGTTGAAGAGAGAAGTCTAAGGAGAAATCTCTAAGTGTGAGGCTTAGGTAGTGAAGGCACAGTTGCTAGCAATTAAATGAAGTTGGAAATCATGAGAAGTGAAATTTAGAGGAAAGCGGAAGAAACATAAATTTTCTAAAATGGGCTCTGAAAAAGAGTCACTTGACTCGAAGCATGAATACTGTTTTTCTCTCTACAGCTGTTGCCAGATCCTCTGAATTTTTCTAGCACTTTGTTTCCAATATATAAAATAGGTCTTCTGGTTATTTAATTACTGTTTCTGAGACCTTGCTGAGTGCAAATTGATTGCTATATTTCCTATATCACAACAGTGATTACACTTCAAAAGCTGCTTCATTGGCTATGAAATACTTTGCGATGTTTCTGAGGTTGAGAAATGTGCGACGGAACTGTAAGTCAGTCTTCCTTTTCTCTGACCTTTACTTCTATGTTTTTTTCTTGTCCCCAGATTAGTCCACATTTAACAGGCGCCATACTTTCTAACTAGTTGCGCATGATCACTGATCCTGCAGGTTACATTTTTCTATTATTCTATATTGCACAGTAACTGCTTTTAGTTCTGGCAATCATATTTTGAAAAAGTCTCAATGTGAATTAATGCAGTTTAGACTTGTAGGTTTGGCTGAAGATTTCTAGAGCTTTTGGGAGAGAAATAAACCTTTAATAAGTAAATTACCATTGTGGAGTGATGTAAAAATATACCATGTTAGCAACTGATTTATGAACCATGTCAGGTCAGATAACTGGATCCAATTACTCTTGGTTAGAAGCAACTGTTTCTGAACTGAAACCTATGATCAGTATATGACCAATCACTTCATCAGCAACATATTTGTAATCATTTTGTTTCCATTTAAAACAAGTATCTCCACAAAGAGACTACCTATTTCTATCAGTGCCTTAGTCATTGTCTAAGTTCATCTGGTGCTGAACCTTCATCCATGGTCTTGTCTCTTCTAGTCTCAAGTATTTCAGTTGCCACATGGCCTTGCTTTTCCTATATTTAACAGTGAATGTTGCTGAACAAGCAGTCCCTGATTATTTTCTTGTTTTGTATCTCACCTCCTTCTTCCAAGTTCACGTCCTTCTATGTCCGACCCTGAAAAAAACCTCCCCCAAGTTATTCTGTTCTGTACATGAGAGCTTTCAACTATTTAGTCTTTGATCTATCATGATGTTGCAACAGCTATTAAGTAGTTAAATCACATCCTATCTACCACCCTTGTCTTATCCCGAATAGAACTATTACACTTTCCTCTTCAAACATTCTCTCTGGTACTCCTCTCATCACCATTCCCTTAAGTCCATGAGACACAGATTTGAACATCCTTGGCCAACAACTGATTTAACCATTCATTACAAGATCTGACTCCTTCATTAAGAAGTCTTGCTGGGCAATACTCCTCATCACAAAAACTGCCTGATATTCAAAGATCATTTAGCAAGATGACAGTAACATCTGGTTTCTTTTCCTCATTACTAACCATCTTCTCAACCACCCTTCCCTGCTGTCTCCACTGTCATTTCCAACAATAAGTGTGACATGCTCTTGTACGTCTTTCTTAGCATGATCATGACCATCTGATCAGCTGCCACACTGGGATTCCATCCTTTCCCACCCCACTGGGTCTCTTAACTACTGAATCATGAGTGGGAATGCAACTCCATTGTTGTCTGCTAAATGAATGACAGTATTCTGTGGTAGGATAGCTAATCCTGAATTGCAGCTTTAGTTTCACTCTCCTGTCCTTTCCTGTCGTCTTCAAGCTAATATTGTTGATGCGACTTACCCTCTGCTCTCCAGATCCTAATCTTGCTAAACTGATAACCGCCCAACTTCCCTTAATTTTTTCTGTGTTAGCTGATGTGGGTATGGTTTCCTCTCCTTAGGTTTTACCTCTCTGTTTCAACTCTGACGTTATGTGGAGATGCTGGTGTTGGACTAGGATAAGCATAATAAGAAGTCTCACAACACCTGGTTAAAGTCCAACAGATTTATTTGGCATTAGCTTTCGGAGTCTCAGCCTCCTTCATCAGGTGACTGAGGACTTATGTTCACAAATTTGTCATATCCAGACACAAACTCAATTTACAAGAGATATTGTTCACAGATCATGTGCAGACACAAACTCAAGTTACAAGATATTTTGGAAATTGAGTTTGTGTCTGTATATGACCTGTTTGTGAACACAAGTCCTCACTCACCTGATGAAAGAGCCTAAAGTTTGTGAAAGCTAGTGCCAAATAAACTTGTTGGACTTTAACCTGATGTGTTGAGACTTCTAACTCTGACATTCTTATCCTTCTCTTCAAAAAAAAACTATTTTTGGCTTTCTGTCCTTGCACATCTCCAACTTCTTTCCCGTCTTTGAATGTGTTAACATCTTGCAAATCTATGCCCAACTTTCTTGGGAAACTTTGGTCCATCCCTTCGTTTGTATTTCCTTCTCTCTTATCATACTGAGGCTTCTCTTACCAAAGTTACAAATGGCACCCTAGTTCATTGTGACTTATTTGCAGCCCTTGACATAATTTACCATGAAACATTAGTCCAATACCACCATCATCCAGCTGACTGGGACTGTGTTTACCTGGTTTCATTCTTCTCCATCCTGCTGTAATCATTAGAATCATCTGACTTGTCTTCTCTTTTGCATCATTACCTCTATGTTCGCGAGGATTTACCCTTGGCTTCCTTTTTCTCACCTATTCCGTGAATTACCTTGTGATGTTTTATAATGTTGAAGTTACTCTGCAAATACATATTGGATGCCAGGGGTGGGTTGGGGGGGGGGTCTGCATTCGGGGCCACGATTGGGGGGTTGGTGGCTGGGGTTGGGGGGGGGGCAGTGTTGGTGAGAGAACTCTGGTGATGATGGCTGAGTGTGGGGAGAGACCGGCACTGGGAGTGATCAGCAGGTGCCATTCTCTCCTGTTTTCTTGCTCATTTAGCATTTAAAACTTTTTGTGTAAGTTGTTGCTCCCATGACCATGCACCCTTTCATGAACTTATCTTCCTTTCATAAACTTATGCCCATTCAAAACCATGTTGCCAACATCCTAACTTGCACCAAGTCCTATTTACCCATCACTCTGTTTTTACTGATTTACATGAGCTCCCAGTCCAGCAAGGCACAGGTTATCAATTTATTCAAATTCCTCTATGATGCCGCCCTCTTCCTGCCTCTGTTGTGTCTTTTGGTCCTACAATGTACAGAGATCCTTACGCTCTTCCAATTTGGATTTCTTGCATACCTCCAATTTTTATTTACTCAACTACTGCCGGTCATGTCTTCAGGGACTTCTCCCTTATAATGCCCCTCTGATTCTGCCATTCTCCCCCTTTAAGACCCTTTAACACCTACCACTTGGCACAAGCATTTTATCACCTACTGTGATGTTTCTGTATGGATTGCTGTCAAATTTGGTATTGTAATGCTCAAATGAAGCGCCTTAGGATGTTTACTGTGCTAAATGTGTTATATGAATTGTAGATTGACGCTGCTGTACAATTAAATGTACCTCTCTTAACTACTGAATCATGAGTGGGAGTGCAACTCTATTGATGTCTGCTTATGAGCTGTTTACTGCAGCTGCTGGCCTCAGTCCCTGTCACTGTTGCTTTTCTACTCCACTAACAGCCTGATTTGAAATAATTTCTCTGATAAGGGTCATGCATTTTGTGCAGCTACTTGATGTAATTTCTTAGCCGATTAGAACTCGAAGCATCTAAAGTGCCAATACTTGAAGCCATTAAGTAAACCTATTTCCAAGAATATTTCAGAGATTTAAGGCCGTTTGATTTTTATTTGTAATACATTTTTAAAATACTATGTTTAGAGGCTAATAACAAAGTAGCTGCAGGATATTAAAGGGATGGCTCTGTAATTGCAGGTCAAGCTGCCATTTGATTTTTATTATACCTCGGAGATGCTGTTTCACTATAAGATGGCCAGATGTTCCTGTTTAAGTCACATGATTGCAGAACATCCGTGCTGTATCAGAAGTTTACTGCCTCTAGGGGTTCTCAGGATGGATAAGATTAATCTTTAGCTTGCGAGTTGGAGACTTCACCAGAAAAAACATCGAAGGAGGTAGTGAGTGGGAAAGTACGTTGCCTTCTAGAAGGAACTATATCCACACTGATGTATTTTGAAGAGAAGCTATGATTATGCTTTTCTGAATCTTCAAGTGCAGAGGGAATGATTTAAGTGCAGTTTATAATGACATAAATATGTTAATTCCAAAATATTTCCAAAAACTTTTAATTTATTCTACTTAAAAGGTCAGAGGCAATCATATTTAAAAGGTGATAACTTCCTTTTGGCTACGATCAAGTGTCAGATCAGGTGCAATTGTTTTCTTGTCAGCTTGGGTCTTGTGTCTCTCTTTGATGGGGACCATGAATTGGATTCAATTTGAATTGGGTTTTGAAACAAGCAAGGAGATGGATTCGGACTTGCCTGATCCACACTCTGAATTGACTTTGTAACTTTAAGAGTGGAGAAAAAGGTTTTTAAAAATGTCAGAAAAAAAACAGATTTTGTTCTGCAAATCTCTTGGGAAACCGAAAGGAAGTTGAAAGCTTTTTTGGAAGATGCTTGGAAATGTCTGTCTCTCAGTGTCTTCCTGATAATGACATATAATCCTAGACATAATCCTAGATATTCTTGAGGGTTTGAAGTTAGATAAGTCCCCTGGGCCAGACGGTATTTACCCTAGGATTCTCTGGGAGGTGAGAGAGGCGATTGCAGAGCCTCTGGTTCTGATCTTCAGGTCGTCGTTGGTTACGGGTATAGTGCCGGAAGACTGGAGGATAGCGAATGTGGTCCCATTGTTCAAGAAGGGGAAGAGAGACTTTCCAGGGAATTATAGGCCGGTGAGTCTTACTTCTGTTGTGGGCAAAGTATTGGAGAGAATTATTAGGGATAGGATTTATAGTTATTTAGAGAGAAATGAATTGATTGGGGATAGTCAGCATGGTTTTGTGAAGGGTAGGTCGTGCCTTACTAACCTTATTGAGTTTTTTTGAAAAAGTGACCAAAGAGGTGGATGGGGGTAAGGCAGTTGATGTGGTATATATGGACTTTAGTAAGGCGTTCGATAAGGTGGCCCATGGAAGGCTTCTGCAGAAAATGCAGATGTATGGGATAGAGGGTGATTTAGCTAATTGGATTAGGAATTGGCTAGCAGATAGAAGACAGAGGGTGGTGGTTGATGGGAGATATTCATCGTGGAGTTCGGTTACAAGTGGTGTACCTCAGGGGTCTGTTTTGGGGCCCCTGCTGTTTGTAATTTTTATAAATGATCTGGATGAGGGTATTGAAGGATGGATTAGTAAATTTGCGGATGACACCAAAGTCGGAGAGTGGTAGATAGTGAAGAGGGGTGTTATAGTTTGCAGAGAGACTTGGACAAGTTGCAGAGCTGGGCCGAGAGGTGGCAAATGGAGTTTAATGTGGAAAAGTGTGAGGTAATTCACTTTGGCAGGAATAACAATTGTGTAGAGTATAGGGCTAATGGTAGGACTCTTAATAGTGTTGATGAACAGAGGGATCTTGGTGTATATGTGCATAGATCCCTGAAAGTTGGCAATCAAGTCGAGAAGGTTGTTAAGAAGGCATATGGAGTCTTAGCTTTTATTGGTAGGGGGATTGAATTTCGGAGCCGCAACGTCATGTTGCAACTGTACAAAACTCTAGTGCGGCCGCACTTGGAGTATTGTGTGCAGTTCTGGTCCCCACATTATAAGAAAGATGTGGAGGCATTGGAGAGGGTACAGAGGAGGTTTACCAGGATGTTGCCTGGTATGGAGGGCAGGTCTTATGAAGAGAGGCTGAGGGATTTGAGGTTGTTTTCGTTAGAAAGAAGACAGCTGAGAGGAGACCTTATTGAAACATATAAGATGATTGGAGGTTTCGATAGGGTGGACAGTGATAGCCTGTTTCCTAGGATGGAGAAAGCTAACACGAGGGGACATAGCTTTAAATTAAGGGGTGGTAGTTACAGGACGGATATCAGAGGTAGATTCTTTACCCAGAGGGTGGTAAGGGTATGGAATGCCCTGCCTGCTGCAGTTGTAGATGCGCCAAGTTTGGTGGCGTTTAAGAGGTTAGTAGATAAGTTTATGGATGAAAAGGGAATGGTTTAGATTAGAGGGTCATTGCTTTTTCCTAATTGGTCGGCGCAACATTGAAGGCCGAAGGGCCTGTTCTGCGCTGTAATGTTCTATGTTCTATGACATGCTCATGATGATTATACCAATACATTAAAGCAATCACTTGGCATGATTTTGAAATGATATGGAGATACTGGCATTGGACAAGGATAAACACAGTAGTCTCACAACACCAGGTTAAAGTCCAATGGTTTATTTATAGCAAACACCACTAGCTTTCGGAACTGGCTGTTTTTTTGTCAGATGGGTGGGAATTCTGATCACAAACAGGGCATATAAAGACACAAATTTAATTTACATGAATAACGATGGGAATGTGATTCTTTACAGTTAATCAAGTCTTAAAGGTACAGACAATGTGAGTGGAGAGAGCATAAAGCACAGATTAAAAAGATGTCTATTGTTTCTACACAGGAAAGTTAGTGAGATTTTGCAAGTCCAGGCAAGTTGTGGGGTTTACATGAACCCAGCATCCCGGCTGAAGCTGTCCTCGTGTGTGTGGAACTTGGCTATCAATCTCTGTGCTGTTATGAGTCGTGAAGGCCGCCTTGGAGAAAGCTTACCCGAAGATCAGAGGCCGAATGCCAGTGACTGCTGAAGTGTTCCCCAACAGAAAGAGAACAGTCTTGCCTGGTGATTGTCAAGCAGTGTTCATTCATCTGTTGTCGTAGCTTCTGCATGGTCTCCCCAGTGTATCATGCCTCGGGACATCCTTTCCTGCAGTGTAACTATTCCTGTAGCGTTGTCTACCTGATACGTTGCAGGAAAGGATGTCCTGAGGCATGGTACATGCAGACACTATGACAACAGATCAATGAACAGTGCTCGATAGTCACCAGGCAAGACTGTTCTCTTCCTGTTAAGGAACACTTCAGCGGTTACGGGCATTCGATCTCTGATCTTTGGGTAAGCGTTCTCCAAGGCAACTTTCACGACACACGACAATGCAAAGTCTCTGAGCAGAGACTGATAGCCAAGTTCCGTACATATGAGGACAGCCTGAACTGGGATCTTGGGTTCATGCCACACTATCTGTAACCCCTACAACTTGCCTGGGCTTGTAAATTAACTTTCCTGTCTGGAAACAATAAACATCTCTTTAACCTGTGCTTAATGTTCCTTCCACTCGCATCTTCTGCTTCTTCCAGACTTGATCCAATCATTATTCATGTAAATTGAGTTTGTGTCTTTATATGCTCTGCTTGTGATTAGAACTCCCACCCACCCGACAAAGGAACAGCGTTGTGAAAGCTTATGGCATTTGCTACATTTTACACTGGACTTTAACTTGGTGTTGAGCCTTCTTAGTGTGATTTTGAAATACCATGAAAGGTGCTCATCGTTTCTTCCATTTTCTAGTGAAAGCAACTGCGCTTTATAAGATTAAAAATAAGTCAGATATTGAGTAACATTTGACGGACTAGACAAGTGCTTCATTTCTAGGACTGAACAGGAAGGGAAAAACCTGTGAATGTCTTACAAAGATATAACATTTTGGATCACAGAATAGACCATGAGGTCACCTTTTGAAGATTATTTTGAATGTATTTAGATATTACACAGTAATATATAAAAGCCCATGTTTCTTGTATTTCCGCTATGAGTGACACTTTTCACCTAGAATTCCTATTTAAGATGTGTTAGGTTCTGATTGCAAATGAGGTTCTAAATTGCTGTTGGCAAGATACTTTGTCGGAGTTGTAACTTCTGACGTACTAATCTGTGATGGAAAAAGGGCACACAGGCTTAGGCGCACATGCATGCATCTCTATGCACACGTATAGAAATCTTACATTGGCATTCGCTTCTGGTGTACCAGACCCTACTTTGTCCTGTCAAATTTTTGTTGCACTTTGTTAGTTTTTTCCAATGACAAATGTGTAACAGAATTACCCATCTAAATATGCACAATATGTATCAATGTCTTAATCTCAGAGGTCTGTCATCTTTCAGTACTTTAAGTGTCAAAAGTATAAAAGTGGAGAGGCAATTTCTTTTGGAACTTGCCAGCAATTGCCCATCTGCCAACCTTCCTAATTAGCAGCTATTAACTTCTAATTGACTTTAGGTTGTGCCAGTTGACAACAATTGAGCACTGTGACCTAAAAGGAACAAGTCAGATAAACACAGCCATATCAATAATATCTTATATATTGTGAAATTTATGTTGTGAAATTTATTGTGATGTCTCTTTATGAAGTACTTTACCATCTGATTTCCCTTCAGAAACAGAAAGAATTAAGATTTTTTTTCACCACTCATATCTACATAGCTTGTTGCCTTCAGGTTAACTCCCATCAGGAGAGTTGGATGTTGCATTAATAACAGTAGTCAAATGGAGATTCATGGTCATCTATTATGAGGCATGAATTAAGGATTTGCCAAGTTTGAATCATTTGGTTAAAAATATGATCTAAATTGACACAACTTGATCCTTAAAATAATAATAAATGTGTCCACTAATATAAGCTGGGTGTGCAATTTATCTTCTTAATCATAACTCTCCAGCCATTTTATCACAATATTATGAAATGTTTTCAAGAAACATATTCTTGCTTTTTTCTTGATTGTCCAACTAGTCACATTCATGGAAATAAGACTATCAAAATTTAGCATTTGAATTTGAATCCCTGTTTTTGCATTCATTCAAATTAAGTTGCTTTCATGGGTGGTATTTCATCCCAAGTTCATTGCTACATCATAAGATAGATCATTTAAGAGTTGCTGCAGTTTGTAAGAATGGAGCAACATCCAGACCAGCATCCTGGTCAAAGTTCATTTGACCTGCTGGTTACTTAATTGGAATTGCGTGGTAAGTTGGCTGAGGGGGAAAATGGGGAAGAAGAAACAGATTAAAATATTATATAAGCATAAAACCCACGTAAGGTCTAGGGCCGGAATATGCTGGCAACATGATGTATCATAGAATCCCTAGGTGGAGCTTATTGAATCATAAAATCCCTACAGTACAGTAAGAGGCTATTTGGCCCATTGAGCTTGCACCGACAACAGTCCCACCCAGCCCTATCCCTGCAACTCCCCTAACTTGTCCCCCTGACACAATTTAGCGTGACCAATTCACCTAACCCTCACATCTTTGGACTATGGAGGAAACTGGAGCACCCAGAGAAACCCACTCAGACATGGGGAGAATGTGCAGACTCCGCATAGACAGTGACCCAAGACTGGAATTGAACCCAGGTCCCTGGCAGTGTGAGGCAGCAGTGTGCCATCATGCCGCCCTTATTGAGACCAGCTTTATATTCCAGATTTTATTAACTGCCATAATGGGATTTGAATCCATGTCCCCTAGCTTTCAGGCTGGACCTCTGGATTACTAGTCCAGTGGCATTACCATTATTCCACCATTTTACCTCATAAGAGGCTATTTGGCCCATCAAGTTTGCCATGACTCCTTAACGTAGTAACTTACTCATGTCCTCATCTCCCATGTTCTATCCATTGTATAATAACATTGCCAGAATTTTGTGGAAATGATGCATGGGGACTTGACACTTAACTAAATTTGGTGAAAATTCCTAAGGTCCCGCTCTCCCTGCTGCATATGAGCGAGTTTGCTGAATTTCCAATGTTGTCATTCTACACATCCATCCTGCATTGCTTCTCCTGTCAATATGTGGTAATATGCAATAGTGGAACTAATTCTATTTTAAGCTTCAGTGTGACTTAAGGCACCAGTGATCTGGCAGTGGCTTGTTTTATTGTTCTAAAGTCAACTTCCCTTGACAAGGGACCTTCTTACTGATACAATGGGAAAATATTGTGATGCAAAGAATCTGACAAATAAACAGAAAATGCTGGAAATGCTCTGCAGGTCAAGCAGCATCTGCGGTGAAGAATAGTGAATTAAACTTTCAGGTTGATGATTTTCTGTCCATTCACTGAACTTTGCTGGTTTATTCAGTGCATATAAAAATAATAAACCTCCAGATATTTTAGCTAGCTGTAAAATTCCTTCTTCAATTGAAGTGAACTTTTGAAAGCCATTTAATGTTTCAGTCCACTAGTTGATTACTTAGCAATGTTGCGGGCTAACTTGAACGTAGAGTGTCTACCCAAAAGTATATTTCTTTTGAAATTTATATTGATAAATACATTTATGACAATTCATTGAGGCAGTAGATTTGTAAGTATTGTATTGCAGGAGTAAATTGGTCTATTTAAAGAATTAAGATAACTGTTCAAAATCATGCAGCTGCTCTGAATTTAAAGATGGGATAACTGCAAGATGTATTATTAAATAATTACTTCCTACCGTACCTTTCATTGACATTTTAATATATTTAACTGCAAAGCACAGGACTTCTGCTTTGAAATGAATTGATTCACCAACATCTGAAAACAATTACAATTTAGAAGCTTTCAATTAGCTCAGGTAGTTGCAGCCTCATTCAGACTGCCCATGTTACACCAAGGAATTACTTCACAAAACAGCATGATTAACCTGATAAATGTAGATCTATTGTAAATTCTCCAAACAGGACTTTCCAGTTGAGTGCAGGCTTTTATAACGTGGCACTAGAAGTGCAAGAATCACGTAACGGTGCATGTCATCAAAATCAGAGTTGATGGTAAATATGTATCAATAGCCAGTATTGTTCAGCTCCCGGATTCCCTATCTGTCATGTATTTTAAGTTTATTTATTAATATCACAAGTATTACATTAAATCTGCCATGAAGTTACTATGAAAATTCCCAAGTCGCCTGTTTGAGTATTCTGAGGGAGAATTTAGCATGGCCAATGCACCTAACAACACATCTTTCGGACTGTGGGAGGAAACCCACGCAGAATGGGCAGAACGTGCAAATGCCACACAGAGAGTCTGTGCAGGCCAGGAATCAAACCTGGGTTCTGGGTTCTGTGCGGTGGCAGTGCTAACTCCACTGTGCCACCGTACTGCCCACCATTATCCAACAAATTATGGTCTTAATACACAACTGAAAGGGCCAACAAAGCAAATGTCAACATCCATTTTTTGACAAATGAACAACACAAGGTACAAATGCCATGAAAATGCATCAGTAGGACCCTTGGATTGTGTGAAAATGTTGAGCTTTTCTATTCAAACAAAAACGGAAATTGTTGGAAGATCTCAGCAGATCTGACAGCATCTGTGGGAAGAAAATAGAGCCAAAGCTTTAAGTCTAGATGGCACTTCATCAGAAATTTTCATTCCTTTCTCTCCACAAGCAGGCTTGATCAGTTTTATGCACGAGTATTGAGCAGTGACTAAATTTTACTTTAAGGACTTGCAAAGCTTTTAACGTTTGATTTAATTTAGTTTTCAATATAACTTTTTGATTGTTTTTTGCTCCTTGTAAATTGCTTATTGCAATTCATGCTCTCCAGCTGTGGAAGTGAACAAGTGCAAATTATCGACAATTAGCATCCCTGCAGCTTCAGGATTAGTAAAAGATATTGTTTGAGGAGTAGAGTGGATCAGACGTGATTTATGCTCTCTCATTCTTGCTCCTTCTCCAAAATGAATCAATTCTACATTTAATAGAGCCTTAAAACTTCAGTGTGGGGACTATTTGAAAATATTGGCACACTTCTTTGGTCTCCCTGCAAATACTGATGTGCCATCAGAAGATCCTTGATTCTAACTTGCAAATATTTTGCCTGTTCATCTACCACTGTAAACCTTTAACATGAGTACAGAGCAAATGTGCATGCCTATGTAAAAGACAGACTCCTGTTGAAGTCACAAATCACCTGCATTCTTTCTGGAGACCTCCTGTTATAGCTGAGTAGAAATGTTCTGTTCTGAGGAAAAGAGATTTGAATTATGGTTAATCTTGTGACTCAAATCCATGTTCTTTTGGTTGAAAACTCAATGGCTTAAGTGATCTTTCTACATTAAGAATGTTGCATAAATGCAAATTGTTGCTGTTGAAGTATAAGGGTGTAGATTCAGTGTATGTTCACTGATGCTGAAAATTTTTTTATTTTTGGTTAACGGACATCTCTGGCAGGCCAGAGTTGTGGCCCATCCAAATTACACTTGAGAAAGTGATGCAGCATTGAACTGCTGTTGTGTAATGAGCTGGTGATGATGGATGAACACTCATATATGTCCAAGTAAAGATGGTGTTTAACTTGGTGGGGTTGGAATTGCTGTTCCCATTTACCTGCTGGAGCTGTCCTTCTAAAATTTAGTTGGTAAAACATGCAAACTGGCATAATATTAATAACTTTGTAACATCTACAATTCATGGAGCTACTACTGAAAAGCTTATCATGACTGATGAACATGATCGGCCACATTGAATGTTTCCAAATTGTGCACAGCTCTATGTTCAGCAACAATTGTCTGTGCTTTCCAGTTCTGTGAACGTCTTTTGAATGTTGCACAATTGCATTGCAGAATCTACAAAGTTACTAAACAGAACCATAACATTCAAATCTGCAATGTTTAATTGTTGAAGGAATTGTAACCTGCAAATCAGAACAAGGGAAAGCTGGCTGGATCTGACACGCATTGAATTCTTTCCCCTCAGGAAATGCCTTGAGAAGCATTTCAAACAAATGCACCTTGCTGACCTAGGAAGTAATAATTTTGTGATCCTTACCGGTGCGGTTGTTGAACTTCTAGTCATCACTGGGTGCTTCCTGCATTGGTCTTAGAAGAGGAAGGAAGGATGCGGTAGTGTCCTCAGGGGGAGGGGGTTGAAATCAGTGCTTACTTAATTCAAATGCAGATACAAGAGCGAGTTTATTAATTCCAGGTTGTACAGAGATTATTATCATACTTGTTTATTGGCAATGTGGATATGTTTTTGTTGTATCATTTGTGAGGAAAATGAACATTTCAGAACTAAGCATGTAGTACAAGTTTAATGCATTGTCCACTTCTGATGATGTATATTAATACCACAACTTTCTGAAAGATGGTCCTCACTAGTCCCAGCAAGTGAAAATGCTTTATGTTCATGCCAGCTAGGAAGCTAATTAGAGTACCAACAATGGTTTTTGAATAACTATTTGGAATTCATGATTTTTCTTTCCAAATTTAACTTCAGATTGTATAAATAATCCCAGTGCCATGCTCCATTTTATCCACTGTCAGAGGGTTTCTTGGCTTTGTGACTCCACTCCTGCTGCTGACGATCAAGTCGCGGGCCCAGCCCAACAGCAAATCCTCCACAATGGAGATTGGACTACAGAGCTGGTGATTGGATTTAGTATTGTGCTTAGTATGATTCTGATCCCAACAGCCCGGTTTCTATCTCTCATTGGGAGCTGCAGGAAGCAGGAGTGAAGGATTGTCTGCAGCTTGAGAAAAGTGACTGAGTGAGGAATCAAACATCTCAAACTTTCAAATTCTGTTCTCTCTCCCCCTGATCTGCTTCACTGGAGATCAACATTTCACACTTGCCTTCAATTGACTGTCATTCTTTACTGCAGTGTTAAGCATTTTGTTTATCAGTTGGAGCTGTAGCTGATGTCAGTTACAATAAACCTTAACTAAAGTGAAGCTTAAAAACAAGAGAATAGTTATTCAGGAGCATCTCCTGTTCTTCATGATGAGATCATCTCAGGTTCTATACGTTTAATTCAGCCATATTCTGAAGACACTTGCAAGATCTAACGAAACTGAACATACTTAGTTCAGAGATTTTATATGCTACTGATGTGTATTTTAGGGATGCTGTGGAGATGCCGGCGTTGGACTGGGGTAAACATAGTAAGTGGTCTCACAACACCAAGTTAAAGTCCAACAGGTTTATTTGGTAGCATGAGTCACTAGCATCAGTGAGTAGGAGTTCTGTTCACAAACAGGGCATATAAAGACACAAACTCAATTTACAAAATAATATTTGGAATGCAAGACTTTATAGGTAATCAAGTCTTAAAAGTGACTGGAGAAAAGATTAAGCACAGGTTAAAGAGATGTGTATTCTCTCCAGCAGGGATAGTTAGTGAGATTTCGCAAACCGAGGCAAGTTGTGGGGGTTACAAATAGTGTGACATGAACTCAAGATCCCGGTTGAGACTGTCCTCATGTGTGCGGAACTTGGCTATCAGTCTCTGCTTAGCGATTCTGCATTGTCGCGTGTCGTGAAGGCCACCTTGGACAACGCTTACGCGAAAATCAGAGGCTGAATGCCCATGAGCGTTGAAGTGTTCCCCAACAAGAAGAGAACAGTCTTGCCTGGTGATTGTCGAGTGGTATTCATTCATCTGTTGTTGTAGTATCTGCGTGGTCTCCCCAATGTGCCATGCTTGGGGACATTCTTTCCTGCAGCGTATCAGGTAGATAACATTGGCCAAGTTGCAAGTGCAGTCTTAGGTAGATCAACAACTTTGCTTACTTTGTGGCCAGCAAGCCACCTCCTTGTCAAATGCTACCCTTGCTGCTTCCACAAGTTTGAACTGACAAAACGCCTAAATAAGCTTTCGGATAATTGGGTGACTTCTCTATTAAGCTCTTGGCTCAGATGTAGACAATGCCAACCTGCCCCCAAGCATATGGAAAAACATCAGACCTCCCCTTCAAGACCCTGGATGACTGGCCAGAATCCAGCTGCAAACTCTTTCTTGCAGATATTGCAATTGTTTCTGAACATGTCAAAGGACAAAGGTTGAATTTTTTATTTTAACTGCAGGAAGTGTTAAAGCTTCATGAAAAGGCATTTGAACGTACAACTGAAGTTATTTTCTGGTGCATTTCTCTATAAGAGGCAACTCATTGCAATGTTTTAACATCTTGTACACATAAATTGAAATGTGTTTGCTCATCTTTGTTAATTCTGAATGTGTTTTGTTCTGTGTTACAGACTCAACCTGTGCCTAATCCTATTGCGTATTATATGCATCGATCCCCATGGTGGTTCCACAGCTTTGAGGTTCTTACTAACCATTTCATTGAGCTTATCGTGCCTTTCTTCCTGTTTATTGGGCGCCGGATGTGTGTAATGCATGGAATCCTGCAGATCCTATTTCAGGTAGGATTGCAAATTATGATTACTTCTACTGCATTCTCATGTTATTACTACAAAAATCCTCAAAAGGAAAAAACATTGGGATTAAAAGTGCCCCAGCTGACTGACTGCTGTCACTGCAACATGATAATTTTCAGTTGTCTGCCTTATTCCTAGATTTCTTATCCCGTGTAGTCACTTTATTTCTCCAGCTCTTATTAAATTGTGACTCTTGTACATAGAATTTTCAGCACAGTAATAAGCCATTCAGGCTACTTGGTATTGATGTTCTTTGTGTATATTTTACCCTGCTTTTCCTTTCTCCCCTAGTACTTATCCAACTTTTTCCTAAATGTATTATTGATATCTGACATAACTACTCTATTGCTAGTGAGTTTCACACTCTTATCACTCTGAGTAAGAAGTTTCTCCTGAATTCCTTATTAGATTTATTGATTACCTCAAATTTATGAAGCATAGTTCTGATTTCCCCCTCAAATGATGGATTTTATCTCTATGATTAACCTAGTCTTCGTAATGTTAAAGTTTATATTGGGTATTTCTTTAGTCTCTTTTCTTAGAGAAGAATGTTCCAGCTCATGTTATAATCCCACAATCATCAGTAATCACTTATTGTCTCATGCAATTGACTGTTCTTTAATTGTAAATTGATTGAGTACAGACAAGTTGCTATAGCAACGTACCACTCTTAAGCCTGTTCTTCTTCTTGCCTAATTTCCATACATGCAGACTATCCAGCAGGAATAACAATGGATGACAATCAGAACTACAATCCTTGTTGATTTTAACCCCCACTTCCTCTACCTATTAAAGGGAATTAAGGCCAGTTCTGCTGTCTGACTGGGACACTTGCTGAGATCAGTTAGTTCGCACAGACTGGTGATTAGATTTGGAGGCTGTGAGTACTGTTTCTGTTCTGGGAATATCATTATGCAGTAGGCAACCAGGAGGTCAATTGGTTCGATATTGATTTGAGCCCTGACTGCCCTCTTGATTCTCATCAGGGGATTATTCTGAAGAAGAACAAGAGTATCCTGGCCAATGTTTGTTCCTCAACTGTCATTAAACATAACAGATCGCCTAGTCATTATCAGACTGTGTGTGGGAGGTTCCTGTGTGCAAATTGGTTGTTGCGTTTCCTGCATTACAATGGTGACCAGATTTCAAAAGGTGTTCAGTTGGTTGGATATATCTTGAAGTTGTGAAAGGTGAGTGTGAACGTAAGCCTTTCGTTTTAGACAGCACAAAATTTATAACATCACAACTTTCTGCTGAATAACAACAGCCGTTAGATAAAATTTGCCAGCTGCGTAAAGACTCGGCCTCTTTTTCTCTTCCTTTTGCTCCAAGTAACATTTTACATCCAAACAGTGTCAAATTACTGATGGTCAGGGCAGAAAGGAATCAAACTGTATCCAGAATTTCTGTGCCAAGAATCTCAAATATTTACTTGTGTTCCATTTTTGTATTAAAGGCCTGCTTGCTTATCCCATCTGTGGTCACATGTTTTGGTTATGAAGGATGCCATTTTCAAACCAAATCCATAAAGTTTGCCATCAGCTGTTCACTAGCAGATACATTTGAGATATCTGAACTGACTGAAGTTTAGTCACTTGTTTCAGTTCCACAAAAATATTTTCTGCATGGGATTGCGGACATTATAGGAACATTAGGAGCTGGAGTCAGCTGTTCAGCCTGCTCCTCCATATAATTATATCATGATCAATCCTGATCTCAACTCTATTTAGCTGCCATTGCCAATTCTGCTTGATATCTTTACCCAAGAAGATTTCAGTATTGAAAGCTTCAGTTAACATGCCCATCATCAACAACTTTTTGGAGAGATTTTCTTACAAGTTACAGATAGGGGTGGCAGGGTGACACTGTCGTTCGCACTGTGGCCTCACAGCTCCAGGGACCCGGGTTCAATACCTGGCTTGAGTCACTGACTGTGTAGGGTTTGCATGTTCTGCCCGTGTCTGCATGGATTATCCCCGGTTTCTTCCCACAGTCCAAAAATGTGCATGTTAGGTTATTGACCATGTTAAATTACTCCTTACTATTAGGGGGAATGTCAGGGGAATTAGTCGGGTAAATATGTGGGTTTACAGGTTAGGGCCAGGGTAGGATTGTTGTCTGTTCAGTCTCGATGGCCAAATGGCCACCTTCTGCTCTACGGGGTTCCTGTGATTTCTACTATGTATCCTTGTCTTGACTTCCTCAGCAGAGGGAAGTATCCTAATGAATCCTTTTTTGTCATTTTAAATACCTCAATCTTCTGTATATAAAGGACTACAAGTATTTAACTCCTATTGATTGTTCTGAATAAAGATAGCAATATCACCTTGTATTTCTATTTTAAGCATTTCTTTGCATTATTAAGGACCATATTTTACAAGTTCTTGCTTCGAAGACACAACTGAATATAGGAGAGCATACTTGAAAATATAAATGTGGCAGTCTGATTAGTGACTCCATGACTTTCCGTCCAAAATTGTACAATCAGTGAATCAAGTGCAGCAGTTTCTATGCCCAAATTCCCCTGATGCACTTCCATTCCATGATGCCTTGTTAACTCATTAAACAGACCCTCAAATGAACAGATTTGTGCTGAGGTTGCTGCTGCAGCTGTAATTTCCAACAGTTATTTATAAAATTAACACAAGTTCAGAGTCAGGCAGAATCGAGGATGAAGACATTAAGCATCTCGTTGCTAATGCATTGCCGGCAGCTATTTCTACCCTCAGACTTCTGGAATTTGCAATGTATTTTTTCATATTTGTTATTTAATTGACTGCGTAATACTTTTACTTTGTACTTATCCAACAAGTTGGGGTACTCGGAACTTAGGGTAGTGATATTCTTTTTGTTTTGCTTTGATGCACTGTACATTGTCTCAAAACATTGCCAGAAAATCCTTAATGCATAGATCATGGATAAGATCCTACCTTTAGGTCTAATTTTATGTTCAGCTCAAAAGAGGATTGAATCTGTTGTTTATTTCAGTTATGTTTCCATGTACAGTGTATAGGTGGCTATATTTATCAGTCCCTTGAGACGAGCCTACCATTTTATGGAAAGAACGACATTTGCTTATCCGTACCCGCTGGAGTTTGGCCCAACCAATAGAGCATTATTGGATGCTTTAAGGTGCACCTTCCTAGTCAAATAACAGCTCTGACTCAGTTGGCAGCATTATTAGGATTACATCGGACATACAGCACAGAAATGGGTCAGTCAGTCCATGCTGGTGTTAATATTCCATTTTAATCTTCTCTCATTTTTTTATCTAAATCTATCATTGTATGCATCTATTTCCTTTCTCTCTCAAATTTGTCTTGTTCTCCTTAAATACATTTAATGTATTCACTTCGACCACTCGCTATGGTAGTGAGTTCTCCATATTTACACTCTTTTGATGAAGAATTTACTTCTGAATCCTCTATTGGATTCCTTGGGGACTATCTTATATTGATGGTCTCTAGTTTTGCTGTTTCCCATAGGAGGAAACATTCTCCCTAGATCCATAATTTTAAAGATCCCAATTGGTCATAGAAACTAGAAGCAAGAGTAGGCTATTCAGCCCTTTGAGCCTGCTCCAGCATTCTTTTTGATCATGGCTAATCATTGAATTCAATATCCTCATCCCCTCTTTCCCCCTGAATGCCTTGATCCCTTTCGCCCCAAGAGAGAGGAGACATAATCTGTACCCTGGTATCACCGTTCTTACAAAGAGCATTCTTGCCTCTGAATTAGAGGGTTGTGGTCAAGTTCTGTGCCAGCATTTGAGCACAAAAATCAGGACTGACATGGTGTGTGTAATGAGGGACTGCTGCATTGTCAGGGATGTCTTTCAGGTGAGATATTAAACCAAGGCCATGTCTGCTCCCTCTGGTGGAGTTATTCCCAGTGTACTGGTCAATGTTTATTCATTGATCAACATTAATAAAATAGCTTATCATATTGTTGCTATAGCATTTTACTCTACATAAATTAGCTGCTACGTTTCTTACAGCACAATGGTCACTACGCTTCAGTGGTTGTAAGCACTTCCAGACTTCTTAATGTGGTGAAAGACAATGCATAATGCAAATCCTCCTTTTTGTACTTTGGAGGGAAAACAGGGCTTCTTGTTCTTCACCTGGCTGTCCTGTTATCTCACTGGTCATGTGATCCAGTCTTTCAGGAAAATCCAGGTCATTCCATAAATTCGGAATTTAGATTGAAAACCATTGTTGGCAGTGTTGCAAATGAACTTTATCAAAGGTTAAACCTTTGTGATAATCTGAAAGAAAATTATAATTGTGTGTGATCTGACTTGTTTACCTTACAAACTATATTTCCAGCAGCACCTGTGACACAAACTTTATCAAAAAAAACCAGAGTTGTCTCAAATTTCATGCACAGACGATCACTATTGCTGGGCATTGAGAAAGAAATGTCAGACCACTTACTTCATTGTCTCTGTGAAATTTGCCAGCTTCTTTCCAAATTCTCAATGGTCAGTCTGCTTTCTGTCTGTTGTTGGCTTTAAAAGAATATATCTGATGATTCACAGTGAGCAAAACCATCAGAGATCTATTAGTCACATCCATAACCTTCACATTTTACAGTGTCACATTTAAAGGTTTCATCTGTGAGCATTTAAATGTACTTCAACAATTTCCAGCTATTGCTAATCAATGTAACATACATGGAGCTTTTACAATTTAACAATTTCTAGTAAATGTCTCATTATTTTGAGGTGATTATATCCAAAATTCCACCTGTCTCCTCTGCTGATAGTAATACAGAGCAGCTTCACTGAATACTTGTCATTTCTGGGTGATTATTTGAGGTTTGATTTAGAAACTTGGGAGATGAGATATCCAAATATTACCTTTAGAATTGAGAAGTGAAATATTCAGTTGTGTTTTTATTATTCCCAGGTGGCCCGCAAATATCTTAATAAGTGATGTTTGGAGTGGATACTTTTGAAGGCTAGTGGCTATCACAGGAATCATTGGTTAGGCTTTGTTAATGTGTATTTGCAAAGTAAAGAACTGTAATTTCATGAAACATGACCTTGGCACGTAACTCACACCTGCAGCGTCATTGAAGAAAAGAGAACTCGCAAAGCTAACTCTTCAACAAACATGCCCTGGGGCAACCTGTCACTTATACTGGTTTCACTGAACTTGATGTAACTTTTCCTTTCGCTATCTATGTGGTCAAGATAGTCTTTTATTGTAATAAATGTACAACTGACATAGTGAAGACATAACATAGGATGAAGTGGTTTCAGCATTAACTGTAAATAAGGGAAATGTGCTTTTAACTATTGCAGCTGAGGGGGCTGGGGTGGGGGGAAGAGAATAGGAAATCCAAAGTGTCAGGAACTTCAGGACTAAAGCAGTAACTGATGGATTATGCCATGTTGACATCTCTGTATACTGTTACATCCAGCCAACATAGCCTAGAGATAAAAAGCTACCCTTTCACATTGTAATTTTCTGCAAGACTCGGCCCATACTTTGATAAGCTAGTAACTTGCATTTGTTTTCCCCCCTCCCCCATTGTTGACCGACATCTAATAATCTAGTTAGGCCAAACTTAATTCTGAAGAAATTAATCATCAGAAGGATCTCTTGGCGTTTCCGCAGCTTGGACCTTGGGGTCTGCACATTCAGAAATTCATTGGTGGATTTAAAAAACTGTTTGCAGTTTGGTATGACCTGAGGGGCACCCCAAAGTGAGTGTAGTGAAGTTCTAAGGAAGCAATCATGTCTTGTACATCTTTCCACTACTGAAAGCATTCAGTAAATGTTTTTGAGAATTCTGTGAAGCTGTACTTAATTCCATGGAGAATTAGCTAAAGATGGACAATCCATTTATACAGATAATAAACAACTTATGGATTTAGTTCTTTTGGTACCAAGTTAGAATTTTAATATGTTACACTTCCCTATTTTGGCGGGAGGACAGCAACAGCCCTTCTCTCCTCCACTACATTCAAGAGATTTATGGATCTGAAAGCATTGAAAGGAATTAAGTGAAATTGCTTTCGAAGATGTACAAATGTATCTAAAAGCCTCTCCTGTGAAGAAGTCCACAACATGTGGTCTGTGTTGCTATCCTGGGACCAGACTATCAAAATATTTGAATTCCTGAGTTTTTTGCTTCGCAATGTTCTAGCTGGTTGGTGGTAAATGCAGTTAGCTTGGTGAAGTGTAAAAGATGTGCACTTGTTAAATGGAGGCCCTATTTCTCATTGCAAACTTAGCTTGACATAGTCTCCAAGCTGGAGGTCCAGCATGATAAACTGTGGATGTTGGAGAATGGCCCTGGGGCAATGTTTCCCTGGGTGGAATTCTCCAGCCTGACTGCAGCTGCTATAGGGGAGGGAGTGTGTGGAGAATCGATGGGAGCCAAAAAGCCAAAAACCTGCGCTGTAAAAACATGTTGCAGTTCTCCCAATGGCAGCTTAATGCTGGCTTGAACACCATTTGCATTTGGTTATATTCTATGAATACTCATTAGAACAGTTGCCTGCCAGCATCCGCCAGGCTTTCCAATCTTGCGTTGCGCCAGCGAGAAATTGCATTGGCATCAAACCCAATTAATAAAGAGCAGCGCGCACAAGGCACCATCAGCTCGCCACAGACTTTGAGGTGAGTGCAACATTTTCATAGTACTGTGCTCCTCCTGATGCACTGTTCTTCATTTTGCTGGGGCAGGCTGGTTCCTGCCCTCCATCTCCATGTCATACTGTCTTCATCCGTGCTGCTGCACCCATAGACATGCCGGCCGTGTTAGCGAGGACGATCCATACTGCACCTGGAGTTAGGGAACAACCCCCACCCCGCCCCACCCCGTCCCACAAACCGGCACACTCATATGACCGGGACACCCTGCTGTGGGACTCATACAGCCACTGCAACAAAGGTTGAATCAGGCTTAGAGTGTGAGATGAGGCTGGGAGAAAGGGTTTACCATGGTGCTAGCTGAAGGAGGTAGGGGAGAAGGGTGAGGACTCACAGTGACAGGCAGAGGGTCAGGAGATGGATGAAGAAGAGGGAAGGGAAGCTGGATCTCGATAAGGCTGCAAAAACAAGGGGGTCAAACAAGTGAGCATATTGTTTACTGAAAGGGGATGCACGAAGAGCCTAGATGTGGTAGATAGAGATCTAAGTGGGGCATGGGCACTGTGAAATCCTATGTGTGCTTAGCACTGTTTGTCTCAATTGTGCAAAGATTTCATGCTCTACTAAGCTTAAAAAATTAACTAACACTTGACGATATCTTAAAACTCAGACGGCATGCTGGGTTAGCCATAAAATCGAATGCAGTTTTGAAGTTTTGCAGTTATAAACAAACAAAACAGGCTTTTCGTAATCCAAACAAGTTTTTCATGAACAACATCTGCAAGGCCTGTTTCTCCAAGGTGGTGACAGCATGTGCAAAACAATTTCAATAACAAGATAACGAATGATATATATTGTAGTTTCAGCTCTGAGTTTGCAGCTTTGTTTTGGAGTTATGTGTGATTGGTACAGGCCTGACAGAAAAAAGCCCGTCTCTCCCTCTCCAGCTTCTCTCTTTCTTTTCACTTTTGTAATGACTTAATTTTAAGCTCTGTTCAATACAAGAAATTCATTTCAACATCGTACCAGTGCTGCCTTTGTCTGTTCAAAGGAGTGAATGGATCCCACAAGCATGTCACAGGGGATGGCACAAGGGGAGAGCACAGTTAAATTGAAGAAAAGACTTTGTATTGAGACTGCTGGCCTTTCTTCTCTGGGGTGCTGACATCCTGTCAGGTCTGGTGAAGACAGGTGGACTGGAGAGAGTCATAAGAGTATGGTGTGCTGGTGTTTAAATAGGTGCTGGGACCTTCAAATCCTTTAGATGAAAGTGGCTAGTGAATCATCAGCCAGACCTCAGGTGACTTGTATGGGAATTGGCCTGTGCATAATTAATGAGGTTTCAAGCTCAGAGCCCGGTACAGGTTTCTGCCATTCTGGTCATGCTTATCTTAAAACGGAAGAATTCCATCCCATATGCCAGGCTGCAGCAGTGCTACACCTAAGAATCAATCATAGAGTCATGCTGCTCGGAAAAGCCTTCTAACCCCTCATTGTGCCATCTTTTCAAAAGAGCTATCTAATTATTCCCATGCTCTTGCTCTTTCCCACAGCCCCAGTAAAAAGCTCTTCGCCAGGTCCGGACTGTCAACCACTATTGTTTTGCCAGTAATTTCTCAGGGAGCGTATAACTCATTCAGTATTTACTGCTGACTTGGCTACACCACTGGCTGCCCCCCAAGGAGGGGGCAAGGCAGGGATCTGCATCACTCTTGTTTTTGAACAACGTGCTCCATGCTGAGTCTGTGTTCAAAGTTATAACTTAAATTATACTCACCTAGATTGTAGGGAAAAAGACTGGCTCAGAAGCAATATCCCCTCCCTTGTAAAATGTCATTGTTGTTTGCGGCTCATTTTTCCAACATGCTGAATTTTGTTCTGTGGCAAGGCAAGCTGGGCATTTTGGGCAAAAACCTCCTGTGTGATATCTTGTAGGCTGCTGCGTAGCCATGCATGTGTGCAGCTGAGCAGAGACAACGGTGAGGTGGTGCCAGATATAGATAGAGGTGTTGCTTCAGTTGTTTTATCTGCCTCTATGGGTCTAGATTGAAAACATTAGTGTTATCTAGTGTCCTTTTCAAGTCTTACAATTTCTTACAAGTTCATTGTAATATGTATTATACATGGTATGTGGAAAAGGATAGGGTGGGCAAAGTGGATTTGTTTTTATTGGTACATTTCGGTACTTTATTTCTAATCAGAAAGTCAGTTCATGGTCCCCGCATGAAGGACAAACCAGATCCAAGCTGACAAGACAAGGCATTACATCTTGGGCTCATTCAAACAAGGTCCATGTTGACAGGATGAGACATTACACTCCCCTCCCGGGCTTGATCTAATGCTTCATTTTAGCTAAAAAGTCCAGATGGCTTTGAAAAATTGCATCAGGTAAAGCCTCGGTGTAACCTCATTGGGTACCCTAATCCTCTACTCTCCCTTAGCCCCTGGGCAAACCACAATTGCAGGTGTCAGTACACTCCCATCGTAATAGGCTAGCCTTGTCTCCTGCCAGATCATGGTTTCACCCCTGCCAGGTTGAGTTAGAAAATTAACTACAAGGCTATTGATCGACAGAGCAGGCTGAAGGGCTGGATGACCTCCTACTGTTAGATTTTCTTATGTCCCTCTCTACTTTGCACTTTATAATAAATAATGGAAACTCTCAGACTGAGAAATGGAATGATGTGCCAGAATAATTAAATGTGGATTACATATATCGTGGACTTATGAATAATTGTGTTATGGTGTGCAAGCTCTGTGACAAATGGCTGAAACAGTGCATTGTAAGAAGGTTCATGGTTTGCTTTATAGTTTAACTACTTTCATTACAAGACTCACAATTGTGTTTATTTTATTCTCTTTAAATACTTTGATTGTTCCCGACTAATTCCCGAAGGGAAAATTAATCAATTGAGGGGTTGCTATGTTCAGTATGTTTCCTGATGATTTGGAATCATTGTGAAAGCAGCCGATGGAATAAGCCAAGCATGATAACTGTTTGCAATGATGCCATTGCATTGCATGTAAATGGCTCTTTACTCACTTTTATGAGGAAAGATTGATTAGTTATACAGTTAATCACACAGTATCACTCCAACCCTACCACATGGCTCCTATCAAAACTGGACACTCTTTATAAATCATTTTAGACAGTGAGCATCATCAGACAGCTTAAATAATGTGTGAAGACCAACACTAAGTTTAGCTGAATTCTCACCCAATAACCCTGTTTAACTTCTCCTCCCATCACCCAGGAGGATCGCTTGAAACTAAGGATGGAATTTTCCTGTATTTTTTATCAAAGTGTCAGTGGGAAAACCGGTGAGAATCCCATCAGCACCAATGCAGGAAATCTCCCTGCATATTGAGCCTCTTTAAAATGATCCCCATGTGAATAATGTTGAGTTCATGGTGGCTTGCCTCTCATCCCCCCTGGAATCAATGAGGCGTTCCTTTTGCCCCTCTATTCTCCTGTCATCAATGAGGCTTTCCTTGTAAAGACTTCCCCAGCAATTGTTCCAAGTCTAGTTGGGGGCATGGCTGCCAGGAAGAGAGTGTTAGTTTTCTCAGATGAAGACCTAACCAAACTCCTGGATAGTGTGGAGCAGAGGCATAACATCCTGCACCCGTGTTCCCACAGACATCTATGCAGCAAATTCACCACTCTCACCTGGGAGGCAGTGACTGTGACGGTGAGCGCCAGCTCGCTGCAGAGCAGGACGGGGTAACAGTGTCGCGACAAGATGAATGATCTTCTTCATGTAGCCAACGTAAGCCTGTCTCCTCCGGTCTCCCACTGCACCCGTTCATGCACCCTTTACAGGTTCCATGGTGATCTCTCAACCAGTGATCTCACAGAATCCCAACATTTGTTATGGCACCCACCCGAACGCCCCATGATCACACACACCTCCCTCAGCCCCTCCTGTCACCCAATGGCTAATCTTCAGGCACATTGTTTAGCACTGCTGCCTCACAGCACCAGGGACTTGGGTTCGATTCCAGCCACAGGTGTCTGTCTGTGTGAAGTTTGCATGTTCTCCCCATGTCTGCATGGGTTTCCTCCAGGTGTTCTGGTTTCCTCCCACAGCCCAAAGATGTGGGGGTTAGTGGATTGGCCATGCTAAATTATCCCTTAATATTGGGGGCTTAACAGAGTAAATATGCAGGGTTACAGCATCAAGTTTGGGTGGGATTGATATTGGTGCAGACTCGATGGGCTGAATGGCCTCTTTTTGCACTGTGGGATTCTGATTCTATAGTCAATGCTCCCAGTCACCTCCCATGAATGCCAGACTTCTTCACCATCTGATCTGGCAGAACTCCCATCTTCCCATCTGTCTCATTGGAGGACAAACTTGAGCACGGTTGTCATGTGCAGGCACAGCCTGCTGGAGTCCTGACTGAGTTGAGATGCCTCATGCCCTTGGTGGGAAGAACTCTTGAGCTGCTTGGTGAATAGTAGCAACGCAGCTGTGCAGAGAGCGAGGTGAAGTCAGCAGATAAAAGTGAGAACGAGCTGGACAACAAGGTCATGGTGCAAGCCTCACATGAGTTAACTTTCTTTCATCATTTATCCCCCATGACCCACTCATGCCTTTTCGTTGCCCTTGCAAGTCAATCAGTCGATCTGTTCAGACTATCCTCATGCTCTCTGGAGACCACACACCCAAGCAGCTCTGAGAGAGACTTCTCAAAGACAAGCACTGAGGTGGTGTTACACTTATCACCGGCACCCTCCACCAGCACAGATAACTACACCTCGGTGGGAATAACAAGTAGGCAGGCTTCTGAGTCACATACTCGTGAGCATTTCACAGCGGGAGATCCACAGCAACCTGAGGAAGGAACTTACTAGGGAACCGGCACTCTAAGAAATAGCAGAGCCCCGGACTTTGCTAGGCCCCTGACCAATGATGTGCCCCTGCATCCAATCATCCCAGAGCTGCTGGAGCGACAAGGGCAGAGTTGTGAGCAACAGGAAGGGATGTCTCCTCAGACTGCAAGGCTGACTGGAGGAGCCCCATCTCTTTTTGTCCTGAAGTGATGGTGCCGTCACTCCAATGTAATGAGGCCAAAACTGCGTGGATGGTATCCACAATCGAGACCATGGTGCGTGAGGTGTACTCCGTGGTGGGGATGTCCATTCCATGGTTCAGTTTATGATCTCCATGGCTGAGGGCACGAGTTTGTTGTGCCGAGTTCAACTGCATGGTATAGGCATTGGAGGGAATCTATTAATGTCAGTGCCAGATAATGGTGGGGCTGCCCCTCTATCCACTGGAAAAGCCCGGGGTTTCCCATGAGTGAAGGGAAGAGGATCGGCAAGAGCACAGCCTGAGGCCTTCCACCGGAGAGACAGCGGGAGGGTGTCCAGCCCATCTGACACTTGCCTCTAAGCTAGCGATACACCTCCAGCCATGCTCAGCGAAGAGGGCAGCACTGTAACATCTGTGCAGCCCGAAAACAGGTCCCAGACCCCTCAGGGGATGCCTCCTAAAGTCATCTCAGACAGCAGGGTATGGAAGTCAGCAGATTGCCTCAATCTCAACTATGATTCTTGGGATACACCTCGATGTAGCAGGAGGGTGAGGAAGAGTAAGAAACAATGGACAGTTAGTGGTCACGGGTGAACCTTGGCAATAGTACAGAAAAGTCTCGCCATTGTAATATTGTATTAAACATCACTTAGTTCACCCATGCTGATCCTCTGCGCTATCAGGTCATGACGCCAAACTCTGCAAATTTGGTGCTTCATCCCTGTGCAGTGTGAGAATGGCAGTACTATGTCTGCCCCACACTGTTGACGTAGTCAAGCTGTGCTGCTGCTGGCATGGGCCCCCGGCCCGCCTCCCCCATCCATAGATGGTGACATGGAAATGTATCTGTGGCTCTGCTCCCAGAAAGACATGGATCCAGTCTCCCCCTTCCTCCGCAGGGCAGTGTTCTGGCCACGTAAAGCAGCACATGGATGTCACTGCTGCTGGCCAATCACCATCAGTAAAATACCTCACTCAACTGGCTCCAGAATCATAAACTGAAAGGAAGAGAACATCAAATTTAGTGCTGAGGATTCCTGACAGGGCCACGAGCCTCAGCCCTCTCAGCACCTCAGTAGGTGTCTTTCCATTAAGCCTCACTCCCTCCTCTCTCACACAAGAGCCACTTACCCACAGTCACCCCTCTTAACTCTGCTTGAATGAATGACTTTGACCCTTGAGAGTCTCATCAGGCTCAAAACTAACTTAAAATAAACTGAAGGACAAAACAATAAAGACAGCCCCTGAAAAGGGTACTGTCCGAAACAAGGCACAAACAAAACTTAAAATGTGAAATCAAAGGAGTCATGCTTCAAAAGGATTAAAAGAAATTGGGCATATCAGTGACACACTGGTGTATTGCTGTGCTGACTTAATTGGTCAGGCAACTGGCTTTCTCTTATGGCAGGTGAAGCACACCTGATTTGTGTCAAGCTTGCAATTAGCAAGTCAACTTCATCCCAAGAGGACACCCCCATTCCCCCCAGCTCACAAGAGCTGTAGATTTAACAGGCCATCTAATTGGAGTAGCCAGTTTCCTGACACTCACACCTCCGTAACCAGTCTATGAGCTTCCCTACAGTTCATCCCCTTTGTCCTCACAGTGCTACCAGAGTTGGGGTTCATTCTCACTGCAGTCATCCTCCTCCCAGTGAGAGGATATTCAGGCCTCATGATGTAAGGAAGCACGCTCTGTCAGAGACCTCCACTCGACTTTCATGGGGCCCACCTCAAGAACATAGAACATAGAACATTACAGCACAGAACAGGCCCTTCGGCCTTCGATGTTGTGCCGACCAAAATAAAAAGCAATGCCCCTCCAAACTAAACCATTCCCTTCTCTTCCATAAACAATCTCACAGTCAGTCTCACAGAACCTCACAGTCATTCCCAGTGCTGACTCTCTGTATTCACTTGCTCCCACTCACTTCTGGAAGGGCAACCCCTCAGTGGTAATATCGCCTTGAACCTAACAAGGAGGGCACACGAGGTGGTGCTTGCATGCCAGCCACCAGACTCCTTTCAACCTAGATGGTAGCCATGATGTGGAATTGCTGGCATTAGATTGAGATAGGCACATGCACTCACCTGATGAAGGAGAGGCACTATGAAAGCTCGTTGGATTTTAACTTGATGTTGTGAGATTACTTACTGAACCTAGCAGGTCACAGACATGAAAGGCCACTAAGACTTGTGATCTGTCCCTCCCTCCCTCCCACACAAATGAGAGCGCAAGGTTCTTGTTTCTATACAGCTACTGTAAATCACATCAGCACCATGTCACACCGATGCCCAATGAATATTCGGTGAACGGGAAAGAGCTGGATAGAGGTGATGTGTTCAAGTGAATTTGCCGGCCTTTGATGACCTTTTGTTTTCAATCCTTAGATGGCAAATGGGATTGATTTTCAATCTCACTGGCAAGAATCTCTTTCTTCGAATCTCACTGAATTCCCCAAATGCATCGGCAATCTCACTGAATTCCTCAAATGCATCGGCAATCTCATTGATTGCTAATATGATCTCAAAACTGCATTCCCAGAGTCTAATTTGTGATGACCTGTTGCAGCTTACTGAATTTGCAGGAGTTTATTTCCCTATCTTTAAGCGAAAACCAGAATTTTTAGTCAGAGACGAAATTGTAATACATTCTGTTGTAAACCATTATGGAGAATTCATTCATTCCATCAGTTATGACAGGAATATCTTTCCCAGTTCTGAGAAATATTTTACTGTTTGGGATTCCAAGTTAGCCAAGGTGATATAATCCTTCCTCGAGTGCATTGTATCGTGTGTCCTTTAATCCTAAATACGGCGAATAAAAACTATAGGATGTTCTTCTAAAATGTAATGAGTGATATAAGAATAGTAACTGACTAGAATATATACCTCAAGGGGTTGATCATGGTGATTGTTAAGAACTAAGTTGATGAGTTAAATTGTACAAAAACATCAGGAAATGAGGGATTTCTTCTGGTTTAATGCAACACTGACTCAGCAACTGTTTGACAGCCAAATTCTCCCTTTTCCCGAACTGTGTGGTTTGTAGTACAAAGCAAATGATTTGTTAGTCACTGATTAACATTTCATGCACTGTGGGTTAGATGTTCTGATGCTAGTTAAAGGTGCCAGCCATGAACAGCTGCCAGTGCAAAACTCTTTGAGGCCAGTTCATTTGAAAATTGAGCATGATTTTGCAGCACAGCTTTGAACTTGTGATGGGAACTAGTCCACTGGCGAAGGTAGCAAATCTCATTGGCAGTGAAAATCTAAACATCTGTGACTCCAAAGGTTGAGTGAGTGGCTGCCATGTTGCAGTTTTTACACAGGCTGAAGTTTAGATTTTGCCAACCTTATTGCCAAGGCGATGAGATAAGAGCTATTAGATGAGAATGTACCCAATGTGGAGGCACAAAGCAGTATCTGTGGGACAAGTGACTGCAAGTTTGACTGGTGAAGTAGATGTGTCACTGCAGAAGGATGATTGAGAGATGGATTGCTCTCTTCATCTCTCCAGGTCATCCTACTGCCTTTCAGGAGCTGATGCTCAAACTTATTGACCTGTACAATGCCAACTGGACAGTATTGTAAGATGATGTGCCAGGATAAGACTAACAATAGTACGGCTTATCATGTCAAAGACCAAACATTTCACCTGAAACTATTGCTTGTTTTTATATTTACGGCACGCCTGAGGTCAGCTTGCAGCCGCAGTATATGCATTTCGCTAATAAAGCAAGGCATTCACTCGAGATGCAGTGTCTGATTAATAGTCTTTTCACGCTTGCATCTTACAAATGTTTCACACATCCTATCATTAGAGTATAACTGGCTTCATGATGCAAAGCCCTTTACTATCTACTGATACACCTATGTTTCTTCCTCTTACCCTCTCGGAAACCAGTATTACATACCATGAAGACAGTAGAGAAGGATTTAGCTAATTGTCAAAGATTAGTATTATAGATGAGAGATTCAATAAGATGTTATATTTCGGGACTGTCTTTAATTTAGGGTAAAATATAAGAATGAGTGGGACAGATTTTTCTATTAAGAGGAAGATGCAAGGTGTTCACACCTGTAATCCTGACCCAAAGCATTTGTGCTGATGATGAATAGAATGTTCATCTCCAAACCCCCAGGAAGGCATTAAAAATGTGTAATTAGTTACACATTAAACTGTCTATTTCATTTCAAAATGGAGCAAATTTGGGAGTTTAAAGGATAGCTAATTAGCATTTCTTCCTGAATAAAAGGTCTATGTAATTCAGTTGTTATGAAGATGGATTTTGAGAGGAGGAAGCATTTGTAGCATGCCATTGTAGAATTAATGCCATGCTACTGGAGTTTAGAAGAGTGAGGGATGACCTGACTGAAGTATGTAAAATCCTAAATGGTCTGGACAAGGTGCATGTGGAAAGGATGTTTTTTGTTGTGGATGGGTCCAGAACTAGGGAGCACTGCTTTAAAATATGGGGTCACCCTTTTGTTTTGCTGAGGGTTGTGTGACTTTAGAACTCTCTGCCTCAAAAGGCAGTGGAGATGGGGATGGTCACTGAATATTTTTAAGGTGGAAGTAGGTAGATTCTTGTTAAACAAGGAAACCAAAGATTATTGAGGGGTGAATGGGAAAGTAAAACTTAAAATACAAACAGATCAGCCGTGATATGATTAAATGGCAGAGCAGGTTTGAGAGACTGAATGGCCTATACTGGCTCCTTTTTTTGCATGTTTTGTCTGTAAAATTCCCCACCAACTCTTGGCCACCTGGCTGGATTGTCGAGGGGAATCTGAAAAGGAGTGATCAGCATTCCCACTTGAAACAGGCACTTTAATAATTATTACATCTGAAACTTGAAGGGACAGCCTTTGAAATAGTATTTATTTATCCTGCACTTTAGTAATCTCCTTCCTAACATTACCTAATTCATGGTCAGCACTACTGTCTTCCCACCTGAGCTATTTCAGGCTTCACCTTTCTAAGCTCTCCTCTATACAGCCACATTACACAGACGCGATCAAGGCTACAAGGATTCAAGAAGTGGAAACAAAGGGGATGCAGTTGGCTGAAATGTGAGAACCTGAAGCCCACACCTCGCAACAAGAGACGAAACATGCTGGCAGCATTTCACTCAGAATAACAGGGAAGCAGCCAGTGGGAGCAAAGCCACATGAGAGCTGTTTTGTTTTTTAATGAACTTAATTTTCAGTCAGGTAACTGGAAATTCTCTCGCTCACCTCTGGCCTGTTCCTGGCTACCAGCTCTCTCCTTCTATGACTCCCTTGACAGGCCACTGTGATGGGGGGAAGTCATGGCCTTGAACCCACATCCTACTGTTCTAACAGCACATTGAAGCACCAGTGCATTCGTCCTGCTGTGTTCATTCAACTGTATTCGTTGATAGCTTTGTATAATAATTTATTGGTGATTAAAATGTTGCTGAACTGAAACACAGTTATGAACTACTAACTAAATGTACAAAACCTTTGGGAGTTCAGTACATTAACCAGATTCTTTTGGGGTGCTGTTAGTCCTCAAAATACACCCAGAAGTGGCCTTGACATAAGCTAATTAAAACAAGTTGTTTTGTTACTGTTTAAGTCATTCATTATTAATTATTTTCTCCTGTGGATTTTTTTTTTGTTTGCTTTACAGTGCATGAACCTTGCTGGTTTGTAGTTGTTAATTTAAAAAATAAGTAAATATCAACATTGGAAACCTTATTCTGAAGGTATGTTCTTCATTCAAGAGTTGAAAAACCTCTCAGTGTATAAGAAATGTTTCATAAACTTCATTAAGTTTTTCTTTCACCTTATTCTTCTGCCATGTACTGTGTTCAAAGTTCTACGGCTGCTGACAAGTCTGCTGATACCTTCTGAAACAGGTCAATATTTGAAGAGGCCGTTTAGCTCAATGCTAACTTAATTCAATGTTCTTTTCTTCATCCACTACTTACACAAGCTCTCTTTCACTTACCATATTCACTTTCTAACTCTCTTCTCTCTCACAGACTTGCTTTCTCTCTGTCTTGCTATCTCACATACAGTCCATTTTCTTCCTCTCCATTTACCGCAATCTCTCCCAGTGTACTTTCCCATACATTCTTCACTTTCTTTCTCTGCACATTCGCAAACAACCACTTTCTCTCTCAGGCTCCATGGCTGGAATTTTTTGGTCCAACCAGCAGCGATGTCAGTGTGGCCAGGACCAGAAAATTTGTAGAAGAGCCAAATATCCATTGACTTTAGGTGGGAGTTTTTCATTCCTCCACTGTCTGGACTGTAACATTATGACCTTCATATTCTCCCCCTCTGCTCCCTCTCTCACTTTTGCTGTCTCCCACAGTACTCAAATAGTTTTGTTATCTCTCCCTTTGCCCTTCATTTTCTCTTTTTGCACTCACACTCATTTCACTTTTTCTCCCTCAGACATGTCAGCTTCTCTATCTCTCACACTCCTCATTTTCTCTACTTTCTCCACACTATCTCTTTCTATTCTTCCGATGCTCTCAAGCGCGCTCTCTCATGCTCTGTTCTGTCACATTCCATTTCTATCTCAGGTGCAATTTCTTCAATCTCAGTGGAGGAATTAAATTAAATAATTGCCAACAAGATTCCACCTTTTGTAAGTTTGATTTTAACATAAGTCAGAACCAGTGCAACTTAACCATGAATTAACTGGCAAATGACACTTTTAGGTAAACTACTCTTTAAATAGTCAGTACAACAAACAGACATCTTATATATGTATCTTCAGTGCTCCTCGCAGACATTTGGTACTATATCACTGCACGTTTCCACAATGTACTATTCTTTATTCACACAGACTTGGTCAAGACTTGTATCTGACAAGAGCTTTCCCTTCAAGTTTTAAGAATATGATTGACATTAGCAGTGCCCATTTCTTCAAATTCTCTCTTCAATCACAACAATCCTGATCATGTAGTTTTCCTGAATTTCTTTTTTGAGTTCCTTTTTCTGCTTGTCTGCATTTATACGTTTATCAGCTTCATCCTTCAGCTCTTGTGCCTGTATCTTTTCATTGTGTCTGCCAGCCACGTGGCTTCTTTCTTAAGATAAAAGCAAAATACTGGGGATGCTGGTATCTGAAACAAGAACAGAAAATGCTGGAAAACCTCAGCAGGTCTGACAGCATTTGTAGAGAGAGAATAGAGCCAACATTTCAAACCTGGATGACCCTTTGTCAGAGCTGGCTTCTTTCGTAACCTCTTTGTTGCTGATGCTGCTTCCAGGTCAATGGTTGCTAGGTCACATGATCAGTATTTCTCCTTATCCAAGAAAATTATAACGGTTCGCTTTCCAATTGATGCAAATGCTTTAAAAGGTCTTTTCAAACATTCTTAGACATAGATTCCAAGTCCTTTTAAAGAAATTACAATTTTTTCTTTACTGTACTGCCTCTGGATCAAAGGTCATTGCATAATCTTCGTTTCTCTCACTTTACTCACTATATTGCATGTATTTCTGTCCTCCCTCAGATGTGTGCACAGTGTATGCTGCATGGCAATTCGGACTGGAAGCCTCGATGGTTTTTCTTCACCACAACTCAATAACACTGAAATTAGATTTAGAATTAACACTGAACTAGATCAGCTAGTTCATCTTGGACCTGCAGTACAAACTTGTGTAGAACACTGACCAATGCAAATTATGTGCTAACTATTCTGAGTGACCCTAAATGATACTTTTCATAATTTATCCCACCAAAATACATGCATGTTACTTACCTAAAAGTCATGTGTAGTGACAAATATTCTGGCAACTAAGTTATCAAATAAGCTTGTCCTGACTTAACCTAGGAATCTTTTACAAGCTAACGTAAACATGGTATGTTGCCCCTTAGAGTCGGGGGGATCAGAAAGGTAAATATGTGGGATTATGGGGACATAGTCTGAGTGTGATTGTTGCCAGTGCAAGCTCAATGGGCTGAACAGCCTCCTTCTACACAGTAGGCATTTTATGATTCTAACCATCATTTATTTTTTAAGATTTGGGTATTTGCTGACATATGAAATTAATTGTCAAAAACTTTTTGACACAAACTAGCTGCCTCTGTTTATATGATTTTTGCAGGATTTGCAAACGACACATAAGCTGTTAAAAGATAATTTGTCCTTTTTACACACTCCAGATGTGGAGAAAATAATGACTTGAGCATTGACTTGAACAGAAGTGGGACATGACTGTTGAAGTGTTTCACAAAACTTCAGTATAACATGATGAGGCTGGCAGATAGTTTTGCTCATCAGTTGGATTTATTTTAGTTGTTAAACAAATAAACTCTTTCTCCTTGTAAATCAACATTGTTAACTCCATTTCAAAAAGACATTGAGGTCAAGCACAAAGAGCAAAAAGTAATTCAATTGTTCCAATTCACCCCATCTAACCTCCCAGAGTAAGTGAAGGTAAGGATTTCTCATTTCATAATGATGCCAGACTTGTTATGGGCAATAATCATTTGCCACATTAACCTTTAAAACTTCATGTGTTTGCTGAATGCTTACTGTTCACTGATACATCCCAGCCCCATGATGCTGGTTGCTAGTGAGTGAACGTAAATGGAAATTGTTCGTCACGCTATGCTCTGAAAGTCATGAATTGTGCAGTTATGGGATGAGGTCCAATAGATATGATAGGCAGAGTTACCAATTTTTAGCCAAGTCAAAAGCTGAACAGTGGGTAAGGGTAAGAATGAGACCATGGTTTAAGAATTGCAACTTGGGTGGCACTGTTGCACAATGGATAACACTATTGCCTCACAGTGCCAGGGAACCTGGTTTGATTCCTGGCTTGGGCGACTGTGCGGAGTATACACATTTTCGCTGTGTTTGCATGAGTTCTTCCGAGTGCTCCAGTTTCCTTCCACATTCTGAAAGATGTGCAGGTTAGGTGCATTGGCCAAGCTAAATTCTCCCTCAGTGTACCTGAACAGGCACCAGAGTGTGGCGATTATGGGATTTTCACCATAACTTCATTGCACTGTTAATGTAAGCCTACTTGAAACACTAATAAAATTTTAACATTAAACTCTAATATTAACTTCAGTAATTCATGTCCTCAGGTCATGTGGCATAGAAAATAAAAATAAAAATGATTGATGAAGGCTCTTATTTCCAAATTTTCCAGAAAGATGACTGGAGAATCAGATTGTTCTTTCCATAAATTATAAAAAGAATCAAAATTCTTTCAAATGCCTCCACCTATTAATGAGGTATTTTATGTTCTGTTTCTGTAAATCAATGACCAGCACTTTCTGCTCTGACGCTTTAAGTTATGGGTTTGAGAACAGATCCAGGCTGGCTGTACAGTGCAGTACTGAGGGAATACTGTACTGTTGGGGATGTTAAACTGAGATCCAGCACAGAGGGCAAGAAATAATTCAGTTGTTCTAATTCTACCCCCTCCCCCTCAACCATCCTCCCAAAGTAATTAAAGGGATGGATGTCTGTCCCAGTGTCAGAGCCAATTTTTATATTCCTCAATTAACACCACAAAAGCACGTTATCTGGTCTTTCCCTCATAACTGTATTGGGACCTTACTGTGCATAAATTGACTGCCACAGATTCCACATTACAACAATGATTCTGCTTCAAGAATAAATCATTGGCTGTAAAGTGTTTTGGGACATTCTGAGGTTGTGACTGCACTTTTCTCTGTACTTTCCGGAGATCATGGACAGAACTAGATTGATGTTTACTTACTATTTGAATCTTCAGCTCGGTTTATGAACTAAGAATTGATCAGGTTCTGTTCAAAGAGAAAGGAATCAGAATTTTCTTTTTCTGACCACTGTCTAAGTAGTGTATAATTTTTAATCTTCCATCCTATTTTTTTTGAGAGGGGTTGCAAAGGGTGGGACAGTGTAAACAGTGGTGAATTACATAACTTCAGCATGTTTCATACTTCACTATGTTGCTGTTCCCAGTGACTTGAATTTCAGATCTCTCTGCAGTCACACTCTTAGTCATCTCAGCTGTGTTAGCTGCAATTACTGAAGATGCATTACTTCCTCCTGGAGGCAGAATTTAAAAAATAATGGTGAAACTCTAAACTATCATCACTGGGGCTGAAGTGGTTACAAGGCACTAAAGCAAAAGAAACTCGAGCCTTCTGTTCTTTAGTGTGAGCCAAGTTTTCTTTGAAAGCAGTGGAGGCAAATGTTAGAAGTTTTGCATTTAATTTTTGGCCCCTCAGGTGAGTCATTGCTGGAGGATATGTCGCTGGCTGATATTACATTCGAGAGTCTCAGCCATTGGGTTGAAATGACTCAGCCAACCCTTAAGGATGGAAACTATATCCCCTTTTACTCAAGATGGGGAGCTGCACCTGGGTCAGTTCAGTCCGAGAAGCTTCTTCTGAACAACTGACAATTTCGATGCATTATCGTGGTTGTGGACCCAAGGGGAAAATGAAGAAAACCCAGTTTCTTTGGAGTTGGAAAATAGCTGCAATCACTCATTGGCATGCTAGTAACTCACTTCATTGATCAGCGTTGCCCAAGCATTTTCTCCATCAAGCTGATCATTTTAATAAATATCTGGAAGACTCAAGTTATGAGATGCTACGAGATTTCCTGGGAAGTCTCACACCTGAGCCTGCATGAACACAAAGATATATTATGGGAAGCATTACATTATTTGCTGGGATTGCAGAGAAATGGTGATAACTCTGGAAAGTCCTTACTGTCCTAAACTCAATGGGCGGGCTGACAATGTCCATGGTGATTTTTTTGAAGAATGTTTGAACAATATAATATGATATTTGCGATAAGAAAAGTACTAGATTTCCATTGTAACTTATCAGAATTAGCCATCAGTCTGGCAGAATTGTACCTCATGATATTGTGTCCCCTCCTTATATTCATGACCCTGAAAAATGCAGAATTAAGCGGGATAAAATTTGAAGCTTTGATATTTGATTTGCTTTATTACTGTCACATGTACTGGAATATGAGGAAAAGTATTGTTTCTTGTACGCTCTTTCTTGTAAGCGTACAAGAAACATGCTTTGTCTGTACAAGTATTTGTTTCTTGTACAGACAAAGCATACCATTCATAGAGTATGTAGGGGAAAAAGAAAGTAAAGGATGTAGAATATAATATTATACTCATAAGTAGGGTGCAAAGAAAACTCAGCTTAATATATGGTAGGTCCATTCAAAAGCCTGATGGCAACAGGGAAGAAGCTGTTCTTCAGTCGGTTGGTACATGACCTCAGACTTTTGCATTTCTTCCCGACAAGAAAAGATGGAAGAAGTATATCCTGGGTGCATGAGGTCCCTGATTATATTGCCTGCTTTTCTGAGGCAGCAGGAAGTGTAGACAGAGTCAATGGATTGGTGGCTGGTTTGCATGATGGACTGGGCCACATTCCCAATCCTTTGTAGTTTTTTGTGGTCTTGAGCAGAGCAGGAGGCATATCAAACTGGGGTACATCCAGATGCTTTCGATGGTGCATCTGTAAAAATTGGTGAAAGTCATAGCCGACATACCAAATTTCTTAGCCTCTTGGGAAAGTAGAGGTGTTTATGGGCTATCTCACCCAATTCTCTATCTCTTCCCTATACTTTGTCTCATCATTCTTTGAGATCTAACTTTTGGAAATGGAGTTGGAGCAAAATTTGGCCATCTAGTCATAAGCGTATAAGGAATTAATAAGGGCCCGAGTTCAAGTTTTGCAGAGCATCAGTGTTGAGGATAATCATGGAGGAGTGTGTTGCCTATAATTACTGATAAGGATCAGTAACCCTGAATGGGATCAGGGTATGTTTGTCAGAATAGAGGCCCTGATGGAGTGAATTGCACGTTAATGGGCATAGTGTAATAGGGAACGAGCCGGGAGTGGTGTGTGTGTGTTTAGCGTGGAACCAGTAAATGACAGGGAAAATTGGGGATGGGTGTGGGGAGACAGTTAAATGAAAAGGAAAGACTGAGGTGGAGGAATGGTAGTGTGCTGGAGTGCATAGTGGAAAATTATGGGTGCCTCTAAAGCTTGATGATTTAAGAAATGTTTTTAAAATGGTACTATGGGCTGACCTGGGAACTAGCAATGCTATGCAATTCACACAGTTGCAGATGGAGTAAAAGTGGAAAATATGAATATGTGAATGAACCATAAGCACCATGCAAAGAAACAATAATTACGCTGCAAGATCTCTCTATGGCTGTGTGCAAATAGTGACTTCTGTATAGCTGTGTGTGAGGTATACAGGAGACTTTGATAATCTATCTATGTGATTGAAATTCTGCTGTTTATATTTGGCAGACAGGACTACAAGTAATTGGAAAGTATAATGCAGCAATATAAAAAGCTCTGGTAGACCAAATCTTGAGTGTTGCATTGGTTGTGGGCACTACATCTTCTGGAAAGCTATATTAACCTGGGAGGGAGTGCAGGTCAGATTTATTAAAACATGTACCGAAAGTAAATTATAGAGGGAAATTACAGAAATTAGGATTTGATTGATGTTTTCAAGATATGACGGAGAAATGGCAGGATGGGTATGGATGGACTGTTGCTGCTGGTTGGGGAATCTTTAATTGAAGGAAATAGCCTCAAAATTGGAGCCAAGTGTTTCAAGGGTGACCCAGAAGCAAAGTCTTGCACGTGCTAGAAATCTGAAATAAAAACAGTGTGCAATGAAAATACTGAACAGGTCAGGCAGCAGCTGTGGAGACAGAAAAAGAGTTAACATTTCAGTTTGATGACTTTTTATGAAAATTGCAGTGCTGATGAAAACCTGAAGCAGCAACTCTATTTATTTCTCCACTGATGCTGCCAGACCTGAAGGGTGTTTCTGGCATTCCTTATTTTTCTTTCAGAAGTATTGTTAGAGTATGTTATTTTTACATGTAATGAGCATTGAAGTTTGAGACACTTTTCTGCAAACAGCAATTGATGCTAGATCAATTTGGGAATTTTAAATCTGAGGTTGATATATTTCTATTAACCATTGCTATTAAGGGATGTGGGGCAAAGTTTACAAATTAGCAGTGATCTCACTGAATGGTGGAACAGGTCTACTGAGTCCATTTTCGATGATTAAATAGGTGTGACTGTATATATGGTGTAAATGTGGTGTGCAAGATCACAGTTATTAACCTTTTATATTCTGACCTATGCTGAAGCAAATGCTACTTTCTATTGTAAAAGTGATTGCAGAGAATGATGTATAGTACCCTTCATATGTGGGATGTTCAGATGATTCCAGCCTCTTTAAAATTTAATAACATGCTGAGGTATTCAGATAATGTACTACAGATGTGTTCTCCACCAAATCATTGATTACTGTTTGACGTGTGAAATATAAAACAAGGAACGCTTCCTCACTTGGGGGCCTCATAGTAAACTCCCAATGTATAATATGTAAAAATAGCTGTATGGCAATTAAAAAGGAGAATTTATTTTTCATTGCACATTCCCGATGATTTGAAGTTGTTCTGTGTGAGGTAGTAATGTCATTCTTCCAGTGCTGTTTCATTATTTCAGGGCGGGCGTCACTGCTGGAGACATAGAAAACAAACAATGATTCAGGACAATGATTGCAATTGTGAGTCGACTTTGGGCAGAAGGGCAGCGAGATGAATTAGAAGCTCATGTTGCTTCAGAAATGAGGCCTTGGCCTCTCTTAAATTCCATAGTTGACTTCCCACCTCTTGACAACATCATCTTGGGTCAGCTTTCACATATGTCCTGAATACACCCAACTCTGGCTGGATATATTCCTGGAGATTTTATTGCATGAACTCCTGCCTCCAGCCACTTTGTCTTGCCTGCATTCACCTGTACTGTCAGTCTTCACCATGCACCACCTTCCTGTCCTAATTTGAAATGACTTTGTTACCTGATGGGATGATTCATCACTGTCGGTTAACAGCCTTCTCTTTGCCCGTGTTCAGTAATTTTATAACTACTGAATGACATTATTCAAATAACATTTAAAAATGCACAATTCCTTTAATGCCTCTTTTGGTCTGCTTGTAATCATGTCCTGGAGATTAATCTTTAATTCCTTCTGGAAGTTGGCAATCCTACCTCTGTTTCAGCAGATTGCTGTCCAATGTCCAGTCTTTGGCAAACTGCAGTTTTTTTCATCTAAATATTGACCTGCCTGAGGCCATGGCCTTCAACCTGACCAGCTTTACCACCTTCCCTGACAGCTGTCTCCAGTTTCACCTGACTGTTCATAACTCTGCTATGAGTTGACTTTTTTGACTTTCTACCTTTTATGATCCCAGTCAATGTTGCTAAAGGATGGAGAGATCTCAGAATGAAATCCTGGCACAAAAGACCATAACCTTTGCTTTTCTTTTAAGAAAATATGCATGAACAGAATCAGAAGACTGCCAATTAGCTTTTAAAACAGTTTGACTGTAATACAATACTCCTTTCCCTCCCTTATCTTCACAAATATACATAAATTCCCTTCTATCCACAGGCTGACCATGATTAGACGCTCTTCACTCTGAAAGCAAGTGTCAGATGCCATCCGTTCAAACTTCTGTGGACTTCTCCTTAAATCTCCCTAAGTGATTCGTACATCATGAGCCAACTTACTGAACTCTGGCTTCCACATGAGGGAATCCAAACTCCACTTTCAAGGAGACATGCTTTAGAAAATTCTTAAAAACAATGCTTTCCCCCAGTTGTCCCCAACAAGGATCCACTTCCAGGTTTTACCACTTTCTTTCAGTATTCCTTTGTTTGAAACTTTCAAGCTTTCGAATAAACTCAAGAGTTCCAACCACAAATTGCTTTACAGTAGCTTCAACTATCATTTCACATGCTGTAGTAAAATATCACAAAACTTATCACTTCCAATATCTTTAGTTTTTCACTAGGCAACTTAACAAATTGCTTCAATTTCAATTCTGACTTTAACTCCCCTGAACAGCATCCTGTTCCAGTTTATATCCAGTTTATGTTCCAATTCCTTTGGCTTCAGACTTCCTGGGATGTTTCTTTTCATTCTCTAATTTCCATAACTAGCTGCTCTTTAGTTTCTGGTGTGTTTTTTGCAGCTCCCTTGTCCTGCTTTTGCATCTTGTAGCGCTGTTTTCTCTCTCGCTTTTAAATTCCATCGGCTATGCATACGGCTGAAACACAGTCACAAGGTCTATGTCTCCTAAAGTGATGTGGAGTTGCCAGCATTGGACATGGGGTAAACACAATAAGAAGTCTCACAACACCAGGTTAATGTCCAACAAGTTTATTTGATAGTAAAAACCTGTTGGACTTTAACCAGGTGTTGTGAGACTTCTTACTGTGTCCTCTCATAAAGTGGCCTCTGGTTGCTAAGCAACATCTCATTCTTTCCCCAAGGTCTTGTTTACTTTTCCCATCATAAACTGTCTCCCAACACAATAGAAACGTAGTTTAAACAGAAACCAAAAATTCCCATACTTGCAGACATCTTTGTCTAACATGAATCTAACTAGAGGTTGTATCTTTTTCTACACAAACACTGAAGTAAAACCAATTGAATAAATACCATATTTCTAATATTTAACAATACAATTGCATGTCACTTAAAAATACCTCTACTTCCTGACACACCACAAAGGCAACCTAATCCCTCCAAAATATCACTGGCTCCCATCATACAAAAGACCTCATCCTTGCCCTTATTATCCCCAGCCTGGAATAAAAGAAAAATAATACGGATGCTGGAAATCTGAAGTAAGAAGAGAAAATGCTGGAAATGGTCAGGAGGTCTGGCTGGAAAGGATAAACAGTGTTAACATTTTGAGTTGAATATGACCTGTCAGAACTCTTCATTTCTGAAAAAATGTTAACTCTCTTTCCCGCTCTACAGATGCTGCTAAACCTGCGGAGAACTCCCAACACTTCTTGTTTTTACTCCCAGATCAGGCCATTCCAATTCTTGATTTCCCATCCTCCTAAAGTCATAAAAGATACTTTCAAGGTGTAATTCTTTCTTTCTAAGATGATCTGCAACAAAACGCACGGAAATAGTGCTTTCTGCTGTTTGCATTTCAAACGTGCAGTGTTGTGTTGAGGAACTGATCAGTAATATTGAAGTTCCTGTGTCAGCTGTATCTCGTTGCTAGCAACCTCCGTTCTGAGTCAGAAGGTTGTGATTTATAGTCATACACCAGCACATGAGCACAATCTAGACTGATGCTTCAGTGTGCTACTGAGGGGGTGTTGCGCTGTCAGAGTGCCATTTTTCAAGTGAAGCAATAATTATCTAGTCATTACCACATTGCTAATTGTGTGACCTTACTCTGTGCAAATTAGCCATTGAGTTAATTATGCTAAAAGAATGACCATACTTCAAAAATACCTCATTAAATATAATGAACTTTGGGATATTCAATGGTCATGAAAGATTCTATGTAAATGCAAACATGTATGTCTTTCTGTCTGAATGTTTGTCTTTATAGTGACCCATTTTGCAAAAAGTTTACAAATTTTAAAGATCGCGAGTTGCACCTGTTTGACTCACTGCACAGTGAATGTCGATCTGTATTTGCAGCAGAAAGATAAATGAGCATGTAGAGGAAAGACATCTGAAAACATACTTTGACAAGATTCAAAAGCCTATTTCAATACCAATAGGTACCCTCTACAAAGTCAGAGAGGGAGAAAAAGCCAGACTAAAATGAACTGAAAGGAAAATCCAGTGTGCAGATATGATGCATAAGAAATAGGGATCAGGGGCAGGATTCTTCAACTCCCCTCTGTCATTTAATAAGATCTCCGCTCATCTGACATGACCTTAATTCCACTTTCCTGCCTGCTCCTCTAACCCTTGACTTCCTTGTAAATAAAAAAATCCATCTACCTTGGCTTTGAACATATTCAATGACCCACCCTCCACTAGAATCTAGGGAAGAGAATTCCAAAGATTAGCAACCCTCCAAGAACATAAATTTCTACTCAATTCTATCTAAAATGGGAGACCTGTTATTTTGAAACTGCGCCCCACTGTTCTAGATCCCCCCATAAGGGGAAACATGCTCTCAGAATCTACGCTATTAATCCCCTTCAGAATCATATATGGTATAATGTCTGGGAGCACTAGCAATAGAATCACACAAAACTCATCAGAGGTATTGCCAAGTCTGTGAAAATAAACTTCTAATCCAAGCATGAACTCTTTCACATTTACTGCAACTGTCTTTGAGTACTCTAACTATGGTTAATCTGTTGCCAGTTTGCAACAGATTAACAGGATATTTTTAAAATCCAAATTTGAAAACAAGACTGTTTTATTGTTGCTATTGATCTTTTTGCTGTGACTGAATCACTGAATAGGTTAGATGGACTGCAATGGGATGATTTTGAAATTGGCTATTTTTATCTTGTTCCTGATTCAAGCACAACGCCCTTGGCAATGTGTGCTTGTCCAGACTAAACTGTGTTGAGGGTGTGGTGTGGCTCGCAAGTATCAAGTAATCAGTCGGACAAAGAGTATAATAACTGGGGCGAGGTCATCAAAAAATCCAGTATAATTAGAAAACTTATCATTTCATACCAAAGTAATATTGGTATTATGATGTGGCAACTGTAACTTCGACTATAATTTTTTTTCCTGACCAGCTATGCTAATAGCAGATACTGACTGCCTCAAAATACTAGTTCACAGGATATATGGGTGTCACTGGCAAGAGAGGCAGTCATTGCCCATCCCTAGTTGTCCTTGAGAAGGTGGTGGTGGGCATTCTTCTTGAACCACTGCATGCGTCAATGAAGGTGTTCCTATACTGCTGCTGTTAGGTAGGAGCTTATGGAATTTTGATCCATTTTAATAAATAAAGTTGCTGATTTGTCATTTCATATTATAACCTATTGACTAAATTTAATTGTAAAATTAGCTTCCCAAGCTGACTAACTGTTTTGGGTGACTTTGGACTCTTTTTGCACCCGTCTTTTGATGTGTCTGGAAGAAGGAAAGGTCATTAGAGTTCATGTGTTTACAGCTTATGCTTAGAGGACATTTATGTAAAGCCGCTCAGACCACAGGCGTCTGCATGAAGCAGCATTTTACACAGATGCTGTAGTAGTGTGAGACTATGGCCCAATAAGGAAATAGGAAGAACTAGCGTTGTATGTTTTCACAGATTGTATGTGACGCTCGATCTGTGACAGAGAGCGGGATCTTCTGATCCTGCTGAAGGGAATTAGCGAGACATGCAAGATTTTGGCAGGGCCTGAAGATCTTGCAGGTGAGCAAGGGAAAATCCTACCATGGCAGGGGTGGGGTGGGGGTGCTGAAAAATTTCCCTCCCCCCAATGTCTTTCAAAATTGAAACAAAAACTGGTAGAGAATGAATTAAACAGGGACTCAGTTTCCTGAGCCTTTCTTTTTAAAATAAGCATATAAAATTAATTAGTTGAGATTCTTTGCCAGGGTAACGAGTGTGGGCACAGTTACGACATTATTCCTAAGCAAATAATTCACAGATGTTCACTTCTCAACTTTAGTACTGAAGACTTTTCATGCTCAGGTGAGGTGCTGAAGAGTTGTTAATATGCCTTGAATGTAACTCCAATGTGATTTGAAACTTCTGGAGAAGTGTTGTACTACTGTAGGAAGGAGGTGACAACGGTGAAGTTGAACTCTCAAATTAGAGAGCATAAAATGTGGCCATAACAACAACACTTTGTACTTGTATAGTAACTTTAGCATAGTGAAACATCCCAATACCCTTCCCAAGGGTAATATCAAACCATATATTGGGGTTAATGCAGTAAACATTAAAGACTGTCATGGAGGACAAAAGAAAAGTAGAGAGGGAAAAAGATTTAGGGCTTCAGCAACTGAAAACATGGCTGCCAGTGGCAGAGCAGTCAAAATCTTGGAGACCTGTGGACTATTGTAGAATAGGTACACAGTAGGAATATCCAGAAAGTATGTCAATCCAACTGAGATTGCTTTAGGGATGAACAAAGGTTCAGCATATTGTACAACTGGCTGACTGTCATGTGGCACAATGCACACTAACAAGCACTTAGACTAAAAAGCTCCAGATAATATAGTGTTGTTTTCCACATTGGCTTAGAGGCCGGATACATTGTATGGTGTGAGACAGAGCCATGAAAGCCAAGAATCTTCTGGGTTTAATCAGGCCTGGAGCATTGTTTAAGAAATTGCTCTTGATCTCAGCCTGTGTGAGATGTGTTAAATGACACTATTGCGCCTGTACATTTATTGTCCCTTACTAAACTTCTCCATCTCCCTTCCTTTAAAAAACATCTTACTATCTACCACTGTGACAAAGCTTTAAATTAGTGGTACTAATGTTTCTTACCTGGTGTGATGTATTTTTTTCACATACATTAAGCTGCTGAAACCATGATTCCCCAAACTTTTCCCGTCATGGAATTTTTTTGATCTCCCAAAAGTAAACCCTGAGAAACATGCTTATTATGTTGAAAAGTTAAACCAGAAAAAGCTGATTGTTTTTCTGCAATAGGTGAAACGTACAAAACTAAATTTGTCACAGTCTTTTCTATTTCCTTTATGTATACACTTACTAGAATAAAAAAGTTCTCGTATTCAACTGTGTACGGAAGTCTTATCTTTTTGTCATTTTTAATGGAGGAGTAATGCTGCTTCTTTTGCTCACAAATTCACTTAATATTAGGAGAGTTGGGTTCTCCTATCAGACATTCACACATTCTTTCATCTCTCTCTCACACACACTCTCAGCTCTCTCCCTCTCTCAAAGACACTCACTCAGCTCGCACACACACACTTTCTCCCACATTCTCATACACACTGTCTCACCTCTCTCTCACACACATTGCACACACTTTTTCATCCTCTCCCTCACACACACACTCATTCTCTCACTCTCTGTCTTTCATCTCTCTCTTATACCCACACTCAAATCTCTGTCATACGTACTCTCTCACCTCACCCTCACACATACACTCTCAGTGCTCTCTCTCTCTCATGTGCACATAAAACATGTGCACAGGTCCCTTTGTACTTTGCTCCATAACTGCTTCCCCTCTTCGCCCCAGGGCCACTACCTCTCTTATTTCATGGCTAATTCCCCTCCTATTCCTATGCCTGCTGCCTCCCTCGCTCCATGACCACTTCCCCTCTCTTCTCAGGGCCACTTCTTCTCCTGTCCCATGGCTGCTTCCCCTCCTTTCCAAGGGCCACTTCCCCTCCTGCCCCAAGACCCCTACCTCACTCTGCTATCCACTTGCTTTTGTTATGCCACCCGCTGTCCATTGCTCCCATAGCTTTGGGACTTTGAATGCTCACTTTGCTTCAGTTTCCAGCTTGTTGAACCAGAGGCTAATTCTCAGTGCATTGGCTATTGATGGGCTGTCTAATGCATCTATTGGTGACTGATAAAGGGTGAAAATCACCTCTGTCTGGTCACATCGGAAGAACTACTTCCTTCAAATTTACAACAGCCAGACCTATCCCATACCCTACAAATGTCACCTCTGGAGCCCCAGTGTTCCACGGAACTCAGTTTGGGAAACATGGCCTAGGCCATTAGCTATGGAATCCCAATCCTAAACCTCTGCCTTCCATTCACCTGCCACACAAGAACATAAGAAATAAAAACAAGAATTGGCCTCCAGGCTCGTTAAGCCTGCCCCACCATTCAATACAATCATGGCTGATTTATGTGGGCCTCAGCTCCTTTTCTGTGCCATTTCCCCACAGCCTTCTATTCCTCAATCTATCAAACATTTATCACCTCCATTTTAAATATTTCTAATGATCCAGCCCTCTCCTGGGGAAGGGAGTTCCAAAGATTCAGCACCCACCATACCATCTACTTGCTAAGCCCCCTCAGGTACATGTCTATTTGAATAAGTTCACTTCTTGTTCTTCTAAACTCCAAGGAATACAGACCCAGACTATTTAGTCTCTCTTGGTAGGATAATCTTCTCATCCCAGGAATTGGCTTGGTGAATCTCCTTTAGACAGCCACCAGTGTTACTATATTCTTTTTTCACTTAAGGGGACCAAAACCATATGCAACATTCCACATGAGATCTCACCAACATCTTGTACAATTACGACAAAACCTCCCTATTTCTAAAACTCCAACCTCTTTGTAATAAAGACCAAAATGCCATTAGTCATAACTATTTGTTGGACTTGCTAGCTTTTTGTGATTCACGCACAAGAACACCTAGATCGCTCTGTACTTCATTCACCTGCAGTCTCTCTCCTTATAATAATAATCTGCCTTTTGATTCTTCCAACAAAGTGCATGACTTCACACTTCCTCATATTAAACTCCATTTGCCAGGTTTTCACCCAGTTACCCAATCTATCTATCCCCTTGCAAAATTAGAATATCACCATCACACCATGCCCTTCCACCAATTTTCCTATCATTGGCAAATTTGGAAAACTTACATTCTGTTCCTTTCTCTAGGTCATTAACATAAGTAATGAATAATTGTGAGTCAAGAACTGATCCCTGCAGTACTCCATTAGTTGCATCTTTCCACTCTATGAAGGACTCATTTATTCCAACTTTGTTTTCTATGTGACAGCCAGTTTTCAATCCATGCTAACATACTTTTTCCAATTCCATAGGCGTTGCCTTTATGCACCAGCCTCTTATGTGGCACTTTGTCAGATGTTTTTTGGAAATCTAAATATACCACATTTATAGGCTCTGCTCTGTCTACAATCCCTGTTACATCCTCAGAAGAATTCAAGCAAATTTGTCAAGCATGCTTCTTAAAACCTATTTCTTTGGCGAAGCTTTTGGCCAATTATCTGAACATCTCATGTGTGACGTCATGCTATATTTTGTTTGATAATACTCCTGTGAAGCTCCTTGGATGTGTGCTTCATAAATACAAGGTATGGTAAAGAGTTGAGGACAATAAATCTGTTTACACTGAAAGAGTAGTCCCAGTCCACATCATATAATGGAAACTGATAAATGACAGTGCCTATGCAAGGAGTAGCTGGATAAATGTAAGTTTTTGCATGTTACAATGAGTTCCATTAATATGCAGAACTTGAAATGATTTTCATTAGCAGAGCAAATTTGTAGGGAAATGACAGATGCAAAAACTTGAGAATAGTGCTAATGGGGCACTTTAATTATTCTTTTATAAATTAGGATAGCAACAGTTGTGATAACAATATCATTTTTTTTTAATATTTTCCCAATACCAGAGTGATATAATGTAAAACAGATTTCTATGTGTGTGTAAACCTTGAAGATACGCTGGAATTTACTTTATTGATACGAAAGACTTCTGTTAATGCATGCATCTTATAATATAATTTATATAAGTATAATAAATAATGCAAGATGAATTGAGAAAATGATACCATCTTTTAGAGTTATGATAATTTTTCCATCAAGTTGGAAGTTGGAATATGAAACTATCATATTTTTCAATATTTTCCCACCACCGTGCTATGATGTGAAATGGGCTTGTTTATATATGGATGTGAGTGATTTACTTATTCTAAAGACAGCTTGCAAGATTAAAACATCAAAAGGGTTAAGTGTGAAAGCAAGTAGTTTGGATTGGAATTGGGAACAGTGAGCTGTATGAGTCAAAATTTGCCTTAGAAGATAAGGAGGGTGACTTGAAGTTTAACTGTTGTAAATGAATAAAGCAAGGTATTAAATTTGCTTTAATGCAAAATCCATAAAAAAAAGCATGGAATATCTGGGAAAAGGAACTTCCAAAGAGATGTAAGAACACTAGTTTTAAAAATGAAAACACATTTAAAGAGAGATTGAAGGCTAGATTGGGGATATGGTCATGTGATCCAAAAGAGCATATGGATTGGAGCAGACCTGTGAAGAAGGAAGTTTGGAGCCAATCTTTGAGAAGACCAATGTTGTGTCTGCAAGGTTTTGGTACAAATTTTGGCTATTCAGCATTGAATGAGAGATGGATAATCCTGTCTGAACTTCCCTTGTAACAAATGCTAAAATTACCGGATTTTTTTATGGATTAAAATCAATGAGGATTGTTGCTTCAAAGGGGTGTTTATGTCTGATTTTAATGAAGCAGAAACATTTTGGGAAATGTTTGTAGAACTACTATTAACTGTGTAAATGTAAACTTGCATGTTTAAGTTTTTTTTCAATAAATGTTTAAATTTAGGATTTAAAATCTCCCAGAATGGTTTAAAATCTGTACTCCTGACCTCAGTGCAGATATCTTCCCATTATGAAATACTGTTAGAGCCCTAGACCAGAATCCCAAATTGCATTAGGAAGCCAGGCTAGACCCCAACATTTTTTTCTATTTTGGTATAAATGTGGGGATAAGATACTTCACTCCAGGACTAATTCCACTGACAAATTAGGGACCATTTGCAGAAGAACAAACTTTATTTAATAATACAATTTAAATATAACTCTAACAAAAAGGATTTTAACTCTTAGCAATTGAACAATAGTAAAAAAAAAGGCATCAACTCCAGTTTCTAACTTACCACTGTTTCAATAAGCAAGATTCTCTTACAGACTTAAAATTGCATTTTAAGCATAATTAGCAACTATATTTATATTTGCTACAAGGGGTAAAGATAGTTGGAGATGGATTTTAAGTTTCAGAGCAGCTTGCAGATCTCTGTCTTTAAACAAACCTAATTCCTCCCATTAACTATACTATTGCATGATTCTCTCAATCAAATTATTCAAAAACCCCATGGGAAATCTTCATCTATAAGCAAAAATCCATTAGCTCTGTCCTATGTAAACAGTAAACATTAAAATGAGCCATTATTCTCCTCTCCAGCTTTTGAGCTATATTCCTGTTAAGAGCCACTGACTCTACAAAAAAACTGAATTTTAAAACATTCCCTTTTAACATAAAAAATACATATATCTATAGCAACTACTATCTTCACAATACAAATTGCAAATCATTGTGATAGCTTGTCCCAAGTTTCTCTTTGGAATTTGGGAAACCCTAGAATTACTACTTATGTATCACAGCACAGTATAAAGGACAGAAAAGAAAAGAGCTTATAAGAGAATTCTCTTGATCAATATGTTTCTATCCCAATGAGGTGGGAAGCAGTGATGATCTGGTTGTGGAGAGAGAGCTTGACAAGTAGATCAAGTATCTTTATGGGAACATTTAAAGAACAGTGATCATGGTATTATAGGATTTAGGTTAGCTTTGGAAAAAGACAAGAAGTAACTGAGAATGGAAATGTTCAATTGGAGAAGGGCCAATTCCACGTGGGGTGAGATTGGATTTAGCTCAACTAAATTGGAATCAAAAAAATGACAAACAAAATTGCAATAGACGAATGAGTAACCATTAAAAAGGAGATAATTTGGGTATAATCCCATGGGGAAGAAGGATAGGACAGCCAAAGCCCATGTTCTGTATGATGAAAATGAGTAAAGTGAAACAGGAAAAGGGAATGAAGAACAGATGTCAGATTGATAATGTAAATGAGAACGAGGGTGAAAATAGAAGGTTCAGAGGAGAAGTGAAAAACAATACAACAGATATGAAAGAAAGTCATTTGTGCAATATAATTGTTATTCATTAGGTTCTTGTGTCCTTGGTTAACATTACCAGTTTCAACTTGATGGGCTTCAGTTCCTGCCGGTTGAAGTATGTTAGCACGCTTGGTTCATACATGCCATATGGCATTTTTAACATTTCTCTTGTACATCATTTTACTTCCTTTAATTTCTAGTTTCTTATCCTCTTCATCTTCCAATTAAGATAAGGCAATCATTTATGCACAAGCTGCCAGATTACTTCATGGAACAGAGAGAGGAGAGTGATAGGTTTCTTTGGAACCTCTCTGGTTCCACCACAGTAACTTTATTGGGAATACAGTTTGTATGTATTCATAGGATTTCTGCACACTTCTAATGCAGAATGCCAGAAGTTGCTTCCCCATCCTGAGAAACCCAAGCTCCATCCTACGCATCTCGGCCATGGTTTCTGTTTTTCTGAAAGCAGCATTTAGAGCAGGAATGGCACGGCCTATTCTTTCTCCTCACATCAATAACTTACATTGATGTGACATTTTTATCATTGACAGGAGTGTTTGAAACAAAAGTTTGACACACAGCTGCAGAAGATGAGATTAGGTCAGGTGACCAAAAGCTTGGTCAAAGAGACAAGTTTTAAAGAGCATAGTAAAGAGAGGTGGCAAGGCAGAGAGCTTTAGGGAAGGAGCAACACCATCGTGGAGCTAAGGAAATCAGGAATGTGTGAGAGACGAGAATTGGAGAAGCATTCAACATGGAACACTACAGCGCAAACAGGCCCTTCGGCCCACAAGTTGCGCCGATCATATCCATACCAAACAGGCCTATATATAACTCTCAATCCCACTAAATCCCATGTACTCATCCAGAAGTCTCTTAAAAGACCTCAGCAAATTTGCCTCTACCACCACCGATGGCAGCCGATTCCACTCAGTCACCATCCTCTGAGTGAAAAACGTACCCCTGACATTCAGAACTGAAAGAGATGCTAGGCCAAAAGAGGATTCATTGACAGGGAGAATGAAGGCCATGGAGACTTTTGAAAAGAAGGAGACAAATCTTAAAATTGAGGTGTTTTTGGCTTCAGAGCCAATGTCAGTCAGTGAGCACTGGGGTAGGACTTGAAATGACTTAGGATATGGATAGCAAAGTTTTGGATGACCTCAAGTTTAAAGAGGATGCATATGATGAGAGGTCAGCCTCGAGAAAATTAGAATATTCATCCCATCCATGTGACACCGGTTAGTAAGGCAGGCAGCTAAGGTGTCTGATAAATCAGTAGGAAGTGTGCAAAAGCAGTTCAGGGTCACCAGATTTCCTTCATACTTGGGATCTGTCCCAACAGTACTGGGAGCTTGCCCACGTGTGAATTGTGCCAGTCTGCAGCACAATACCCTGGACAACTGCCATCTTGAGTAACTTAATAATATTCAGCTCTTTTGACTAATTATAAAGTTCTTCACAGACCGGATAAAATAACCAAATGGACCGGATTTGGCCTGGGGTGGGGAGGGGGAATGGTTGGTCAGGGGTCACGGGTGGGCGGGGGTGGTGGAAAGTCCTTGAGTTATGGACCCCCTGGCTTACAGTATGCCATAAAACAATCAAAGGAATTGATCTTTATCAGATTACCTCAAGTGAGCAGGGCTTGGTTACTTCAGCCTCCTACCGTTTAATACTTGAATTCTTACAGTGCAAAGCACAGCATTTATTGTCGTCTGTTAAAGATGGGGGCCAGACATTCGAAACATTTATCAAACCCAGTATCATCTGGAGATAGTTTCACGGAAACAGATTGTGACTTTATGGGCAGGATGGGGCATGTTAAAGGAAATGTCACACATTTGTTTTCAATAGTTTTGAAGGCAGCTGGAGACTTAACCCAGAATGATGACTGTAATTATCAATTACCATATAAATTTTTTTATTTATATCTAATTACAGACTACATCGTAAAAACCAACATAAAAGTTTTCCTTTTTTTAAAGAAAAGTATATATATTTAAATGAATCAAACCCAGTTGTTAGAGGGAGAAAAAGTACCAGTTCTGCTCCCAATAGCTGCTGTGTAAACCAAAAGTTTGATTTTAATCGAGTTTATGTCTGTCTTTTCGTGCGAAATATATTTTTAAAATCCATGGGGAAAGTCATTGGAGGTTTCTTTATTAAATAAATTTAGAGTTGAAATATATGACTGACTTAAAATAGATACTTTGACAGGAAATTGTAAGGGAAACAAGACATTAGTCTTCATAAATGCTGTAACTAGTGTGGACTTGGTTAATCTGTGCAGATGAAAGTTCTCTTTCATTCAGTTTAATTTCTCCCTGGCCTTGGTAGCAGACTAATGTTCCCCTATTTGTTTATTGAGTGTATGAAGTGAGTGTGTACCCATGTACAAGATGCCTATCTATTGCATGAATCAGCAATGCCGGTGATAAATCCTAAAATGCCAGGTGAATAGCACAAAAAGTGGAGACCTGACTCCAGGGAAATTTTCTTCCTGCAGTACTTGGGGTGTCATGTTCATTGTATCCACTGGAGAAATAAAAATAAAATGAACTTGCACTCACATAAGTTCTTTCACAATCTCACAACATCCCAAAGTATTTTTAAAGTTGTAATGTAGAGAAATGTGGCAGCTAGTTTGCACATAGAGAAATCCAAGGAGGTGTAATAGACAGGCATCTTATACCATGAGTAGAGATGTCCCACAAACAACAGTGTGATAATGACCAGATTTCTTTAAAAAATAGCACTATTGGTTGAGGGATAATTGTTGGTCAGGACACAGTAGGGAACTGCCCTATTTTTTTCATGTCCATCTGAGAGGGAAGATGGGTTCTCAGATCAACTTGTATCTGAATAGACAACACATCCAACAGTGCACTAACCCTTCATCTGGCACTGGAAGTTTGGGCTGTTCGGTAGGCTCACTGGCTAGGCCAGCATTTATTGCCCATCCCTAATTGCCCTTGAGAAGGTGGTGGTGAGTTTTCTTCTTGAAACACTTTAGTCCCTAAAATGTAGATACACCCATAGTGCTGCTAGAGAGGGAGTTTAAGGATTTTGACTCAGTGAAGGAATGGTGATATGTTTCCCAGTCAGGAGGCTGAGTGACTTAGAGGGGAACCTGCAGGTGGTGGTGTTCCCATGTGTCTCCTGCCCTTGTCCTTCTAGATGGCAGTAATTGTGGGTTTGGAAGTTGCTGCTTAAGGTAGCTTGGTAAGTTCCTGCAGTGCGTATTGTAAATGACACATACTGCTCCCACTATTTAGTGGTGAAAAGAGTGAATGTTTATGGAAGGATTGGTTTTAAGCTTTCTGCTTTGACCTGGTATGGTATTTGAACCCTCAGGCTTCTTGGTGAGATGCTAAGGTGTTGCCAACTCAGCCTGGATTCACACAGTGGGGATAGAGGTCTATGTGGAATCCAACCATTTTCTTTATTCCTCAGAGTTCAAGTCCCATATCCACAGAGTGCAGCACTCCACTCTTGGACTGATTAGATGTTTTTCCAACTTTGTGCTGCTGCTTTAGGATTTCCAGACCATCATTGATCATGTCTCTTGTTGTAGCTCATTTCATCTGGATCTCATTGTTGGGTTTAACTTTACTGTTTACCACAGAACAAAGGCAGTTGAATTTGTCCACTGCTACCGTGTCAGAGCTTCCAATTTTGGCTTTAACATTGCCATTTACAACCACAGTGTTGGTCTTTTCTTCTTTAGATTCACTGTGCCTTTTGACTAGATTTGCCACAGTCTCAAGTTCTTCCTTTGTTCTGGCTCTGAATGTGTGTCTTCTGTATACCATAAATTCCACAAGCTACCACCTCCAATGATGTAGCCACAGCCCCTTGGTGATTCTTCCCACATCACCCTCAACATCCTCTCCAACAGCATTAGACAATGTGACTGACAAAAGATGCCCCCTTCCGACTCCTTTCTCAAACTGGAATTGGTTTGTGTGCCAATCACCAACTCTGATGATTTCTGAAGCATTTCTGTATATTCTCTCGTATTAGCCACATTAGATGTTTCGGTACAACAAATCTGTAAATATCTAAGCATTTACAGTCCTTAAGTTCTGCAGGGACAGTTAAGAACACATCTAAAGAAGAAAAAAAGCAGTCAGGAATATACTTGACTTCTCAATATTCTTGAAAACTTTCCTTGATTGTAACTCCTGAATATCAAGTTGATAGAAAATATAAGTGTTCCTTTTTTTATTCATGGGATCAGGACTTCAGGCAAATCTGCATTTATTTCATACATCTAATTACCCTTCAGAAGATAGCGGTGAGACATTTCCTTGAATACAACTGAGAGCTTATTAGGCTATTTCAGGGGGCAGTTAGGAGTCAGCCCCTGTAGGAAAAGTATGTGCTGCACCAGGTAAGGATGACTGATTTTCTTTCCTAAAAGACTTTGGAAAACATATAAGTTTTTGTATAATCTAGTTGCTTTGTGGTTATTATTATTGATACTGGCTTTTTATTACAGCAGCAATTTGTATTTATCCAGTACATTTGAGGTAATAAAATGACCCCTTTTAGGCTGTTGATATTCCTTGTGATATTGCAAATGAAATGAATCGATATTTTAGCCAGTTTGAAAATGATGACTTTAAGGAACATGTGATTCTGCAACAGGCTTCACTTCATGAATTAAAAGGATCTTGTGTTACCATTGATAACTGGGAGATAGAAGAGCAATGCAAATGAGTGAATCCATGGAAAACACGCAGCGAAGATCAGATCGGTGGAAAGATTCTTTGGAGTGTGCCCATCAGTTGGCAGTTCCTTTTGATCTGTCCTTTCAGAAATCGTTTGGTTCACATACTATTCTTTGTACTCAAGGGGCATTAGATGATTATTGGAACACAAACAATATGCATGGGTATGGGGGAAAGGCAGGAGAATGGCACCAAGTCATGCTGCACACATGGAGACCTGATGCAAACACAAAAGGCCAAATGGCCTCATTCTATGCTGCAACAATTCTGTGATTCTGAAATCCTGTTAAATGGCTGTAATTAAAAGTGCTGTCCTTTTAAGATGCCTCACCTGAGTATTGTTGTTTCAGAAAAGCAGACTTTTTAAGGGCACAGAGATTATTGAACTGGGCAGATCCCTCTTGATAAAATCTGAAAAAATTATTTGAATAATTTTGACAAAAGTAAATTGGGTTATGAATAATGAAAATCACCCCATCTCAGTATCACTGTTAACTCCTTTCAGAGAAAAGACTACAATCCCTCAAATGCAGGACAAGTCTGTTCCTGAATTCATTTGTGCCCTTTTCTATAAGAACATTGAAGAGGAGTTTGACGTATGGGTAAGAATTCAGGGCAGATTCCCCTCAATTATTTTAATGTCTTGTATTAGTTTTTAATAAAATTATATCTTTGTATGAGATAATTTTATTCCTTTTTTGTTATTCATAAATTTATAGATTTTTAATGAATGAGTTATGTTGTCAAAACAAATTTCCATGTGGATAATAATGAATTGAATTGAGTATTGAATTGAAAGCACCCCAGTGCTCTTCTTAGGAGTGTTGTAAAGCAAAATCTGACACCAGCTACATCAGGGGTTATGAGGGCAAATGGCCAAAAACTTGATTTTAAGAAATATCAGAATTAGGATTGGGAGAAGGCCGTGTTGCCCCTGAGCCTGCTGCACTATTTAGTAAGATCATGGCTGATCCTTGATCTCAACCCACCTTTCCCATCCGATCACCATATCCTTTGATTCCCTTGAGTCTGAAATCTGTTGATCTCAGCCTTGAATATGCTCATTGAATATTCTCTGGAGTGGAGAATTCCAAGAATTCATTACCCTCTGCCTCCCATTCATTGACTCTGTCTACATTTCCTGCTGCCTCGGAAGAGTAGCCAGCATAATCGAGGATCCCACACATCCAGGAAATACTCTTTTGCACCTTCTTCCATCAGGAAAAAGATACAAAAGTCTTAGGTCACGTACCAACTGACTCAAGAACAGCTTCTTCACTGCTGCCACCAGATTCAATTTAACAACAACTTGTATTTCAAAAAGACCTTAAACATAAAGTCTTCTACAAAGATCTAAAAGGAGGAGATACTGGGTTCTCGAGTAACATTGAGTTAGACAAGTCCCCAGGGCCTGATGGGATATATCCCAGAATAATGAGAGAGACAAGGGAGGAAATTGCTGGGGCCTTGAGAGAAATCTTTGTATCCTCATTGGCTACAGGGGAGGTCCCAGAAGGCTGGAGAATAGCCAATATTGCTCCTTTGTTTAAGAAGGGTAGCAAGAATAATCCAGGTGATTACAGACCTGTGAGCCTTACATCGGTGATAGGGAAATTATTGGAGAAGATTTTTCGAGACAGGATTTATTCCCATTTGGAAATAAGTGGATGTATTAGTGAGAGGCAACTTGGTTTTGTGAAAGGGAGGTCATGCCTCACAAATTTGATTGAGTTTTCCGAGGAAGTGACAAAGATAATTGATGAAGGTAGGGCAGTGGATGTTGTCTACATGAACTTCAGTAAGGTCTTTGACAAGATCCCTCATGACAGACTGGTGCAGAAGGTGAAGTCTCATGGGATTAGGAGTGAGCTAGCAAGGTGGATACAAAACTGGCTCGGTTAAAGAAGAGAGAAGGAGGCAGTGAAAGAGTGTGTTTCTGAAAAGAGGGCTCCTCAGGTGTTAGTGCTAGGACCTTTGATGTTTGTAATATATATAAATGATTTGGAGGAAGATGTAACTGGTTTGATTAGTAAGTTTGCAGATAACACAATAATTGATGGATTTGCAGTTAGTGATGAGGACCATCAGAGGATACAGCAGGATATAAATCATTTGGAGAATTGGACGAATTTTCAAAAAGGCATTAAATGTAAAATCTACGAAGATTGAAAAGGAGAAGGTATTGGGGGTCTCGAGAAACATTAAGGTAGACAAGTCCCCAGGGCCGATAGGATATACCCCAGAATACTGAGAGAGGCAAGGGAGGAAATTGCTGCATAGATGGAGTTTAATCTGGACAAATGTGAGGTAATGTATTTTGGAAGATCTAATACAGATAGAAAATGTACAATAAATGGCAGAACCCTTAAGAATATTGATAGGCAAAGGGATCTGGGTGTGGAGGTACACAGATCACTGAAAGTGGCAATGCAGGTGGAGAAGGTAGTCAAGAAAGCATACAGCATGCTTACCTTCATCGGCCAGGGTACTGAGTTTAAAAATTGACAAGTCATGTTTCAGGTTTATAGAACCTTAGTTAGGCTGCACTTGGAATATAGTGTTCAAGGATGTGGAGGCTTTGGAGTGAAAAGATTTACCAAGATGTTGCCTAGTATGAAAGGCATTAGCTACGAAGAGAGATTGGAAAAACTTGATTTGTTCTCACTGGACCGACGGAGGTTGAGGGGAGACCTGATAGAAGTCTACAAGATTATGAAAGGCATGGACAGAATGGATAGTCAGAAGCTTTTTGCCAGGATGAAAGAGTAAATTACTAGGAGGCATCGATTTAAGCCGTGAGGGGCAAGGTTTAAAGGAGGTGTACAAAGCAGATTTTTTACATTGAGAGTAATAGTTACTTGGAACTCGTTGCCGGGGAGGTAGTGGAAGCAGATATGGTAGTGACTTTTAAGGAGCATCTTGATAAGTACATGAATACGATGGGATTAGAGGGATATGGTCTGCAGAAGGGTAACGGGTTTTAGTTAAGTCAGGCAGCATGGTCAGTGCAGGCTTGGAGGGCCAAAGGGCCTGTTCCTGTGCTGTAATTTTCTTTGTTCTTTGTTTTTTTGTCCTTCACAGAGACCTTGTAAAGCAAAATTTGATCATGTGTCACATGAGGAATTTTAGGGCACGTGATCAAAAATCCTGATCGTAGAGATTTTAAGGATTGTCTTAAAGGAGAACAGAAAACTAAAGGTGTTTTAGATATAGGAATGACTTAATGAGCAAATAAATTTATATTTCATTGAAAACATTGCCCTTTCTCATTTTAGTTTCTGTTAATTTTGTGGATGCACAATACTGAGCATTGTCTCTTCAGGTTTCCCTGAGTGCAGGCAGGTTCCAAATTTTGTGACACATCAGGTTTATGAATTATTTGTAATCAATGTGTGCCTGATTGATTTTGCTTCCAACCTAGGCCGTGAAATGGTTGATAGAGTGATAAACAGGTCAAAATCTAAACATCTGTCTGGGTTCTTTGGAGTGCTTCCTGCATTACAGGAGCTTCCCAATCTTCCTCAAACAGTACCTTCCAAATCCATGGTCACTACCATCTATAAGGACAAAGGCAACAGATACTGCAGAACACTGCCATCTAGCCACTCCAAATCACTTACCATCCAGACTTCATAGAATCCCTACAGTGCAAACGGAGGTGATTCAGTCCATTGAGTTTGCACTGACCACAATCCCCTGGAGGCCCTCTCCCCATAATCCCATGCATTTACCTTACCTAATTCCCCCGACACTAAGCGGCAGTTTAGTGTGACCAATTCACCTAACCCACACATCTTTGAGCTGTGGGAGGAACCTAGGATACCCGGAGAAAAGCTATGCAGACACAGGTAGAATGTGCAAACTCCGCAGAGACAGTGACCCAAGCTGGGCATCAAACCTGGGTCCCTAGTGTTGTGAGGCAATAGTACTAACCACCGTACTGCCCTTGGAAGTATATTGTTGTTCTTTCACTGTTGCAATGATGTCAAGATTGGTGACATAATGGACGGTGAAGAAAGTTATCTCTGATTGCAACAGGATCTCGATCAATTGGGCCAGTGAACTGACGAATGGCAGATGGAGTTTAATTTAGATAAAGGCAGCTGACGCATTTTGGTAGCTTGAATCAGGGCAGAACTTAGTTAATACTGGGGTGTTGGGGAGAGTTACAGTACAAAGAGATCTAGAGTACATGTTCATAGCTCCTTGAAAGTGGACTTATAAGTGGACATTTTTCTGAAGAAGGTATTCAGCGTGCTTGGTTTCATTGGTCAGAACATTGAATACAGGAGTTGGGGACATCTTGTTGAAGTTATACAAGTCATTGGTAAGGCCATACTTGGAATACTTTGTACAGTTCTGATCACCGTATTATAGAAAGGTTATTATTAAATTAGAAAGAGTGCAGAAGAGATTTACTAGGATGCTACCGGGACTTGATGTTTTGAGTTATAAGGAGAGATTGAATTGACTAGGATTTTTTTCTCTGCAGCATAGAAGGATGAGGAGTGATCTTAAAGAGGTCTATAAAATAATGCGAGGCATAGATCAGGTGGCTAGTCAATATCTTTTCCCAAATGAGAGAGTATACGTTTAAGGTGAGAGGGGAGAGATACAAAAGGGTCCAGAAGGGCAATTTTTTCACAGAGTGTGTGGTGGTGTCTGGAACAAGCTGCCAGAGGCAGTAATAGAGGCAGGTATAATTTTGCCTTTTAAAAAGCATTCTGACAGTTACATGAGTAAGATAGATATAGAGAGATATGGGCCAAATGTGGACAATTGGGGCTGGCTTAGGGTTTTAAAAAAAAGTACATGGGCAAGTTGGGCTGAAAGGCCTGTTTCCATGCTGTAATCCTCTATGACTCTATGTTGCTAGGTCAAAATCCTGGAACACCTTCCCTAGCAGCATTGTGGGTGTATCGACACCTCAGGGACTGCAGCAGATCACCATTATCTTCTCAAAGGCAATTAGAAATGGGCAATAAATATTGCTCTAGCCAGCATGCCATAGATTAGTAAAAGAAAGCAATTGTCTGCTAAAGAGCTGGGATTTTGCTAGCTCTTCAGCAGAAGATTAGCTGCTGGGATGCAGTCATGTAAATCCAGTAGAATGCATTCTCAGAAGAGATTGAGCAACTGAAAGGCAAGATGCCATTGTGCAGTCTGAATTGGAGCGACTGTTGAACAGAAATAAAAGGCTGTATCCTCGGAAGAAAGGATCAGAATTCATTGTGGGATTTGTCTTGCTTGCCATTTATTGTATGGTTTGAGGTGTGTTCAACAATTTGCTAGCTAATTCATGTTTACCTTATGTTAATTCTGGATGTTAGATTTTTAGATTGTTTGCATTATTGATCCTTATAGAGTAAAATTTCATTTGTTGGTTTAAAACCATGAAATACTTTGGCTTTATGTTGTCAACCAGTCACTGTGATTTCAACTTTCATATACTTAAACAAAAAAAGTTACTGTTCCCGAACACCTGGGAACACCAGTACGCTTTTGTCTATATAATATGCAAGAAACAATACATTTCACTTTATATTAATATATGTGCCAATAATAAATCAAATCAAGACCATAACAAATTTAAAACAACGATAAACTTTCTAAAAGTGCGCATTGCTGGACTGCGAGCAATACAGTCAGTGAGCATAGGTGTGATGTGGGGATGGGATTTTGTGAGTTATAGTTTTACCCTAATGAGTGCAACACTGCGTATTTATAATAAATGTGAAATTCTAATCTATGTCCACATGTGATATGAATCAAATCCACATGTGTAATACAGAAACTTGGTTTCTCAGCTTAAGGGCCTGATCGAATTTTCCCCACAGATTTTTGACTTGAAAAGCATCCTTCCAGTGGGAAACACACCGCCAGAAAGACATATTGATAACTTGTTCTAGCCATTTAAACCTTAATGGCTGGAACATCATAGATAACATGTGTTTGAGTTCCTGACATCCTCTCCCAACAGGTGAAAGCTCTTGTCAAGAGAATCATTTCATAAAATCAGTCTAACTTGTTATTTAATGTGTTTAAATTAAGCTGCTGGATTCAAGTATTTTCTCAGTCCACATTAGCATTCCCGCAAAGTGATCTGTTCAGTGATATATATAACCCAAAGTTAGAAATGTGAAAACCTTGCACCTATTTTATAGACATAAAATGGATACTTAAGCATCTGATATGGCAGGCAGTCATTCTGTGATGGATGTGTCCTGCCTGTGTGATTGGTAAAGGTGCCTGTATTAGCAATCGGAACCATTGTGTGAAATAGCCATGCTGCTATCAATGGACTAATTGACACCAAACTACTAATGCACCTTAAAAGGATGGCTGAAGACTTCTTCTGGAAAGGTATGCTTCACTTTTAATTCACTGATTACGAAGATGAAGGATTGTACCTCATGGCTCCATATTTAAATTTGTGGCCTGCCATTGGCCTTGGGATGTTTTATGATATTGAAGATGTTTAAATAATTATAAATTTAAGTTGTTGATATAACTTAGCTGAGAAAGACAGCAATATGATGTTCCTAACTCACCATTTCAACTCAGACATTAGCCCATTTGCGTGGAAGGTGTTGATGCGTCCTTTGAAGCACTGGGCAGCTGAATGTCAATTTGCTATCTGAAGCATTGGTTCATTGGTATTGCAGCATTCTGTTCTGGCTTTCAACATTTTCCAACATAGCATGATCTACTTTTTTGAAGTTTGGAGCCTCTGCGATAGTGTCAAGAATTAGGTATTCCATCCTAGACAACATTTTACTGTCAAAATCTAGATGCAGAGGTTGAGAATGAAAGCATAAAAGCAGTGAACTTAACCTAATACAAGAGCTTACCCATAGCTGCAATCTTTATGTACTTGAATGTGTATGACATTAAATTTCTATTTGTAAGAGACTTGGTTAATATCCGAGGGCAATAACATTCAGACAAATTATGAAAACCTTGCTGAAGAGAATCTATGCCAGCAGTTCAGCTTGAGTAAATATAGTGCATGTTAACAGAGCACCATGGTACTATTAGAGGCAGGTATTCTGTAATCTTTGCAACTACCATGCCATTTTCTGTTGCATTTTTGGAGCTGAGTTCTTCTCTGTAAAGCCCAGCTGCCATGTTATTGCGACTTTGGGGGAGCAATTAGAGCAATTTTTAATTAGAACAAATTGTAAATTTGCAAACTTTTAAAGGTAATTTTACGGCCCTGCATATTTGTTAGAATACTCCCCCAGTGGCTCTCCGTTCATTCGAAACATCTGGAGCTGGCAAACAGGCAGTAAATCTGAACACCCGTTTCCTTCAACGCTGATCTAACAAAATGCTTGCCTCAACTAAAGAGGTCAAAGTTTGCGAAAGCAGATGTACTCCAGTAGTAGCAATGCGAGTTGCAGATGCAGACACCACCACTGGTTAATATTCCAGTTATTTACACAGGATCTCACACTGTGACTGACTCAGAGACTACTAAAGAACTGTTACTTTTTTAATTTTGTCCACCATGTGCGCTTTTGAGGCATTTTATCAGCAATAGAGTCATAAGATCTTGCAGCACAGAGGAAGGCCATTTAGAGTTTGGCCCCATTTAGAGTGTGTACATTTGAACAGTTTTATCAGTTCTTAGCTCTCTTTTCCATTCTCTTTTTTCAGAAAACTATTGATAATCTGATTGGTGAGCAACTGATCAACCCTGCTTCATAATCCAATGGCACACAACTGACTGACCTTAAGGCCATAGCTATAAAAAGGACAGAGACTAGACATGGAAATATATTAGAGTTAATTTTGTGAACAGCACGTTAAAGTTGGAAAAGCAAATAAAGATACTAAAATTGGTTGCAACATCCCTCAGTTAGTGAATGGATGATCTTTCAGAGTTCCTACTTATTGCAATGCAGTGACCCTTGCTACAAGTGGTTATGTGTGAAAGCAGGACAAGGACTGAAACAGACTTGCTTGTGATTCTTCCCAGTTGAATAGACTGCCAATGCTCATTGCCCAGATTTATTCATGAATAATTTTCACCTGAACAAGTTACCAAAGGATGATTATTGCATGTGGAGCCATGACTCGTGACTTGGGACCACAAGGTAGTTTTCTTACTAATTCTAGACTACCTTGTGCTTGTTCGAACTGAGACCAAAAGCCTCAGTCTGAGTTTACTATTGGACTATGAGAACCAATCCAGTAGACTTGATTGTTTTTCAGACCACTTTGTGTAATAAGTCTTTGGAGGCAGAAGTCCCTTCACCAAAATCCCTTTATTCACAATTCCAACAGCAGTACACAGAGTGCTATCAGTCAGCAAGCTACCTTCAGGAGTGCCAGAGGAATTGACATTCCTGGTTAAATACAAGGAAAAGACTCCCTGATTGTTCCATCAATTGACTCCTTAATCAGGGAGTTCAGATTACAATAGGCCAACCTCAGTGGTTTGGCTAAAGTCACTACACTTTGCCAACTGAAAATGTTGGTAACTATATTTAGTGTGCTGCAGTTGGGAAATATTTGTTCAGATGTTCAAACTGGAGAATTAAGTTTATAGGCCATAGCCTTAAAATTTGTGCCTGTCTGATAGAAGAAAGATCTGCATTTACAATAAGCACTTTTCATGACTTTGAGAAGTCCCAAAAATACTTTACAGCTAATGAAGTACTCCAAATGTGTAGGAGTACTTCATTAGGAAATGCAACAGCTAATATTCACAAAGCAAGCTCCCATAAACAGCATTGCGGTAATAGCCAGGTGATCTGTTATTTTTGATCTTGGTGAAATCCTCCCTTTGGTTCGGCTGTGTGAGAGGATTGATTTGAACCCTCAAAGAGTGCATTAACCATTGAGAGTGGCTCAAATCCATCTCAAACTGATGGAACTGAAATGTCCCCCTAATTGTTAGACTGGCCCAAATAAAATAAATGGCAGTATGGGGGAATAAAGACAGAAAATACTGAGGATACTCAACAAATCTAGCAGCATCTGTGGATAGAAATATAAAGTTAAGATTACATATTAGTATCCTTTTGCGATAACGTAGAATGTTACAGTTTTTAAACAGCATCGAGCAAGTTGAAATATAGTAAAAGGGAAGGTGTGTGCCGGGGGGAAAGGAGAAGAGATTAAATGGCAAAACGAAGGATGGTGCAAGGCAAAAAAGAGATGTAATAGGACCAATAAAGAAACAAAAGAGGAATTGTAAGCGAAAAAGACAGAATCATCGTCAATAACTGCTGAATAGGAGCAACAACAAATACAAAGGGAAAAATGGAAGCAGAAGTTATGATCTGATCTCAATGTTGAGTCTCAAAGGTTGTAAAATAAGTAGTTAAAAGATGTTATTCCTCAAGCTTACATTGAAAAGCACAGAAGGTAGAGAAAAGTAAGGTCAAACTGGAATGGAAAATTAAATTAGCATGAATAGAAGCTCTGGATCATGATGGCAAGCTAAACGAGGTGCTTTACAAAGCAGTCACCCAATAGCTTTGGAAGGTTTTCATGGATATTCACTATAGGGCAAAGACATGTAAGCTAACACTGTTTTACGTTGTTGCTATTAAAGAATGTGCAAGAATGACTGACGAGGGAAATAGAAAACTTGGAATGATAGATTTGGATTCTAATCCTAGTTTGAGATAAGGATATCATGTTGGAACAATGCAGCAGCTTCATCTGCTCGATTCCTCTACCATATGGAGACAGTCTCCTCACATCAGAGAAGCCAGATCCAATGTGGTGAACTCAATTCAAGTGATCCACTTAATGCATCATGCATACCTCCGTGTAACTGGCCCAGAAAATGCTCAATATGGACTGAATTGGGAATTCCTGCATCTGAAAATTCAGGGAGAAATGTTCACGTTATGATACAAAATTCTCCAAAGGTATTTAAAAAAATCATGAAATCAAAGTTACTTGAATTAATCAAGAAAATTAAGAAAGTTAATCTCCAGTGATGTGAGCACAGAATGTTTTTCAGAAACTTTATACCAGACTTTTTTGGATAGGTATACATTTATAATAAATCTTACTGTAATGGAGACACTCAGATCAGTTCCTCGCTGCAGGTCTGTAATTTATCCCTTAATAACTAAAAGCCCTGCTGCTTTACAGTTTGACAGTATATTACCACTTTGAGCAATCTCCCATCTTTTGTGCCATTGTGTACAAGATCCTTCATTGTCATCCAGTCTATGAAGGTGTCTTGTTTGATAGAGAGATTTAAATCATTGTCCCTTTGTACTTTAGTACTTTGACTTACTGTAAATCAATTACTTATCAGCTAATAATAGGATAAAGTAAACCCTATCAAATCAACTCAGTGACTTTGGAGGTGAGGAATAACCTAAATCAATATCTTAAAGAATCATGCAGCCTTGAAGAAAATCATTCAGAATTTATGCCGATACCATCTCTTTTCATGAACTGTCGAATTAGTCCTGTTCACCTGCTCTCTCCTTGCAGCCCTGAGATTATTTCTTTTCAAAGACACATTCAATTCCCTTTGTAAATTATAATTGAATCTGTTTCTACTATCCTTTCAGACAGTATTCCAGATTATAACTTTTTTTTAAAAAAATCCTGCATCTGCTCTCCGGTTCCTGTGGCATTTATCTTGAATCTGTGTCCTCTGGATACTGACTGTTCTGCCAGTGGAAACATTTCCTCCTTATTTATCCAGTGAAAACTCTTTATGGTTTTGAATACCTCAAAATTATCTTGCTTAAAGTTACATTGTTGCCAACCAACTGCTTTGCAACAATAGCCTCAAGTGTTAAGTATTTCAAAATAGTTTAACAATGGGGAAATCTGAAAGAGGAATTCTGTTGTAATTACCTACCAGGATACTATGATCCAGGTTAGTTTGTCATCCAAAGCTTAGAAGATTCAATTATAGCTTGCATGAACTTGGCTTGTATTTCCTTGACTTCAGATGATTGAAACAGTGTGATCAAGGTGTTCAAAAGATTCAATATCCAGAGAAATTATATCCTGATGGGAACTCAAGAATGAATAGGCATAATCTTAAAATTAGAGTTGAGCAATTTAGAGGGAAATCAAGAAGTACTTTTTCACACAAAGAGGAGTTGAAATCTGGAACACTTTCCCCAGAAGATGGTCATTTGAATTTCAAGGCTGAGATCAATGATATTTTTATTCAGTCGGGGTATCACGGCCATGTAAAGATGGATAAGTAGAGTCGCGTGTTGGGTGGCACAATGGTTAGCACTGCTGCCTCTCCGTGCCAGGAACTCAAGTTCAATTCTGGCCTAGGGTGACTGTGTGTAGTTTGCGTGTTGTCTGCATGAGTTCCTTCTGGGTGCTCTGGTTTCCCCACATCTTACAGAAATGTGCAAGGTAGGTGGATTGGCCATGCTAAATTGCCCCTTTGTGTCCCAAGATGTGTAGGTTAGAGGGATTAATAGGATAATTATATAGGGTTACAGGGATAGGCCTGGGTAAGATGTTGTGTTGGAGAGATGGTGCAAACTTGATGGGCCAAATGGCCTCCCTCTGCCCTGTAGGAATTCTATGATGTATCACGCATGATCTAATTGAATACAACAATCTTGAAGGCCTGAATGACTGTTGTTCCTAATATTGTGTCTGAAGGTGTTTCTCCAATTATATTTTCAATTCTGTACTGTACTTGTAATTCTTACCATGTAAAGTACGAAATGTGCTTGTACTTGACAATTGTTTATTTATACCCACATCAAAATAATTGTGCTAAATACTCATCTTATGAGTGAACATTAGTAACAAAAAGAACAAAACCTTTTGATGGCTTCGACCTGATCATTTCTCATCATCTTCCATCCAATGTTTTATTTGAGCACAACTGGTGTTACGAAATGACTTGGATGCTCGGTGCAGCACTGAGTAAATTAATTGCTAAAATTTAGAGTTTACTTTAACCCTCTAATTCTATAAAAAAAAAAAGCTTGTACTCACTGGACTTTTTGGGAATAACTGATAATGTTCGGTAGTAACTTTTGAGTGTGTAGACATTAAGAAAGAGGATGTGTTAGAGCTTTTGAAAAGCATCAGATGAGTTAAGTCGCTGGGACCGGATGGGATATACCCCAGGTTACTGTGGCGGATGAGGGAAGAGATTGCTGAACCTCTGGTGATGACCTTTGCATCATCAATGGAGACGGGAGTGGTTCCAGAGGACTGGAAGATTGTGGATATGGTCCCTTTATTCAAGAAAGAGAGAAGAGATAGCCCAGGACATTATAGACCAGTGAGTCTAACCTCAGTGGTTGGTAAGTTGATGAAGAAGATCCTGAGAGGCAGGATTTATGAACATTTGGAGAGGTATGTTATGATCAAGAATAGTCAGCACAGCTTTGTCAAAGGCAGATCATGCCTTATGAGCCTGACTGAATGTTTTGAGATGTGTCTAAACACATTGATGAAGGAAGAGCAGTAGGTGTGGTTTATGTGTACTTCAGCAAGGTGTTTGATAAAGTGACCCATGAAGGTTTATTGAGAGAGTGAGGGGGCATGGGATCCAAGGGGACATTGCTCTGTGGATTCAGAACTGGCTTGCCCACAGTAAGCAAAAAGTGGTTGTAGATGGTTCTTTTTCTGCATGGAAGTTGGTCATCAGTGAAGTGCTCCAGGGATCTGTTCTGGGACCCTTGCTCTTCGTGATTTTTATAAATGACCTGGATGAGGGAGTGGAGGGATAGCTTAGTAGGTTTGCTGATGACACAAAGGTTGGAGGTATTGTGGATAGTGTGGATGGATGTCAGAAGTTGCAGCAAGTCATAGATAGGATGCAAGACTGGGCGGAAAAGTGGCAGATGGACTTCAACCCAAACAAGTGTGTGTTGTTTCATTTTGGCAGGTCAAATAGGATGACAGATTATAATATTAAAGGTAAGACTCTTGGCAGTGTGGAAGATCAGAAAGATGTTGGGGTCTGCGTTCATAGGACGCTCAAAGCAGCTTCGCAGGTAGAAACTGTGTGGTTAAGAAGGCGTATGGTGTACTGGCATTCATCAATCAAAGAATAGAGTTTAGGAGTTGGGAGATAATGCTGCAGCTGTATAAGACCCTGGTCAGACTCCATTTGGAATACTGTGCTCAGTTCTGGTTGCCTCATTACAGGAAGGATGTAGAAGCCATAGAAAGGGTATAGAGGAGATTTACAAGGATGTTGCCTAGATTGGGAGGCATGCTTTATGAGGATGGGTTGAGAGAGCTCGGTCTTTTCTCCTTGAAGAGATGAAGGATGAGAGGTGACCTGATAGAGGTGTATAAAATGATGAGAGTTATATAAGATGATGAGGTATTGATTGAGTGGATTCTCAGAGGCTTTCTCCCAGGGCTGAAATGGTTGTCACAAGGGGACACAAGTTTAGGGTACTGGGGAGTAGGTACAGAGGAGATGTCAGGGGTACGTTTTTCACTTAGAGAGTGGTGGGTGCATGGAATCGGCTGCTGGCAGTGGTGGTGGAGGCAGATTTGATAGGGTCTTTTAAGAAACTTTTGGATAATTACATGGAACTTAGTAAGATGGAGAGTTATAGGTATGTCTAGAAGGTAGGGGTGTGTTTGGCGCAACTTGTGGGCTGAAGGGTCTGTTTGTACTGTAGTTTTTCTATGTTTCTAACTGTTTTGCTGCTGAGCTCACCTTTGTGAATTTTTAGACAAGAAGAGTTGACAGCTGGCTCTCCATCATAATTGAATGTAGTGACTAACCAGAGGCTATGTGATCCATTGTATTATGACAGGCTTTTTAACCAATAAGGTGCAAGATATGACTCATTAAGAACCCAAATGAAATGAAAATTCAAAGCTACAGAGGACATCCAGAGCCTGGAATTTGCTGCCTTTTGCTTTCCATGGCAATGGTCCAGGAAAGTACCCGAATTTGCAATTCGCCTCCTCCCAGCCTTTGGAAGCTTGCTTATTCATAGATTTGCTCACTCTGGTTGCACATATTTGTAAAGATTTTATCACGTGACTTGCCTGCCTGTGCAATACTTTGCACTCCTGCTATTGGTCATCTGATGTGCACTGCTTTCCAATCAGAATGCGAAGAAACTTTTCATTTCCTGATTTGGTGATCCTTTGTTCACCAAGTCCAATATTTTTCTAATGACTGTGAAAAAGAATCTTTAAAAGTAACCCAATTTTTTATTGCCACAGTGATTTTCTCCTGAGTTACTTGTAGCAGCAGTGTCCTGGAGATTTGTCTTTAATGTCTGGAGCTCCGGGGCAATCTCAGCAAAAGAGCAATTAACCTTAACCAGTAATGAAGGAGGTGGACCATATATCTTCAGGCAGAAATTTCTGATGACTAACTTTTTCTAAAATGTCATGTTAACATTTCAATGCAAGATGTAATGCTCTTCCAACCTCAGCACTCGGACTGGCGTCTCTGCATTCTGAATGTGAACATAACAATCTCCTTGGCCTCAATCCCAGGAGGTCCCCTGCCCAGCTCAGCCCCCAGATCTCACTGTTGCCTATTGCAGACGTTTTGTTCCCAGCCTTAATCCCCAACAGTTTCAGATCCCAGGTGTGTTATCCAGGCATTGACGAACTGATTCCAATCTAGGCAACTACTTGCTGAAACTTTCCAGAATAAATCAACTTCCCGTTACCAGTCTGAAAGAATTTCAAACCTGTTTCCAATTAAATTCTGTCAAAGTCTGTACTTCCCAATTTTGGAGGAAGATTTCTTACAGCACAACTATAAACATGATTTACATTTTACAGTTTAACTACAAAAAGCACAGAATGGAATTACTCAACCATTATCTTTTCCAGGTTGAGAATATCTGTAGCTAGTAATTGACATCTGAGTTGTGTTCCTTGTTGTTCTAAGTTCTAAGACTTGATGCTTCACACTTTTCAAGTTGTTTTTGTTTTCTTTTCAGTTTCTCTGTTACTTTCATATTACCCCTCTTCTCTCTCCTCAGGATTGCGTTACAGTGAATCAGTGTTTGGTTTTGCTCTTTCATTTATGTATTTTCCCCACCTTAATGCTTGGATGGAGTAAAGACTATTGTATGACTCCAAGAATTCTGCATTTGATCACTGGGCATTAGTGTTGTGCAACAGAAACAGGACTTTGACTAAGACTTTTCCTTGAAGCGTTTACCTTTTAATCGTATATCACCCCCATAGATTCCATGAAGAGACCATCAGGAAGGGCAGGCTTAGTGTGGCTCCTCGTCCTATCTGCAATCTGTGCTCTTTGTTAGAATGTAACCAATAATAACATTGGATCTGTTGTAGTGTGACCAATGGTAACATGTTGAAAGGTCAGCTGACCCAGTAAGCTAATGACAAAATGATGTGGTCAGCTGACTCAGTGCAAATCAGAACTTGCTGGAGTTTGTGGGAGCTTGGAATGGCCCAGGCCTCAAGTGTTGGCATAATGAAGTCTCTTTATTAAACCCTTTTTTTTGGTTTATAAGATGGAGCAAATTTTATTTTATTTTATTGCTTATAACTGAAGAGTTCCTCCTGGACGATCAACACTGTTAATCTTGTTCCTCAATTTTTTTCACTTCTGCTTTTGTTTTTCTCCTCTCTTGGAAGCAATGATCTGCTTGGATCAGGTCCATCAGACAGGACATCTTTCGAATACCTTGTTTTAGTGGTAGCTTTTCCTATACAACCAACTGTCCAGCTGTAATAGAATCAATTGATCTAAGTCAAACACTAGCTTTTCAGGCAACAATAAATGTCTATTTTCAGTGGAATTTAGTGCATGGTGATCAATTTTAGTCATCTCCCTGAAAAAGAAATGTTTTGTTCACTTCTGTTTTCCCCTTAATGGCAAGCTCCTCTTTTTTTTGTTCCTGCCATTCCTCTACACCTGCCAGATTAATTGTTTTTCTGCTGATTAGAAGATGCACAGGACTAGCCATGTATGATTCTGATCTATGATGTAAAAGTAAAAACAAACTTTGTTTCTCATCAATCCCCATGGAGAAGGTTTTGGCCGGCAATGTACCTCTTTCCTGGCTTGCTCTGCATTGCTCTCCTGCATGGAACGACAGAGTCCTGAAGCCAACCATTCAGGAAATTCCGATCTTGAACTTGAGCCTTCCCACTTGGTGACAAGCCTTTTGAAAAGCCAGTTACGCAGTCTACTTTTCCTATTCCTAGTTTCCGAATTGCTCCTTGCCATTTCTTCGCCCTTTCTGTAGAGCATGGTGAGCACTTCCCAACAAATGAAATCCATGTTTATGGTATGCTCCCAATGGTTCAATGTAAGGCATTCACAGGCTTCAAAGGTATAAGGTGGGAACTAAAACACAATTTCTCATCTTTTCTTGCTTACAGAAAATCAGGAGGACTGTTGTTAGAGAATATGAGAATTAATTTTGGATTTTATAAGTGAGCAAAAATAGTGTCTCTGATTATTCCTCAGAGTTCAATAACTACATATTATTTTGTTTTACACTTCATAAAAGTTCCACTAAAAACAAACATGTTTATATGATTGAACGAGATCTGTTTTTTTTTTGGAATTCCCAAGCAGTACCTGGAAGTAGTTTTTCTTGTAGCTCCATTGCTCTTGAGGGACAGGGCAGAGAGTTTGTGTGTGTGTGCGTGCGTGTAGTGTTTCCAAATGCTATCTCTTCATCTTCTAAACTTCACTTTATACCATGATCAGAGATGATGAAGGCCACTGTAAACTGTCAAGTGCTATGTGCACAATAAATTCTGGTGCCCACTGCCCTGCTGCCCCCAGTGCACTGACGTGCACAACACAAACCAAATGGACTCAATATTAACTTCTGCTGAGCTCTACAAAATTGGATGTTGGGACTCAAATTCAAGCCTAGTGTGCCAAATAACAATATACTCAGATCAAATTATCTCAGGATCATGAGCATCTTGAAGCTTTCTATTTTATACTTTATTGTACAGGATTATATGGCATATTACCTGACATTAGCAATTTTGGAATATTGGAGCACTGAATGCCATAGTAAACACTATGGGAGCAACCTTACCAAAAACATTCTAAGTGCCAAACAAGTGTGAAAACGAGAAAACTGCGTTTTTTTGTGCGAGCTAAAAATCGAGTCTTACCTCACTAAGAGGAAAATAATTAAGCAGAATCTGTTTTCCATCAGTGATAGTTATAAGCCACCTATTAGTTAACCCCTACCTTCTACCCATGCTAATATATTGCACCTAACACTACAAACTCTTATCTTGCTTCTTATATGGTATCTCATGAAATGTCTTTTGGTAATCCAAATATACTACATCTACAAGTACCCCTTTATCTACCCTGCTTGTTACATTGTCAAAAAGCTCTAAATTGGTCAAACACAATTTCTCTTTCATAAGATCATGTTGATTCTGCCTGATTGTATTAGGATTTTCTGAATGTGCTGCTATTATCTGCTTAATAATAAATTTTAACATTTGCCCAGAGATAGATGTTAGAGTCACTGGCCTATAATTTCTGGCTCTGTAGAGATGTATTTTCACAGTAATGAACACAAAATACATTTATTAATAAGAATTGTGCAACAGCCTTATCGCTGCAGTTAGCTCCCAAAATACCTCTTTGCCTAAAAGCCTCTCTCACCATTGGGATGATCCTCACTCTGAGTCCTGATTAGTTGCATAGGCCATGTGACATCACTCTGCTGTTTTGCTCTTAAAGGGACAATCACCAAAGGCTTCCCCCTTTCTTGAATTGAAATGTGGCATTTGCAGTTTTGTAATCCATTGTGACCTTTCTAGAATCTAGGGAATTTTGAAAGATTACAATCAAATTTCAGGACCTTAAAATGCAAGTCATCAGGTCCAGGAGATTTGTTAGTGTTTAATATCATTCATTTTTCCTGTACGTATTCTGTAATGATCATGATTCTCTCGAGTTTCTCCCTTCCTTTAGCCTCTTGATTTTCTACTTTTCTCGTAATGTTTTATGAGTCTTACACTGTGAAGACATACAAAAATACTTGTTCACAGTCTCTGCATTTCCCCAGTCTTATTCTATAAGGTACCAAGCCTCATTTAGCAACCCTTCTTCTTTTTATATACAGTAATTCCTCATCTAGCATTTCCCGTTTAATATTGTTTCACTTTAACATCAGCAAGTTAATGGAGCCTTTTGTAATTTTGTCTCTACTTCATGAGATTTGTTTAAATGAATTTTCCCAATTGACTTTCTTTTGACGCAGCCTCTTAAACCCATCCCCAACCCAAATCTATCTAGCCTTCTCTCACCACCTCTCCCACTACCGTTCCTGCAGGAACTAATGTTCCATTTAAAGTTGTAATTTTCACAAAAGCAATCACTACTTTAAGTGAGGACTTATTGTACTTGTAGCTATTACTATCTGTTTTCATAATTCTTGCTGGTATTCTGTCATGCTCCAAACTCCCTTTTTTTTAATTATCCTGGTTTCTAAAATGTTCCCAGTCTCTGGCCTCCAATTAACCTTCATTGCATTGTGCATCTATTTTTTCAATTTGATATTATACTTAACTTCTCTAGTTTGCCATGGATGCTGCGTCCTCTTCATTCTTTCTCTGCAGAATACATCTTTGTTTAGAATTGTAATTTTTTTTCAAATGTCTGCCACTGATTCTCTACCATCTTACCCTTTAACCTATTTTCCCACATCACTGTAGCCAACTTTGCCTTCATATCCTTGTAATTTGCTTCATATAAATTTAAGTCTCCGGTTTCAGACCCATGTTCTTCAACCGTAAGCTGAACGTGAAATTCTATTATATTACGATTACTGTTACCCATTCTCTGGTTGGTTCCAGGATGTATAATTCTAAGGAAATGCTATGAACTCATCCTCAAGGCTACATTTACCAATTTGATTCACCCAATCTTTATGAAGATTAAGATATCCCACGCTTATTATAGTACCATTCTTATAAGCCCCAATTATTTCTTGATTTAACACTTCTTCTGCACTGGACATACTGTCATGGGGCCTATAAACCACTCACACCAGTCACTTCTTCCCTTTGCTATTTCTTACTTCCACCTAAACTGACTTTACATCTTGATCCTCTGAACCAAGGTCATTTCTCATTACTACAAGGTGTAGCAACACACTAGGAAAGGGATAGTTATGACAGTAGTTGAAAGGTGGACTAATTTAACTAGTGAACAACGTGTGATCCCTTTGCTACTGACAGGTTGGAGATCGTTCTTCAAATGTTGCAATCAAAGCCACAGCCCATCTTGCCCTAAAGGCATGGGTTCAAACTAAATGGAACGAAATTAATGTTTATTTGTTGGTCATAAATTGCAATCAATACCAGTGCAGTCGCCTACTGCTTTTTTAATTGCCTGTAAAGAAGGAAAAGGTGTTCTAATATCAGCAACTAGGTGAATGGCCTCATGTTTGCAGATGTGGCACATTCGGCATAGCACAAACCCAAATTGGGAAGTAGTTTACATTCTGCACCACTGTACACAAAGCATTGTCTTACTTTTTGTACATCTAAACTGCAAAGTACAACTTGGTTTAAAGGTAGAAATAGTACCTGAGGTGTACCAATGTATACTGAGGTAGTGTTTGGGGATTTCTTGGTGAGATTCAGAAATGCAGAGGAGAAGTAAGAGATTTTCGCCCTGCTTTCTTTCTGTGTGAATTAACATGGAAAGTATAGACCGCTGCTTCCTGGATAATAGACACTCGCATTGTATGTAGTTGTAATTGAATACAAACCAGTTTTTCCACAGAGACCATCAGATTAATAAAAAGAAACTATCTGCCCACCATGTGCAACTCTTTGCACTCAAGGGAATGCTACCAGTTGGTAGGGAATGTGTCAAATGCCCCCTTGCAAATGCAGCAGTGTCACTCCTCTGCTTCATATTTGTGTTGCAGACTGCCAGATGCAGCAGATGTCTCCGGTGTGGGGGGGTGGCTTGAGAGGATGTGGTCGCATGAAAACCTTGTGCTGTGGTAATCCTCTTCTTTGGAAAGAGGTTTGACACAGATGTTGACTGTAGGTCACTGCACAGCAAATGGCACAATTCTCTGGCAACCTGTCTTGTGAAACCTGGCCTAGATTTCGGTCCTGAGGCGTAATGAGCATGGTCAGAATTACTCATGATGGAGATCAAAGCATTTATTGAGTTGACCCCAAAGCCCTGGTTTAGCTTTGCAGCCTGTTTTCTATCTCCAGAGGCACAGCCATTCCTCATCTTTTTGTGGAGTGTAACTGGAATGCTAGCAGGAACCAGAAGTAACAATGTATTCATGAAGAATAAGGCTCATAGATCAAGGACCGTCCAGCAATGTAAGCTAATATAATGAAACCCTGAAATAAAAATGCAATTTTTTTCATTGACCGAGATCAAAAGCCTATCTTTTAGTTTTAAGAGACCACATACTGGAACTCTTATGAGCTCAGGTTGGCTGAAGTCTGATCCAAATATGTTGAATTTAGCGTAGGATCTTGGAACAGTTTTACTACTTTTTAAAATACATCAGTGAGGCTGTGCATATGTCAATGTTAACCCTGAGTTGCCCACAGGATCCCGGGGATCGAGCATCCAGTTTGCTGATCTGACACTGGCGTACCGCAAAATTCCACATAGAGCCCCTGAAAAATTTCACTTCGTTCTTCTGGCAACACATATCTGGATTTAATGGGCTTAATCCATGCCAGTGGATGCAAGGCAATTTTCTAGAGAGATCAATTAAGAAGCTTACCAAATTTCTGTTGGGGTGTGGGCATCATTGGCTAGGCCAAAATTTGTTGCCCATCACTAATTGCCCATGAGACGGTGGTGATAAGCTACTTAAACTGCTGCAGTCCCTGAGAACTAGATACATCCACAGTGCTGTTAAGGAGGGAATTGCAGGATTTTGACCTTGCAATATGAAGGAGTGGCAATATATTTCTAGGTCAGGATGGTGGGTGACTTGGCGGAGATCTTCCAGGTGGTGATATTCCCAAGTGCCTGCTGCTGTTGTCCTTCTAGCTGGTAGTGATCATGAGTGTGCCAGCTACTGTCTGAGGAAGCTTGGTAAGTTACTCTTGTAGCCACTGTGTCTATATGGCTACTCCAGTTCAGTTTATAGAATAAAGAGAAGTAGAGCACAGGAACAGGCCCTTTGGCCCTCCATGCCAAACATGATGTATTGACACCAAGATTGGTGGCACAGTGGACAGTGAAGAAGGTTATTGAGGATTGCAACGAAATCTTGATCAATTGTGCCAGCGCGCTGACTAATGGCAGATGAGATTTAACATAGATAAATGTGAGGTGATGCATTTTGGTAGATCGAACCAAGACTTAGTTAATGGTATGGCATTGGAGAGAAGTTATGGAACAAAGAAACCTAAGGGTACAGGTTCATTGCTCCTTGAAAATGGAGTCACAGGTGGACAGAATGGTGAAGAAGGCATTTAGCATGCTTGGTTTCATTATTCAGAACATTGAATACACGAGTTGGAGCATCTTGTTGAAGTTATACAAGACAGTGGTAAGGCCACACTTGGAATACTGTGTAGAGCTCTGGTCACCCTATTATAGAAAGGATATTATTAATCTAAAAAGAATGCAGAAAAGATTTAATAGAATGCTACTGGGACTTGATATTTGAGTCATAAGGAGAGGCTGAACACAATGGGACTTTTTTTTGAATTGTAGGAGGCTAAGGGGTGATGTTATAGATGTCTATAAAATAATAAAGGGTACAAATCAACTAGGCAATCAATATCTTTTCCCAAAAGTAGGGGAGTCTAAAACTAGAGGGCATAGGTTTAATGTGAGAGGGGAGAGATACAAAAGTGTCCAGAGGTACAGTTCTTTCACACAGAGGGTGTTGAGTGTCTAGAATAAGCTGCCAGAGGTAGTAGTACAGTTGGGTACAATTTTGTCTTGAAAAGTGTTTAGACAGTTACATGGATAAGATGGGTATAGAGGGATCTGGGCCAAACGCGGGCAACTGGGATTATTTTAGGGATTATAAAAGGGGTAACATGGACAAGTTGTTTCCATCTGTAAACCTCTATATACCCTAACTAAACTGAAAAAAGCCTTCTGTCCTTACTCAATCCATATCCCTCTATTCCGTCCCTGTCCATGCATCATCCGGATGCCTCTTAAATCTCACCAATATGCCTGCTTCCACCACTTCCTCTGACAGCACATTCTGATAACCCACTATTCTCTGCATGAGAAACTTCCTCCATGTGTCTCTCTTGAACCTTCTACCTCTCACCTTGAACCTGTGTCTCCTTGTAATTGACATTTCCAGCCTGGGAAAATGCCTCTGACTATGCACCTTGTATATGTTTCTCATAATTTTGTAGGCTCTATTAGGTCTCCCCTCATCCTCCATCTTTCCAGTGAAAACGATAGTCAACGGTAAACCACAACATGTTATTAATAGAGAATTTGGTGATGAAAATGCCATTGAATGTCAAAGGGTGATGGTTAAATTATCTCTTGTTGGAGATGGTCATTGTTTTGCACTTGTGTGGTGCAAATGTTACTTGCTACTTGTCAGTCCAAGCCCAGGATATTGTCCAGATCTTGCTGCTTTTGCACACAGATGCTTCAGTTGCCAATAGTGCTAAACATTGCGCAATCATCAGCGAACACCCTTCCTTCTAATCTTATAATGAAGGGAAGGTCGTTGATGAAATAACTGAAGATGGCTGGGGTTAGGACACTATGCCGAGAAACTCCTGCAGTGATGACCTGGAAATTATTCTGTATGAATGCTCTACACAAGAGAAGACAGTAAGGGAGTTGTGATAATGGAGAGATGAATTCACCTCTTTAAGCAGCAGATTGGACATTTTTGAATTTTTTCCTGATGTTTCATGTTTTTTTTATTCCCCTTCATGGAGGAGATGTTTACCTATGACTCAGTGGGTAGTCCTCTTTCCTTTGAATCAGAATTTCTTTGGATTCAAGACTCACTCCAAGGATTTGATCTTGTAATTTAGGCTGAAGCACACATGCAAAACTGAGGGAATACTGAGCTCTGAGGAGGCACTGTATTTCAGGCAAAACGTTAAATTAAAGTCCCATTTGCTGTCTTAGATGGACACAGATGATCCCAAGACACTACTTCGAAGAAGGGCAAGGAAGTTCTCCCTTGTTTCCTACTCTGTATTTATTCTCCCAACCAGCAGAATTAACTGGTTAATGTTGTTTGAAGGATTTTGTCAAATGAAGAATCTGCTACCACAGTTCCTACATTACAACAATGGAAAACTTCACTATTCCATTGTCTATATAGCAATCAGAGAGATCCTAAAGTCCGAAAAAGCGCTATATGAATGCAGGTGTTTTTTTCTCTTGTTTCACCATTTTGCCAGCAGTATCTCATGTTTTTGGTCTATTTAAAGTAATAGCATTTAGTTTTGGACTGATACACTCAGATTTTTGTTATGGACTATTTTTGTAATATGCATCAATTAAATTGTACTAAATTGAAAGAAAAATCACTGTTAAAATGAATGATTGCATAACTTAACATCAATAAAAAAGGAACAGTTTAAGCTTTCTTTCACAATTGAATGCAAGTTGAACTCCAAATATAAAAAGACACAGCGGCCAGTCAACTTTGCCATTGCAAAGAGGTTTGAAGAAATGTCTCAGGATGAACTTCCTCCTCCATTTAACATGGAGGAGCTACTGGATTGAACACACATAATAGGAAAGCTCTTTGCAATGCAAGGCGAAACCAAGTGAGCTCAACCATGCACCCTTCCCGAAACTAAACATTTCTCACTGAGATTAATGTCATTCGAGCAAAACATTGAGCCAATCCGAAATCATTTCCCTGTTTGTAAATAAATTTACCTTTAAATGAGTTATATAAAATCAATATCATTCATTTGAGCTTTTTTTTTAATTCATTTGTGGGACATGGGTATTGCTGGCTGGTCCAGCGTTTATTGCCTATCCCTAGTTGCTCTTGTTCAGAGGGCAGTTGAGAATCAACCACATTGCTGTGGCTCTGAAGTCACATGTAGGCCAGACCAGGTAAGGAAAGCAGATTTCCTTCCCTGAAGGACATTAGTGAACCAGATTGGTTTTTCTGACGATGGTTTCACGGTTATCACCAGATTCTTAATTCCAGACCTTTTTCAGTGAATTCAAATTCCACCATCCGCCTGGTGGGATTAGAACCCGGGAACTTCCAGAATATCAGCTGAGTTTCTGGATTAATAGCCTAGTGATCCTAACAGCAAAAGATGTGTAAATGAAAGCCAGCAAACTGAAATTTTTAAAAATTATTGGAAATAGGTAGGTTTTTCGCAGCTTGTGAGCATCAATAACCATTCACATTTATATACTGCCCTAAAAGGTAGTAAAAGTTTCTAGATTTCACCACATGAGAAATTAGGACAGGGGACCCAATGCTCAGTCGAAGAGTTAGGTTTAAAGGAGTATCTCATTGGAGCCTTAAAAGGTATAAGGAAAAAGTCCCAGAGCTATAAGCAGTGGAGGGCAAGGCAGCCAATGGTGTGGTGGTGAACAGAGGACGGATGGTTCATGTTCACAATCTTGGACATTAAAAAGGAGGAGTAATGCCATTGCTGATGTTTGGACTTCACATTTTTGTTTAGTCAGTGAAGTCTTATATTTGAAAATTGATGACCAAGTTAAGGCTAGTTGTATATTTATGTAATCTAATTACAGTAACAGACTCTGATAAGAAATTTAGAAGAGATTGGTTTGATGGATGACAATTTCTTTATTTACTTGTAAGTGTTTACTTGGTCAAAATAGTGCTTATATAGCATATTTAAAGGAAATGAATTATATTTGCACAGAAGGTATATGGCTTGAATTTTATTATGGTCTTTTGCAAAATTAGTTAAGGTAAATTCAATGTTAGTGTGCCAGAACTACTTTTGGAGAATAATGTGTGGCATTTGCCAGTTGAATTGTCTCATACCTTGATTAAGAATTGTCAAGGAGCACATTATCTAATTGAATGCTCCAAATTTAGTGATTTGCTTCATCACCAATCCATGTACACAGTTGGTGTGCAATATGGCCACCTGGTGTTATGTTTGATGGTGGGGGTCTCATAATACACAGCATATGGTCTGCCTAATGCCTTGCTGCCCACTTTATTGGAGGTTGCTGGAGATACCTGTGGCCTACTTGTGCCTAGGCCTACTGAGATACTTCAGTGGCCAGTTAATCGCCACTTAAGTGCCTTGTCCAGCATTGTCATTGTTTCAGATGCTGCACAAAAATAGTTGACAGAAACCACCAGCTGCTACCATGTTTTGTCTTGTGTTCGGGCTCCAAGTTGGGTTTCTTTAGGGTTTGCCCATTACACTAAGAATGCGATCATAAACTGTTATTTGTAGAAAAAAACTTTCTTGTATATTTATAGATCGATATACATCTCTGTACTCTACACAAGGTTGTACCTCTGTTTCCCTACCAGATCTCAGTCTCTCTGTGACTGGCATCATGGTTACATCAGTAGTTACATCTGGATCAGATGCTCCTGATGGGAAACCTTTGCTCTATAGCCACAATTTTATTTGTGACAAGGGGAGGCCTAGGCCAAATAGATAGTCCAGAAAGCACTGGGTGAACTGGCGTCAGGCAGGAAGTGGGTTAGGCAGCTCCATCCCATCCCCACCAACTACTGAGTCAGTCAAACGACTCACCTTGCTAGGAACTGCCAATCAGATCCCATGATACGCCGAAATTACCTTCAGGCTGGTGTCCACAGCCACTTTTTTGGATTCTAGATGTTCCCTGTAGTGGCTATTGCCTGATCTTGGTATTGCTGGAACAACAGAGCTGCTGGCCAATCAGATTGGCTGATAGGTCCTAGTGGCGGGTCTTCCTCCCCAGATGGAGGCATAAGGCAGTCAAGTTTAAAATGGATCTTTCATGGGCAGGTTACCAACCATAAGATCCAGCCCAGTGTATCTGGTTGTTGCTATTTTATTGGCTGTGAAATCTCACAAATGGGGATAAGCAAATACTTACTGTATAGTATGCTGAGAAAATCGTAACATATTTCATGTTATCCATGCCATAACTGGTCTTAAGAAATACTTGTGCATATCTGGCATTTTTCAATGCTAAAGGCCATGAGGAGAGATTTTGGAAAATACTTTTCTCAAAAGTCATAAATCTTAGATTGCTTTCAGGAAGCTGATGTATGGATCCTTGGGCAATATTTGGATTTACTGAGCCACTGCCTGGTTCTGTGGGCCCACTAAGACCATGAAATGGGTTGTAGTGAATCTTATCCCTTCACAAATGAGGCAATAATTATGTCAGCCTTGACTCAGTGGTGGGGCTCACATCATTAAGTTTGAAGGTTGTGGTTTCAAATCACACTCCAAAATGTTGAGCACACAATCTAGGCTGACACATTAGTGCAGCATTGCAGGAGTGCTGCACGTTCATACCATCTTTTGGATGAGACATTCACATGAGGTCCCAAGTGTTGGTTGTTGCTCTCATGAAGAAATCACTGGAAGCTGGTCAAGTTTTCTTGGTACCCTGGACCAATATTTAGGCTTTAACTTCTGTAACCAGAACAGCTAATCTGGTCAATATCATGTCACTTATTAGTAGAAACTTGTTTTGTACAAATTGGCTCCTGTTCTCCTACAGTACAATAGTGCCTGCATTTCAGAAGTACTTCATTGACTGTGAAATACTTTGGGATCTCCTTAGGTTGTGGAATGCTCTAAAAGTACATATGCAAGTTCTTTTAGTCCTATAATTGGCATTGTTCCCAGATCTATAATGTTTAAATGCTTCTTGATCCTGGAATATGAGCTGTGGTCAACACAAAGGTGGATCTCCCAATCTGACAAGGATCTGCCAAAAGGAATCTTTCCTTCAGATTTCTGGGCTTTTATTTTTCCCTGCAGTAAAAGGATGTGGAAATTACATTTACACAAACACTTCTGACAAAATACCTTTCAGAACAATTTTCTATAATATATTTACACCTTTGAAACCGCATGATCAAAAAGCTTTTGGGGAACTTGAATTAGTTTTATGCTTACCTTTTATTCAAATTACTTCATAATCAATTACATTACAGCATACATCTTGGGAATAAGACAATGGGAAACTTTAGGATGACAGAGATTGGGAAGTTATCTAAATCCTGGCCAATTAATTGGCTATTCTGTAACAGGCAAGGAGGCTTGGAATAATGTACTTTGCAAAGTTAATGTCACACTAATTGTCTAAATTGCACACATCTTCATATAGACTCCCTGTGCTGGAAGAACTGGAGGCTGGGAGGAGTCTTTTATTATTCATTATGGGATTTTACAAACATCCAGAAAGTTTGGCCACTGGTTTAACAAAAGGTTGACATAACATTGCCATGTACACAATCCAATGCTCTGAGTTGTTTTTTTTAAAGAAATACATATTTCTGTGAATAAATTGCATATTAAGCTGGTAAATCATTGTATTTGAAGTTGCCTGGCATTATGTCCTAGTAAAATGGTAAAGCAATGACCCAATCTCGATAATATCATGTTTCTAAAATCTTTTGTCTGCAGTCCCAATTAGAGGTTAAGAAAAAAAGTTATGCATTCTGTTTGGCACAAGAAAACATTGACATAATTTGGAAATCTTTGATTGAATGTTTATTATGATGACAATCTCAGTCAAAGTCCATAGTCGAATAGAACAATGAACCACTAGATGCTTGTAACAAGATCACTACAAAACTGGCTGTTAAGATGCATCCAACGCAATCTTAATTATTTTTTCATTTGCCATAAACCACTGCCCTCAAGTTTGATAGAGTAAAGCGGGCCCCTGTACAATAATTCAGCTTCCATCATCAGCAACATCTTCAGTTTGGGCACTCAGTTTGAAAAATGAAGGGGGACATCATGAGATAAAGGTTATTCAAGCAAAATGACCTGCAGTAGCAGGTTGCATATCAAAAAAAAGTCTAAAATGGGCTGATAACAGCAGTGTGTGCAAATTTCTACGCTTTGCCTCAATACACTCCCACTGGCATCTGTACATTGTTGCTATCTTCCCAGGCTAATGCATTATCTTTCTCAAGCTGGGTGCTGCCTTCTGTTAACTCTCCTACACAAGTACAGTCAATATCAATGCTCGGTTGATACTGAGCCTTTTCGTTTGGGAATGACGCATTCTGTGATTTATTACATTTTTCTGCTTCTTACTCGAGCATTTTTTGAAAATGACAGTACCTAAAGGAGAATTCCTCATCCTGCTTAATCTGCTGCATTTGTCCACATCCTATTTGGTTACTGTACATTGGACAAACACAGCAAATTTAATTCATTCAGGAATTTCTTCAGTTATGTCATTTCTGTGATTTCCTTTGGAAAAAGTTGGTGGAAGAATTCTCAAGATGATTAACAGTTGGACAGGCTATTTTAATGGGGATTGCTCCTCCCATGACCAGAACACATTGATTTAGCAAAGTGTTATCCTGTGAAAACACATCACCAAGTGCCTCCTCTCTCAGGGAAGGTGTCGATAAGACAAACCTAGATTCTCTAATGCTGAGTTGATGTGGAATAACTGTTGTAAATTCCAGTAAGAGTCAGCCCACCCAAATTGTCATCCAAATAAAGCAAACAGTCCAGGATGTGTATATCACCAATCAGTGTTCCCCCACAACTTCTTGCTTAGAATTACAGTTTTAGTTTTCATGAGATGACCTTCAAGAACCAACATATGATACCATTGACTTTCTAAATGTCTTTTGAACGTTTGTTTTGTTTGACTGCTCCTGACTTCATTGCTCTAACTTGATTTGTCCCTTTTGTCATTTTTCTTCTGTTTAAACACAGTGGTTCATAGCAAAGCAGACAAAAAGGATTTGTAAGCGATAAAAGCTTATTATGAAGTTAGTGATGAAAAAAATGCCTTGCTTTCATTAGTACTTCAGCTGTCTAGTAGGATCTATTCTCTATTTTCAGTCTCTGCTTCTTTGTCTAAGCACAGTTCTCTCAATACAGGAGCTCTGCCTGAAATTTGTTTTAAATTTAATTTCCATACATTCACATTCTATCAACTGAGCTTACTTCCCTGGTTTACTTTGATCAGGTTTTAATCAGGGTTTACCTTGTTAATATATTTAATGTTTCATGATGTAGAAACTGGATTTTGCCCGTTTGAGAAGTACATAACTGCAGAGACAACAAAGTCCAAAGATGGGGACAAATGTTCTGCATCCCAAGACTGTCTGAAAAGCATTCAACCTGATTTGGGTCAGAATGAATTGACAACCACTGAAAATATGCATCGGATCCCTTGTAGATAAAATGAAGGGTCTGATGTCTGTTTAAAGCCCTCTTGTAAAATTGAACAGCAACAACTTCAAAATTCTTCATTGCCCATTGCAAAAAAAATAGTTTTTTATTAAAACTCCTTCCTGCAAACTTCTTCTAGAGTCAGGAGGAATAGGTGTGCCCACCCCCAGTTTTGTTGTGTAGTATAGATTTAAATATGGTTTGGGGATTGTCCAGTCTCTCTAAAGTATGCTGTTCCAGTTCATAATCATTTTAACCAGAACTATTTATTTGCAGCAAGCACTGATACATTTGGACCTTGCCTGAGGTAAAAGTTTCTGCCTGCTTCAAGATCTCCCATCTTTCTCAGTCAGATGATTTAACTTCATTGCATCAGTGTCATGTATGCTTCTGATGTTATCCCTTACGCTACACCAACTGGCTCCACAGTGGTAACAATCACCCTCTAACTCATTACCTCTTGCAACATTCCTCTCAACACAAGGCCTGCCAGTGGCTCAGTGATCTCTCCATTCAAACACCTGAGCTGCCTGTTCAAGACTTAGGCTTTATCAACATTTTAATACCTAACTTTGGGCTGGCCTTGAGTTTCAGGACTAGGTCTATTTGTTTAAGGCTGTATTTGGTCAAATTCCGACCATGTTTTTCAATGATGTCTCTTTTAAGGCCTTCTGACTGTTCTCCAGTGGGTTGAGGTTTATCATTGCTTTGACTATTTTCAGTCATGCCCCACATCTCTTTCTCCTTCACAGACTGCAATCAGGCAAGATAGGCAACGGCACCTCCTCCATGATCAATCTCAACAGCAATACTATACAAGATTGTGCCCTTAGCTCCTAACTATACAGCTTATATACTTATGACTTGGTGGCCAAATTCTGCTCTAACTCCATTTTCATGTTTGCTGATGATACCACCTTCATGGGTTGGATCTCAAATACTGATGAGATGGAGTACAGGAAAGAGATAGAGAATCTGGTTAACTGGTGCGATGACAATAATCCCCCCTCAATAGTCATCAATCCCAGGAAAAGTAGAGGAGGAGATACCCTCTCATTTCCTTCTCCCTTGTGAACTCTATGAATGGTATGTTTTTCTTTTCACTGTCTCCGAGTACATGTGACAATAAATCAAATCAAAATCCCAAAACTCAGCATTTTCCCCTCTTATCTACTCTTCCATCTCTAACATTAAAGTGTGTTAAGGCAAGTTGTTGTCATAAATCAGAGTGAAATTATGGAGCAACAAAATGTAAGCAAAAGTATATGAATTAGAAGATTATAGAACTGCTATAATGGTGCATAATTTGGAGAGACAGGAAGAAGTCTAAATTGGCAAAACAGAGAACAATAAGAAGATTAAAGTTTTAGTAGTGTCTGTGAATACACAGTTTATCAGGAATTTAATGCCATGCTTCTGAGAATAGAAATTCCTACTTATACAAGCCAAGAAAATTGTTTACATTTAACGTTGGATTTGTTGACATGTCACAATATAAGAAAGAAAAGACAAGATTTGTGTTCTATTATTTATAAAACACACTGACGTACAGTATATAGAATGAAATAGAGAATGGTTTGGTGTTTTGACATAATGCAATAAAAAATGGGCTATGCCATAAAGTGACTTGATAATAATTGAACACTATATCAACAAAATAAACTGTATAATGTGTACAAGAGCTTCATAGTGTCACTTCCTTGGTATAATGCAGCTGTAAATCTGATTTTCCTCCCTTCTCTACAGGTCTTACTCATCATAAGTGGGAATCTCAGCTTCTTGAACTGGTTGACTATTGTTCCAAATATTGCCTGCTTTGACGACTCCAATCTGGCCTTTCTCTTTGGCTCGAGACAAGGGGGGGTCAAAGATCAAGTATCTAAGATTCAAGCTAAGGAGGCACTGGGTCAGAAACCACCTACTCATTATGGTATGTGATCTTGATTAACAGCCTATCCAATTTTTTTGACATATGCCTTTTCCATGAACTTTACTTTTATTCCTTTAGCTCATTCACTACAAAGCTTTGGGTCCTTCTCACAGTCAGCCTTGATCTCAAACTGTCAACTGATCCTGCCATCACTTCCACTAGGCAGAACATACTTACAGATTTCAGTCAATGGTGCTTAGTAAATAAATTAAAAATAGTTTAGAGATGGAATTGAATCTGAATTCCAAACCAAATGTGAATTGAATTGAATTAGTTTGGATCAGCTTGTCTCATAAATATCCAAACTTAAAAGTGAATCATTTTTGCATGAAGTTTACAACACAGAAATAAACTACTCCGACCAAATGGTCCATACCAGTGTTTCCCTACCTGAAAAAGTAGACATCATTTTTGCATTCATGTATACAGAATACTGTTAATTACAATTTAACATTAATAGTTTTGATTTGACATGAAGTTGATACCAAATTTGATGGCTCGCTCAAAGATATCCTGTCTACCATTTTATTCCAAAAAAATGGTTCGCAATTCAGTATAGCTTGAGAGTACCACCTGATCTCTGTCAGTTTTTAATCAATTTTAGTCTTCACCCACCCACTCATCAAAGCTCCAGGTCCAAACGTTCCCATGACCATTGACCCATCCACTCTCTCTAGCCACGACACTCTTTCACCTCTCCCTTTCTTCAGCCTCTGTGCTGCTCTGTCTTCTTTAGGCCTGGCTCCATTTTCCTGGCCGGGTCTGGCCCGGTCCTATTTGCCCCAGTCGAGCCCGGCCCTACTTTCCCTGGCCTGGTCCCGCTTTCGCCCGTCCGGCCTCGCTTCCCCCCGCCGGGCCTCGCTTCCCCCCGCTGGGCCCGGCCCTGCTTTCCCCAGCCCAGACTTGTCAAAATGATTGCACTTGAGTGCAGTTAATGTCAATGAAAGCTGTTGAAGGCAAATAATCTGAAAACATTAAGGTATGGGATGGTCCATATAGGCCTTCTCCTTCTTCAAATGATAGTATAATCTTCTAATCCTTTTTGTCTTGTGTTTCCCCTTCTATGTTCTACATACGCACTCACCTGAGTTTTTGCAGTTACAGCAAGTAACTGGGAAGCAGTTTAGAACTGTTTCTATTTAATTTCGCTGATACATTTGAAGTAATTTATGAATATTATTTTACATCCCTAACTTCATTGAAGGAGAATACAATGCAAACTGTCTTCCCCACCTGTCCTTTGCATATAGAACACAGAAACAAGGAATGGTTGAGAGGTGCTAATAGCGTTTAGATAGCTAACTCTATCTATGACTCTATGACCTTTCTCCTCATCTATCTGAAGGTGTTGATATCTTCTAAGATATAGTTACCATGAGTTTGACACACATTACAATAGCTTCACCATTCAGAGGGATGGTAGCAGTCGGCTAAATGTACGTATTGACTCTTACATGTCCTTTCCATATTCTATCACTTTCCCATGCGTGCATCTGGATGTTACAGGATAGTAAACATTCCAATTTCTCACTTCCAAGTTTCACCACATCACTGAACCAAAATTGCAGTGTTTCTGCTGTCACCCAATTAAGATCAGCAGCATTGCACTGTAAAGTCTAAGCTTTCCTCTAATAGTTCACCAAATCACCTTCCAATTTGATTGTTTTTTAAATAAATCTGTTGCACATTAAGGAGTAACGACCGCATTATATTGTCACCATGGTTGCCTTCATATTATTGCATGATTGTTTTCAAAATTGTAATTGCGCACGTGTGTCACAGTATATATGCAATTAAAACATTGTATTAGCACCTGTTTTAAATGGACGCTATTAGTTCATTATGAGTACCCCGTGCCAGTCTAACAACTGAACGCTTGGCTCCGTGCTGTCACTATGGCTCATTATTTTTGCTGTAATGACCATATATCAAGAACGTGCATTTAATAAATATTCATTTATGGCAGTTGTGCTTTAGGAAAAAGTTAATTTAGCAGACCCAAATGTTAATGTCTTTGGATTGAAATGAAATGAAAGCCAGATTTGCTTCATGTTACACTGAGTGATTACTGTTGAATTTTATAGTTACTAAAATTCCAATTTGTAAAGAATGCAGCTTTGACTTGATAGTCAAAGCCTTGAAAAAAGCAAAAGGCTGTACCACTGACATTGTCTTTGTTTTCTCCCCGCTCCAAAAGAATGGCAATGGCCTTCTGTCAAATATAAATGAGGACCGTCAGTGGGCTGTATGGCAATGAGGCCAGAGTGATCTATGGAAATGTGCAAAGGCCTTTAAATAGTGTACTGTAGATAATGATTGTTGCATACAACCCATAGCAGCTAATCTTAAGGCAGCATTGTTGTACAAAGTGCACTCATAATGAATCATTTTGTTTCCTGTCTTAGTTACAGCAGGATGGAGAAGCAAAGAATAAGTCTAAAAATTGTGTGCGAGGCCAGAACCAGTGGTTATTAATGTAAGGTAGTCACTAATAAATCCAATAGGGAATTCAGTGAAAGCCTTTTTATTCAGAGATTAGTTAGAATGTGAAATTCATTGCTGCAGGGCCTACTTGAGAATAGCCTGCCCTTTATGAGGAAGCTAGACAAACATAAGAGAGAGAAGAATAGAAGGATATGTTCATGGCATTAGATGAAGAGAGATAGGATGAGGCTCACATAGAGCCATCATGGACAAGTTGGTTTGAATTACCAGATTCTATGCAATTAACACTTTGTAATCCAATCAGACTCCACTCTGAACTGCTGAGCACACACAACTTTTGACTGCACTGTAACACTATTGACTAAGTTTTGCTTTTTAAAATTTATTCTCAGGGATGTATGACAGTGATGCTGGCAGGTTACGTTTATTGTCCACTCTTAATTGCCCTGAGAAAGTAGTGATGGAAAAGAGTGCTCACACAATGAGTGTTTATATAGAGAACTCCAGAACATTGACCTAGCAACAACTGAATGTACCTGCAATCATATCGACTGCAGCAGTTCAGAAAGGCAGCACACTATCATCTTCACTAGAGAAACTAGGGATGGACAATGAATGCTAGCCTAGCCAGCAACATTCATATCCCTTGAATTAATTTTTTAAAAACCCAAATTGGTCAGTTTGGAGCCAGTCAGCTCCATTTGCCATAATGCAGTTCTCCTTTATTAATCCAAGATCTGATTTGTATTGAAATGAGAAGTGCAGACCAACCTGGGTTTTTAAAAAAGTTAATTCAAGGGATATGAACGTTGCTGGCTAGGCCAGCGTTCATTCTCCATTCCTAGTTGCTCTTATGAAGGTGGTAGTGTGCTCCCTTCCTGAACTGCTGCAGTGCATATGGTACAGGTACATCCACAAGAGGGGCTTCCAGGATTTTAACTCAGCAATACTGAAGGAACAACAATATTTTTCCAAATCAGGATGGTGAGTGGTTTGAAGGGGAACTTTCAAGTGGCAGTGCTCCCATGTGTCAGTTGCTCTTGTCCTTCTTGGTTTGGAAGGTGCTATACAAGGAGGCTTGGTGAGATCCCACAGTGGATCTTATCGATGGTACAGCATGCAGAGCAGCCTACTTCGCTTGTTAAATATTTAACTATTCAAAATGAAATTGCAATCTGACAGGAACAACAGATTTCATTTGTATAGTGCCTTTAAAAAGCAAAGTGTTGCAAAGCATTTCATTGGCATAATTACCAAACAAGATCAGTTCAAGTGGTATTAGGGCAAGTCAAGGAGATGGGCTTTAAGGAACTTATTAAAGAAGAAGAGAGTGCTCGAGAGACAGAGGTTCAGAGAAAGACTTTCCAATGTATTGACATTGATACTGGGCTTGACTCTTGTGAGTCACATTTCACTGGCAAAGGAGTACCTCTGTTTGATTTATGTAAGAGAAGTGTAAATATAATGGGGAAATATGCCTGACTCTTTCTTTGTGCTTCTACACTTTAACTAGAAGTAGTGAACGTGGAACATCACTCCAATAGTGCTGTTGCACAGTTGTTGAAAGGGAAGAAACAGTAAAGTGATTGATCATCCTTTTTCCTCTTCCCCTGCTCTGAGAAGGGAGGACCTTGCTTTTGAACTGAGAGTGCTGCACTGTTTGACAAGGCGTTTAAATGAAACTCTGTCTGTCCCTCATCTCAGTGGGGGGAGCTTTTGCTCAATGTCCTCGCCAACATTTTTGCCTCAACCAACTAAAATAGATTATCCGATCATTATCTTGTTTCTGTTTGTAGAACTTTGCATTGCTGGAATTGCCCATCTTTAAACACTTCAAAAAAAATTGTCATTGGCTGTAAAGCACTTTAGGATATGCAGAGGTTTTGAAAGATGCAATTTAAATGCAAGTCTTTATTTTCTCCACAAGAGTGGCTGACTTTGAAATCACACATACTGAAATCCACTTGGGAGGCACAGGTGACGTTGGACTTCCCACCACTAAGGGTGTCCTTATGTCATGTCTGGGTATATTGCGGACTAATTAATAGATTGATTGCTGTGATTAACCCATAACTCCATTGTCATCCCATCATGCAACTCGCATGATGGAAAGATCTGGCCTCTGTTTTGTTCAGTAATTCTGATGTTCCTCTAATAAAATTCATCCCCCCAGATAACCCTCTTCAGTTCTGAATCTTATTTTTGGCTCACAAAATGTATGTAAAATAATTTTGTTTTCTGCCTATTTCTTTAGGTGCCTTTATTCGACAGGCGTTGAACGTCTCATTTGGGGTTCTTATAGCCTACCTCAGTCTACCAGTCATTGTAAACTTGCTCAGCTCAAAACAAATGATGAACACTTCCTTTAATCCATTACGAATTGTCAACACTTATGGAGCCTTTGGAAGGTGCGAAGTAGGAACAGTTACATTATGTTGTTATTCTTTAAGTGTGTGTTATCTCACTGTCATTGCTTATTCTTTCTGAGGCATCCCTGGTCTAATTAACTAGTTTTGTTATTGCTATGATTTTTATCCCAGTTCACTGCTGACTGGTTCTGTCATTTACTTATAATACTGTCAAGATGGCACAGTGGTTAGCACTAATGTCTCACAGCACCAGGGACCTGGGTTCAATTCCCGGCCTGGGTCACTGACTGTGCAGAATGTACGTGTTCTCCTGTGGTTTCCTCTGAGTGCTCTGGTTTCCTCCTACAGTGTGAAAGACATGCTAATTAGGTGCATTGGCCATGATAAATTCTCCCTCAGTGTACCCGAATAGGCACTGGACTGTGGCAACTAGGGGATTTTCACAGTAACTTCATTACAGTGTTAATGTGAGCCTACTTGTGACACTAATAAATAAACTTTAAAGAAAGTTATTTTATGCAGAATGGTGGCTTTGCCCACTTGACTGAAAAGTTGCTGGCGAGCTTCCTCTGCTTGCAAGGCTTGTCAGAAGTTGGGGCACCCATTTGAAAGGAAGTTGTGTCTCCATGAGCTGCTGACCAATCCAATGATCAGCAGCATTCTAGTCCCAGAGGTAGCCGCAGGTAATAGTGACCGTTGCTTAGAGTACAGCCAGTTTCCAAAGAGAGAATCAGAGACCTGGATATTATGGTAATACCCATGGTTTTGCAACAAGTTGGGTGGAGAGGTTGGGCTTATTGGGGAATGCAGGAAAAGTCCTGCCCATAAAAAGGCCCGCCAGGTTTTACCTGCTGGCCTCGCCACATGACATTGGCACCTCCCGTCTTCAGATAATATTCAACGATGACAGGTTTTGGGTGGTGCGGTAGCGCAATGATTAGCACTGCTGCTTCATAGCTCTAGGGACCTGGGTTCGATTCCTGGCTGGGGTCACTGTCTGTGTTGAGTTTGCATGTTCTCCTGGTGTCTGTGTGGGTTTCCTCTGGGTGGTCTGGTTTCCTCCCACAGTCCAAAGATGTGTAGGTTAGATTGATTGGCCATGCTAAAAATTGCCCCTTAATGTCTTAAGATGCTTAAGTTAGAGGAATTAGTGGTAATAATATGTAGGGGTATGGAGGTGGGGCCTGGGTGTGATTGTAGTCGGTGAAGACTCGAAAGGCTGAATGGTCTGTTTCTGCTCTGTAGGGTTCTATGATTCCATAATAGGAGGAGATTTTAAGTTGCACTTAATTGACCCACGGATGAGCCTCTCTCATCATGGGTAAATCCCAGTGAAGGTGGTGTGATGATTAGCTTGGCACTGCTGCTAAGGTGCCTAATTTTACTGTTTGCCTGATATACCATGTCAGGATGAGGGAGTCTTAATAGCCAAGTTTCGCTCAAGCTTTCTCTTGATATCCCTGGCTCTCATAAGGGCCTCAACCAGCTGAAGAAATGAAGAAGCTGCAGTTGTCCTTAATGTAGGGAAAATTGAGAGGAAGTTTGATGGAAGTATTCAAAATTATGAATGATTTTGATAGAGTGAAAACAGCAATTATTAGTGAGGCAGAATTGCAGAATAGTTGCAGCACAGGAAGAGGCCGTTTGCCTCATCAAGTTGGTACTAGCTGTCCGCAAGGACAACTTAGCTAGTCTCACTTCCCTGCTGTTTCCCCATAGCTGTGCAAATCTCTTCAAGTAAATATTCTTTTTGAAAGCCACAATTGAACCTGCCTTCACTCTCAGGCAATGCATTCCAGATCCTAATTACTCACTGCGTAAAAAAGCTTTTCCTCGTATTGTCTCTCGTTTTTGGCCCATCATGTTAAATTAGTGTCCTTTGATTCGCGTCTCTTCCACCAATGGGAGCTGTTTCTCCCTGTCCACTCGTGATTTTGAATATCTCTACCAACTCCCTCCTTATTCTTTTCTCCTCTAAACAGGACAACCCAGGGGTGGGGATAGCGCGAGGACACAGACTTAAGGTGGTTGGCAAAGAAAGCAGAGGTTGCACAAGGAAACAATTTTTACACATGAAGTTTTTTGTGATCTGCACTGATTGAAAGAGTGAAAATAGATTCAGTAGTACGGTTAAGAAATAGAATTGGATAAATACTTGAAAACAAATTATAGGACTGGACAAATTAGACTGAAGAGCTGTTTCTATGCTGTAAACTTTTATGACTCCATGACTGTGAGATAAGAGCAAGGGAGTGGAATTAATTTAATTACTCCACCAAATAGCTAGCACGGGTGTGATGGGCAGCAAGACCTCCTTCAGTGCTGTATCATGATATTATGAACTAAGATTAAATAACTGATACAAATCTTTTGTCAGTGGATCAACTTAGCACAATGAGTATTACGCAACTTGGTTGGTAATCTGGAGGAGCTCTCCATCATAGTCAAACCTTCCTAATCTTCATCCCATTGATTTCAATGGGGTGAAAGTAAGCTGAGAGACTCATTCCATTCGCCGTCTGAACGGCAAAGGGGTAATTAGCTTCAGTGGCCACAGAAATGAATTCGCTCTACACATTTACCGTCAACTGCTACACAGAGTCAAGTCTTCCACCTTCTCAGATCTGTCTGGCAGGTTGACTGGATAGCAGATTCCTGGTATCTACTTTACAGCAAGATAGACATGACACATGTAATTGGACTTTCATCTAGTGTGATGTTATTAATTAGCATGGATGTTTTTGTGTATGTTGCCAAGAATTCTATGTATTAAACTCTTAATGTGATAACAAATTTGACACAAATTAAGTGTCCAGGTTTAACTCTGGAAGACACTATCAATAAGGGTGGCAGAATCAGGTTCCATCATACATTCTAAAGAAAATAGGATACGTACTTGCAAGGGACATAGTTTCAGTTTTACAGGGGAAAAGCTGGAGTGTGGGATTAAGATGGACAATTCTTTGAAATAGCTGGTGCAGATGTGTTGGACCGAATGGCTCCCTTCCGTTCTGTATGATTCTATGATAGTTGGATTGTTTTACAGTAATGCTTACTCAGCTCTGAGTGTTAACCTGTATAATTATGTTCAAACTAAACAGCACAAGTAATTGCTGTAGAGATGTTTGGAAAGTTGCCTTCACTTGGTCAGCAAGTGCAGACACACTGAGAGGACCCTCAGACTGTTCTCTACACCTGGACTGTCAGCATTGGCAGCGTAGAGTAAAATTCCAGCAGCAATCTGAAAATTCATGCAAAAGTCATTCATCCGAATTGCACAGCAGGAAAAGCCTTTGTGACCGATATTGTTTTAATAAATAATGTCATATAATTGAAGATTATATTGAATAAAATGTCACTCCGCAGTAAATATATACAATTAAGTTAAATTCATGATGGATGGTAAATTTTACATAATTCAAATGACACAAATAACTTTTTTCTTTTAATAATTGTCCAATAACTTTGATTTAGTAAGTGCTGCCAGTAACCTGGAGTTAGAGCAAACTCCATACTTCATATATTAATGAGGTGAGCCATCCGACTGCAGGGGCACTTTATACACTGGGAGTAATGTTAACCCTTTCCAGCCCAGGAAGCTGCAATCAGTAAAGCAACATCAAAGCTCACTGGATATCACCTGCAATGCAAAATCAGCAGTCTATTTATCCGGCCTGGCTGCCTGATACCAGCAGAGTAATCGGACACGTGTAGAATTTTTATATAAGGAAAGAACAGGCAGCACAGTGGCATAGTGGTTAGCATTGCTGTCTCACAGCACCAAGGATCTGGGTTCAATTCTGGTCTTGGGTCACTGACTGGGTGGAGTTTGTCCGTATGGATTTCCTCACACAATCCAAAGATGTGCGGTTAGATTAATTGGCCATGCTAAATTGTTCCTAATGTCAGGGGAATTAGCAGAGTAAATATGAGGGGTTACGGGAATAGGGCCAGATTGGGATTGTGGTCAGTGCAGATTCTTTTGGGCTGAATGGCCTCCTTCTGAATTGCAGGGATTTTGTGATTCTAATGGGAATAAATGATTTATATGTTTGGCTCAAAGGTGGTTTCTACGCCAAGCACAGAGATAAGAAGATTTAGACATTGCTGTAAGCAGACTTTCAGAATTCAATATTCTTTTTTTCCTTTCATCCCTCCTCATTCTCCTGAAGAGGTGGGTGTTAGGCAACAGAGGTAGTTTTAAATAATCAATATCTGTATGGGTATTAGAAATAAGCTGCAAGTAAATTTAATGTTTGTGGTAAAATTAAACTACTGCTGGTGCTGGAATGTGAAACAAAGGCAGAAAATGCAAAGTCTTAGCATCTGCGAAGAGAGAAACAGCGTTAACGTTTTAAATCATGATGATCCTTCGTGGTTTGAGACTTTGTGCTTCTGCAGTTCAAAGAGTTAATTACTTCAGTTTGTTTCAGATGTTTGTATGGTAATGAGTTTGCAAAGTGAAAACAAACAGTATTTAAAAGATTAGATTGTTTCTTAGCCATTGCCTGTATTATTAGTCCAGATGTGGAGATGCAGGCATTGGACTGAGGTAAGCACAGTAAGAAGTCTCACAACACCAGGTTAAAGTCCAACATGTTTATTTGGTAGCACAAGCCACAAGCTTTCAGAACACTGCCCCTTCATCAGGTGAGTGGGAGTTGTGTTCACAAACACGGCATATATAGACACAAACTCAATTTACAAGATAATCGTTAGAATGCAAGTCTTTACAGATAATCAAGTTCTAAAGGTACAGACAATCTAAGTGGAGAGAGGATTAAAGAGGTGTGTATTGTCTCCAGCCAGGACACTTGGTGAGATTTTGCAAATCCAGGCAAGTCATGGGGGTTACAGATAGTGTGACATGAATCCAAGATCCCACTTGAGGCCGTCCTAATGTGTGCAGAAACTTGGCTATCAGTTTCTGCTCAGCGATTCTGCGCTGTCATGGGTCATGAAGGCCGCCTTGGAGAACATTTACCCGAAGATCAGAGGCCGACTGCCCGTGACTGCTGAAGTGTTCCCCAACAGGAAGAGAGTATTCCTGCCTGGTGATTGTTGAGCGGTGTTCATTCACCTGTTGTTGTAATGTCTACATGGTCTCTCAAATGTACTATACCTCGGGACATCCATTCCTGCAGCATATCAGGTAGACAACGTTGGCTGAATTGGAAGAGTATGTACCATGTACCTGCTGGATGGTGTTCTCACGTGAGATGATGGATCCGTGTCGATGATCTGACATGTCTTACAGAGGTTGCTGTGGCAGGATTGTGTGATGTCTTGGTCACTGTCTCCTGAAGGCTGGGTAGTTTGCTGCAGACATTAGTCTGTTTGAGATTGTGCAGTTGTTTGAAGGCAAAAGGTGGAGATGTGGGATAGCCTTAGCGAGATGTTCGTCTTCACCAATGACATATTGAAGGCTCCAGAAAAGATATTGTACCTTCTTCTGTCCGGGCAAGTACTGGATAATGAAAGATACTCTGTTCACTGTATCCCGTGTTTGTCTTTTGAGGAGGTCAGTGTGGTTTTTCACTGTAGTGTGTCAGAACTGTCGATCGATGCGTCAAGTGTCATATCCTGTTCTTATGAGGGTATCATTTCAGCATCTGGAGGTGTCTTTTGTGATCCTCCTCATCTGAGTGGATTGCTAAGGCCATTCCAATACCCTCCACTTCTTGCCTGTAAACAACCGCACAACCTCAAACAGACCAATTTCCACAAAACTATCCAGCCTTCAGGAGAACAGTGACCACAACACCACACAACCCTGCCACAGCAACCTCTGCAAGATGTGTTGGATCATCGACATGGATGCTATCATCTCACGTGAGAACACTATTCGTCAGATACACAGTACGTACTGTTGCAACTCGGCCAACATTATCTATCTAATACGCTGCAGGAAAGAATGTTCTGAGGTATGGTACATTTTGGAGACCATGCAGATGCTGCGACAACAGATGAATGAACACCGCTGGATAATCACCAGGCAGGAGTGTTCTCTTTCTGTTGGGGAACACTTCAGCAGTCACAGGCATTCAGCTTCTGATCTTCAGGTAAGCATTCTCCAAGGTGGCCTTCATGACCCGCGACAATACAGAATCACTGAGCAGAAACTGATAGCCAAGTTCTCACACGTGAAGAAAGCCTCAATTGGAATTTTGGGTTCATGTCACATTAGCTGTAACTCCCATAACTTGCCTAAGCTTGCAAAATCTCACTAATTGTCCTGGGGAGACAAATACACACCTCTTTAACCTATGCTTAACCCTCTCTCCATTCATGTCGTTTTTTACCTTTAAGACTTGATTACCTGTAAAGACTCACATTCCAACTTTTATCTTGTAAACTGAGTTTGTGTCTGTATATGCTGTGTTTGTGAACACAACTCTGACTCACCTGATAAAGGGCCAGTACTCCGAAAGCTTGTGGCTTGTGTTACCAAATAAATTAGTTGGACTTTAACATGGTGTTGTGAGACTTCCTACAGTTATTAGCCCAGGCCATTGTTCATTAGTCCAGTAAAATAACCAATAGACTGCAGTTTATCTGTAATGTTTAACCATTTGGATGGGTAGTGGGGAAGGAATTGCCACAGTTAAACCTTGTACTCTCACTGACATCAATGGGGTTATTGAATAATGAGCAGGCCTGGAGCCTTGGCTGATCTTTCTTCACCCAGTCTACCCTGAGGCATTGTGACTAATTGATGGCTTCCACCACTGCGCTGATAGAAATTGGTTATCTGGGTACCATAATTTGAATTAGGCACCCAACTGACTTAATACTTCATACAGTGACACATCAGGGGAGCTCAAGCAGTTAAAGATTTTTGTGCTTTACAAAAATGAATATTAGTAAACGTTTTGCATGATCTGATTCCATGTTCAGTAGGTTAAGTGGAATAGCAGCCACAAAATTGTCTATTCCTGTGCTGTCATCAGTTGTGGAGTGGCACTGGCAACATTACTAGTTTCTGATGGAAAGCAATTAAATCGTGTGGAACAACAGAGTGGTGAGAATGTGGAACTCTGCCACATCAAGGTGAATAAGGAAGGTTTGCTAAGTACATAATGGATAGAGTTATGTGAAGCAGGGAAGAAGGTGGCTTGTCTGCAGCAGTGATAATATTGTAATTATTGATATTCTGACAGCAAAATTTAAGAAAAGACATTTTAATCATTGGATGTAATTTTTCTGTTTGCCTAGTATTACAAAGGAAAGGACGGAGGTTATAATTCAAGGGACAATGAGTCAAGATCCTCAAGACCCCAGTGCCTTGTGGGAGGAATACGAGTTCAAGTGTAAACCTGGTGATCTGAAGCGAAGACCATGCATTATCACTCCGTACCATTACCGACTTGACTGGCTTATGTGGTTTGCTGCGTTCCAGGCAAGTGCTTTGTTGGCTGTTTGAATCAATTAATCAGTGAATTGAGCAAATCAAAATGTGATACTTGCTTTCTGTGATTAAATATGGATATACAAGACAGGAGCAGAAGTAGGCCACTCAGCCATTCCAACCTCCTCTGCCATTCAATACGATCATGGCTGTTCTGTTTGTGTTGAGCTCCACAATCCCTATCTATCTCCGATAATCTTTGATCCCTTTGGCAAGTAAGAATCTATCTAATTCCACCTTAAAGATATCCAGTGCCTCTACTTCCACTGTCTTCTGAGGCAGAAAGTTCCAAAGTCCCAAAACCCCAGGAGAAAAAACTTCTCCTTGTCTTTGACCTACAAGGGCCATCCCTAATTTTAAAACAAAATTCCCTAGTTCTGGACTTGCCCATAGGAAGAAACATCCTTTCAATGTCCACCTTGTCAATGCCATTCAGGATCTTGTAGACTTCAATCAAGTCACCCTTCATTCTCTTTCTCTTAAACTCTCAGGGAAAGAAGCCCAGCCTGTACAAGCTTTCCTTACAAGACAGGTCATTCATTCCAGGTATCAATCTATTAAACCTCCTGTGACCTACCTCAAATGCTTTCATATCTCTCCATAAATGAGTCCAAAATTACATACGGTATTTAAGACATGGCATCACCAATGCCTTGTATAACTGAAGCATTCCTTATTTTATGTTCAGTTCCTCTTGTAATAAAGGATAACATTCCATTAGCTTTCTTGATCATGTACTGTACCTTCATGCTGACCTTTTGTGACTCAAGCATGAGAACACCTAAATCCTGCTGTCCCTTGGCATCTGCAGTCTTTTCCCATTTACGTAATATTCTTTTTTTTAACTTTTCCTGCCAGAGTGAACAACTGCACACTTTTCATCATTATGCTCCATTTATCAGATTTTTACCCACTCACTCAAGCTATCTAATATCCATAAAACCATAAGATATAAGAGCAGAATTAGGCCATTCAGCCCATCAAGTCTGCTCCGCTATTTGATCATGGCTGATGTGTTTCTCAACCCCGTTCTGCTGCCTTTCCCATGTAACCTTGGATACCCTTACCAATCAAAAACTCTTTGTCTTGAATATACTCAATGACATGGCCTACACAGCCTTCTGTGGCAATGAATTCCACAGAATCATCACCGCCTGGTGAAGAAATTCCTCCTCATCTCAGTTCGAAAGGGAGACCCCTTTACTAGAGATCGTACCTCGGGTCCTAGTTTCTTCTCCTAATGGAAACATCTTTCCTACGTCCACTCTATTCCGGACTTTCTGTATCCTGTAAGTTTCAATGAGATTCTCCTTCATCCTTCTAAATTCCATCTAGTACAGACCCAGCATCCCCAGTGTCCCTCCTCATATGTCAAGCCTTTCATTCCCAGAATCATTCTTATGAACCTCCTCTGGACCTTCTCCAAGGCCAGCGCATACTGCCTTAGATACGGGGCCAAAAATTGCTCACATATTCCAAATGTGGCCTGATTAAAGCTTTTTAAAGCCTCGCTAATACGTACCTACTTTTGTATTTTAGTCTTCTCAAAATGAATGCTAACATTGCATTTGCTTTCTGAACCACCGACTCAACCTGCACGTTAACCTTAAGAGAATCCTGAACTAGGACTTCCAAGTCCCTTTGCACTTCTGATTTCTGAATTCTTTCCCATTTAGAAAATAGTCTATGCATTTATTCTTTAAGCTTTGACAAAGCTTAACCATATCTCTTAATGCAGCTCTGTGTCAGTTTTTGTTTAAAGCTCTTATGAAATGATTTGGGACATTCTACTGTGTTGCTACATAAATGCAACTTGATCTTATTAAACTTGGTGGCACTATATTCATTTAAAAGCCCCTAATTTTATTGGAATGGAAACATAGAAAACAGAATAGGCCATTTGGCCCTTTCAGCCTATTCTGCCATTCAATGAAATCATGGCTGATTATCTGTCTTAAAATTCCTACAATTTTCCCACACATCTTGACACCTTCAGAGTCTAGAAATCTATTTCCTTATATTCAGTGACTTGGTCTCCACAGCCTTCTGTGGTAGAGAATTCCACAGAGTCACCACACTCCTGGTGAACCTTCACTGCACTACTTCTATGGAAAATATATCCTTTCTTAGATAAGGAGATCATAACTGGACACAACACTCCAGTTGTGGTCTCACCAAGGCCCTGTACAGCTGCAATAGGATTCACTTTTGCACTCAAATCCTCTTGCAATGAAGACCAATATAACATTTGCCTTTCAAACTGTTCACTGTACCTGCATTATTTTTGTTTTGTCCACATTTCTCGTGTCCTTTTCTTTATTGTAATATGTTCTTTCTATGTTTGTCTCATCGTCCATGCGTCACGTTTACTGCCATTACATTTTCCTTTATTCTAATGACCTGAACAAGGGCTACTCTGGAAACCCTTCTAGTCTAAGCCAAATAGGAACGTTAGGAGCAGGCAGATCCATTTAACCTTTCTAGCCGACTTTGCTGTTCACTTGAATTGTAGCCACTCTGCAGCTCATTAAATTATCCCATTCGATTGCATCTTCAAGTAGATTTATGGACTGAAAAGCCTCAGAATTTGCAAATTGGCTTTAAAATCAAGCATCTCAATCAACTTTGTTCCGGTGGAAATCACGGAAAGATGAAGTGCCGTGCAAGATAATTACTCATAAATGCACTATACCTATTTACAACCACTTCAGTTTAGCCCTTGGTGCAAAACTGCACCAATCTAGGTTTGACTCGATAGCCTCTTCTGATCTGTAGGGATTCTATGATCCTACAAATACGAGCTGTAAAGGTTATTATACCTTATATCATAAAGATAAAAGTGACATCATCACAGTTCCAGATGACCATAGGTTGCTCCCCCTTTGAGGGGCAGAGCTGACTGTTGATGATTTTAATCAGAGTGAAGGTTGAGAATTCATGAATATCCTCAGCTGGTACAGGAATTGAACCCGCGCTGTTTATGTCACTCTGCACTACGAACCAGCCATCCAGCCAGCTGAGCTAACCAACTCCTCATCATACTTGAAATCATACTGTGGTGATATAAAGTACAGAGATGGACTGTCAACATCTCACTTTAAAGATGCAAGTATCGCTAACAGTATTTTAAACTGCTGAGAATATGCATGCAGCACCCAAAGGTAATGGTAACATTATATTTCTTAAGTAAACTGGTCAGCCTGCATATTGTCACACAGATTTAGCACGTCGAAAAATCCAGGCAGGAAGTATATTTTTCACCACTGACAGGGCATCTTTCCTCAAACTCTACTCGGTACCTGACACTTTATTTCACCAACCGCCTCGGAAAATATTTTCCAAATGTTTACTGTAATTAATGTCCTATCCTAAAAGGAGAATGTGCTGATTGATGGGCTTGGAATCTGTCACTGAGTGACGACCTCTTGCTTATCACTTGCTTTATTATATATAAGGTTAGTAGTTTTAAGTAAAGAGAATGCCAGAAATTCAAGGTATGTTAAAATGAAAATGCAAGTTCAGGCGGTATCGGTCCGCTGCTTAAAAATGAAATGTTTTCATGGAGAAATGCTTCCTTTTTTCCCACCCAAAGTATATTTTTTGAATGCACTGATACATTGGTCTGTGGATTTAAAACATATAAAGATTACAAAAATAAATCTATACAGTATTTTTCTTCCACCTTAGCTTTAATGTTTCTTAACAGAAAAAGGAATGTTTACCCACTAAAGTGACTGTATATTAAGGCTAATACTTGCTGTAGTACTAGAAGAGTGCCACACTGTTAGAGATTCTGCCTTTGCGATGAGATATTAGTCTGCCCTCATGAATGAACATGTATCATCCGATGGTATTTATTTATTTAAATAAATTAGATAATTTATATTTAAAGGAGCTCAAGGGAATTTGCCTCATGTCCTAACTGATATTTATCCCTCAGTTATCTTCATTAAGATTAAATATCAGGTCATTATCACGTTGCTATTTGTGGGACCTTGCTCTGCGGAAATTGGCTGCTGCATTGCAACAGTCATTCTACATCAAACAAACTACTTTGACTGAAGGTCTTTCTTTATCCCTAAAACAGATTAATTAGTCATTTATCTCGTTACTACGTGCAGTTTGGTTGCAGAATTTCTCAATATGGCAATGACTCTCAAACAAAACTATTTAATGCACTGTAAAGCAGTTTGGAATTTCCTGAAGCTGTGAAACGCTCCATACCAAAGTACGTGCCTTATGTTATTTACCTCCTTTCTTGCTGTCTTTCTCATTAGCAGTTTTCTTCTTTGTTCTTTTTTCTCTCCTACTAACACATAATTCTGTATTGTCCTTTCACAAGAAAGATATCCTCCACATCATCCCATGGTCCCAAGCCTGATTATGCGATGCTGTTATCCCACACTGAACAAGATTTTCAGCATCCACACCATCACCTTCCCCAACAATACTGCATTACACTGCAATATGTTCCAAGGCATGCACCACTGCCCTGCACCGTTATTGTAAGCCGTTGCTCATTATTGTCCTCTGTAAACCAACTTTCCAAACTGTGCCACAGCAGTCTCTGGGGAGATGTTGTGATTACCTCCCAACCCAGGCTGCTTCATTTTTAAAAATTTGTTTGGTCGTGCAATGTGAGTATCGCTGGTAAGTCATTTCTTTCCAATTTCAAATTGCCCTTGATAAGATGGTGGGCTTGAACCACTGCAGTCCATGTGGTGTAGGCATATCTGCAATGCTATTATGCCATAATGTACAACACTATAATTGTCCCTGGCCCATTTTTTCAGTCCACATAGTATTTCCAGGACAGAAATCTCCTCCTCCAAACAACTCTCATATAATATGTCACCATTTCTACACCTGTGATAGAACATGAGAGTGTTGGGAATGTGATTAAACTCATGGTACAGACTTTGTTTATGCACTTCAGGATCGCAGAATAAAATATATGGAGGCCTTGCATTTAGAACTTGCAACTTGATAGGATTATTTGTCAAAACAGCCGATCGCTTTGCTCTATGAATCTCCTCTTTTTGTCTCATATCCATCTGTACCATGTAAATAAGGGCGGCACAGTGCCAGGGACCCAGATTCAATTCCAGCCTTGGGTGACTGTATGGATTTTGCATGTTCTCCTCATGTCTGCATGGATTTTCCCCGAGTGCTCCAGCTTCCTCCCATAGTCCAACAATGTGCAGGTTAGGTGGATTGGCCATGTTCATGGCCCAGTAGTGTGCCACGACCTGAGGGTTAGGGGGATTAGCAGGATAAATACGTATGGTTACGGAGATAGGGACTGAGCAAAATGCTCTGGCGAACAGTGAGTGCAGAGTCAATGAACGGAATGGTCTCCTTCTGCACTCGAGGGATTTTATGAAATGCGCTGCCTCGCTTAAATCTCCAAAATTAGGCTTGGCTGTATTTAATGTAACCAATGTAAGAAATTACTTCGTGTTGTGAAAATCTAATCACTGATTTATAACTTCCAGATTTAGGAATTAAAGTTTTGGTTAAAGTGGCTAAAGTGAAACTAAAGTTAAATGGATGGCATTAATTCAGAAACTGATAAGCAACTCTTATTTAAATGCAACTCAAACAAGCCTGAGTTTATTACACTTTAAAACTACTGTATGTTTGTCTTGAAATGTCAGAATTGTTTAAAGTTTATTTATTTTGTGTCACAAGTAGATTTACATTAACATTGCAATAAAGTTAGTGTGAAAATTCCCTAGTTACCACACTCTGGCACCTGTTCGGGTACATTGAGGGTGAGTTTAGCTGGCCAATGTACCAGCACATTTTTTGGAGGAAGGAAACCGGAGCACTTGAAGGAAACCTATGCAGACATGGGGGGAATGTGCAAACTCTACACAGACAGTGACCAAAGCTAGGAATCAAACCAGGGTTCCTAGTGCTGTCAGGCAGTGCTAACCACTGTGCCACTGTGGGCCCAATTGATGGTGAAATTATCTTAAACAATAATTGGTCCATCTCTAAGCTTGTTATGGAGTCAGGCAGAATGGAGAAAAAGTCGTAAAATTTCATTAGCATTAGACATGATTAATATGGTCTGCAGAATCAAAGAGTTGTATTGAAGGTAAAATAATTTGTTAGCATTTCTATTTGAATCATCGAAAGCATCCCACATTGTCATTGAGATGGTGATTCAGGGAGGAACCTTGGCTCAAAGGTTTTTGTCTTTAATTTATCTGTGTATCTTTTTGAAAGAAACAGGCAATTCATGAAAAAAAACAGGGTTTCGTGAGGGAAATGCAGCTGGAATTCTCTAATCTGCAGCGAAAGGATAAACTATATACTGACCCTCACATTGCCATATGGCAGAAAGCAGTCAGCTTGATTCTGAGAAGAGCTATGCTGAAGCTGTGGGAGCAAATTAGGAAAAACAGCAATTCAAAGCCAAGATAAAGAGCTGAAGAATCTGCAATCATGAAGTCTTCAAAGAAAATTAGAGGATCGTTTAGCCAAAGACTAATGGAAGAATCCCCAGATAATTTGTACTTTGAGGAATAGTTGGAAATTAAGGTGAAATTAAATGCTAAATGGCCATGGCATACCTATTGGAATGATCTCAAGAAAAGTAAATGAATCTTTAATATTTCACAAGGTAAAGAATTCCTGTAAGGCAGGGGTCAGGAAAGTAAAAACTGGAAATGTAGAACTGAGTTCATAGCATTAGCCTTTATAGGCCATAATGTTGGATTAGTGATGCTTGCTTTGTTTAATATCACTTTGCAGACCAGTGTTGCAAAACTGGCAAATCTGAGACTGAGTCTGTGTTGGATTTTGGACTTTGCTGGTTTTCAGGTCGGGCACTTGGGTTTGGGTTGAGCATGTAGACTGTTGAGATTTTTCAAATAAGGATTGCAAGGGACTGTTTTGAAAGAGATAGAGACAGTGATGCAAGATGAACCTGGGAAATCATTCAGGGCTATATCAGGTGCATTAGTATTACTTGGCTGCAAGTGTGGCAGAAGCTCTGTTGGTGCTTGTAAATCGAGTTATCACTGCGCTGCAGTGAAATTTTGGTGATGGAGTGGCAGAGAATTCCCCAAAAATATAGTCGGACCAAAAATGTCAATGAGGAGAGAAATTTGGGTGATGCAATGAAAGAAGTCCAATTTTCAGATTGCTGGATTTGATGCACAGTTCCTGTACATATGTAAAAATACTGTTGGCTTTTAATCAAAAAATGAGAAATCTGTTGGTGTAGTTCTCTTGGTTAATTGCAAAATGTTTGGATTTCTTCTTGAAACCTTAATGGGATTATAATGCAAGCAATACATGTGTTAAGTGACAGCAAACTAGAATAGAAAATAAAAATATTCAACAAAAAACTAGATTTTGCTTCACTTGTGGCTGGCACAGTTATGTGATTGTTTGTTTACAAAAGACTTTTGGGATGTTGTATTAAATTGTAACGGGGTAGCACTGAGCCATGAGACATTTCGTTACAGCAGCTTCCTGACATCGATGACAAGTGGCCCAAGGATTTTTTTCTGCTTTTGTTGAAGAATTCAAAAGTAAAAAATGTTTTTAATTACATGTCTTCTTTCTCTGCAGTGGTCCATGTGGCCAGTTCCAACTTACTAATTAAAACAACTTGAAACTTTTTTTTCATGTCAGCATATTGTGACTTACACAATCCAGTTTTAACTCCCTTGGAGGTCGTGTGAATGAGCCATAAGGGCACAGTTGTGTGTACGTGCAAATGAGCCATATACCTCATTGTTTTACTTACTTTGAATGAAGGCACATTTACCCTTTGTAAAAACAGAAAATGCTGGAAAAACTCAGGCAGCATTTCTAGAGAGAGCAATGGAGTTAACATTTTGAGTCCTTATGGCTTCTTATCCTTGTTTGGTATTTTGTGCAGGTAGGTTTGTTTTAGAGCAACATATTATTCAGATAACTCCACATATTTACCGTGCCGATTCCCCAAACCAATATAACTTGGGACACTAAAGGACAATTGGATACGGTCAATCTATCTGACCTGCACACCTTTGGACTCTGGGAGCACCTGAAGGAAACCTACGCAGACAAGGGGAGAATGTGTAAACTCCACACTGATATTCAGCCAAGGCCAGACTTAAACCTGTGTTCCTGGCACTGTGAGGCAGTAGTGCTGAACACTGTGGCATCATGCCATCCGTTAAGGTGAACTCTTGAAGTGTTCTTCTACTTCTCTTGCAGTCCTTGCAGCCCTGTGCTGGATATTCATTCGTGACCAGCCCAGGTATGAAATATCAACTGAACTTGCATTGATTGTGATAAATACTGACAGCACTTCAACACAATTCATTGGCTGTAAAGTGCTTTGGAGTGTCTCGAGGTTTTGAAAGGCATTTGTTAGTGCAAGTTCTTTATTCCATTCTTTAAGTATTTCTTCCTAATGACTCTTGTTTGCAGAGATTTCCTTAACTATCTGTGTTCTCCTTGTAGTTCTCCTCAGTTGACCCTTGTAGATATCTTTTCATACAACCTCCCTGCTCTGTGCAGAACTTGCAGTCCTTTGTTAGTTCTCATATCCATCTGTACCATAGAAAAAATTGTGCTGTCTCTATTAAATTTTCCAAACTTAAGCTTGACTGCATATAACATGGACAATTTTCCTTTCTTTGATAAGTATTTGACTTGACTGTATTTGGGATCTTGAATCTGCAGCCACATGTTTCTTCCCTGTACTCAAATTCACTTTTGAGAAGGAGAAATCTAACACCCTGTTTCCTCAACAACAATTGCAAAATCTACCAATGGGATCTCTACTACTGTCTGCCATAAGCCTACTTTCACTGGTCAAGATACATGTTGGGATTTATGTAGTTCCACATGCTATATGGTTGGTCTTAACAGCAATCTTTGTAAATAGGGCCCTAGCCATTTGCTGACTTTGCAAGCTTGATACAAATACAAAGCAATCTTGCAGGACAGTGGCTATCCTGATTGATACTTTGCTCTGTGAATCACAAATAGACCAAAGACCGTCACTGTCAGATCTGAAAAGTGCCTGACCTACCTCAAATTACCATAGAGAAAATATCTCAAATATCCCATTTCACAGCATGGAATATGGAATAGCTCTGTAAATGATATTTTTTGCTCATCAATCTAATAAGAAATTTTCCTGACCAGACAATTGAGCGTACTATGTATTAATTGTAGTGACCGTATATTGCCCAGTGCATAGACTATATATCCCTGTGTTTAGTTGTTGAATCCATGTTCCTTTGGTTGTTCAGAAAGCAGAATGCAGACTCAACTCAACTCGCCTGTGTTAATAAAACTCACAATGTCTACTTTCAGTTGTGAATCTGTGATTGGGCACTAATAAGTACACTGAAAACCAATTTAAGATAATCAGTCAAGCTTGTAACAGTTATACTTGCTAAAAGCAAAATACATCCATGTGCAGAGAGCCATTATCTGCAAACAAAAGGAATGTGTTCAAGCCTTGCTTGCTTTTTTGAATTACCTGGGAGTGCAAGGAACATATAGTTCCCCATTGTTTATCTCATTTAACCCCACAATCAGAGTTGACTTATCAGCACCCCTTTCTGCCTGTAGTGTGAACAGCTGTGACCATTTGAAATTTAACATTCTTGCTTTTGTCCTGATGAATGCAAAACCTTGGCAACTTGTCTCTTTCTTCAGCAATATTCAAGTTCTGTAAAGCCGAGGGACTTATTGTTTTGCATTTTCTCTCACTGCCTTGTTTACTCCTGTCCAATTCACTTCATTTCCTGCTCCTCTTGTTGTTCCTTGAACCTATGCAACCGTCCAGACCCTGAGATAATAAGCAATGTGCAATAACAATAACTGCCAAGATTATCTGAGAAAATAAGCACTTCTGAAGGATCTGGCACTCATTTGCATAGTTTCCTTATGTCATTTGAAAGCCTTTAAAAACTGACATTCATGGGAAATCCTTGATGTAATACTTTTTTGACTATAAGGTTCAGCAGAAGGCAAAAAAAAAACTCCATAAAGATGGGATTTTTGTCATCACATCATCTGAAACTGTATTGTATCTGGAGCATGAGAAAGCACAGATCTCAAGGAAAGTTGCAGACTAAAGCCAATAGCCTTTATTGATAAACTCATGAAGATCTATGTCATTTTTCTGTGGCATCAATTCTTCATGGATTTGTGTGCCAAAGTTAAAACCACTAGCAATTATTTTGACTGATAAAGTCTCAAAACAAGGCTTACACAATTTTATAGAATTTATTGCAACAGAGAAACAGACCATTTGACTCTACTGGTATGAACCAACTCTCTTTGTTCTTCTCGTATCTAACTTCCTTTTAAGTGCAGTTACATGTGGCCGTGAGTTCCACATTCTCACCACTCTGTTGGTCTTTGAACTCTGGTACTGTACTGCCTTCTTAACATGTGTAGGGAGGTATTTTGATCAAATGCAGAACAAGAATCAAATGAGAATCAAGCATCATTGATTGAAGTATATTATTGGAAAAGTGACGAGGGGAATCTTTACTTATGTCGAATTCTAATATACTTGATCTGACTGTGCTCAATATCGGCAGTACGGATCCAAAATGAAAAGGATAATGAACACGTCTCACCTGCTAAGCAATTAAAGTGCAGGAAAATGAGAGTAAATCCCACCAGCATTTTTTAGTGTGACTTTCTAAATGAATCTCTGACACCTTGGTCATTACAGAGAGTCTGACTGTGATTCACTCTGAAAACCTGTGGGAGGAGCCTACTCCCACTTGAGAGGCTGGCAGCTTAGTGCTGAGCGGATCACTGCGCATGCGCTGATCTGTCAGCGCGGAGATTGGCACATGTGGAATGGCCACTATTGCTGTCCTCCAGATCTTCTCCCCCTGATTGCTGGCCTCCCTGACCTCCCAGAGCCAGCCCTTATCTCCCTGCTCACAATCTTCCAGATCCTGCTGATCAGCCCCAAGATGTCGCCAAACCACCAACTGCCCCGATCTTCCCCCCCAATCCAGATGGCCAGCCCCAATCGCCCACTTTCCTCCGTCTCCGAATGCTACAATTGTAGCATGGCATTGAATGCCCTCGATTGCCCCCTCATAGGCCTTGGCCTTCCCTCTCCTCCGGCCCAGTGTCCTTGGCACTGCCTGATGCCCAAAGGTACACTCTACTTCTTATCCCTGATATCCGGGGGTGGGAGGGGGATTGCCTCATTAATCTCTCTTCCCTCTGGTAGGGTCAGGTGCCTGTTCTCTATTTCATGGGGAGCAGCAGTAAAACCCACTGGAAGGAACCAGTCCTGAAAAAGGATGGGAGTGGTTGGAGTTTGGAGATTTCAACCCGGGGCCCTCTAATCAGATGAAAATTGTGATTTTTGTTTTGTAATCAGCTCTGTGCCAATTTTCAGCACAGAGCTGATTACAATATGAAAATTGCATTGGAGTGGATGATGCTGAAAAACTGGGTTCCGGAAATGCTTGAACGCCACGGTGCCCAATGCGAAGCCTATGAAACGACCACCACTGACATCTCCTAACCGCTGCACTACCAAGCAGTGCAGTGGATGGGAGAATCACCCCCAGTATCTCTTGGGTAAAGTAGTTAGTTGACTTTCTAGCCAAAAGAGTGAACCTAAATAACTTGCCTATGATTTTCTGTAGCTCAGCAATGAAGGGACTTCTCCTTCAGTACAGATCTGGCAATAAAGCATCAGCCTATGAAATTTCCTGCAATGCTGTTCATTCATTCAAACTATTTAGTGAGCAGTTGGATAGATTTTTATCTAACAAATATTAAAGGATATGGATTTGGGGTAGAGGAAGGAAACAATTCTCAGAATCAATATTCAAATATGAGTTGTGAGACAAGTGAGAAGCGCAAGTGACAAGGCCACACCTTGCTTTTACTTTGATAGGATGTAAATTATATCCATATTTCCACTTTATTCTTTCAATGGTCATCCACTCAGGCTTCACAGAATAAGCATAGAAAGTTATATCCTGGTACTTTTTATTTGGTTTTAGCCATTCTTTTCAAAAGTTACTCAGATGTTCTGTCTATAATCCAAATTATAGGATGCTGTCTGAAAATAAAAGTTGAGGAGGAACTTCTTCTCTCAAAGGGTGTTGAATCTCTGGAATTCTCTGCACATTGAAGTGATAGAGGCTTCCTCGTTGAGTATATTTAAGTCACGAGTAGATAGATTTCTGATAGACAAGGGAATTAAGGGTTATGGGGAGAAAGCAAGAAAGTGGAACCGATCTACTGCAGACCACCTATGATCTAATTGAACAGCGGGGCAGGCTCAAAGGGCTGGATGGCCTACTCCTGCTCCTATTTCTTATGTTCTTATGTTCTAAAAAAAATTTCCAGTTTCCAATCTTTACCTTTAGGCAATTATCCTTTGCTAACATGTTACATGACTCAAGCCAGTTGATGAAGTCAAGACTAGTAAGAAGTCTGACAACACTGGGTTTAAGTCCAACTGATTTATTTGACAGTAAACTCACAAGCTTTTGGCAAACCCCAAAAGCTTGTGAGTTTACTATCAAATAAATTGATTGGACTTAAACCTGGTGTTGTCAGACTTCTTACTGTGTTTACCCCAGTCCAACGCCAGCATCTCCATATCATGAAATCAAGACTAAGGCAGAGAGCCTTTTCAAGCAGGAAGAGTTTATTGACTTAGTACAAGTCAACAGTCGTCCACCCTACCTGCATTCCAGCTATCCCCATTTTTAGGTGTACAAATACCCATCACCTGATTAACGATGGAATTACCATTGAACAGTAACGTGATTGCCATTGAAGTTTAACAATGTAATTGTCAATAATATCGACAAAAGAAAGAGAACAATAGTCAAACATGAGCTGAGTGACACTGGATGGACTTTGATCATAAATCTTCTATAACTGTGCATTTTTAATTCCTTCACTATTATTTACAACAAAAATACTTTGAAATTTCATCTGTCAAAAAAATTTCTGTTATGGTGTGTAGTACTGTCAGCAATAGGACAAATCTCTGACCCCCCCCCCCCCCCCCCCCCCGCCCTCCTCTGTCACCAGCTTACACAATTGATTAAATTTATTTTTGGTGAAGTAAGCTTTGAGTCAGACCTCATTGCAAAATGCTGCCTGCAGTGAATGGGCAGTTTGGATACTTACAGGTTTCAGACTGAAGGTAAGGGCAAAGGGTTCATGCCAAGTTTCTGTTTACGTTGTCAATGACTCAGACATTTACGACCTTTGCAATTTTTTCAGTCTCGTTATCCTGTTTAGTGGAATTGCTGAATACTTTCTCAAGGCAGCTGCTCTTTTGATGCTAATCTTTAATTGTCAATCTTGGTTAACGCGTGTAGGCATTAACCTTGGGAAATGTGCACTCTATCTGTTGAAGTTGTTGCTGTTGTGTTGACCTGTGAGTGCTGTTTTGGTTTCCTAGTTTCACTTAGGAAAATTAAGACTGGGTTTGAATTTCTTTTGCATTGAATGGGTAGTATTCTGGTGGAACATTTCATCTGGCCATATAGAACACATCCAATTTTCATTGATTGGTTCAGTGGCTTACCATGTACTTGAAAGTGAAAGTGATCTCCAAAACATCCTGAGGTATATTGTGATATTAAAATTATAAAATGATACAGAACACAAAGATACTATCATGTTTATGCCAAATATAACATTGTCCAAGTGAGACAGAGCTAGTAGCAGAGTTTTGAAAAAGTGTGTGAATTGGACTGAACATAGCTGGAGAGTGAAATCACGGCAACAGCATTCATCAGCTTTAAAGAGGAATAATAGGAAATTATTAACAGTCAATTTCTTCTTAGCAAAATCAAAGAGCATGTTCAGACATGTAAGCTTTCAAAATCTTCTAAATATGGAAATGTGGTTGTGGCAAAAGGTGGAATTTGTCCCTTGGTTGTAAAATGCAGAATAACAAAGATTTTATAAATTGGAACTATTTTGACACGCCTTTTTCAGATTACCACTTCTCTCTTTGCACCATCTATTATTTTCTTGGCGATCAAGCAATCTGTTTCTCAACCTTTGTTAATGTCAGTTGAAGGTGCCATCCTTACCGTCTTTCATATCAGGAAGGATCTTGCCTTATCTCTGCTTTATCATTCTGGCCTGATCAAGATACACAAACTCACAAACATACAAATTAGGATTAGGAGTAGATCACTCCTGCTGATCTGATTGTAACTTCAACCCCATATTTTGCCTACCCCAATAACCTTTCACACCTTTGTTGATCAAGAATCTTATGTTGGTCATGTTATGTGGAAAATCACAAGATCTGAACCCACCCCATGTCATTGCGTTCAGCAGTGCCATCTGATTGGTGTACAGATGGGAAATGAGAAGTGTTCCTTATTTAGGCCACTCATGTTGGGCTGCTGAGTGTTTGCATCATTAGCTTAGCTTGGTTGGCTGGATGGCTGCTTTGTGATGCAGAGCGATGTCAGTGACCCAGATTCGAATCTAGTACCAGCTGGTGTTATTCACGAAGGCCCTGCCTTCTCAACCTTGCCCCTCGTCTAAGGTGTGCTGATCCTCAGGTTAAATCAGCACGAGCCTGCTCTCCTACTCAAAGAGGAGAGCAGCCTATGGTCATCTGAGATTATAGTGACTTTACCTTTTATTAAATAGTGTCAGTGGAAAAAGAATTGCTGGAAGTAGATGGAATAAACAGTTAATGAATTCAATTTTACAACCGACACAAATTAACAACTGAAGACTTAAACATCAAAAGCAGAGTCTTATTGTGGATCCATTATTTTGCTATTCTGAAAGAAAGAAACATGTTGTGGTCTCAGTCAGGTAAATGAACAGGTGGGGTGAAATACAGTTATTAGCAGTTACTGTTTATTTTAGACAAGTCATATCAGACATTATATTTCCTCCTGATAAATGTTACTCTTCTCTGGCAAACTTCCATTCGAGTCATAGAGTGCATTATCCAAACTATTGTGTAGTTAAGGCTTAGACTAGCACATTTGTCAGTTTCTAATTCTTGAGGAAGTGCCTTTGGATGCGCCACAGTTTGTCTTTGAATTCACTTATGTAGGAATCTCTACAACATTAAATATTTGAATATTTTGCATTAGTTACTTTTATCAATTCGTGATATATCTGAGGAATGTATTTTATCTCTAAGATGAACATATGAAAAAAAACCACGTGCTGTTTTGAAGGGAAGTAGAGGAATTTTGCTTGGTGTTCTGGCCAATATTTATCCCTCAAGCAACTTCACTTCAAAAAAACATACAGACTATCACATTGTTTTTTTGTGGGAGCTTGCTGTGCATTAGCTGGCTGCTGCATTACAAACATTACACGAGTGGAAAATACTTTAGGATGTTCTGAGGTAGTCAAAAGTTTTATATAAATACATTTTTTTTTGCTGTCTTATGCTTTTACAAATATTTTCTTATATTTAAATTGTGATATTACTAATGTGACGGTACAAATGTAACTGAACTGTCTCCATCCTGCTGGAAGCGTTCCTGTTTTGGGGTTGCAGTTGAGCGGTTGTTCTTTGTGGCTAGAGACACAGGTGGGTCTAATTTTAGCTTGGTGTTTTTAAACTGGTCAATGTGGTAGGAGCACAGTTTTGTCAATCTGAGCGAGCTGTACAATCTCACTGGCCCAGCATGATACAAAGGACTAGATTTTCTCACTATTTGAAAGAAATAGCTGCAAAGTTTGGCTTAATTCTTGCTGACCTTGTGGAGTGGAGTCCCTGACGCTGTAGGTGGGCTAACTGATTATTGGGGTGCAGGGAGGGAGTTTCTAGAGGAATGTCTGAATCTAATGCAAGGGCAATATGAGACAAACTCATGTCCCACGGCTTTCCAGAGACACAAGTCTGTCAACCATTAGATTCCAATTTCAGATGTGGTTGCAGAATTTTAGACTTCCAAGGATAAAATGTGTTCCAAATTGTTCCAATTTGGAATCAAGAATTACGTTAGCACCACTAGACCAGATGTAGACCCCATGCAGATGTGGACCTATCTAAATCAATTATGTTTGAAATTCAAAGACAATTACAGTTTTTGCCATGCCAACCAATTTAATTAGACTTTTTTTTAATTTGGAAGTGTAGACTTGGATAACATTTCCTAATCCACATTATTTATTTTTCATTGAGATTTTTGCCAGATATCTGTTGAAACTGATCTGTACCTGGCTCTTCTAGGATGTGCAAGTATTATAAGAATATAGAATGGTTACATCAGAGAAGGACGCCATTTGGTCTATCATATTGGTTTTCTGTAAGAGCAATTTAGTTTTCTCCACTACCCTATTCTTTCCTGTGGCCTGGGAAATCTTTTCTCTTCAGGTACTCTTCAAATTCACTTTTGAACCTGTCCATCATACCCTCAGGCAGTGTATTCCAGATCCTAATCACTCATTATGTTAAAAGGTTTTTCATAATGTTGCCAGTGGTTCTGTCACCAATCAGCTCTATCCTCTGGTTCTTGGTCCTTTCACCAACTCCACCTAACCTGTCTAGACCCCACATGATTTTGACCATCCCTATTAAATCTCCTCTCAACCTTCACTAAGGGGAATAACCTCAGCTTTTCCACCCTTTTCATGTAATTGAAGTCCCTCATCAATCTCACAATTTTTTCTGCAGCTGATCTAAAGTTTTCACATCTTTCCTAAAGTGCAGTGCCAAGAATTGGACTCAAAACTCTGGTTGAGGATGAACCAGTTCTTTATAAAGATTCACTATAGTTTCCTTGCTTTGCTATTCTATGACTCTGTTTCTATAGCCCAGGATTCCAAATGTATTTTTAGACACTTCCTCAACCTACCATATTGCCTTTGATTGGTTGTGTTCATACGCTCCCTTTGGAATTGTGTTTTTTAGCTTATGTCGTCTCTCCTCATTCTTACATCTGTAATGTGTTATAGAACACATAATTCTATGCATTAAATTTGATCTAACACGTGTCTGCCTATTCTATCAATTCATCTGGGTCCTCTTGAAGTCTATCAAAATTCACCTCATGGTGTGCAATATTACAGTGTTTAATGTTATCTGAAAATTTTGAAATTGTGCTCTCACAACCAACTTCTAGGTCAATAATATATATCAAGAAGGGAAATGGTCCTAACACCCACCCTGGGAACCTCAGTTTGTAGACCTTCCTCCAATCCAAAAGTAACTGTTCACCATTTGTCAACTTGGTGAATGGGTTAATTTCATATCTAGACTGCCAAATGAGACAGTGTCGGCTTATGCTTCTTTCTTCCCTTCTAATCTAGTAACTCCCTCCTCTTGCCTCTGTGATGTGAATCCATTGATGGAATTGGAGATGTAAATCTTTCCTACCATGTCAGTGCACACTATTCAGTCACTCTCTGTGTGGAATTTGCACATTCTCCTCATGTCTGCGTGGGTTTCTTCTGGGTGCTCCAGTTTCCTCCCACATGCCAAAGATATACAGGTTAGGTGGATGGACTGTGTTAAGTTGTCCCTTAATGCTGGGGGGCTAGCTGGATAAGTAGGTGGGGTTACAGGGATAGGGCCTGGCTGGGATTGTTGTTGGTGCAGACTTGATGGGCTGAATGACCTCCTTCTGCACCATGGGGATTGTTTTTTCTTAGCCATAGTTGCATTGATGGCAATTTAAAGCTTAGTCAGAATGTAATGAGTTCAAACCCATCCTCACAACTGAAGCAGACAACCTAATCAGCCCTGAGATCTGTTTCATTGATGTCATCTTTCAGATGAAACCTTAAATTATAATCCTGTCCACATTCTCAATGGAAGAACCAAAGACACTATTCAAAGAAAAACAGGGGAGTTCTCATTGTTTATCCCTCAAACAGCATTATTAAAACAGATTATTTGACCACTATCTCATTGCTATGCACAGATTGTCGGCCGCATTTTTTACATTGCAGCAGTGACTACACTTCAAGAGTACTGCATTGGCTGTGAAGCTCTATGGGATGTGCTGAGGTTACCAAGGCACCATATAAATGCAAGTGCTATGTTTGCATTGGCAATGGTACCTTTCCTTCTGCCAAAGTTAACAGTTTCTTTCGTTTGTGTATGTGTGTATATGTCTATAGTTCATTTGGGATTGTTGTGCAGGCCCTGGTTTTGGAACCAGTCATGCATGTGAAGATCTTTGGGCTAGTGATGTACTCCATACCCATTTGTAATTAATCATTAGCTTGTGTTCTGTGTACACTGTGGGAATTGATTCATTATTCATGGCAAAATGATAGACAAGGGTATAGGGGGTGCTACCAGGTGGGAGACTGTTGGCACTGAAAAATAATAAGTGTGGGATCAAATAGGTATAAAAGATCTAAATTAATTGGAATCAAAAGTGCAACATTAATTCCTAATAAAATGCTGTTGCATATCTAGTTTAAAATTGAATCCAACAACAGACTATTTAAGGAGTTATTCATAGCAACATTTTAAAAACTGCTTCAATATAATTGAAAACTTCTTTTAAGGTTTTGACACACAGTTTGTTTATTCAGTGTATAGTGAGCTACTGGGGAAAAGAGCTGGACATTGTAGGTACAAATGACTGAAATTTTGTTCTGATGTGGTCTATTAGAAATGTTCAGTATTTTGAACTGCAAGTGGCATTAGGGAATAATGATGGAGTCTGGGAAAAGAATGGAAGAGGTTCTTAAGTATGTTTCACGTGTGCATGCATTAATAACTGCGCTCTTGATTCTGTAGAGTATCCTTTTGTTCTAGTGCTCACAGTTTGCATTTTCTTATGATAGAACCATGATCAGATTATTTGTTGGCCTACTTATGTTGGTATCGGCAATAATGAATAACTAGGCATGTGAAATTCTGTGCTGTTGCATGCCTGTGAGCATGGATTTCCTGCTGTGGCCAAACTGAAGAGCTGGTGGCAGCAGCTTAGGCTTCACTGGCACCAAGATATTGGAGGTACCTGGAAAGCTCCTTATTCTAACAGAAGATTATTTGGCCCAAGTTCTGTCATCCATTCAGGGAAATCACGATGTTTACTCATTGAGACTGGTGTCATCTTCTATATAGAGTTGCCTTTGGTGTTGCTCTTATCTCTCCAGTTAACTAACGTGTAGAATTGAGTCAATAATACTTCATACTCTATTGCATTAACAACGATTTGTATTAACAGGCTCAAAAATATTGGCAAAGATGTGTGGGACGCCAGTTCACACTGCCATCATAGAATCTGCTGTCACAGAAGCGGCATAGTTGGTGCAAGTTAATGAAACATAGTTCTGGAATGGTCTGTTGGAAAGTTTCAGTATTTTGAAAATGTTATTTGTGGTCTTAATAGACCTCATTTGCACACAGACACTGCACTGCCAGTGGCATTAGGAAATAATGGGGATGGATGTGCGTGTGCGCGCATTTCAGTTCGCACGATTCGGTACATTGTCATGAACAAAATGTATGTGTCTCTTATTACTTGTAATTGGTATGTTTTCTCTTCTAGAAAAAGATGTCTGGTTTCTTATTGCTGGAGTGTGTAATTAACAATTGGTTGAAAGATCAACCAATTAACAGTATTTTAAATTCACGAAAGCAAGCTTTTGTGAATTTAAAAATGAAGGTTATTTATTCTCGTACATTCATCCTGAATTATCATAAAAACATACAGTGCACAAGGAGGCCATTTGGCCCATCCAGCCTGCGCTGACCACAATTCCACCCAACCTATATCCCCACTTATTTACCCTGCTAGTCCCCTGGAACAAAGGGTCAATTTAGCAAGGCCGATCAACCTAACCTTGCATATCTTTAGAATTTTGGAGGAAAACAGAGCAGCTGAAGGAAACCCATGCAAACATGAGGAGAATGTGCAAACTCTACATAGACAGTGATCCGAGCTGAGAATCGAACTGGGGTCCCTGGCACCATGAGGCAACCGCCCAATTAAATGCAGCATCAGATGCACTCATTCTTACACACACAATGATTAGATATGAGGAAAGGTCATACGCTGGTGACAGGTATCTCAGTCCCTGGTTTATGATCTTCAGTGTCTCACGTGGCAGATGTGCAGTTTCTGGGCAGTTTTTGATACTTTTAAAACTGAAGGGGAGATCTTGTAAAGCAAAGAATTCACAGCAGTCTTTAGGTTTCTGGTCATGAACAGTTGTAGATGGGTTTTCAGATGAGTTTTTAACAAAACCATGTTGGAGGATGGGAGAGACTGTTCTCCATGTTTTTCATTACCTTGACTACTTAAAAACTTGTAGCTAGTTCATAGTTTATCTTCCTGACCTACTGACAACTCAATGCAAATAGATCTCAGCTGATTTTTAAAAGCAGACAAAAATGTGTTGATCTTCATACCAATGTGGAGATGGATGACAACTCCCAAAAACTGTTCACCATTGATATCCACAAACGGTTATATTGATATACTTGCCTGTCATTAAGGTCTCATTGGCATGTGTCATTTTTTAGCGTACTATGGAAAGCTCATTGCAGGAAATACCTAGAATGGTGGTGTACTTGGATGGTGCCTAAATTACTGGAGCATCCCTAAGGAACAGAGAACAAACCTAGAAGAGGTCTTGAAAAGATTTAAAGAAACAGACATCCACTTAAAATGAGAGAAATGCATCTTCCAGGTGAGGTTATATACCTGAGTTTCAGGGTAGATGCCAAGGGTTTGCATCCCCTAGAGGACAAGATGAAAGCTACCAAAGAAGTACTACAACCTAGAAATCATTCTTAGGGATGATAAACTACAATGGGAGATTCCTGCAAAATATGTCCTCAACTCTGGTCCTATTGTACCAGCCTCTGAAGAAGCATCAGTGATGGGAATGGGAGAGGACTTTGCTAAAGTAAATAAAACTGTGTAGTCTTCAGCACTACTTGTATATTTTGTCCCCACAAACCATGAGTGGGAACTTGCGATGCTTCACCATATGGAGTTTGAGCAGTCTTTCCCTTAAGGTGTCAAACAGAATAGAGGGGCCAATTGCCTTTGCATCAAGAGCTCTGTCCAAGACTGAGAAGAAATACTCTCAGATTGACAAAGAGAGTCTGGTGGTAATATATATGATGAAGTTTCATCAATATATAAGGAAAGCACCTCACCATTGTATCAAATTGCATATTCTGTTCGTGTTGTTTTGAGAAGAAAAGCCAGTGCCACTAATCGCCTCTCTGAGGGTACAGAGATAGACTGTGATGTTGGCTGCATATAGCTACTTGTTCCGGCACAGACCAGAAACACAGATATCAAATACGGATGCATTCAACCACTTCTCCCTGGCACAGACTCTATCACCTCCACCAATGCCACAATAGAACTGGTAACTCTGCAGCCTTGTTCCTATAGCCATAATGCAGAGATGCTGGCATTGGACTGGGATGGGCACAGTAAGAAATCTCTTAACATCAGGTTAAAGTTCAACAGATTTATTTGGTATCAAGAGCTTTCAGAGTGCTGCTCCTTCATCAGGTTCCTATAGGATACCATTTGTGCAATTGACCCTAAAGTCTTCAGCATCTCTGTTGTATCAGAGAGATTCAGTTATGCCTTCCTCAGTGCATTCAGTCACCTAGGCCATCTGTACAGCTTTTTCCAATGAAATTTTAGTCTCAGTCAGCAGCATTTTTTTGTATTGTGAGATTGTTATCCAACAGACCAAAAAGTCTCTTAACATCTCCCCCAAAGCTGGGCTGAATTCCCAGTACAGTCCCAGCTGGAAGTCATAGTCTGGTCATGAATCTAGTGATGATTTCTCCTGGTTCCCTCACAGCCAAATGGAAACTTATACCTCAACATGATGATGGATGGTCAGGGTTATAATGGTCTCACTATGTGGTCAAAGGTCTTAGTGTCCGAGGCATCAGGTGAAGATAGGCCTCCTCCGTAGGTAGTAAATTTGTTGACTACAGACTGCAAGTAATATCATCTTCTGCTTTTCTTCTGTAGTGATCTCATTAACCAGTGTAATAACTGGAGGTGACTCAATGTGGCCCCAAATAACAAGGGATTTATTAATTAACAATAATAATATATATTGTTGCGAAGTTGAGTACAGTAATTGTAGATTGGTATTTGTAAAATTGTAAAATGCTAGAGAAAAAGCATTTCATGCTCCCTTTAAAAGGTGGTGCTTTTTCTGTTCTTAGAAAGTAAAAAAAAAATGCAAGCACGTGTAGAGTGCTCAAAATGAAACATCTGTATCAGAAGGCCAAGCAGCAGGATTACCAAGGCAACAGGGTTTTGAATTACAGTATTTGAATTTAACCTATAAATTTGAATCAGGCATTTCAATACTTTCTTCCTTAGAAAGGAAAACAGCCTCAAAATAAGTTGGGGGGGCGCAGTTTAGATCAGAGTTGAGGAGGAACTTCTTCACTCAAAAGGTGGTGAATCTCTGGATTCTCTACCCATTGAAGTGGTGGAGGTTACCTCGTTGAATATATTTAAATCGCAGGTAGATAGATTTCTGATAGACAAGGGAATTAAGGGTTATGGGGAGAAAGTGGGAAAGTGGAATTGATTTACTTCAAATCAGCCATGATCTTATTGAAGTCACGATGTGGAGATGCCAGCGTTGGACTGGGGTAAACACAGTAAGATGTCTGACAACACCAGTTTTAAATCCAACCGATTTATTTGATAGTAAACTCGTAAGCTTTCGGCTCTATGGCCTTTGTCAGGCGAATGAGGAATGCCAGGGCAGGCTCGAAGGGTTAGGTGGCCTTCTCCTGCTCCTATTTCTTATGTTCTTATACAAAACCCTATTAAATTTAAGTCTGATGGTTTTGACAACCTAAGACCAATTCTATTGTGGGGAATATTGATATGTCATTAGAGGTATAAGTGGAAGGAAGCATTGTGACAAAGGGAGGGAGCAACTGCCACCTGCCACAGTTCGTAATTTTTAGCTCAAAGTCTCATCTAAATAGCAAAGAAGAATCAACAGAGAAGGCCCAGAATATTCTGGAAGACACAAAACCTGGTTGTAATTTAGAGGGTGACTAAAATTCAGTTTTTTTTTGAATTTTAGAGGAGGGGATCCAGCTTTGTTTATAACAAGATGCATACAAATTAAGGGTCTGTCAGAAAATTCTCTCTCATCTCTACTCTCTTCTCCTCCACTGGCTTCAACAGAAGGTGCTCCACTTCTCCGGATTTGCGCCCACACTCCTAATAGGCTTGGTTTCCCACGTGGCTTCTCCATAGTTCTGCCCTGGTCATGTGACCTGCAAAGGATTGCCCCTTAAGGAGGCCACATTAACACAGTCTTGCTAATCTCTGATGCAACATTAAATAGTTGAAGTATTTGTATTCTCTGTTTCAACATCTCGGCTTGATTTCATGTCTCACAAATTTGATTAAGTGTATGAAGGGATAACCAAAAAGATAGATGAGGGCAGTGCAGTTGATATTGTCTACATAGACTTTAGCAAGGCCTTTGACAAGGTACCAATTTACATCTCTCAGGATCCAGGTTGAGGTATCTAAATGAATGCAAAATTAGCTCCTTGACAGAAGCCAGAGCTTGGTTGTGCAGGATTGTTTTTCAAACTGGAGGCCTGTGACCAGCGGTATGCCTCGGGGATCAGTGCTGGGTTCACTGTTATTTGTCATTTGTAGGAAGCACTGTTAGTAAATTTGCAGATGACGCCAAGATTAGTGACATAGTGTACAATGAAGAAAGCTATATCCAATTGCAGTGGAATTTTGATCAATTGGACCAATGGGCTGATGAAGGGCAGATGGAGTTTAATTTAGACAAATGCAAAGTGATGCATTTTGGTAGATTGAACCAGGGCAGGACTTACTCAGTTAATAGTAGGACACTGGGGAGAGTTACAGAACAAAGAGGTCTAGGGACACATATTCATTGCTCTTGAAAGTGGAGTCACAGGTGGAGAGCTGAAGAAAGCATTTGACATGTTTGGTTTCATTGGTCAGAACACTGATTACAGGAGTTGGGACAAAATAAAAAACATTGGTAAGGCTACACTTGGAATACTGTGTACAGTTCTGGTCACTATTATAGGAAGGATATTATTGAACTAGAAAGGGTGCAGCTAAGATTTACTAGGATGCTGCCAGGACTTGATGGTTTGAGTTATAAGGAGAGGCTGGATAGACTGGGACTTTTTTCTCTGGAGGATAGGAGGCTGAGGGATGATCTTAAAGAGGTCTGTAAAATAATGAGATCAGCTAGATAGTCAATATATTTTCCGAGAGTTAGGGGAGTCTAAAACTAGGGGGCATAGGTTTAAGTTGGGAGGGGAGACATACAAAAGTATCCAGAGGAACAATTCTTTTCACACAGAGGGTGGTGAGTGTCTGTGGAACAAGCTGCCAGAGGTGTAGTAGAGGTGGATACAATTTTGTCTTTTGAAAAGCATTTAGACAGTTACATGGGTAAGATAGGTATTGAGGGATATGAGCCAAATTAGGATTAGTTTAGGGGTTTAAAAAAAAGAGTGGCATTGGCAAGTTGGGCCGAAGGGCCTGTTTCCATGCTATAAATCTCTATGACTTTATGACTTGCAGCTTACAAAATGTATTGCCTCACGTTTATCTGTGTTGAGTTTCATTTGCCAATTATTTGCCCATGTTGCAAGATTATTGATATGTCTTCCCCCGCCCCCCCACCTCATCTCCCATAGACAATATGGTATTATCCACAAATTTATAAGAATTGTGTTTTTGATTCCAAAGTCCATGTCCTTAATGTAAATTATGAACAGTGGTCCCAGCACTCATCCTTGTGGAACACCACTTGCCACTTCTGCCATTCTGAATAACTACTTTTTTATTCCCATTCTCTGCTTTTTACTTGAAGCAATCCATTTTGCCCTCTCTGCTGATGCTACATTCTCTGACGTCATTCATTAGTCTACTGCACCTTATCAAAGGGAGAACAGTCTTCGAACAAAATGCTACTTTGTGTTCCCAAATGATGAGGAAGACTCTTCCCCCTTCCTAGACCTCAGAAACCAGGACAAATTCCTAAAGGAAAAGTTCAAGATGGTTACCCTGCCCACAGTTATGTAGGCCATGTGCCCAAGAGATTTGCCTGCAGCCAAAAATACTTTTTTACACAGAGACATACAGAAAGTTTTATATCATTTCAGATGCTGAACATGTGTAAACAGAACATGATATGATCCTTCACACCGCCCTCTGCAATTTGTTCTCACAAATATCTTTCCAAGTAATAAATGCAGCTGTTTTTATAGCCTTTTTACAAATGACTAAATATCTCATCAACACAACCCTTTTGATGTCTCCTGCATAATACCTGTATTTAGTATGTGGCCTCAGAAGATTGCACAAGCTACCAAATCAGTAGTTTCAACAGGGAAACTTGATGTGTGACTACAGAATTTACTGAATCCTTTTTAAATCTTCTACCAAAATATACTTCAAATCCTTCTCGTCAATAGAGACAGAACTGGCGTATTGGCTCTACCCAATGGTCTGAATTTGTATTTGAGTTGAGACATCATGGTGCCATCCTTCTATCTTCTACCAGAGTCTGGAATCCGGTGGTTAATCCACAAAGCTAAATCAGTCATTTAGAATTGGACCAGTTGGGAATTTAGGGACGGTGGGGGTGGTGGAAGATGAGTGAATTGTTGGAAGCGTTCATTCTGGTGTCGCAGGATGAGCTGTTATAGTCATGAAAAATGCCTGCCTCGTTTCCCCGCATCTCAGCAGTAAACTTCAAAAGTTGTACAAAGCGCTTTGAGGTACTTTGATTTGTATTCTGTTATAGGAATTTTAAGTGCATTATTTTCTGTTATGTGGGTGAGTTGGAGAGGAGAATGCACAGTAGGGGAGTTGGATTAGATTGTTTAAATGATACATGAGCTGGAGCGACTGAGGTATGTTAATACTTTATTATCGGTGGCACAGTGGCACATTGCTGCCTCATTTGTGCTAGGGACTTGGGGATCCCCAGCTTGGGTCACTGTCTGTATGGAATCTGCACGTTCTCCCTCTGTCTGATTAGGTTTCCTCTGGGTGCTCCAGTTTCTTCTCATAGTCTGAAAGATGCCCTGGTTATGTGCATCAGCCATGCTATATTCTCCTTCAGTGTACCCAGTTAGGCACCAGAGTGCGGTGACAAGGGGATTTTTACAGTAACTTCATTACAGTGTTAATGTAGGTCTACTTGTAACACTAATAAATAACTTTCAAACTTAAAAAAAACTCAGTTACTCAACTCCATAAAGATTCTTCCAAGATAATTTCCCTTGATCACACAATGAACACTACTTAAATCAAATTTTCTGAAAATATTGATATTTTATTCTTTAATACAAAGCGCATGCACAAACCCCACTTCCTTAGCAACTGCTTGATTTTCTTGGAAAGGGCTGCTGATGTGAAACTCAGTCTTTTAAATAAGTGATCTCGAAAAATGAAAAAAATTGTGTTGGAGTGGGAGGTTAGGAAGTTAAATGAAGGTGAAATAATTTGCCACAATTTGAGGTTGAGCCAGGTGTTGTCATTTGCTACCATTAAACGCTCTGCACTATTTCTTCAGCATTTACCTGGCAGCCTAGTGTTTTCTAATCATAAATCCTGAGAGAAGTGTAGCTGGGCCGTGCTACAGGTCAGCCCATGGGATTTGGCACAAAGGCTTTGAAAGCTGAAAATGAAACAAAAGCAGCTGTTAGAAAAATATTGCTGCACCTAATAACAGCAATAAAAATCATTTACAGTCTGCAGTGCAGTTTGAGTGAAGCCAGCCATGCTTTCCAAGCCTGCCAGTGTGGTATTAACAGCCTGATATCATTCACAGCTTTTGTTCCCCTGCCGCGATTTTAAATATTTGCTGTCCTATCCTGTCCTGTGGATTGGTAGATGTGATCGGCGCAACTCGTGGGCCGAAGGGCCTGTTTGTGCTGTATTGTTCTATGTTCTATCCACAGATCTCGCTTGAGAGGGAGATGGGAATGATGCTGTATCCTATGCAAAAAAAAAACGGGTTTTACATTTTAACAAAGCACTGCCGAAGTAGCGTATGGTCTCTTACAGTCGGCAACAGGCTTCTTCCTTTGTTGGTGCAATCCAGTCCCTAATTTCTGTCAAGTGAGATAGAATGTCCTTGGTAGAAGTTACTGAAAGGTCTATAAACTGCGATTGGGCCTGGCTTAGAGTATATCACAGGGTAGAAGTTATAGTACAGGTCTATAAGCTGTTTAGGGTACTTTGGAAGGATCTAATGGATGAGATGCAGTATAGCTTCACCAGGGATAAAGAAGTAAAGATTGTGGTTTGCAAAGACTAAGTTTACACTTCACATAGTGTAAGACATTAAGGAGTGATCTAACTGATGTTTTTAAGATGATTAATGGAGCTGGTAGGATAGATGGAGAAAGATGAGGAATAAAGAACAAGGGGACACAATCTTAAATTTAGGAATCATGCCATTAATGGGAGATAGCATTTCTTCGCAATATGGTAGTGGAAATCTGTCCTCAGAAATCTGTTAAGACTGGGCATCAATTGAAAATGTGAAAACTGAGATTTTTTTGAAGGAGGTGACTAAATGACATGGAACCAAGGTGAGAATGTGGAGTTAAGATGCAGTTCAGTTCTAATTTAACGGATGGGATTGATGAGCTGAATAGCCTACTATTCTTCCTATGTTGGAAAGTTTGGCTATCCTGTAGGGAGAGTATCATAATCAGTTATGATGTTTCTGGTGACTCAGTGTCGAGGTTCAAGTAACAGCAGTAATATATTCTAATGTGGTTGTGCCTGCTGAACCAAACCTGAACATTAGTCAGTGTTTGCAGGAGTTCCAGAGGAGAAAATAGGAAGATAAATTCCAGAATTATGAATTACAACAGCACTAAAAATATTACCATCTTCCATATGTTGAACTATGTCAACCTTCCACTTACACTGGATTACTTTCCAATAAAGGAACAGCTGTCTGAGTAAAATTGAAGTAATTTGCACCCTATATATCTGGATTGATTGATTTACTTATTATAACAGTAAAGGAAAGGTTTGAGTAGCCTTCCTATGCTGCTGTAGGGCTGATTACGTTCTGTTACTGTTTGAAATTTTGACTTCTGTTTATCAACTTCACAATTTCTAAGAGGATGTTGTCCAACATTACTATGTTATTCTGCAGGATAAATGCAAGATATAGATTGGACTCAATAATATCAAATAACTTAATATTATTTATTTAGAATTTGCAGATCAGACTCAGTGGTAGCACTTTTGACTGGGAGTCAAAAGATTATGGGAAGATTATGAGCCCTACTTTAGAGATCTGAACACAAACAAGGCCGCTTATATTGTGCTGCATTAAAGAAGCAGGCATTGTTGAGGGCACCAGAATGCAGATAAGATGTTAAACTAAAGACCTTATATGCATTTCAAGGTGGGTACGAATTTCCAACGGCATGCCTTGCAGAATAGCAAAATACACTCTTGAGGAGTATACATGTAACGGAAAAGGAGTTGCTGAAGTCCTAAAGTGCATCAAGATAGATAATCCTCGGGACGTGAGGAAGTGTATCCCAGGGAGGTGAGGGAGGAAATTGTGGGTCTCTTTGCAGAGATAATTGAATCATTAATAGTCACAGGTGAGGTGCCAGAAGATTAGAGGGTCGCAAATGTCCTGCAGAGAAAAGCCTGGAACTACACGCCAATGAGAATCACATCTGTGGTGGGTAAGTTGCTCGAAGGTATTTTGGGAGGCAGGATCTACAGGCATTTAGAAAGGTAAGGACTGATTAGGAACAGTCAGCATGGCTTTGTGACTTGAAAATCATATCTCACAAATTTGATTGAACAGGTAACCGAGAAGGTTGATGAGGACAGTGCAGTTGATGTTGTCTACATGGACTTCAGCAAGATCTCTGACAAGATATCACATGGTAGATTGTTACCTCAATCTCATGGGATCCAGATTGAGGTAGCCAAGTGGATACAAAATTGGACTTGATGACAGAAGACAGAGGGTTGTTTTTCAACCTGGAAGAATGTGACCAGCGGTGTGCCTCAGAGATCGGTGCTGGATCTACTGTTATTTGGCATTTATATTAACGATTTGGATGAGAATTTAGTAGGCATGGTTAATAAGTTTGCTGATGACCCTAAAATTTGTGGTATAGTGGAAAGTGAAGATAGTTATCTGGGATTGCAACAGAATCTTGATCAATTGGGCCATGAGCCTCTGGACCTTTTTGTATCTCTCCCCCCACTTACCTTAAACATATGCCCTCTAGTTTTAGGCTCCTCTACCTTTGGGAAAAGATACTGACAGTCTAGCTGATCTGTGCCCCTCATTATTTTATAGACCTCTATAAGATCACTCCTCAGCTTCCTATGCTTCAGAGAAAAAAGTCATATTCTATCCAGCCTCTCCTTATAACTCAAACCATCAAGTCCTGGCAGCATTCTAGTAAATCTTTTCTGCACTCTTTTTAGTTTAATAATATCCATTCTATAATAGAGAACTGAACACAGTATTCCAAATGTGGCCTTACCGATGCTTTTGTACTTTGTCCAACTCCTGTATTCAGTGTTCTGACCAATGAAACCAAACATGCCAAATGCCTTCTTTACCACTCTGTCCACTTTCAAGGAGCAATGAACATGTGCCCCTATATCTCTTTGTTCTGAACTTTCCCTAATATCCTACCATTAACTGAGTAAATCCTCCCTGGTTCAATCTACCAAAATGTATCACCTTGCCTTTGTCTAAATTAAACTCCATCTGCTGTGCATGAACCCCTGGTCCAATTGATCAAAATACCGTTGCAATTGGAGATAATTTTCTACACTATCCACTACACCACCAATCTTGGTGTCATCTGCAAATTTACTAACCATGCTTCCGATATTCTCATCCAAATCATTAGTATAAATGACAAATAACTGCTGGTCACAGGCCTCCGGTTTGAAAAACAACCTTCTACAACCGCCCTCTGGCTTCTGTCAAGAAGCCAATTTTGTATCCATTTAGTCAACTCACCCGGGATCCTGTGAGATTTAATTTTATGCAACAATCTAGCATGCGATACCTTGTCAAAGGCCTTGCGAAAGTCCATGTAGACAACATCAACTGCACTGCCCTCATCTACTTTCTTGTTTACCCTTCAAAAAACTTAGTCAAATTTGTGAGATGTGATTTTCCACTTACAAAGTCATGCTGACTGTCCCTAATCAGTTCTTGCATCTCTAAATGCCTGTAGATTCTGCCTCTCAGAATACCTTTCAACAATTTACCCACCACAGATGTGAAACTCACTGGCCTGTAGTCCCCAGGCTTTTCTTTGCAGCCCTTTTTAAACAAAGACACAATATTCACCACTCTCCAAACTTCAGGCACCTCACCTGTGACTATCGAGGATTCAAATATCTCGACTAGGGGACAAGCAATTTCCTCTCTCGCCTCCCACAATGTCAGAATTGGCCTTGCCCCAATTTAGAATTTTAACTTTTGGGCAAGACCTATCATACTCCATAGCTATCTTAAAACCAATAGAATTATGATCACTGGTCCCAAAGTGATCTCTCACTAACAATTCTGTAACCTGCCATCCTTACTTCCCAAGAGGAGGTCAAGTTTTGCCCCTTCTCTAGTTGGTCCATCCACACACTGAATAAGAAATTCCTCCTAAATACACTCAACAAATTTCTCTCCATCCAACCCTTTAATACTATGGCTGTCCCAGTCAATGTTGGGAAAGTTAAAATCTCCGACTGTTATCACCCTATTATTCTTGGAGCTATCTGTAATTTCCTGCCGACTATTTTGGAACCTATAGTACAATCTATCAAAGTGATTTCCCTCTTCTTATTTCTCAGTTCTACCCATATAGAGTCAGTAGCCAAATCCTCGGATATATTCCCTTTCAGTATGGTCATGATGCTTTCCCTAATCAAAAGTCCAACTCCCACTCCTGTCTTGCCTCCTATATCTTTCCTATAGCATCTATACCCAGGAACATTAAGCTGCAAATCCTGTCCCTCTATTAGCCGTGTTTCAGAAATTGCTGTAACATCCCAGTCCCACATACCCATCCATGCCCCGAGTTCATCTGCCTTGCCTGTCAGGTCTCTTGCATTTAATCTGGATTTCCCTTGTTTACAGACTATTGTATCTTTTTTCTGTTAGAAGAAGGTGGAAGGGAGTAAAACTAAGGTATATGGAACATTGCACTACTGGTCTAACACAGGTGGGAGCAGTAGTTTACACTGGGATCTTAGAACTTAGAATCTTAAAACCTGAAGACATGATCATCACTGGTGGGACAAAGGTCCCTGGGATGAGAAGGTTTCCTGTGGGAGGCTGGGTAAATTGGATCTGCATTCTCTGGAGTTTAGGAGAATAAGAAGTGATCTCATTGAAACTGTTATGATCAGGCCAGGCGGAACAAAATGGCTTCTCCTTATTCAGCCTCCTCAGTTGGTTGGAACAAAGATTTTTAAATTTATTTTCCCCGTAGATGCCTTTTCCAATCAATATGTATTTACTTTTTAATAAGGAGCCGATCAAACCAGGTTTTCTTAGTTGGGGAACAGGCATACTTAATAGCTGTAAGAAAAATAAAAAATACATGTGCAAGCATCCACATACAAATGCACACTCAAGTGTACACGTATGTATGCACACACATATCAGAAGAAAATTTAGATTCCAAATAAAAGTTAAAAGAATATACGATTAAGTCCTTTGCTTATCCTTAAGATGTAGGTTGTTGAACTTTGTGGCCATTTGAAATTAGCTGGTTCCCTTTAAAATCCTGGAGCTGAATTGAATTCCAGGTAACTGCACTTAGTTAGAGACAATTTCCTTCCTTTTAATTCTGTGATTCGTAACTCAAAAATTGGTGTGTTTCTCCTGAGGTTCTTTCCAATAGACAGTGACTACCTCTTGGGTTGGAGTTTTATGCTGCAGTGAGAGGACTTTTCTTAGCTTAAGGATGAGAGAGATAAAGATCTCGAATGGCTCCTCCCAGTTTTTCTTTGATGATTTGTCTCTGTGTCCAGCTTGGCAAAACAAGCTTATATAAACCTTCTGTCTGTATATTCCCTAAGAAGAATTTGATTAATTTTGTCTCATGTTGTACAAGTAACCACGTTTTGATCTTTCATGTCATAAGCGTTTACCATGTTTCAGGATAGTAGCAACCAACAGGAAATGGGGTTATTCATCTCCCACTGTGTGGGTTTGAGTATCTGATGGGTGTATCTGACTGGTTAGCAGTTCCCATTGTTTTTAACTGCTGGCTAAAGTTCAGCACTTTGTATTTTTAATCTTTTCATGTCTGGCGGATGACTTTGAAATATCCTTCTTCGCATTTCCTTTCGGAGAGGATTCTTGTTTGCTTTTCTCATCTTCAGTTTGGAAGGCAGCCCCAAAAGTATTTTAAAAGCAAATGACTGTAGATGCTGGAATCTGAAACCAAAAGAGAAAATGTTTCAAAATCTCAGCAGATCTGGCTGCACCTATAACGAGAGAAAAGAGCTAACGTTTCGAGTCCAGAAGACCCTTTCTCTAGTTTTAATAAATGAACTTGAAAGTCAGCTCTTCTCTCTCCTTTCAGATGCTGCCAGACCTGCTGAGATTTTCCAGTGTTTTCTCTTTTGGTTTCAAGTTTTTTAAAGCAGCTTGCCATCTCATTTTTTAAAATACCAAATTTTCAGTTAGTTAAAAATTTTATAAAAATCATTTTCCAGAAGTAGTGACAATTTCATGACTAAACCTACAGGATTCTGACAGGGCTTGACTGTGTAGACAGCCCAGGTGAGAGTGACTGCTCTTAACATTAAGGCAGCATTTGACTGAATGCGTGCATCTAGATCCCAAGCAAAACTGGAGGCACTGGGAATCAGTAAGGAAATTCTCCACTGGGTGGAATCATTCCAAGTGCAGAAGAAGATAGCTGTGGTGATTGGAAGTAAAATATCTTGGCTCCAAGACATCGCTTCAGGAGTTCCTTAGAGTAGTGCCTCAGACACTTCAACTGCTTTCATCAACGACCTTCTTTCAATAACATCAGAAGTGGGGATATTTTCTGATTGTTGCTCAATATTTAGTACCATTTGCGACTTCTCAGATATTGAATCAGTGCAAATTCAACAATACCTGGGCAATATCCAGGCTTGGGCTGACAAGTGACAATAACATTTGTGCCATGCAATGACCATCTCCAATAAAGAGAATCTAATTATTGCCCCTTGACACTCAATGGCGTTAGCATCACTGAATCCCCTACTGTCAACATCCTGGGGGTTACCATTGACCAAAAACTGCTGTATAAATACTGTGGCTACAAGAGCAGTTCAGAAGCTTGGAACCCTGTGTCAACTAACTCACCTTCAGACTTCCCAAAGTGTGTTCACCATCTATAAGGCATAAGTAGGGAGTGTGATGGAAAATTCCTCACTTGCCTGGATGAGTGCAGCTCCAACAACATTCAAGGAGCTTGACACCATCCAGGATAAACCATTCTATTTGACTGACAAACGTTCAGTCCCTCCACTATTGATACATAGTGGCTTCAGTGTCTACTATCTGTAAGATGCACTGCAGGCATTTACTATGGCTGCTTAACAGCACCTTCTAAACTCTCAACTGCTACCATCTAGAAGAACAAGGAGAGTAGGCACCTGGGAACACTACCGTTTTGAACTTCCCTTCCAAAACATTCACCACACTGAATTAGAAATGGATTACCATTTCTTTACTGTTGCTAGGTCAAAGTCCTGGAGCGTCCTCCCTAACAGTGCTGTCGGTATAACTGCACCACATAGATTGGAACTATTCAAGAAGGCAATTTCTGACCACCCTTTCAAAGGCAATGGACAATAAATGCTGGCCTAGTCAACAAAGCCCATATTCTGTGAATGAATAAGAAAAAGCACTGAGAAATTGTTCCCCTGGCTGGGAAATCTGGAACACAGGACACAGTTTCAGAATAAGGGGACAGTCACCTAGGACTGAAATGAAAAATAGCCTCACTGCCAAGGGTTGTGGATCTTTGGAATTTTGGGGTTTTGGGTATTCCATTATTAAATATATTGATTTTTGGTTTCTAAAGGAATCAAGAGATTTCAGTAGCGGGCTGGGATGTGAAGTTCTAGGTGATGATCAGCTGTGACCATATTGATTGGTAGAGAAGGTCAATATCATGAAATCTGGGATGTGGATAAGAGCAGATTTGGAGGAATGGAGAATTCTTGGAGGGCTGCTCTCAACTACTTGAGGATGACTAGACTATTTTGTTGAAGTAGTTCTCTTTAAACTTATGTATAACAAATTCCTTGATAACACATCTGTTTTCTAAAGACATTTGGTACTGATTGGTGCAAAGGAGGTTTACAACCGAGGTCTTTCAACTCTTGGAATCCAGCCCAGATCGATGGGGTTGAAACCTCTTCTGTCTATATGTTGTAAGGCCCCCATTACAATAATGAATGCACTTTAAACAGTGCTTCAACGGCTGTCAAGTGTTTTGTAACTTTCTAAGGTCATGAAAGGTGCTATAAATGCAATTTGTTCCTCCCGTTTACAGAAAATGAATTGAGGCAATCTTAGTCCAATTCTTTTTGGGTGCTAACCCATTGCATTTAAATGTCCAAATTGTCAGCACCATCATTTAAAGAGTTCCAAGGTTTGTTGATGAGAGAAATGAAAATTGATGTCTTCAGCTGAAATCAGAGGTTAAAGCAGCTGTTATGAAGAATGGAAGGAGCTAAACTGTGTGATGTGCCTATCCTTAGTAACCGGGTTCTTGCACTGGGTGGCCACAAGTGAAATAATATTTTGCCCCATCACCTGAAGTTCCTCACCCAAATGGATGACAATGGAAGGCCAATTCTCTCACCACAGGTTAAACCTCCATACTCCATTTCTGCACTGCCATCAGACAAGAGGGAAAATATCAGCATTAACATTTAACTAGATTTCTAACTTATTCCACCAAATCAAAACAGATGTTGGTGGAGTTCCCCACCCCTCCCTCTCCTAAATTACCCACATATGTTCCTTATAAAGAAGTGCTGATTGTTTTATGTGCAAATTGGATTTTTTTTCCGTTGAATTTAAAGCTTTTCTACCTAGAGGCGATGAAAACAAGCTCGGGAGTTATTTGTTTGTGGCCCTTTTCACTATAGGATTCCAAAATTTTTTTTTTTTTTCTGTTTGGTTGGGATACCACATAACATGCAGGACTACCTACTCCCCTGTATTCCCCAGGAAACTTGGGCCTAAGACCATAAATCTCTCATTCTGCAGGGTCAAGAGGTGATTTAAGAGAGATGTGCAAATTTGTAAAGGGTTTTGGTAGACTAGACAGAGAGATGTTATATTCTATCAACTAACATAGTGGAACTATGTTAGTTCCACTGGCCTAACATAGTTTGAAGATGATGGTTTAAAAAAAAAGCCCGGCATTTGAGTGGGGGATGGGAGTGATGGGGGAGCAGGGTGCTGTAGGGGAGGTGAATTATGATTTGGAACGTGTTGCCTGAAAAGGTGGTGGAAGGAAATTCAAAAATAACTTTCAAAGGGATATTGGATGTATTCTTGAACAGAAGCCAGTTGTAAGGATATGCAGAAAGAGCAGGATAGTGAGGCCAGTTGCATACTTCCTTTAGAAAGCCAGAAGAGACATAATGGACCAAATGGCCTCCTTCTCTGTTATATTATTCTGTGTAGAAGATAAGTAATCTTAGTTGACTGGTTTCTCTATTCTACTCAGGGACATTGAAGCCAGTTGCAACTTTCCCATTTTTTTTGAACTGGTTGACATCAATCAATTGTTCCAATCAGGCATTCAAACTGGAATCTTGTTGATCTGGGTGACTGAATACGGGGTGACGCATCTATCTACTTGAGGCACAGAGAGACCCATCTTTTATCTCACCACCTCTTTATCACCTGTCCCTCTCCGTCTCCTACTTTTTCTATTTCCCTCTCTCTTTCCTTCTCCCTGCCTTACCTTTGGCAAAAAGGATTACAGTCGATATGAATCCGAATAAAGTGTTTATGGAATCAGGCCAATCGGCCAACAAATTCACACCAGTATTTATGCTTGCCCGAGCTTCCTCCCACATTGCATCATTTAATCCTATGAATTTATCTTTCTATTTCGTTTCTCTCTTGAGTGTTTATCCAGCTTCTCCCTTAAGTGCATTGGGTATGCTAGAAATGGTTGGACTGCCAGATTACCCTTTCATTTTTCCTTTTTATTAATTTGTCTTAACATTGTTATTCCAACTCGGATTTTTAAACAATACTCTGAACCTTAAGCAAATGTTTTTAATCATTGCAGCAACACCATAGCCTGAGGTTATTCCCCAGCCCTGAACTATAGTTTGTGCAAGCTCCAGATTCAGCTTTCATCAAAACTGAACATGCTTTTCAGCACTTGATATTAAAATTATAATATTAACTCTGATGTTGGGGTTTCCTAGAGCTTAGATGGATATTGGCTTTTGATTATCAACAAATGAATGTTCAGCCTGGATGTAATTTCCTTGGCATAGTTAAAGCCATGTGGGTTCAAGTTCCTGCATTACTACACTGTCCCCTAGAGTTTCAAAAGAAAATCATTCTGTGTACAATGCAACATGCATTTTGAGTCTGCAGTCGCGGCAAAACTTCAGGACTTTTCACCAGGCATTTATCTAACAGCATGATAAAGGCATGATGTGGGTATGACAAGGCCACATGTTAACATGTGCCGTATGAACATGGAAGCAAGCAGGGAAATGCTATCTTCGTCAATCTGGCTGAGCCAAAGAGATTTATACTGCCAAATTAGTTGGAACTGTCAGAGAGGGACTCTAAGGCCTTATGTTTGCAAAGCCTGCTCTGTGCCACTAAATCACTGAACTACATCTCCCACTGTGTTGACATGTTTAATTTTGTTGATTAAAGTCATTAAGTGATGCTGTTTGCGTGTAGTCAGTATTTGCTGGCGGGTCCTGAATTGTTGAAAGATTTATCGATGATGACTTTTGCGATTTCTCCACATCTGGTGTCTTTGCATGAGCCATTTCCTAAGGTTTGCCAGCCTCTTGCAAGTGGAAGTAGTTCCGTTCTTTATTCTGTTGTTATTTTTTAAATTTTCTTCCATCAGACCACTTAATTCATGAAATAAACTTGTCAACAAATTTGTCAGCCGTAACTTTTAATCCATTCTTGATTATTCTGTGTAAACTGCCCCAGAGAAGTAGCATAACAATTGTACTGTAAACCTCTGCTGCTTCAATCCAGCATTTGTGTAGTTTTATAATTTACAAAGATTGCAATTCTGCTGCAAGTCACAAGCAAGGAACACCTATCAAAATTTAAAATAGTAATTACACATTTAGAGTGTCAGTGCTAATTCTCCTAGATTTACTGTGATGGAACCTGTTCCTGGAGATATCATCGCATGGCCCTCCTTGTATACAAGCGCTGTATCCTCATATTCCTGCCATTGGCCACCAACATGCCAATCATAATGTTGTCGCCTCTCTCAGTTCTTGCCATTGGCTGCCAATGTGCCCCCTCCTTGTGCTGCACTGTCTTCTCACAACCAATTGGAAAGTGAGTGAGTTGACTCTTCATTCACTGACTGTTGGTGAAATTCCCATTATTCACACATCCAATATTTTTGCTATATATGTATTCATAAAATTATTTTCATGAAATAGAGTTTTGTTTACTGCCCTTCAGAATCTTCTCCTGTATCACTTGCAGTGGTGACCCGGAGATTTTTTTAAAAATTCATCATGGGATGTGGGTGTTGTGGCTAGGCCAGCATTTATTACACCCATTCCTGAGGGCATTTAAGAGTCAACCACTTTGCTGTTGATATGAAGTTACATGTAGGCCAGACTGGGTAAGGATGCCAGATTTCCTTCCATAAGGAACATTCTGAAACCAGATAAGGTTTTTTTTTAACTAGCTTCTGCTAGTGAAACTCTTGGCCTTATATAATTGTCATCCTATTCTGAGTATAGACTTTGGGCCTGATTTTACCATTTTGATTGAAAGTGCTGAAACTGGGAGTGATCTGACTTGTAGACTGGTTCTCAGGCACCTCCATATGCGCTCTAATTGAAAAAAAGCAGCAACTCTGAATCGCAGTGTAGAAGCCCATGGGTGGGGCTTATCGCACCCAAAATGCTGCTGCTCCAGTTGGCGATCCGATAGTCTCCAACTGTGCTTGCGCAGCGAAAAACAGGTAGAATGCTGGTCCACTGCTACATTGCTCCTGGGCTCGATAATGTCTCCCTCCTAGTCCCCACCCTTGCAACATTAGTGTCCCTCTTATCCCCCCACCATTCAGACTGATGGCAAGCCCCTCCCCTCTCCCCCCGGCTGATCGTGAGCAGAGTGGCAGCAGACCCGCTGCATCCCCCCCACCAGAGAACCATCTGACCCGTCTCCCTTCCCCCCCACCACACCAGTGAGCCATCTGACCCACCTCCTTCCCTCTCCTCCAGCAGAAAGGCATCTGATCTCTCCCTTCCCTCTCCACCTTTGTAACCAGAGAGACATCTCTGCACCCTCTTTCCTCCCCAGAAAGTGATCTGACCTGTCTCTTCCCTCACCACCAATCTCAAGCAGAGAAAAACTAGAAGCTCTGAAACTTATTTCCTCAAAAACCGGCAACTCCCGAGCCGGACCTTCACGGGACCATGCCTGTTTCATGCCAAATCTGGATGGGCAAACACAGTGATAAAGGGGGAAATGCAGGTAGGTTTGGGCATTTAGCTCATTGTCAATTTAAATGCATGCCTGACTCACGCCTGACTTTACCAAGTTTTCACGCCTGAAAACTGGCGCAACTTGGTGGTAAAATCAAGCCCTTTATCTTCATTCTTGCCGAATTGTCATGCGTGAACCTATCAATAACTCCTCAGTCTGTTTTCCAATCTCATTGCAGCTTATACTGTACTTCATTGTGGAAATCTTGTCCCAGGTCTGCCCAGATTAACTAGATGTTGTGCTATTATTGGTAGAGTCTTTGAATTCTGCACTAGCTGTGCAGTGTTGTGATGTATCTTTAAGGGAGCATACCTGACACTGCCGTCCATTACTATCCATCGCGAGACAGGCTGTGATGTATAATCCCATGACTCTATGGACAGAACACAACAGCAATCCAACAGGTCAGGCATGTCCACATAGTCTCCTAGTTACCATTGCATGTATACAGTTTGACCTTCAAATAAAGAACCCACTTTATTGTACTTCCAATCCTTACTGTATGATTGGTATGTTTGTGCTACACAGAGGAATGCACCATGTCCGCTATATCTAAAGGCACAATCAATAGCAATGAGGGCATGTTAGTGACAGTAGAGAAAAGAAGCATAGGAATTTGCCAAAAATATCCACTGATTCAGGCAGTAGATAACTGAGATATACGGATTGGGAAGGAGCCAATCGCTTGTTATGCCGTGGTTGGTGATCTCAGCAGAGGTGATTGTAGAGCCGCTGCAGTCGTTAGCTGTGGCTCAAAGCGCAACAGTCCTGCCTTTGGGTCAGAAGTTAAGTCCCACCCGAGGACAAACTCTAGACTGATATTCCAGTGTAATACTGTGGGGAGTGCCATCTACCATTTGTCGTATTAACCAATGGGAATGACCCCCTTCCCAAGTGAGTGGAAAAGATTCCATGATACTGTCTTGAAGCAATGAGGGGGAATTCTCCATGGACTGCAAACAGAGGAATTTAACGCACAGAGATACTGCTTAATAAACTATAACATCTCTGACTGTATCAGGCTGCTCACAATTCGATAAGGGGATGTTGTAGGAAAATACAGCAAGTCAGAATCACTTGCTATTTGGTCATGTGATTATGATGTGAGCCTTTCCATCTCTCACAGAACTGAACCATGTCAGATCATTAAATTGGGTTCCAGCAGTCCTCAACTTTCTCATGCACAGGGATCACAAATCATAATTGGGAGAGCAAAACAAGACTGATTTTCTTGCCCTTCCTTCCAACAGTTCCTCAACTTCTGAGCTGACAGAGAAGCATATCAAGGGCTCAAGCTGGTACTCTTACAATCTCTGGAAAAGCGCATGATAACAAGTTCTATTTTGTCTCTATTAACTTTTCAGACCTATGAACAAAATGAATGGTTAATCCACCTGGCAGGAAGACTGCTGACGAACGATAGCCTTACCCTGTCGCTAATAGGCCACAACCCTTTTGAGAATCGAGGAGCACCAAGGTGAGAAGTCTATTTCTTTGCTTATTTGGCCTGCTCTGAGTTCAGTTGGGGGGGTGGTATTAAGCTGAGTGTGTCCTTTTCCTTTTAGTTTCAATCAGTAGGAATCCCGTGTACATTTTTTTTAATTCATCCCTGGGACATGGACTTCAAGGAATTATTATTCGTCCGTGTTGTTCTTGAGAAAATATTGGTGGGCCTTCTTGAATGACTGCCATCTGAATGGTGAAGATACTCCTACAGTATCTGCTAGAGAGGGAGCTCTAGGATTTTGACTATTTCTCCCAAGTTCACATACATTACGAATGTAAGATTAATTCAGCTGTAGTATTGGAATATTTCATGATATCTACTGTGGTTCAAATCGTCAGATTAAATTGTCATTGGAACTTTTCCTGCTGCTTTATTTCCAGGCTCAAAGCAGCATGAAGGGATTAAAAATCTGATTGATCTGTAATTAAACAAAACATGTGGGTGTCATTGGCAAGGTCAACCTTTGTTACCCATTCCTCATTAGCCTTGAACTAGAGACTAGAAGCCAAGTGCCTTGCTAGGCCATTTCCAAGGATCTGGAGTCACATGCAGGCTGGGCCAGGTAAGGATGGCAGATTCTATTCCCTAAAGCATATTACTGAAGCAGATGAGTTTTCATGACAATCGATGATAGTTTCATGGTCAATAATACTGAGATGACTTTTAGTTCCAGATTTATGAATCGAATTGAAATTCCACAAGTTACAGTGTTTGAGTCTCAGATCATCATTCTTCAGCTTCTGGATTACTAGTCTAGTGATGTTACCATTATATCACTGTCTCCCCCTCCAATTGGTCACATGAAAACCAGTAACGGATTTTGTGTTGGCTATGGCATGCCTTAGCGAATGGTATGAAGTATTTAAATAAGGTCTCAAATAACCATGCACTGTTTGCCTTTGAAGCATTAATTTTCCATCAAAAGAAAAATATGTGACAGTGTCAGACAGATAAAGCACTAGCAAACTATTGCAAACATCACGCGTTGACTTGTGTGTGCGTCTACTTCTGAGCTGACCCCACAATATAGGGAAAGGTGGGCTGCCAATTTCAGCACATACCCACCATATTTAAATCAATAGTTCAGGGTCAATTAGGATTGTCATCAAAATAGTTGACTCTGATAATATGACCACCCACGCGATGAAGTGTTTGGTGTGGGCAGCAGGGAAGGTGCAGGAAGTCTGACATTTTATCTCAAGTTGTTAAAGAGCAGGAAGGAAGGAAGCTCTTCAGGGCTGCCTTCCTTAAGGTTTACTCCCCTTCCTTCCTACCCATTCCCTCCCTTAATTCCAACCAACCCCACCCCCACCCTTCCCACTGCTCCTCTCCCTCATCAACTCAAAAACTCCCTGCCCAAGACTCCAGATGTACCTGTTCTAAGAATCCAAAGCCTTGGGGTCCTTTGTTATTGAGCAGTCCTGGCAGCGGCTGTTGATGTCTTCCTGGCACTGCCATGACTGAAGCAGCTGATGGCCAACTGATTCGGCTGGCAGCTCCAGAAGGCAAGGAAATACCACTCAGCCTCATTAATCTGCCTCTCAGTGCTTTATGGCTGTGGGGCCAGGCTGGCATGGGATCTGTTGATTCGCAAAGACGGGGGTTTCTGTGCCGCCCCCCCCCCCCCCCCCCCCCCCCCCACCATATTATTCAGTCAAAGTCTGTTTATTTTGTACCTAACCTAGGAATGACTGTGAGTCATGTTACCAAAAGAGTGTCTTAACACACTTAGAACTTGTGCCTCTGCCTTAGGTTGTTTTGCTATTTTAAGGAACTGTATTATACAAGTTGTTCCTATGCCAATTCAAGCAAGGCATTGACCTTAGTGTAAATTGCTGTTGTAAATAAATTGCATTGATCTATGGATAAGCATTTGGAGTAATTAATAATTTCAAAATAACAAAAATTGGCAGAACAAGCCCTCTAATGTGTAACTAACCAAATGCCTCTTTTGTTCTGCCCCATCCACAACTAGTAAATAACTTCTTTGACTCACTGACACTTGAATGGACTGACACCAAGTACAGTATGTGTTGATCATTGTTAAGTGAATTGGCTGTTCCCCAATGGCTGGACCAGTTAAAGTATCAGTATGCGGGCCAGGAAGATCCAAGGGCAAACCACTATCTGTGTTGAGGTAGCTGACCTCAGCTGGTCAGTGTTGAGAAGAGCTCTGATATAGATGGTGCACTCCTAATGGCTATCTAACACCTCCTGTAAACACATGCTGCCTGTTGAGGGCAGGGTCAGAACCTTGCAAAATTCTTGACACTGACTGCTTCTTTTGTATATAAAAGGGGGGTTAGGCAAGAGAGAGAAAATTGATGAAAGATAGTGAGCATAAAAGAAAATGTGGAATATTGTTTATAGTTTAATTCCTCTCTGCACAACGTATGGTTTCCCTATCTGTTACTCACAGCTACCTCTGACATGGCCCAAATTTCCATCCTTAACACTGTTTAGCAGACTAGCTTTAGCTTAGTGATTCGAACTGACTCTGAAAGTTATGGGATCAAATCCTACTCCAACTTCTAGATCTTCAGTATAAGGGAGACTGCACTGTCAAGAGGGCTATCTTTCAAATGAGAAGCTAACTAAGGCAATGACTGTCCACCTTGAATTGCAATGGGTTGCATGGTGCTACTTGAAGAGCCAGAGAATTTTGGCCTGTCTTTACCTCAGACCCAAAGTTATCAAAAAAAATCAAGTTATTTATTTTATTGCTGTTTGCAGAAGCTTACTATGTGCAAATCAGTTGTTGAGTTTCCTGCATTGCAACAGTGACTGCATTTCAAAGTATTCATTAGCTGTAAAATGCTTTGTGACATTTCAAGATAGTAAGAGAGTGCTGTATAAAATGCATGTTCGTTCCTTCTTTCAGGTTGAGTTTATCACTTGTCATTTACTAGATTCATTTTATTATTTAGAAGTCTCAGTGGCTGGTAGTGTTTTGAGCTGTAAATGTGTTTCTTTCATTTCTTTTCTCTTCTTTCTTTTGTTGAAGGCGGTTGCCTTTTTATCTTCTTGGCCAGAAACGCTTGCTGTGGGGAAACAGAGAAAAAGAAAGCATGGCAAACAAATTAAAATAACCACCCACAGAAGCCTCTAGAAAGATAATTTCGCAGCCTAAAATTTTAAACAGACTTTTTTTCTACGTCTCTTACAATACTAACATGAAAAGAAACACAGAACAAAACTGGTAAAATAGTAATAAAAAAGTAACCTAGAATAACAGCACACTTTATATCACAAGTTTGGTGATTTAAAGAGCGGCACTAGAGAGAAAGAAAGTGAAACTTTATGGGGGAGAGCACTGACTTGCAGTAACTACACAAAAGGAAAAGAGATGTAAAATTCCTGCTTTGCTCAGTTTTGCTCTTGGATGCCCAATTTCCCGCTGGACTGTCAGGCCATTAATCCTGACACAAGACATGATTACGTTTTCCCTCCAAAACCTCCCAGCTGTTGCCTAGGAGCAGCTGCTCCCCTCTGGAATTAATTCCAGCTGTCGGGAGTCTTAAGTGCTAAGCATAACATTACGAATATAGCCGTGTGGTTTTTAGTTTATATTGCATTTTTTTGTCCATGTTATTCCCCCCTCCCTCCCCCACCTCCACCCACCCCAAACCCCCCCACAAGTAATTGGCTGACCAGGGCTGGTCTTGCTTTTTCTAACAAATCTCTGGTCATGTTTAATTTATTTGTCTTTAAAAAAGCTAATATACTTGAAGCAAATGTGGCCTGTGTTGCTTTCAAAGTTGTACTCATTGGTCATTAATTAATCTATTCAACCAAAGCAAGATTATTACACAATTCATGCATTGATCCAAGGTATCTTATACTCACTGTAACCTGTGATTGTAATGGCCATGGAAGGTCAGTCCTCAAGGGGTTAAGTCTATCTTTTAACGCTTGAAGCACTTGATGTAGTTCACTTCTTTCAAAGTGAACAATCGATTGTAAAAAATTATATTCTTTTGATTTCATTTTAACTCCTGCCCTCCCTTAAAGATGCTGAATGTTATTAGGATGCAGTTCCTGATCAACAACAGCCTTCTGTATCTTGCTGAAAGGCACGGCTGCGTACAACTGGACTAATTTCAATACGGGTTTAAATCCCACCTTGACAATTTTGAGCACTGGAATTTGAATCCACTTCAAAGAATCTGGAAATTGTAAAAACTGTTATCAGGAAGAATGATAATGAAGCTGTCAAATTCAAATACAAACTCAACTGCGTGTATTTGTAGGACAAAGAGAGATTAGTACATGGGCATGGAGTCCAAGTACCAAACTGAACTGGTTAATGACTTGTATAATACATGCGGAAATGTCCACAAGAAGCTGCTACAATCACTCTTTCCCCTTAATGAAGAACTTTGCCCAATCTTCAAAATTCCACAGAACTTGCACAAATTTCTTGTTCATTTATTTGCACACTCAATTTAATCACTGGGCTCCTATTCCTAAGAGGACATCTCCTTTCTTGGCCCAACTTTGGGAAATACCATCACCCCTTCTGAAAAGTTTTTCCAACAAAGACTGATTTTTAACCTTGATCTTCAGTTCCACTTACCACTTCATCAGAAATGTCTATCTGACGCTAACTCTGATATGAACTGGTTTCAGACACAACTTGTTTTTGAGTAACTATATGTATCCCAACTATGTAAACCATCAGACATATTTCATTCTTCCCAAATTCCTTCTTTGTGACTCTCTAAAAATAAACCATCATCTAAATGTACACACCTGATATTTCCACTATGAAAAACATTGGCCAAATATTTTTGAGGAGCACCCATTTTCACAACTCTTCCAGCAGACAGTTCAATCACTTAATATAATGACCTTTCACTTTTTGATTGAACTTAAGACATCTTTCTCTCACTCCACTCCTTTAGTAAGGACTTTAGTAAGGCTTTTGATAAGGTGGCCCATGGAAGACTTCTACAGAAAATGCAGATGTGTGGAATAGAGGGTGATTTAGCTAATTGGATTAGGAATTGGCTGGCAGATAGAAGACAGAGGGTGGTGGTTGATGGGAGATATTCATCGTGGAGTTCGGTGACGAGTGGTGTGCCTCAGGGGTCTGTTTTGGGGCCCCTGCTGTTTGTAATTTTTATAAATGATCTGGATGAGGGTATTGAGGGATGGATCAGTAAATTTGCAGATGATACTAAAGTTGGTGGTGTGGTAGATAGTGAAGAGGGGTGTTTTAGTTTACAGAGTGACTTGGACAAGTTGCAGAGCTGGGCCGAGAGGTGGCAAATGGAGTTTAATGTGGAAAGTGTGAGGTAATGCACTTTGGCAGGAACAATAAATGTGTAGAGTATAGGGCTAATGGTAGGGCTCTTAATAGTGTTGAGGAACAGAAGGATCTTGGTGTATGTGTCAATAGATCCCTGAAAGTAGGCAGTCAAGTGGATAAAGTTGTTAAGAAGGCATATGGAGTCTTAGCTTTTATTGGTAGGGGGATTGAATTTAGGAGCCGCAGCATCATGTTGCAACTGTACAAAACTCTAGTGCGGCCGCACTTGGAGTATTGTGTGCAGTTCTGGTCGCCACATTATAAGAAAGATGTGGAGGCATTGGAGAGGGTACAGAGGAGGTTTACTAGGATGTTGCCTGGTATGGAGGGCAGGTCCTATGAAGAGAGGTTGAAGGATTTGAGGTTGTTTTCGTTAGAAAGGAGGCGGCTAAGGGGGGATCTTATTGAAACATATAAGATGATTAGAGGTTTGGATAGGGTGGACAGTGATAGCCTTTTTCCTAGGATGGAAAAAGCTAGCACGAGGGGACACAACTTTAAATTAAGGGGTATGAGTTATAGGACGGATATCAGAGGTAGGTTCTTTACTCAAAGAGTGATTAGGGAGTGGAATGCCCTGCCTGCAGCTGTTGTAGATGCGCCAAGTTTGGTGGCGTTTAAGAGGTTAGTTGATAAGTATATGGATGAGAAGGGAATGGTTTAGTTAGGAGGGGCATTGCTTTTTATTTTGGTCGGCACAACATCGAAGGCCGAAGGGCCTGTTCTGTGCTGTATTGTTCTATGTTCTATGTTCTATCATAATCCACTTTCTGCCTGCGTTGTTTGTCTTCTACTGACTGTGCTAAATGTGATTTCAACAACGCAAACCTCATTCTACTCTGTCTTCTGAGAAACAATTCAGGCAATGTTCTGCCAATATAGTATGAAGTGCCGATACACTATGAGGTGCAGTACAATAAATAAGCAAAAAAACTTGCCAGATTTGTGGTTCAATGGCAATTGACATTTCTTCAATTTTTATCTATCATTTGCTTAACAAGGGCACCATTAAAAATGTGTACTGTGTGCATTGTGATAATAGGATGGAACTCTAGTGTGTTTTACCTTGTTTGTTTTCATGAATTTTACAAACTTTTTTGAACAAAACTATTATCAGACACAGTTTCCTCTGTGAATATAACGAACTATCTAGAGTTTTGTTAATTGTTGTTTGATTTATTGGGACCTCCCCTTAACCTACTTTGAATGGCTATCTATCATGGCGACTAGTTGTTGAAGGGCTATAACCCATCAAATTCTTCAAGATTTATCTGCAGCCACTGCCACACTGTAGCTGGCCATTTTTATGTTTGCAAGGATACCAGTGATAGCCTCTTTTCTACCACTTGACACACTATCCACCGTTCCCTCTGTCTTCTATGTCCAATTCTAACCCTGGCCACCAAAGAAAATTTTGGCATTTTGTCAAGCCCATCCCTGAGTTTTGATCACAAAGATTTCATAACATCTGCGGTGTGTACTTTACAGGAATTACAACCTTGGTTTGCCTACAAAACACAATCTTTATCAATTGACAACTCATTCTTATGTTATGCCTTAAAAATGGGCCTGATTTCTAAACCTAGTACCTAGTCGGCCGCCCATTTGTGATTTAGCCATAAATTTTGCTAAAATACAGACTGCTCACAGGTTGTTCTATCAACGTCACTTAGAACGTTGATAGAACGTTCTAAGTTAGAACATAGTTGTGACTGCAACTCATCTACATGTGGAAACAAAAATGCATTTTTTCTTTTTTGAGCATTACCTTGGTTCAGGTTGGTAATCTAGACAACACATTGGAATTGTGATAACTCTGTATTTAAATGTTGGAAAGGAGCTTGAGAGGTAGATGCTGCAGGAAAACTATTCATAACTCATCCTTTCTTCGGAAGTATTGTGATTGATACTCATCAACAGAGCTTTTTATGAATGGAGAGCAGCTGATGAATAAATATGGATGATGCCCTCAATTGAGAAGAATTTGCATCTTTCTTGTAATAGAATTCATACAATTGGAGCAACTATGGAAATTTAAGAACTTTAAAAACTACAGTATTAAAAAAGTGTATTGTCCAATCCTACAGTGAAAATTCTGCCCAAGGTCCTGATCGGTGCTGTGTTCCCATTAACCTGTAAGTCTGATATATCCAGCTGGATGTCGAGATTCAGCACACATAGGCACCTGCCACTTTAAGTGAACCTTCTCCACCTAGGAAGACAGAAATATTCACAGTGTAGCTTATGGTTTGTGAAAGTTTTAGATGACATTGCCTCATGCCTGCTTCAGTCTTGAATGAATATCATTGACAGTTAGAATCATAGAAGTTTACAGCATGGAAACAGGCCCTTTGGCCCAACTTTTCCATGCCACCTGGTTTTTATGTTTGTGAGAAACATGAAAAGGAACTATAAAAACTTCTAAAGGAAGGGAACTTAAAAAAAAGGATTATCAAAAAAAAATGTGGATCCATTACAAGCCGAACTAGGAACATTTGTAATGAGGGAAATGGAAATAGTAGAGAAACTAAACAAATACCTTCTGTCTTCACAAAGATACTAAAAACCTCCCAGCAATAATGGAAAATAAAGGGACTAGTGTAATTGAGGAACTGCAAGATATTAATATGAATTTAAAGAAGTACCAGAGAAATTAATGGGGCTTAAATTAGATAAAGACCCTGGATTTGATCATCCCAGAATGTTAGAAGAGATGTCTTTTTGACTTGACTTATTATTGACACATGTATTGGTATACAGTGAAAAGTATTGTTTCTTATACACTATACAGACAAAGCATATAGCTCATAAAGAGGGAAAGGAGAGGTGCAGAATATACTGTTACATTCATATCTAGAAAGTAGACAAAGATAAACTTAATATCAGAAGGTCCATTCAAAAATTTGTTGGCAGCAGGAAAAAGCTGTTCTTGAATTGGTTGGTACATGTTCTCAGATTTTTGAATCTTTTCCCAATGGAAGAAGACGGAAGAGAGTATGTGTGAGGTCCATGCGGTCCTTGATTATGCTGACTACTTTTCTGAGGCAGCAGGAAATGTCGACAGAGTCAATGGATAGGAAGCTATTTGCATAATAAACTGGGCTACATTCACAAGCCTTTGTAGTCTTTTCGGTTTTGGTCAGAGCAGGAGCAATACCAAGCTCTGTTACATCCAGAAAGGACGCTTTCTATGGTGCATCTATAAAAATTGGTGAGAGCCATAGCAGACACGCTGAATTTCCTTGACCTCCTGAGAAAGTAGAAGCATTGGTAGGCTTTCTTAACTATAACGTCATTGTGGAGGGATCAGGATAGGTTATTGGTGATCTGGATACTTAAAAACTAGAAACTTACATCCCAATTGGTGTAGACAGTGACATGTCCTCCACAACACTTCATGAAGTTGATGACTATCTCCGTTGATTTACTGACATTGAATGAGAGATTATTGTTGTTGCATTAATTCACCAATTCACTATCTCTTTCTTTAGAATCTGTTAAGATAGTAGCTGCATTGGTGGTCATCTTTCAGAAATCTGTAGATTCTTGTAGAGCCCCTGGAGATTGCAAGATGGCAAATGTAACTCCACTATTTAAGAAAGGAGAAGAAAGCAGGAACTACAGACTTGTTAGCCTAACATCAACAGTAGGGAAAATTCTGAATTCAATTAAAGTGGGCGCTGGAGACTTTGGATTAAAAATTGCCTTGGGTGACTGTCCATGTTGCGTGTTCTCCCCATATCTGTTTGCGTTTCCTCTCACAGCCCAAAGATGGGCAGGTTAGGTGGATTGACCATGGTGAAAAAAAATGCCCATTAGTGTCCCAAGATGTATAGGTTAGGTGGATTTGCCATGGTAAATGTGTGATGTTATGGTAGGGCGGAGGAGAAGGCCTGGGTAAGAGAGTCAGTGCAGACTTGATGGGCCGAATAGTTTCCTTCTGCACTGTAGAGATTCTGTGCTTCAACAGTGGCATATGATCAGTTTCAATTGTGAAACTATGACCGTACACGTATTTATGCAATCCTCTCACAAAACTTTATGCTCAATCAGAGCAGAATTTCACTCACTGGAGTGAACAACATCGCATGCTAGCTTTGTCTTTTTGTTCACATTCTGGTGCCCGACTTAAGTTTGCCTTATTATCCCCACATATTCTTGCAACTAATTCTTGCATTTTGGTTCTACCACAATGGAAGTAGCCCAATTAATCTATCCTACTTTTGTAATAATGTTCTCAGTCTCAAGTGTTTTCCATTCTAGCTCTGCTTTTTCTGCATGAGAACCCTGGACAAGGCCTGCAGTAAACTAGTCCTGCATTCCTCCAAATCTGTACATTGTCCTTATACTCTTGATTCTGTTTGCCCAATTTCACTAACACTTGAGGGTACTTGGCAATCACATTATCTTGCAATGTGAATTTTGCTTCTATACGAAACACATCATTTCAAATTAGCTTAAATGCTGTTAACCAATTTCCTTACAACAAGACTGGTTTCCCACTCTTCACCACAATGTTGGGCAATTTTGCACGTTGCTCTTTGTATTTGACTGGAACTGGCTTACTTCCCGGATGGGAACTTTGTCTTCTCCATAACCTCTAGGTGTGATTTCTCTAGCTAATGTTGACTCAGCATTGTAAGACATGGAGATTCAGAATCATACTAACCGACCTACTGCACTGACCTCCATGTTTACTGGATCTCCATCCACAGGCTACACTGCCCTGCAAATATCCTGCAGATTTTCATTGGACATCTTTGTGCTTTGAATTGTTTGGGTCTCAATGGACCACTCATTGACCTGGTGTTGTTTCACAACCCTATACAATGACTGCTGCACCTGTAGCATTCAGCCTTCACAAATGGACAATTCTGTGCCCAATCTTGACCTAAACACCGGTAAAAAGACCTTGTAGCCCTTTTTCCAGCTGTCTTCATTGAGGCTTTCTGCTTGTTCAGCTGCAACTTATTTACTTTAGCAGACGACTAACTTCTTTCAAGTCATGTTCCGGTATGTGCATGGACAGACAAATGCCGTTTGATAAGCTGTGTCAAAAGTTAACTTTGGCAATGTCAGTAACTGACTGCAAATGTGTTTAATTTTTAAACAACATACAAATCTGCCTGACAATGCTCTTTCTCGACATTCTCCAAAATTACAATAAACATACAGCTTTTCCAAAGCCACAAGAAACTCACCAATGTCCTCAATGGAGCAATTGATTTCTTATTCCAAACTGATGACTTTCTGCAATCTCCATTGACCTGGGACTGTAGTGCTGCGTAAATTTGCATGAAGTGTCTGACACCAGTATGTCTTTTCTTTTATTAGGGGCAAGCAAAATCGTGCTTTCATACACTTTTAGGCCTGCTGCTGTCAAAAATATAACTTTTTTCTTTTCCCCCACTGTCTGATTATCAGCTGGATTATCAGGATATTGAGGATATTATTACCTCTGAAAAACATTTCAGAGCTGGTACACATACTATTGATTATGGCTTTTACTCCCAGATGCCTACTACAGCCTGATGACGCAGCATCTTTAAAGGTCAATCCATTAATGTATTGAAACCACCTTTTCTCCAAGACTGGATTTTTGAGCCACTTTTTCAGCAAACAGACCTCTCAGTTCCTCTGTCAATTTGCCAGAGACTGCTCAAACCAGATTTGTTCAGCTGGGGAAATCCATAATCCAACCTACTTACCAGGCTGTGATATCTCTGCAGGGCAAAAAGAGACAGGTTCATGCACATAGAGCTCAATTACCCAACCAAACTGGTTTATTCTAGTTTGACATGTATGTACATGCTAATATATTATCCTGGACTGTTCTTGCTGTAATGTGAGTCTAGTTTCACACCAACATGGTTAGCTGCTAGCAACCTTCTGAAGAGAGCTAGTAAGACACTCAATTGTCTTAAGCCTACTTCATTACAATTGTCTAAGGGCACTGGGGATGGACAATGAATTGCCAGCCTTGCCAGTGAGAACAAAGACCATTCTTTACTTACAGCTGAGATTTTTGAAGTAGAACAGTAATAATGGCTCAGTAATACTACAGGCATCATCTCTGGTGTAGGTTCTATGAAGTCTGAAATTCAGACTAGACTTTTAGCTGGTCAATGTCATTACTTAAAAAAAGCATAAACATTTAGAATTGTTTATCAACTAGATGAACAGAGGCAAGGTGATGAGGGGGATAGATAGAGTGGATGTACAGAGACTATTTCCTTGGATGGATGAGGAACTGTTACTAGGGGGCATAACTATGAGGTTCATGGTGGGAAATATAGGAGGGATGTCCGAGGCAGATTCTTTACTCAGAGAGTGATTGGAGTGTGAAATGCACTGCCTGCTGTGATAGTGGAGTTGGACACTTTAGGAACTTACAAGCGGTTATTGGATAGGCACATAGAGCACACCAGAATGATAGGGAGTGGGATAGCTTGATCTTGGATTTGGACATAGCTCGGCACAACATTGAGGGCCGAAGGGCCTATAATATACTGTACTGTTCTATGTTCTTTGTATCAGGATTCACCTCGGCTGAGGGGAACTGGAGTTTTCTCGATCAGCTAGCAGAGGAGTTTAACTGAATTCTTACTTGCCGCTAATCTGGGGCTCTTGAAGAACATCTGATATTATGGCAGTTGAATGGACAAACTTGTCCACTTCACCCTCACCCCCACTAGGAAATTCTTGGCAAGAGCCAGGAGCATGGGATCTCGATGATGCCATTCAGTTCCTTGGGCCTAGTTCGACATTTAATCAGATCGTGCCTGATCTTAACTCCATCTATCTGACCCAGCCCTGTAATTCTTTAATACCCTTTCTGAGCAAAAATCTACCAGTCTCAATTTAGAAGTTCCCTACTGAACTCCAGCTTTTTTGAAGAATATTGAAGCTTTCTGTTATCCTTTGTGTGAAGTGCGACTTGACGTCAACCTAATTAAAAGCAAATTACTGCAGATGCCTGAATCTGAAACCAAAAGAAAAAAGGCTCGAAAATCTGGCAGCATCTGTAAACAGAGAAAAGAGCTGTTGTTTCGAGTCCAAACGACCCTTTGTCAAAGCTGAAAGGTATAGAAAATGGAAGATATTTATACTGTAGGAGGAAGAAATGAAAGATGAATTATAGCCACAGAAACCAGGGTAAAAGACTGCGAACGGTTGTGTCCACAGAGAGAATAAAGAGTGTGAATGTCCAAATGGCAAAGAAGCTAAAATGAAGATGTTGGTGGAGAGGCTGGGGGGAGGAAAATAGATGGGATAGAGGTGAGATTTAGAAAAGGAGAAGCAAAAGGGGAGAAAAGATAAGGGGAGGGAGATAAAATAGGGGGAGAGAGGGTTGTGGAAGAAAAATAAAATAAGACAATAAAGAAATAAAAGATAGAGAAAAGTAAAACATTAAATAGAACAGAATGAATACAAAGGTGTCAAGGTGGGATAGGGCTAAAATCATCCAAAGTTGTTAAATTTGATGCTGAGACTGGAAGGCTGTAAAGTGCCGAGCCGGAAGATGAAATGCTGTTCCTCCAGTTTGCGCTGAGCTTCACTGGAATATTGCGGCAAGCCAAGCAAGATATGTGGGATGGGAGCTGGATCGTGTATTGAAATGGCATGTGGGGTATAATGGAGGAGTGGATTAGGTTATCCCAGAGGGAATGGTCTCTGCGGAATGCTGACAGAGGGAATGAAAGGAAGATGTGTTTGGTGTGGCATCATGCTGGAGATGGTGAAAATGGCAGAGGATTGTGCTTTGCATGCAGAGGCTGGACGGATAACATGTGAGAACAAGAGGGACTCTATCCTTGCTCTGGGAAGGAGGGCAGGAGTGAGGGTCGTGGCGCACAGTAGATGGGAATCCATGGTTGAGGAAAAAGGAGCACATATTACAGCATCTAATCCTTTCCTCCACTAAACCCAACACTTCTCCTGTCACCCATAGCACCTTCCCATATAATCACAGAAGGTGTCACATCTGTCCCTTTACCTGTTCCATGCTCACCATCCAATGTCCAAAACACTCATTCCAGGTTAAGCAGCTATTCACTTGCACCTCTTTTCTATTTGGTGTCATTCGCTGCTGCCAATGTGGTCTCCCTTATAACAGAGAGACCAAGCGTAGACTGGGTTTTCACTTTGCTGAGCACCTTCAGTCTGTGCAGAGTCAGGACCCTGACCTTCCTGTCGCTTGCCATTTTAACACATGATCCTGCTCTCATGCCCACATGTCTATCTTAGCCTGCTGCAACGTTCCAACAAAGCTCAACAGAAACTGAAGGGACAGCATCTCGTCTTCCAGCTAGGCACTTTACAGCCTTCGGTCTCAACATTGAATTCAACAACTTCAGATGATTTGCTCTCCCCACCATGACTCCTTTGTTTTCATTCCAGTTTATTTTTTTTACTGTTAGCTATCTTTTACTTCTTTCTTTAATGTCTTTCTTCATTTTTCTTCTCCCCCCCCCCCACTCTTTACCCTTTCCCTTATCTTATCTCCCCTTTTGCTGCACCTTTTCTAAATCTCACCTTTGTCCCATCCATTTCCACTCCGCCCCGCCCTGCCCCTGCCCCTGCCCCTGCCCCTTTCCCTTCCCCGCCCCTTCCCCTTCCCCGCCCCTCCCCCTTCCCCACTGTGAATTTTCCGTTTTTGAGGGAACACTAACAGAATCTAAAAGCTTGCCCTTGTCATTTTGCTTTTAGCCCCAATGTCAATCTGGTGAATTTGTGCTGCACTCCTTTCAGGGGCAATTGAGAATATATTGGAATAGTGTGGGCTAGATGGACTTTAGATTGGTTTCACAGGTCGGTGCAACATTGAGAGCTGAAGGGCCTGTATTGCGCTGTAATGTTATGTGTTCTAAAGCATGCCACCGTGAAAGAGTTAATCATTGTAGAATGCCTACAGTGCAGAAGCAAGCCATTGGGCCCATCACGTCTGCACCAATCACAATCCCACCCAAGCCCTATTCCCATAACTCCACACATTTATCCTGCTAATCTCCCTGACGCTAGGATCAATTTAGCATGGCTGATCCACCTAACCTCTGCAGCTTTAATCTTGCTGCAGAGATGAGCTTTAACACAGAGTCACAATAAGTGACAAGCCTTTCAAGACTTGGACAAGGATATCTGTGAAGCTTCTTTGTCGGAATTACGCAGGTATTTGGATGAATGCACTATTTTTTTCTCCTTTATTAGAAAACAAAATGTAAATCAGCAATGCTTTTGGAATAACAGATTGCTGTAACTTTGTCATGAATCATAGCTTGATATAATGTACCCCCCGGGTTGGAAAGCACAATATTTTTTAAATGAAATGAATCATATCTGACTCAGAAATGAAATAATTGCCAATAAATTCAAGCTCTGCTCCAAAATTGTAGCTCTGGCACTGCTGGACTAGTTACTGACTGTTTCTGCATGCAGATTTATGGGTTAGGTGCATTTGCCCACTGGTGAGACAGAGTGGAGATCTGGCAAAGATTCAGGAACACTGTTGTTGTCTTTATTTAGATGGCAATCATGACTCTGGACAGCACTTGTGCCTCTGAATCAGAAGATTAAGTGTTCAAGCTCCATTCAAGAAGATTGAGCGCACAATCCAGACTGATATATCAGTGTAGTACTGAGGGAGTGTTGCACTGTTGGAGGTGCCACATCTTTTAGATGAGATGTTAAATTGAAACCATCTCAAGTGACATAAAAGATCCCATGATACTCTGTCAAAGAAGAGTGGCTGAAATTCATCCTGATATCCTAGCCAATATTTTTCTGTCAAGCAACATCACAAAATTATCTGGCCATGATCGTGATTTTTGCGGCATGATGGCACATGGTTAGCATTGCTGTCTCAAGCACAAGGGACATCAGTTTGGTTCCAGCTTTGGGTGACTGTCTTGTGTGGAGTTTGCGCATTCTCCCTGCATCTGTCTGAGTTTCCTCCCACTGTCCAAAGATGTTCAAATTAGATGGATTGGTCATGTTAAATTGCCCCTTTGTGTCCAAGGACGTAAAGGTTAGTGAGGGGGGGCGGTTGTTTAGCCATGTTAAATGTTTGGGATTACAGTGACAGAGCAGAGGAGAGGGCCTAGGTAGAGTACTCTGTCTGAGAGTTGGTGTAGACTCGATAGGCTGAATGGCCTCTTGTCCATTGTAGAGATTCTAGGGAGCTCATGAAAGGTGCTACATAAATGCAAGTCTTTCTGTTCGTCTGGTTGCCCCTCTATCTGTTTATCTTTCTTCTTCCTGTCTAGTTGAACCAACACATTCTTAATCCAAAAAAAGGCATGTTCTGCCCAACATATATCCACATGGATGCCTTCCATCCAGTTCCTATGCTGGCTCACCAGGGGACAGCACCTGAAAAATCGGGGAAGTACCCCTCCTCCAACCTTCCAACTATGACCTGATCAGTGCAGAGGTCAAGGTGACTTGTGACTCCTCTCTGACAGAGAGGAAAAGCATCACTATGTTACTAAGCATCAACCTTCCCCCTAAAGCATTCCAGCCCTGGCAGCTCGATATATGTGACAGACTGCTCAGGACTTGAATATTAATGGGGGGAATTCTGACTCGGCAACTACCAGATATCGAGCCCTCACTTTTAATGAGCCCAAGCTGCCAGGTGCACTGTAGGATTTATCTAAACCATAGTAAAGATTAACCTGGCATTTGCCCATGTCATAACAAAATGGAGATAACGCTTTCTGTTCATTAAGTGTTACTTCACTTCTGGTTAGTCTGTGATAAGGACAAAATATTGCTGACTTTCAAATCCTTTTTTAAACAAAACAAAATCTTCAAAATAATTAAATGCAGCAGTCCCTTTTTCTCAGTCATTTGCAGAATTACACGTAAACTGCCTAACAGTGTGAATGTGAACTTTCTACTATTTTGACCTTCTCAGTTGTCCTCTCTTTAACTGAGTTTTTAAAAATAATCCCCAGCTTGTGTATATGGAAACCATCCGATGGCAGTGAGTGCATCTGGAACTGACATTGGCTTTTTAAACCTTCCTTTGAAAGGAAGATTTGCTCTTTTCATTGGTTAAAGGGCCGCTGTCTTCAAGAAAAGGTCTTTCGGAACTTCTGCTTTTTTTAGTTGCTTGATCAGGGAGAGCCATGGTGTCCTTGGCACGTGTCTGTAAACATTTAACAAAAAATGTTTGTTAAACATTTGCTTCCATAAAAAGATAAAACATATTCTTGTTCATTGAATCTCTCTCTCCTTGTTCCTCCAGTTTGTCCCGCAATTGCTTGAAGATTCTGACTTTCATTGTGCTAATAGTCCGGGTGGCCATTTTTTATGTTTGAGCCTTAAGTGTTAGCAGGCTATTTGACACCTGCAGGCATCGCAGCCATTCCAATTCACTCTACTGTCCTTTGGACAATGATTGGTATTGAGAATTCTGAAATGACAAGGCAAAATAGGGCAACAAAAAGAGACTCAATAGCGTACCTGAATGATTATTAAAATATATCCTAAGAGATAGAGTACAAAAGCTAGTTATGCTAAATCCATGCAAACCACATAGTGGACCCCAGCTGGAGAATCAGATCCGATTCTGGGCTTTAGGAAAGATGCCAAAGCTTTGGAAGATATAGAAGAGATTTACTAGAATGGTTCCAGGCATGAGAGATAGCATAGAGACATAGAAACTAGAAACAGGAATAGGCCATTTCCCCATTTGCCCCATTTCCTTGTAACCATAGAATCCCTACAATGCAGGAGGCATTATGGTTGGAGCAGTCTCAATGGGCCGAATGGCCTTGTTCTGCTTTGAGCCTGCTCACCATTCATCTTGATCATGGCTGATCATCAAATTCAATATCCTGATTCCCCCCTTCCTCCCATATTCCTTGATCCCTTTAGTCCCAAGAGCTATATCTAATTTTGTCTTGAAATCAGACAACCTTTTGCCCTCAACTATTTTCTGTGATAGTGAATTCCACATATTCACCACTCTCTGGGTAAAGAATTTTTTTTAACCTCAGTTGTTAAAGTTTTATCCCTTATCCTCAAACTATGACTCAATGTTCTGGATTCCCCCACCCATTGGGGGTATTTTTTATGAAACGACTTGGTCTAACCCTGTTAGAATTTTATAAGTTTCTATGAATTCTCCCCTTACCCTTCTGAACTCTCGTGAATGTAATCTTGACTGAGTTACTCTCTCCACATACAATAGACCTGCCATTATAGTTAAATGCATACTCTGAAGAATCTGGTGTTGTTTGTGATGGTGCAGAGAATGCTTTGAGGAGAATTGATAAAGTTGTTTGAAATCATGGAGAGTTTAATTGAGTAAATGAGGAATAAGCGTTCTCTATGTCAGAAGGGTTGATAATAAGAGACCACAGATTTAAGGTGATTGGCAAAAGAATCAGAGGCCACATGAATTTTTTTTAAACAAGAGCATCTAGTGAACACAGATTCAGTTATTACCTTCAAAAAAAATTGGCTGAATACTTCTAAGTAGAAAGGCAGTTTCCTGCCACAGTCCAAAGATTTGCAGGTTAAGTAGATTGGCCATATTAAATTGCTACTTAGGATTAGGGAGACTACCAGGTAAATATGTGGGGTTACAGGGATAGGACCTGGGTGGGATAATGGTTAGAGCAGGTTCAATGGGCTGAATGTCCTCTTTCTGCATTGTAGGGATTCTGTGATTACAAGGATACAGGGAAATGGGACTAACTGCATTGTTCTGTGAAGGAGCTAGCAGAGACTTGATGGGTCAAATATCCTACTTCTGGCTATATTTCAGGTTCCAATTGCTTGCCCAGAGTGGTGATCAGAAAGGCCAACCCCACACATGATTGTGCTCAAAGATTTTTAACTGGAGTAACGAGCAATATTTTGGCTGTTATCAATATCCAACGTCAATGCTACCCTGTGATACAAATGGCCTGTGTCTGCAGCAATAACTATTCAAAGATATCAATGAATTCAACCTACTGAAAGGCCATAGGTGGGATTTTCTGGTTGTGCTCACCCCAAGATTGGAAAATCCCACTCTAGGTCAATAGACCTTTGTATGGTCCTGTCCCGCCCACTGATTCCTGCTATGGGTGGGACATGAAAATTCCAGCCCTGGTGCGCAGTGAGCATATTGATTTCAGAAGGAACGTGTGTAACTCCAAAGTTGGAGAAATCAAACTTTTTTTTGTCTTTTTTTTCTGTGGCATATTTTCCTCTGCAGGAAACCCACAATTGTATGACCATTGTTAAACTTAGCATTGTATTGTTTATAATGGGCAGTTAGCTCTTCCAATCATCCAATCAATTGCCATTCCATCTTGTACGTAAGGGTGGCAAGTCAGCTAATTTCCCTTCAATCCCAATATTGCCCTGCCAGTAGAGATGAAGGCAAGGAAGAAGGAGATGGTAGGCTGCCAGGTAGGACAGTTCCCAATCCTGCTATTGGTCTTTCATAGAACCGTTTAAATGCTGGCATATCAACAACAAATTATATTTACACAGCATCTTTAAAGTAGTGTCACAGCTGCTTCACAGGAACATTATTAAACAAAATCTGTCACTGAGCCACATAAAGAGATAACCCAGGACAGCTAAGTCAAAGAGATTGGTTTGAAGGAGCCATCGAGTCTGTACTGACCTCAATCCTACCAAGGCCCTATTCTCATTGCCCCATGCATTTACCTTAGCTGGTTCCCCTGACACTAAGGGGCAATTTAGTACAGCCAATCTACCTAACTTGCACATCTTTGGAGTCTGGGAGGAAACCCAAGCACCCAGAGGAAACCCATGCAGACATGGGGAGAACATGCAAAATCCATACAAGCAGTTCCCAAACTGGGAATCGAACCCTGGTGCTGTAAGGCAGCAGTGCTAACTACTGTGCTGCCTCAAATAACTCTCCATTTGCTGTCTGATGGAAAGTTTCTTCATAAAATTAAAAGAAACACATATGTCCTGATATTGTCACAAAGTTCAAGGCAGCAGAGGAAAGCGATAACTTGCACACACATTTTACTGGATTGCTAATGATGTTTACCCCAATCCTCAGGACTCTGAAAATTCAATTATAGCATTCTTTTAAAACAACTCATTATTTTTATCATAATCTTTAGCATGGTCTGTTGTGATTTTCTCGTATTGTAAACCACAAATGATTCAAGGAAAACAGATTAGCAAGATTTCACTGATGTGAATCATTTAACACGGTTGGCTGTTTTCATGATTGTACTTGGACCTGCACTGTTCCTAACCCACTTTGAAATTGAGTGCCCAGTTGTTGGAAACATGTATTTTAATTAAATGAAAAGATTGAAATCACCATCTCTCATCCAGGGGTTTAGTTGTTAAATAGGGTAACCTGTGCGGCACTGAAATCTGCAAAGCCCAGATCTGATTATTAGTGAATCTGAGAAGGATTGTCAAAGAAAGACATGTGCCTTTCGTGATGATATTGTGCCTTTAGAAAATGTATTTATAGTATGCTTCTTGAGAGGGGCATGTTTAAAATTCAGCTCTATTCATGCAGTGCCAATCTGTCTGCCCAGGTATCCCACATGCTGAGAATGTAGGAGAATAATTGCATTGAGATAAGGGTTTAATTTGTTTTAATCTGTGCTACTGCATTTTTGTTTATGTTTTGGTTTATACTCTGAGGTTTCAGAGTAGAGTTTGGTTAGGTTGATTGACAAGAGACAAACATTATGTGAATGAGCAGAGCTAAGGTTACAAAGAAAAGCAGTCAGTTTTTGCTTGGGTCTGCAAGAAACAAGAGGTATCATTTTCCCTCTAGAGGCTGGTGTTTTGGAGCTTTCAAAAAACAGGTCTCCCTCTGTCTCTTCCTCTAACTCTTAGCGTAAACTCAGTATCAGCATCTGAGGAGAGGGTTGCTTGCAGGCCACAGTGGCTATTCATGTCTGGGTGCTTCTAGGTTTAAAAGAGTCTGGTGGCTAGCAAACATGCAACGCATCTTGTGTCCTCCTTATTGGGTTTGTGGCAATACAATCACTGAGGAATTGCCCTTCCAGAATGGGAGATGGGAAGTGGATGGGAGCAGGCAAATACACAGGGTCAGCACAGGTTTATGTAAGTGCAAGTCAGTTATTTTCTTTCTCCTCCTTGGCAAGGTATCCACATGATGTTGATTCTAGTGCATTTCCCGGCATGCGTGGTCCAATATCCAGCCATGATAACAGAATCTGTTTTTATCAACAGGTGGGTACGGGGAGAACACTATCGCTACAAATTCAGCAAGCCCAATGGCAACCATGCAGCGGAGGGTAAGTGGTGGATTCGGAAACGGATTGGCTCTTACTTCCCTCCTGTCAATGTGAAGGGATTGAAGAAGTATTTTAAGGAGCGTGACTGGCCAATTCCTGAGACCCAGTGAAGTGAGATGTTTCCTTTGGGAGAACAACTGGCTTCCAGCAAGAACACGCTAGTTGTACCTCAGGATTGCAAACATGCCACCTCATACATGATTAATGTTCAACTGATGGATGCAACATGATCACAATTATCAACAATTTGACCTCTAATTTTATGGAGTAAACAATGTACTTTATTTGATAATGAAACTCAGTTTTTAAAACTTGTGATGTTGTCTCATGAATTTCTGACCTATTTTCAGTCCTCATTATATTTAGCAACTGTTAAGGTTTTTGTGTGATTTGATCTGGACCTGACTTTGTAATTCAGTTCTGTTACAGTAAGAGCAATTCCTGTCTCAAATGTTTGGTATGCACAACAGCAAGAAATTATAGTTGGCAAGGTGCTTAATGTACTAGAAGAAGATAAGATAATGTTCTAGTGGGGGATAAAGGATGTAATTACTCCACATTCACTAATCATTTACACTTCAGTCAATGGGGCTTTGGGTCATCTGTCCACATATCTTCAGCTTCAGCCTGCAGGTCTGTACACGTCCCAACTCAGCCTGCTGGTCTGTGTGCTTCCCAACTCAGCCTGCTGGTCTGTGTGCTTCCCAACTCAGCCTGCTGGTCTGCGTGCTTCCCAACTCAGCCTGCTGGTCTGTGTGCTTCCCAACTCAGCCTGCTGGTCTGCGTGCTTCCCAACTCAGCCTGCTGGTCTGCGTGCTTCCCAACTCAGCCTGCTGGTCTGCGTGCTTCCCAACTCAGCCTGCTGGTCTGCGTGCTTCCCAACTCAGCCTGCTGGTCTGGTGCTTCCCAACTCAGCCTGCTGGTCTGCGTGCTTCCCAACTCAGCCTGCTGGTCTGCGTGCTTCCCAACTCAGCCTGCTGGTCTGCGTGCTTCCCAACTCAGCCTGCTGGTCTGCGTGCTTCCCAACTCAGCCTGCTGGTCTGCGTGCTTCCCAACTCAGCCTGCTGGTCTGCGTGCTTCCCACCTCAGCCTGCTGGTCTGCGTGCTTCCCAACTCAGCCTGCTGGTCTGCGTGCTTCCCAACTCAGCCTGCTGGTCTGCGTGCTTCCCAACTCAGCCTGCTGGTCTGCGTGCTTCCCAACTCAGCCTGCTGGTCTGCGTGCTTCCCAACTCAGCCTGCTGGTCTGCGTGGATCCCCACTCAGTCTGCTGGTTTGTGCACTTCCTCCCCCAGTGTGTTGAACTGTGTGGATCACACTTAGTTTGTGGGTATGTGTGGATCCCCTCTCAGCCTCTTGGCCTGTGTCGTTCCCCAATCAGTCTGTTGGACTGAGCACTTCCCCACTGACCCTCCTGGTCTGTCTGTGTTCCTACTCAGTCGGCTGGTTTGTGTGGATCACCACTCAGTCAGCTGACATGTGTTGTTCCCCACTCTGTCTGCTGGTCCGTGCAGTTTCTCCTCAGTCTGCTGGTCTGTGCAGTTCCCACTCAGTCCGCTTCCTGCTCAGTCTGCTAGTCTGTGCAGTTCCCCCTCAGTCTGCTGGCTTGTGCAGTTCGCCACTCAGCCAGTTAGTTTGTTCATACTTTAGCCTGCTGGTCTGCATAATTCTTCACTCGGCTTTCAGATAAGGACAAACTGACATTTCCCAACTCAGGTTGCTTCTAGCCTCAAATCTCAAACTTGTCCCCAGCCCCCTTCAGCCAAACCTTGCCTCGTCAATGCTTTATCAGCTATTTGAATGATATTTAGACAAGAGTGGCAGTTCCCCTGTTAGAACAATGAAATGTTTTGCCATGGTAATGCCAAGCCCAGAATTGTTACAACTGCTTTGATTATAAGTACATAATGAGACAATGCGAGAACGTAGAACATTACATTCAGTCTGGGGAACCACTGTGATTAAATTACATTTGTTTTATAATGCTGACAATTTTGATCTATATATGAATCAATCATACTACCGTGTGAATCTTATTCATTCTGGAAATCAAAGGGCCCTGGGTTCCCTGGTTTTCTCGGGGGTTTGGAAATGTTGTTTTGTCAGCAGTGTTACCAAAGATTGATTCTGGAATTTCTAACCCTGCACGAGGATATTTATCTCCTGTTTTCTGTTGTATCTTTAATGTAATAATCACCCCAAAGCACTAACCATTAGTGCCATGATTGCATCCTTTATTTTATGATTGCAAAATCACAGGCTGTCCTCTCCCAGTGAGTTCGAAATGGTAGTAGGAGGAATGACAGCAGAATGGGGTGATGAAGAGTCACCCAGGCTCGAAGCATTGGCTGTATTCTCTCTCCACAGATGCTGTCAGATCTGCTGAGATTTTCCAGCATTTTCTGTTTCTGTTTCAGATTCCAGCATCTGCAGTATATTGCATTAATGATAATTCTACGCACTGATAGGAAGTACCACTATTGTGCCACCCTGCCAGAACAGTGTAGTATTCTATCTCCCTTACCTGAACTGTGTTTGTGCACTGCTCTATATTCACCTTAATGCTTGACTGCTCACAATATGATTTATGTTTGGAAGCCAAAGATATTGCACAACCTTGTCTCGTCTTCCAAATGGGGAATATTAAGTCAAGTATTTTAGCAGCTAATTTAGCAGAGTTTACTGTCTTAATGATCGAGATGTGTTGTTCTTTTGAATGCATTTGTACTTGCAATGCATAAAATGTCAAAAGCATTTTGCCAGATCTTGTTAGCATTCTGTTTACCTGTTGTATAACGTGTCCTCGGACACTTGGCACAGTTATCATGAGGTAAGTTTACATCCATTCTTGTCTGCCATGGTCAGCCTAAAGAACTTAATCAGAATGATGATCAATAGGTTGTGATATTGGTCTAAGCCAGTAGTACACAATAGGCTAAATAAGGGACAGTAGAAAACAAAATCAGGTACGGGGCATATAACTGATTGCTGAATTAGCCCACACCGTTGTCATAGCCCAGTTTCACCTCCAATGTCTCAGCTCAAAAAGGTGGGTGTGGGCCCAAGAATACTTTTAATAGCTGAGGTTGAATGATGGGCAGCCTGCAACTGTATGGTCGTCTAATTAGGATCGATAAACTCTATAGCCAAATCTTCCATCATAATATACTGGGTATTGAGGTGATCTTCGGATGGTGATCTTTCCTAATTGGTAAGTTATCCCCAAAAGTTCAACTTACTGACCTTTCATTCAGCTCCTTGATTTCAGTTTCAATGTGGATTGTAAATCCATTCCCATGGAGATGGGAGAACTTATTCTCCTTCTGTTACAAAAGTGAATCCTAAGGCACTGTAGCATGTGTGTTACCCCATGATGCCAAGACAGGAGTGGAAGGATATGTGTCTTAGTGTTGTTGTGTAATAGGAAAAGAGAATAACTACTTTAAAAAGAAAACTGAAAAAAAGACCAGAGTACAGATTGTTTCCACATTCTGTAGATGTTCATGGTTCAGGAAAATTGAGTTTGTTGCGTGAACTTAGCTTGTCAACGTTTTCAAGCGGAAGATTGTCGGGTGATCAAAATGAGGTGATTAAAATGATAAAAGGGCTCAGCAGAGTAGGTCCAATAGAGCTATCTCTCTTGTGGGAAAATGTAAAAACTTGGACACGTGGTAAAGTTAGAGCGAGGTCATTCAGCTTGATACCAGGAAATATTTCGTCACACAAATGGTGTGGAAATCTCAAACTCTTTCCCTCCCCTCAGGAGGATGTATGTGCCAGTGGTTAATTGAAATTTTCTAGACTGAGATCAAAAAATATTTGTATAGAAGTGTATAAAGGGACATTGCTGGTCATTGGAATTGAGGCGCAGATCATCCATGGAGCACATTCAAGGAACTAAATAGGTGTGTGCTGTCTCAGTACTATGAGAGGTTTGACTTTCTGATGAAATATGTCATGCAACTGTTTCGGTGTATAGGTATATTTTGATTCTGAGTTCTTATTCTGAACAGCTAGAACAAAATGCAGGGAGCAATTATATTGGAATATATATTTCATGCTGCAATTATAATGTTTTGTCTCCAAATTCAAAACATTGCAATGGTGAACTAATAATTAAATGTGCATTTGCTTAAAAAAATGTGATTTAAAAGAGCATTACAAGAGAAAACTGGTGTAAAAATATCTTAGTATGCGATTGGAGAATTTGTTTGTGCACTAAAGACTTTGACACATTTTAAAATTGTCTACATCTCATCATGCAGTTCCTTCCCATTCAGCCCCATCATCTTGGATAGTCATCAGCCCAGTAGATATCAAAATGCCAAGTTTCCGTTCCTCATGCTTCCTCTTGTGTAATCACATTCCTATGAGGTGCGAGTTACACCTCTGTTTGGCAGGATGAGACATTAATCTGTCATTGGTTTCTTGGGCACTTGATTATCTCAAGGCTCTTGGTTGAAATCCATTCTAACAGATTTTCCCCCACTTGTGAATTTTTGGAGAGTTAGTCAGTGGCAACGTTCAAACATTTGCCTAGATTGAGTTTTTTGGTCATGGTGTATCACATTATCTAACCATTTCAGTCATGTTTTTGAGCCATTACATCATTCCTGGCTAGCTTTGGAGGCGCAGTTCAACTTGCTGAAGTCTGACTGAGGATAACAATAGAATAACCCAACAGTCTGAGTATGCTCCCAGTTCTTTACTGTATGACCAAATCACAGTGTTTCACTCCAAAAAACCAGAGAATGTCCTACCCACTGGCATTATCAATCTCTGTGTTAACCGTCTTATCATTTTTAGACAAATAACTGTGATTGTTTCATTAAATAAACTCAGAATTAAATTATTATTGTTACCCCTTCACTTTAGATGTCAACACGTATCAACAATATGAAATGTGCCAGTTGCAGAACCTAGCATGCTTAGTCATCACTTAACCACAGAACTAAACTGAATAAAATATTACCACAAATTGATATGATTATCAGGGATAATGGATAGGATATATGTAGCATAATATAAACTATAGATAAAAACTATAACATATATAACAGTCTGTTTGATCCTTCTGCTCATGGTTTTTAAAAGACAATTTCTCTTCCTGTGATGTTTTGTTTGTCCGTTGATCTCTGACTTGATCTCTTCCTCTCTATCTTTCATTCCATTTCTTTCTTCTTTTCTCTTGCTTTCTATTTGTCCCTGACCTCATCTATTCTCTGGCATCTGTAAATCACTTTAGCACGATCTGAAAGGCACCATTTATTCGCAAATCTTTATTTTCTGCCTGTCTAACCCTGCTTCCCTTTTCTCCTTTCTTGCACACGCACTATATTATTAATAGTTTATATATAATTGGCAAATATAAACTGTATTAAATATTGTTTAACATCGCACCATTATAATTATTTTCAATCAAACAATCGTAATGATTAAACAATAAGCTGAGGAATGATTGGGTTTCTCGAATTTTATGTAAAATCTTTCAATTTAAATCTACTGTAGAGCTATGATAAAGATAAAAGATACAAAATCAGCATTTGATCCAATTGTTGCCTACTTTCTTGGGCTTCCATTTCATTCTTAAAAAGCACAGCCTTCCTTTTACTATACTGCCCCACACAAAACAAAGCAAGAACAGCATGTATAACACAAAAGCCTGCAAAGCAGTAGGGCAGGCATAGGACACGAGACTGGAAGAAGCAGGCAGGAAACAAACCAATCTTCAAGAGCTTCAAGTTTTTAGCTGTCCAGATCACCAACAACCTATCCTGGTCCCCCCCACACTGACACTATAGTTAAAAAAGCCCACCAATGTCTCTCTCATAAGACTAAGGAAATCCGGCATGTCAGCTACGACTCCCACAACTTTTATAGATGCCTCATAGAAAGCATTCTTTCTGGTTGTATCACAGTTTGGTATGGCTTGTGCTTTGCTCAAGGTCTAAAAGAACTACGAAAGATCGTGAATGTAGCCCAATCCATCATGCAAACCAGCCTCCCATCCTTTGACTCTGTTTATGTTGCCTCAGCCAGCATAATTAAGGACGCCACACACCTCAGATATTCTTTTTTCCACCTTCTTTGGGAGAAAGATGGAAAAGTCAGGTCACATACCAACTGACTCAAGAACAGCTTTTCCCTGCTGCTGTCAGCCTTCTGAATGGACTACCTTGCATTAAGTTGATCTTTCTCTACATCCTAGCTATGACTGTAACACTACATTCTGCACTCTCTCATTTTCTTCTCTATGAACAGTATGTTTTATCTGTGTAGCATGCAAGAAACAATATTTTTCACTGTATATTAACATATGTGACATTAAAAGATCAAATCAATCTTCAGAGAGAAAACAACACCCAATCTTTGCTGAATCTCCATGCTCAGGAACTAATTGTCAAGTGGCTGCCATGGTTCCAACTGGATCTCTCAAGATAAGTTAATACTATTCTTTTAGTATCAGTGGTCTGATGCATGGAAAATGTTTTGCAGTTATAATCTTACAGATCTCAGAAGATGGTCCTGAATCACAAAACTAAGTTGCTGCTTTGTGAATGCTCTTTTCATTGGCCATAGGGTTTCAGTAGCCTTATAGTAATGGTATTTGTAATTTCAACCTCAATGTCATAGCACAACAGTGCGTGGGAAGCCCAATAACTGGTTTAGTTAACCATAACAAATGGACTCTGTTCCTGTGTGTGGACCACTTGAATAAAGAACAAAGAAAATTACAGCACATGAGCAGGCCTTTTGGCCCTCTAAGCCTATCCCGACTATGCTGCCCGACTTACCTAAACCCCCTACTCTTCCAGGGACCATATCCCTCTATTCCCATCCTATTCATGTATTTGTCGAGACGCCCCTTAAAACTCATATCCGCGTCCACTACCTCCCCAGGCAGCGAGTTCCAGATACCCCCCCCACCCTTTGTGTAAAAAATCTACCTCATACATCCCCTTTAAACCTTGCCCTGCACACTTTAAATTTGTGTCCTCTAGTGATTGACTCTTCCACCCTGGGAGAAAGCTTCTATCCACTTTATCCATGTCTCTCATTATCTTATAGATGTCTATCAGGTCGACTCTTAACCTCTGTTGTTCCAATGAGAACAAATCAAGTTTCTTCAATCTCTCCTCATGGCTAATGTCTTCCATACCAGGCAATATCCTGGTAAATCTTTTCTGTCCCCTCTCCAAAGCCTCCACATCCTTCTGGCAGTGTGTGACAACCAGAATTGAACACTATATTCCAAATGCAGCCTAATTAAGGTTCTGTAAAGCTGCAACATGACTTGCCAATTTTTAAACTCAGTGCCCCCGCCGGTGAAGAATTTTAGACTTTTGAGTGGACCTACCTCGCATTAAGTTGATCTTTTTCTACACTCTAGCTATGACTCTAACACTACATTCTGCACTCTCTCCTTTTCTTCTCTATGAACAGTATGCTTTGTCTGTATTGTGCGCAAGAAACAATACTCTTCACTACATGCTAATACATGTGACAATAACCAATCAAATCATATTAGTTCTATCTATAACAGGTTGATCAGGCACTTTGGTGTTTACAGGTTTGAAAACATTTCTTGACAGCAATACTGACTGCTGGAGTGTCTCCCTGAGCTGTTCCTTGTCTGAATTACTGATTTTGCTGTGAATTTCAATGTTTTTACCCTTTTAGTTAATTTATCATTGTCAAGTTGCCTTTCTTCAAACTCCTGTTCTCCTTATTCAGTTCTTCACTGGGCTTGTTCTTATTTTCTAGTTGCTTTTTCATAGAATCCCTACAGTGTAGAAGGGGACCATTTGACCCACTTAACTGGCACTAACAACCACTTATACTTGTGCCTGATCCCCGTAATCCCACGTATTTACCTTGCCAAACCCCTTTCAATTAAGGGGAAATTTACTGTGGCCAATCAACCTAACCTGCATATCTTTGGAGTGTGGGAGGAAACCGGAGCATCCGGAGGAAATCCATGCAGACAGGGGGAGAATGTGCAAACTCCACATAGAGAGTGCCCAAGACCGGAATTGAACCCGGGTTCCTGACGGTGTGAGACAACAGTGCTTAACCACTGTACTACTGCGCCACCCACTTCATGGAGTTCAGCCTATTCTCTATTGTTTCAATAATTTTTTGCATATTATTTTTCAAGTTTGCTATCAGTCATTGTTGTTTTAATGTCTTCTCTCGAGTTTTAATTCTTTTTGCCCAATTCCTCTTATGTTCAATAGTTCTTAGTTTATTGTGAAGTCTTTAACTTCTGCACTTCGGAGGTGAATCCATCATGTTCTTACTGGACATTTACATTTCACAAATGGAACCTTCGTTTCTACTTTAGCATATGAATAAATTTAGAAACAGCCCAGAATTCACTGTACTTGCAATGAAAGTGGAATCACAGGAAGGAACAAACTGCTATTTACAAGAAAATTAGAGAATACCCCAGATAGAGGGTAATTCCCAGAAAAGGTCCATAGGCAACAAAGCTCTCAAAGAATTTACTTCAATCTTAACTTCAGCTAACAACTTTTGGCTTCTCTCTTGGCCCTATCTCTCCAACAAAGTGCTGACTTGTTTCCATTCTACAATTCTCTCATTGCACTTTATGTGAGGTCATTAGTTATCCTCCTTCTGGGATCTTCATTTGCTCTTCTGGGATCTTCATTTGCTCTTCTGGGGTCTTTGTTTGCTCACTTTCTGAGATCTTCTGTTGCCTCCTCTTTGAGTTGTTTGCTGACGATGGATCTTTTTTGAGAGCTGCTCTCTACTAGAGGGTTTGTCTTTTGCCCTGTAACTGGGGGTCTGTCCTTTGCCCTTTATCTGGAGTCTGTCCTTTGCCCTTTATCTGGGGTCTGTCCTTTGCCCTCCATCTGGGGTCTTATTGCCTCCTTTCTAAGGTGCTTCTTGCCTCTTCTTTGAAGTACTAATTTCCTCTTCCTGGAAGTTTTCATTGCCTTCATTGAGGTCTTTGGTACCCATGGACCTTTTCTGGGAGTTACTCTCTACCTGCGGTGTTCTCTAATTTTCTTATCCATAGCTGCTTGTTCCTCCTTGTTGTTGCTAGTTTCATTGTAGATACAATGTGCTTCAAGCAGTTTTTTTCACTCTTAAAGCTGCAGCACAGCTTTCTGGTGCCAGATTTTTTTTTAAGCTTTTGAACTTTTTTAGATGTAATGATGTATTTTTACAGATGTCATTCATGAACACAAGAAAGGATTTATTAAGAAGAATTGTTCAGCAGCCACTTGGTTACAGCTTACTCCCTACATGTCTGTTTTCTCAAGTGGATTCCACCCCATGGGGTGATTACTCACTTTGAGTCGCAGTTGGTCCTCCAAGCCAGTTGACTCTTGCTCTGCTGTGCTACCCTTAAAGGGGCAATCATCACAGGTAGGTAGATTCTTAATAGGCAAGGGGGTGGAAGATTATCAGCGGTAAGTGGAAATGTGGAGTTGAGGTTACAATCAGATCAGCCATGATTTTAATAAATGGTGATGCAGGTTCAAGGAGCTGAGTGGCCTCCTCCTGTTCCTAATTCATGCAAAAGGGGAGGGATCATAGCAAAAAGGCCAAGAACAGTTTGTATTTTAACAAAGGAAGTCCCTCTTCCTATTAGTTTGTTGTCTGTTGGACCTTATTGGTTACAGTACTAGTCCTCAATGTGGCTCCTCATTCTCTGAGCCTGATAATTCTGTCAAAGTGATGTTTTCTTTCTGATCTGGTGTTTGAAGTTTGTTTAGGCACTAAGTGGAGAGATGGGAAATATCGGGATTATTCTCTGGGGAGTATAAAAGGCTATGGAGTGTTTTGATAGATGTATTCAAAGTTATCTGATGTTTTGAAAGAATAAGTGAGTAGCTAACTAGAGTTCATAGATTGAAAATAATTGGCAAAAGGAACAGGGGGAAATGAAGCGAAACGGATCTGGAATGCAAAGCCTGAAAAGATGATGAAAGCAAATTGGATTTCATGGGAAATTTCAAAGGACATTTGAACCTGTCCTTGAAGAGGATTCACTTCAGAGAAATGGAGACAAATCTGGGATGTGGGACTAAATTGGAAAACTCTTTCAAAGACACAATATCCTCATTCAGAACTGCACAATTAAGCCAGTGCGTCTAGCTGTCATGCTATTCACAGAATCACAGAATCCCTACACTGCAGAAGAGGCCATTTGGCCCAACGAGTCTGCACCAACTCTCCAACATAGCATCCTACCCAGGCCCTAAACCCTGCTCTGTCCCTGTAACCCCAGACATTTCCTATGGAGAATCCCCTTCACCTGTGCATCTTGGGACACTAAGCGGCAATTTAACATAGGCAATCCACCTAACCTGCACATCTTTGGAGTGCGGGAGGAAGTCAGAGCACCCGGAGGAAACCCACACAGATGCAGGAAGAATGTGCAAACTCCACACAGATAGTGATCCAAGTCGGGAATTGAACCCGGGGCCTTGGAGCTGTGAGAAAGCAGTGCTAACCATAGTGCCACTGTGCCTATTTATTGGTAGAAAATAGAAATCCTAAAATTAATCAGAATTACTTGGAAGTAAAGGCATTCTGTCAGAATCTGTGAAGAGCAAAATCTGACGATACTTTGGGCAGAGATTGTTTGTTAGTTCCAGCACGTGGTCTCTTGATCCTTTAACACAATGATCAGCCTGTCTGTATTTCAAGCATTTTCTCCTTTTAATTTTAGATTATGAACATTTTCCAGTTTTTGTTCCACAAGCTCTCGTGCAGGATAACTGTTCAGTGTCTAAAGGGTTAATTTGTGATGTACCCCATTCCGCCCCCCCACCCCCACCCTCAGGCTATCACATTATAAGCTCACCAGACAACATGATGGAAATCTGAGCGACTGAGAAGTTTAGGTGTCATTTACTGTCCGTCCAGGAATGTTCGTGAGATGCAGCATAACACGGCTTCTGCTAGAATAATTATGATCTCAGGTTTTGGGATCTAGAGAAAGGACAGCAAATGCACTCGGTTTCCATTGTAGTTCTATTTTCTCGTTGTTTCACTCCTGTAGAATATCCCAACAGATTCAGAACTGTGAGGGGGCAAAGAAAAACAAACTCATGTCTAGCAGAGAAAAGGAAGTATTCTAGACACGCACTGATCATTTTCTAAATAGCTTTAGTCTATAAAAATAATCATCTTCCTTTCTTTTCCCCCACTGCGCCCCCCTCCCCCCAACCCTAAAACTGGAATGGGCGCTTGTATTTGTGTTTCTAAAAGGAAATAATGTAAACCTGCGGATCGCCTAGCCACTAAAACATGACATCTGTGAGAGGAGAATCAGTCCACATCAGTAGATTCTCATTCTCATTAACCATGACTGAAGTGAAATGCCTTGCCAGAAGGAGGTCTGTTACCCTGTAACCTTCTTCGGTTGTGCAGAAGGAACTAAAAAAAAAACTTTTAGGAATGCCACATCCCGTTATTTCCCAAATTTGGAGGAACCAAATGCAACAATTTAAACGAGATGCTATCTGGGGTAGAACAAATCAGACACGTTCTATTGCTAAGTATGATGGAATGCAATTATTGATTAGCTTTCAAGATTATTTTTCTCGCAGACATGCCAGCAGAGAAATGTAGAGCTGTTGACGTTTGGGTGATGCTATCGATCAGTGATCTTCCACATCCTAGGTCACCATGGAGTTGCATCCTGCTAAAGTATTGAGTGACTTTGAGTCGTGGTGGGTTGAAATAGCTGGAGAATGACTGTAGCAAATTTGCAATAAACATTCTTCACCTGCCAGTTTGGCTGCAAATATTAAAACTGCTATGGAAATAAATCATCCCACTTGGGAGGAAACTCGTCGACTGACAAACTATAGGTGGAAAGCTAAGGTTAAATTTGTTGATTGTTAAGCCAGTGAGTTCTTATCACCCAGGAATAAAGTTCCACTTGACATGGGAATGAGAAGCAGAAATAGGCAAATTCAGCCATTCAATCAGATCATGGCTGATCTCTCCCTGGTCCACCTCCCCACTGTACTCCATATCCCCTTATCCCATTTTTTATTAGGTATATGCCTAACCACCTTCTTGAAACCATTCAATGAGTCAGACTCCACCGCACTACAGGACAGCAAGTTCCACAAATTCACCACTCTCTACAAGAAGTAGTTCCTCCTCATCTCAGTTTTAAATCAACCACCTCTCGACCGATATCTGTGACCTCTTGTTCGAGATTGCCCCATAACAGGAAACATTTGGTCTACATTTACCTTATGAATCCTTTTTAAAATTTTATGTATCTCGATCAATCCCCTTTTATCCTTCTAAACTCCAATGAGAACTAGCCCAGACTGTTTAATCTCCTCTCGTGCAGCAACCCTTCATCCCCAGAATCAACTGGGTGAACCTCCTCTGAACAACCTCTAATGCCACTATATCCTTCCTCAAATAAGAAGACCAAAACTGGATGCAGTACTCCAGATGTGGTCTCACCGACACTTTGTACAATTGCAACAAAGCTTCTCTACTTTTATACTCCAGCCCATTTGCAATAAATGCCAAAATCCCATTTGACTTTTTTACTACATGCTGCTCCTGCATACCAATTTTCTTTCTCATCAGTGTACATCCAGAACTACTGAGTGGGCTATTGACTGCTCACGAGCTCTGGGAACACTGGATTAACCGTGTCAATAATTGATATATCAATAAACCTCATAAGATGCCATCTGCCAGTGCACATGAAATGTTTGGCTTATCAGAGCATTTGCCTCATCAGGATCCACTTAAAGTGTATGTTTTATCAATTAAAACTTAGTGTTGCTGAGATTGCCACTGGAGAAATCTTGTTAGTTTCCCGCTTTTCTGATTCACTGAATGAAGATGCCGTGGGATAGACAGTGAGTGGATCACATGGCAAACTGGTGTCTTCATTTGGCCAGTCCACTCCAATGTAGACAGTGGCATACACCGGGTGATGAACTAGACTTAGGTATAAAACAGGAATGTCAGTAATTTGGTTTGTGGGCCACATGTGACACTTCCTTGTCCCCTGCCAATCTTTCAAGGCTGAGGAAACTGAATTCTCTTTCTAAAAGCAAATGCTAAGATTCTAAACCATACTTGGAAAGTACTAGAAATGCTTAGTAGGTGGAGAGAGAAACAGAATTATTGTTTCACGTTGATGACCATTCGTCCAAACCACAGCAATTTAAACAAGTGCAGAGGCAGGGGAAGGGGGAGAAAGAAGAAAAGGGAAGGTCTACATAAAGAGGTAGGAGTACTTTTTTAAAATTCATTCATGGGGTGTGGGTATCACCAGCTCGACCAGCATTTATTGTGCAACTCTTGAGAAGGTGGTGGTAAGCTGCCTTTTTGAATTGCTGCAGTCCCTGAGGTGTACATGCATCCACAGTCCTGTTAAGGAAGGAGTTTCAGGATTTTGATCCAGCGACAGTGAAGGAACGGCAATATTTCCCACAAGAGAATGATATGTGGCTTGGAGAGGAACTCCGAGGTGGCGGTGTTCCCACATATTAGCTGCCTGTGTCCTACTAAATGGTAGTGGTCATGGGTTTGGAAGTTGCTGTCTAAGGTGAGTTCCTTGGTGAGTTGGCACTGGTTAGCATTGCTACCTCACAGCGCCAGGGACCTGGGTTCAATTCCCAGCTTGGGTCTGTGTCCGTATGGAGTTTGCACATTCTTCCTAGGTTCTGCATTAGGGTTTCCTCCTGTAGTCCAAAGAAGTGCTGGTTAGGTGGATTGGCTATGCTAAATTGCTCCTCAGTGTCAGAGGGACTAACTAAAATAAATGGGGTTATGGGGATGGAGCCTGGGTGCAATTGTGATTGGTACCGACTCGATGGGCCAAACAGCCTACTTCTGCACAGTAGGATCCTATCCTATGATTACTGCAGTGCATCTTATAGATGGTACGCACTGCTGTCACTGTTCATCATTGGTAGAGGAGATGAATGTTTGTGGAAAGGGTAGTAATCAGTGGGTTGCTCTGGCCTGGATAGTATCAAGCTTCTTGTACTTCAAAATGGCAATAAATTGTTGGCTATTTGTCAAATGCGTTTTATACTTGTACAGCGTTATCCTTGGCCAATTCCAGATCCCAGACATTTTCAAAAGACATCCAGGACTGTAGGGATAACTCCTTAGAGACAACGGTTACCCTCTCAGGGCATGGCTGATGACACTGTTTGAGGCTGCAGAACTGTTAAAATGAGGCATACGCTGCAACCCACATACTGAGTGAGTGGAACATCAGCCTCCTCAATGTGTCTAGGCAGGACTGATGGAACAATAATGGCCCCAGAGGGTATCCCACATTGTGGTGGTGTGCTGCATCCTCCACAACCTGGCTCTTCAACAAAGTGAGGAGCAGTCAGCAAGGATCTGGAGGGGCAGCACGCCTTCTCAGATCAGGAGGAATTCTAGGAGGGCGCCAAGGAGGAGGTGGAAGAAGGTGGAAGGAGGAGTATATGCATAGGGAGGAGGACTAAAGATGCCATCATCGCTGTGCAGTTCTTGGAGGACAATGATTAGGGTGGATATTGGGTGTGGCTTTAGGATGTGGACTTTCCTATATGCCTGGGTGATGGGGATGCGATGAATCACACAACTTAGCACAATGGTGAAAGGGAGTCTCCGAATGCCTGCTGCCCGTTCAGGAGGGTGCTGATGACTTGCAGTGAGGAAGGTGCTGTGATGCTCCTCAGATATCATGCAAATTCTGTCTCCTGTCTCCTGTCTGATTGATGGCAGCTCGCAGACTCCTGTGGCTTGGGTCATTTCAGAGTAATGACAAGTAGCATCAGTCAGTTCTCCTGATGCTGTCTTGAGGAACTAGGGGGTTGGTTGAAGGATTCCCTGTATATTACTGAGTCCTGTCACTGAGAGGAAAGAACATGCACCAAAATGACATTATCACATAGAGAGGATGGAGGCAGTGCTGTAAGTCTGAATGCATCCCAAAAATGAAAAGTACCCTTCCATTCAGAAATCAGCAGTGATCTTGCAGCCAAAATGTGGTGAACAAAAGTGATATTTAATACTATTATAGATTATCAGAACAAAAATCAGTGTTCTATGGATCAAACTACTTGACATCACTTTAGGTCGGTACAGGCTTGAAGAGTTGAAGGGCCTGTTCCTGTGCTGTAATTTTCTTTGTTCTTTGTATTACCTGTGCCCACACTCAGCAACTACAATTTCTTAACCTTCCTAATCCCATTGCTATTCTAGGAGTCTCCTCAGGATCCGTGTCTGAGGTTGGGGTAATCTGCTGTCTGCTACACCCTTCTTTCTGAGATATCTTTGGCAAGCATCCCCTGGCAAGCCAACACCTAGAGGGTCTCAGCCATCTCGCAGATGACACAGGTGATTTTTGCCACCCTGTTCCATCCACTGGTCTCTGGAAGAACAGGATTAGATGGACTGGGCAGTCCAAGGGTCTCCTGGGTGGAAGGTCTTGGGCTATGTACCAATGGATCCTCCTGTCTCCGGGTGCGTATGTGTTTCTGGGTCACTACATGGGAGAGAGGGGCAGCTGGAGTAAGATCCAGAAGTCCTGCTGTTCTTTTGTCTTGGCACTAGTGGGTGCTCACCAGTGGCTGCACCATTCATTATTGAGTTCTTGCTCTGAATCATGGAACTGATGTACTGAGCCAAGCCTTGGACGCCTTTCACCGTGGATCTGATGTCAAGGCCCAGGCTCTCTACTGTAGAAACCACTCATGCGGTGTTGACCTTGTATTGCCAACACTATTTCCTGTGAAAGAAGGTTTTGGGGCTCCTCTAGTCGGCATTACAATCATTGCAGTATCGCAGACACCCCTTCCTGGTATTCCTATCTCTGCCTTCACATCTCCAGCAGCTGAGGAATGAACAACATCAGAGGCATGGCACCTGGCTGGGGCACAGCTGAGTCCTGAGATTCAGCAGACTTCAGACTGTCTGATCCCTGTGACATTGGTGCCTCGATCTGATGAGGGTGTAATGCAGTGAGCTGCTCACCAGATAATGACCCAGAAGCCTGCTATGATCCCCCAGTGAAATGTGTCTCTCTGCACTGGGTGGAGATGACAACCATGGTACCTCTTCTATGTCCTGCACTGAAATCTCCTCAAAAGTCTGCATCCAAGTTGGAATAGTATCTCTGCTGGTGAAGGGACCATGTTGCCTGGGTGATTTTCCAGCAAGGAAAGGTACATGGTATTAGTGCCTGGGGAAGACAGAACTGAAGTGAAGTTGAGATGGATGAAAGTGCAGAGGTCCCTCTTTATGCTGCTCACCTCGCTCTCTGAACAGGCCCACTCCTTCTCTGCCCCTGTGAACTCCTCATACAGAGTGAGAATTCAACACCCTGCCAGCCATTGCTTAATTTTACCCTGCAAAGAGAGAAATGGAGATGTTGTGAGCAGGCTGTGTGCCAGGTCAGAGGGTGGTGATGCCCGGCATAGCGTGTGAGCAGGGATATGTTGTGAGTCTTGGGGAATGAGGAAGCATGTGGGAGTTGGGTGGCGGGGCCCTGCAAGTTGGCAGCAAGTAGTGTTCATGTGGCATGGTGAGGGACGTCTGAAAGGAGGAGTGGTGAGAGAAGAGAAGAAGCACTTACCCTGGCAACACAGAGGAGGTCATTCATTTCCTTTGTGCATTGACCCCCCCCCCCCAACCTTTTGTGGAGGGTGCTAACATTTACCAGCATTGCTACCATCGCCCACACAGGGTTGCTGGCTTTACCAGCAGTTCTCCTGTCCACTGCAGGCATTGTTGCCCTTCCCTCTTCCATGCCATCCAATAGACTTGTAAAAACATAAGAACTACGAGCAGGAGTAGGCCATCTGGCCCCTTGAGCCCACTCTGCCATTCAATAAGATTTTGGCTGATGGTTGTACTTTTTGTGGACTCAGTTCCACTTATCCGCTTGCTCACCATATCTCTTAATTCCTTTACTGTTCAAAAATTTATCTATCCTTGCCTTAAAAAACATTCAATGAGGAAAGCTCAACTGCTTCACTGGGTAGGGAATTCCACAAATTCACAACCCTTTGGGTGAAGAAGTCCCTCCCCAAGTCAGTCTTGAATGTGCTATCCCTTATTTTGAAGCTATGCCCCCAGATCCAGAAAGGAAAAGTCCCCTTTACATATTTAGAGCTGCTAAATTGAGCCCATCGCTACATGAGCCTATCTATTAATTGTAATTGCAATATGCCAATGGAAACAACCTCCCTTCTTCCATCCTTATTTATTCCCTTCATCATCTTATATGTTTATATAAGGTCTCCCCTCATTATTCTGAATTCCAATGAGTGTAGCCCCAGTCTACTTAGTCTTTCCTCATAAGCCAACCCTCTCAACTCCGGAATCAACCAAATGAATCTCCGCTGCACCCCTTCCAGTGCCAGTATATCCTTTCTCAAGTAAGGAGATCAGAACTGTACATAGCACTCCAGGTGCAACTTCACCACCAGCACCTTATACAGCTGCTACATAATCTTGCTGTTTTTAAATTCCATCCTTCTAGCAATGAAGGATAAAATTCCACCCGTGAAGCGTGGAGTTGGCTTCTTGGCTGCCATCCTCTTGGCTTGACTGTGAATGACTGCCGTGGAGTCATTCAAATGCAGTGCTGCCTTGGTTGAACTCAAGTGACCTCCACTGTCCCCTCTTCCCTCCAGGGATGGGCAAATCAGATGCTTCACTCTGTAGTTTTTTTCTCAAAGAGCCCAAATGTTGCGATTCAGATCGTGCTAACCAAGTTGGTGGGATTTGCACCATTAACACCGAAATTGGCACTTAGCCTAATTGGGCGGCCCTTTCTGCTGGTGGGATTTGCCCAGTGAGTCACTCCAATAGGCACTGACTTCAGCGGGACTGGAAGATCTTGCTGGTGGCCAATGGTGAGCCTCCCCCATTAGAAGACACGCCGTGAGGGACTGGGCTGGTAAACCCCAGTCTCAGTTTCAGGTAACGGAGCAGATTTTTTTTCTTTTGTTTCATACAGGTGGTTATTAGAATTTGGAATACTCTGCCTGAAATGGTGGAAGCCGAGTTAATAGTAACGTGTAGAAGGGAATTAGATAAGTTAAAAAGGAGAGGAAAAATGGAAAGCTCTGGGGAAAGAACTGAGAAATGGTACTAATTGGATAATTCTTTCAGAGAGCTAGCACAGACAGGATGGCTCAAATGGCTTCCATCTGTGCCACTTTGTCCAATGAGTAGAGTTAGATTAGAAAGCTCTTTTTTTTTACTTAAAATGAAGGTGAATTTAAAAGTGGAATAGCCAGGATCAGAGCTATCAGAATTAAACTGGCTTTCCAACATAAATGGGCAAAACATTCTACCCTACAGGGATCACAAGAACAGCTGTACTTTGGAGTACTTAGTACTCACTTTGAAATATCTTTTTCAGCAATTCTCTAGAACCCATATTCTTGGACGAAATCCATATGGTTCGATGTTCAAGTGTTGTTTCAGCAGATGAAGGTTTAATTTGTCCAGAGGGATGCAGGATTTAAGAATTCCTTTTTTTAAAAAAAAAATTTCTTGGCTATCTTTGACTTGCTCCTCCTCCCCCCCCCCGCTCCCCCGCACCATTTACCGTTTGTGATCAGGATTATTTTGATATAAATGACAGTTGATAGGCTGCACTGTATTTTGTCACCTGTTCCATTTTCCCATCCAGACAGAGATTTGCATCACATCATTACCAGCTGCTAATGTGTAACCCTTTGGCTGAAAGCTGCTGAAAACTTGGTTGTCCAATGACCTGACTGACGCCTTTGTAGCTGTGCTGATTCTCTGAAGCCATGCTGAAAACAGCCTACCTCGTAAAGAAATGGGCGAGGGAGCGCTCTTCAATAAAGACTGAATCAAACTGTATGTAATTCAGCATTCAGAAGATACCTAGTTTTTGGCTAGTAATATATGCAAAGACAATATGTAATTTTAAAGAAAGCTGATTGCAGTCTATCCCCAACAGATTTTGAATTATGTACTATTTTGGTAAGGGGAAAAAAAAGAAAGGCTTATTTCTGCTGATGCTTTCTCAATCAGAAATGCATCCCAAAGTACTTTAGTGCCAATGGGATAGTTTTTAAATCCAGTCGGTTGTTCATAGAATCCCTACAGTGCAGAAAGAGGCCATTTCGCCCATCAAGCCTTCACCAACAACAATCCCACCCAGACCCTATTCCTGTGACCCCATGTATTTTCCCTGCTAACCACACTGATGCTGATGGATCATTTATCATGGCCAATCCACCTAATTCACACACTTTTTGGACTGTGGGAGTTGTTGTAGAATATGAATTATGGCAACCAATTTGTGTGCGTTAAGGTCACAAACCTGTCATGTTATAATGACCAGATAAGCCAATTTAGCTGTTGATTGAAGGATAAATATTTGATTTGGTTTATTATTGTCACATGTCCTGGGGATACAGTGAAAAGTATTGTTTCTTGAGTGCTACACAGGAAAAGCATACCATACCTGAAGTACATATGGGGAAAAGGAAAAGGGTGTGGTACAGAATATTGGACAGAACACTGGGGAGGACTTCCCTGTTCTTTGAAATAGAGCCATAGCATCTTTCCCATCCACCCCAAAAGACAACACAGCAGCACTCCCTCATTGGATTGTATGTTCCAGTGTATGGAGCAAAATTGAACACATGACGTCTGACCCATGCCAGCTGAGCCATGGCTGAAATCTTGGTATCTGACCAGCATAATAACAGCCCTTGGTCAATGTCAACATTGACCTTCCTGATTTTTCTCACTAACTTGATTTCTCATCAGTCTTATTTATCTGAATTCCAAACTCCTTCATACTTGCAGTAACACAATTACTCCTATCCAGCTTTATTTTGTTCCCTTAGCAACACTGTTCACAACTAAACTTCATCTCTCTGTCCCAAATTACCCAATTGCTGCTGCTGCTGCTTCTTCAATAAAGTTCGTCTCATAGCTCATAGTTTCTGTTAAACCTTATCCACCCTTTTGTACTAATCCTATTGGTCCCTTTGATGATCAATGCTTCCACCCACATCAGTGTTAGGTCTGCAGTGTGGGAGGAAAACGCACATGTAATACTGTGCCCATTCTTTCCCTAGAGTTAGCTGGGTGGGTGAATGCACTTCTTCCCATGTATCACTGCCAACTGATCATTTGATTTATGCTGACCCTTGCCTCCCCCAGTCTGCTTCAGATTATTTCTTTGATTGTAGAGATGTGTGCTGTCCTATGTCATGTTTGCCTTTATCTTTCTAGCAACGCTTGGCAATGCTTTAAGGGGGAAGTCTTGAAATTATTGTTACTGTTTGTATCTCAAGTAAAAATGTCCCCAGAATGGATTAAGACATACATTTTGACTACTTTAAAGGCTCCCGATCCCTTGCAAGTTATTCTCTTTGGTTTTTAATATCTTTGAAAGTTTATTTTGTCATTGCCTCCCTCGGTCCTAATTCTATTCTGAACATGTTGCCAATACCTAATAGTACCTAACAGAGGCCAATACCTAATAGTTGAGAATGGCATTTCGAATGTTCTCTTTAATATCGTTGTTCTGGCCTCTGCCATGTATGTGATTTCCTTCAGCGTTCAGCTGGTGGGGCCCTATCCCTCTCCTCCTGCAAGGCATTTCATCAACCTAACTCTTGGGCCAATTCTTTGATCACCTGTCCTAATATTTCCTTATGTGGCTTGGCATCAAGTTTTCTTCTGTGAAACACCTTATTACATTTTGCAGTGCCAAAGGTGTTATATAAATCATTAGAAACTCTACAGTGCAGAAGGAAGCCATTCAGCCCATTGAGCCAGCACCAACGACAAACCCACTCTGGCCCTATCTCCATAATGCCACATACTTACCCTGTTTAGCTCCCAACACTAAGAGGCAATGTAATATGGCCTATCAGCCGAACCCGCACATCTTTGCACTGTCGGAGGAAATCCATGCAGACATGGGGACAACATGCAAACTTCAACAGACAATGACCTGAGTCCAGAATTGAACTTGGGTCCCTGGCACTGTGAGGCAGCAATGCTAATCACTGTGCCACTGTGTTGCCCAAGACAAAGAACAAATCTAAGTTATCAAATTCCAGTTTAGCCTTTGAGTATACAATACCAAAAGTAGATTTACCTAGTTCCAACAAGTCCAGATAGTTTATATAAAGAAATCCTCACTACGGTAGTAAATGAATGGTGTTCCTTTTTTTTATGGAGGAAGTCAGAGTAGTACTCTACTACGCAATAGTTCACAACCCTGAACTGCAAGGGTGGTTACAGTAATAATCACAGTAATTCTCACACCTGGAAGCACTTATAAGGGCCATAAACTCCTGGCTTTCCCTGATAGCTTTTAACACCTGCATCGGATGTCAACAATTGACAATTAACCCAACGAATTGAATCCAGGCTGGGGAGGGGAGAATGTAATGAACATTGGCCAGTCTTTTATCCCTTCCCCTTGCTTATCTCAGTGACAAGAAAGCAAAAGAAAAATGCACTTTTGAAACAAAAAATAAATAGACCCTGAGCAACATGAAAGTTTTGAATATTAATCTTCATTCAAATGACCATCTGTCAATCTGACCCCGGAGGGCAAAACGTGTGACTATCACAGAGAGTGTTATCGACGGGACAAGGTCAGATACATTATATCTGTAAAAGGAAAGTTGTAAAGCAAGGTTGATGCCTTTTACTCAAGTGAAAGTAGATTGTCAGTGTGTTCAGGGGAATCTATAAATTGTGGTGAAGCTATTATATAGCTTCTTCTCCCAATGTCCCCTTTTACCTTTGATGTTAACCCTTTGTTATCTGTAAAGCAGACACCTTATCTGTTCCCATCATTCTCTGCATAGAGTTTGAAGTGGAAATCCTTATCATAGTTTCTGCTCTCAGTGATTACTCTCATATTAAAGCTAACGTTATATATGACTTTTTATACCAGAACTTTGATCGATGCTGAAAAACACTTTCGAACATTAAAACCTTTACCACCAATTTTTGGCAAAGGAAGGATTTCATTTCCATTTAACTCTTCGAATATTAGGCAAGGTTTGAGAACCTAAGACAAGGGAGTGATTTTTCTTTTCCCTGGAAGCATCCAGACTGTCAACTGGGTAGAGATGGACTAAGCCAGTACCAAGATAATGGTTCAAGCTGGGATGTTCCTCACCCAGAACATCAGTGAAATACTGTAGGTGCTGGAAAGACTCAGCGAGTGAGGCAGCATCTGTGGAGAGAAAAGAATTGAGTTAATGTGTGGTCATCAGGACTGTGAAAAGTTAGAAAAGTAATAGATGTTAAGCAAGTTAAAGGAAGAGGACAAATAGAACAAAAAGGTTTGTGATAGGGTACAAAATGGAAGAAATTAAATGAGAAAAAGACTTGATGCAAGGCCAAAAACAATGAAATAACAAAATAAATAAATAAAATAACAAAATAAAGAAACAAAAGATATATCTTGAGGAGGTGTGAATGGCAGAGTGATGCCGTAAGGTGCAAAATCAGAATTAAAAACAAGAGTAAAAGCAAATCTATGTGAAAAAATGCAAACAAAATGGGAGCTGAGACTACAGTCTGAAATGGTTGAACTCAATACTGAAACTGGGAGGCTGTAAAAGTCTCTGACTGAGAAATGAGGTGCTGCAGCTCAAGCTTGCTTTGAGCTTCGTTGGCATGGTACCAAGAACTAAGGACAGAGAAGTCAGCAAAAGCCCAGTGAGGAGAATTAAATAACAGGTAACAGAAGCTCTGAGTCAAGTATGTAGAATGGAGGTGCTCAGCAAAGTGATCATCTAATCTGCATTTAGTCTCCTCTTAATAGTGTTGATGAACAGAGGGATCTTGGTGTATATGTGCATAGATCCCTGAAAGTAGGCAGTCAAGTCGATAAGGTTGTTAAGAAGGCATACGGAGTCTTAGCTTTTATTGGTAGGGGGATTGAATTTCGGAGCCGCAACGTCATGTTGCAACTGTACAAAACTCTAGTGCGGCCGCACTTGGAGTATTGTGTACAGTTCTGGTCCCCACATTATAAGAAAGATGTGGAGGCATTGGAGAGGGTACAGAGGAGGTTTACCAGGATGTTGCCTGGTATGGAGGGCAAGTCTTATAAAGAGAGGCTGAGGGATTTGAGGTTGTTTTCGTTAGAAAGGAGGCGGCTAAGAGGGGATCTTATTGAAGCATATAAGATGATTAGAGGTTTAGATAGGGTGGACAGTGATAGTCTTTTTCCTAGGATGGAGAAAGTTAGCACGAGGGGACATAGCTTTAAATTAAGGGGTGGTAGTTATAGGACGGATGTCAGAGGTAGGTTCTTTACCCAGAGGGTGGTAAGGGTATGGAATGCCCTGCCTGCTGCAGTTGTAGATGTGCCAAGTTTGGTGGCATTTAAGAGGTTAGTAAATAAGTTTATGGATGAAAAGGGAATGGTTTAGGTTAGAGGGTCATTGCTTTTCCTTAATTGGTCGGTGCAACATCGAAGGCCGAAGGGCCTGTTCTGCGCTGTTATGTTCTATGTTCCTCAGTATAGAGCATGGTCTGGTATACAAAATAGATAATTAGAGTGACACCTCAGTCAATGTAATATAATTGGATTTCCAAAAAACATTTGATAACGTTCGACATAAAAAGTTACTGCACATGGTAAGACCATTGTGTTGAGGGTGATATATTATCATGGCTGGAAGATTGGTTAATGGACAGAAAACCTGGGTAAATGGATCATTTTTCCTTTGGCAAAGTGTAACTCATGAAATGCTGCAGCAATAGGACTGGGGCCTCAGTTATTTGCTATCTATAATAATGATTTCGATGAAGGAACCAGATCAGCTGTCACATATTCTAGTTTGCTGATGATATGAAGATGGATAGGAAAACAAGTTGTCAGGAGGATATAAAGGCCAGGCAATTGAGAAATCAAAATCATGCCTGATTTCTCAGCTCTTGCGATTTTTCCAGAGCCAAATTTCTGGTGAAGTCAGCCTCTCACTGGAATTGGACAAGAGGCTGAATAAATTATTTAAATTTATTATCATCTTAATTTACATCTGTTTAGTGAGCCTGGCGCTGAATCATCCAGGCTCATTTGCTTTTGTGGCCTCACTAGGAGAAGTTTTTGCCATGAGAAAAAAACTTGCTGCCCATGAATGGGGACCAGTTGTGTTGGCCTCGCTGGTAGAACTGGAAGCAGAGGTTTGCACATGCATAATAGCTCCCTCTGCAGGCTGGCTGGCTGGCTGGTGAATTAAGCCCAGTCCACCTCCTGAAGCAGCTAGAAATAGTCTAGCTCATGTTTTCAATGTCTAAGTCTGTAAGATTGGGCATGAAAATTACCCAAAAAATGAATCAGGAACTCTCTCATTTTCATGCTAGCTGGAAACTTAGAGTCATTCTCGTAAAACCCTGCCCAAAGAGTCTGCAAAAGGATTATGGATAGGTTAGCTATGTGGGGGGAAAATTGGCATCGAGTAGAATGTGTGAAAATGTAAGGATGTTAACATTGGTAGGAAGAATTGAAAAGCAGAGTATTATTTAAATGGAGCGAGAATGCTTCAATACAGAGGGATACGGGTGTCCCTGTACCTGAATGGCAAAAGGTTAACAAGCAGGTATAGCAAATAATTCGGAAAGCAAATAGAATGTTGTCCTTCATTGCATTACGTAAATATAGGAAAGTCTTGCTACAACTCAACGGGGCATTGCTGTCACTGCACATGAAGTTCTATGTACAGTTTTGGTCTTCTTATTTAAGGGGGGATGTACTTGCATTGAAAACAGTTCAGAGAAGATCCACTAGTATGATTTCTGGGATCAGAAAAGAAAACGTTGGAAAATTTCAACAGGCTGGCAGCATCTGTAAGGAGAGAAAAGAGCTGACATTTCAGGTCTAGATTACCTTTTATCAAAGCTTTGCTCTTTCTCAAAACATCTGCAGTAATTTGCTTTTATCCATGATTTCTGGAATGTTGGGTTGTCATACAAAGAGAGGTTGAGCAGATTGAAAAATGAGAGGTAATCTTGTCAAAACATATAATATTCTAATGTGGGGGGTGGTTCTGATGGGCTTTATGCTGAGATGATATTTTCACTCATGGGAGAATCTAGAAATTGTGGCACAGCTTCAGAATAAGGGATGTCCCATTTAAGATAGAGATGAGGAGCAACTTCTTCTCTCAGGATCAGTAGTCTTTGGAATTCTCCACCTCAGGGAGCTATGGAATCTGGGAGTTACTCAAAGTTAATCAGTTTTTGGATTGACAGAGGATTACAGGTTATGGGGGATAGACAGGAAAGTTGAGTGGAGGTCTCAGTCGGATCAGCCACGATCTTATCAATGTGGATTGGCCAAATAGCCAAATCCTGCTCTCATTTCTTTGCTGTTTCACCTGGAAAATAGTAATTTGGAGCTCTGGATGATAAAGAGTGAAGAGGTGAGGAGCAATTGTTGGATCTCCTGTGCTGTCGAAAGTTGTCAATGGGAAGGAGTGTTATTGGGAGGTGGTTGAGGAATAGAGAAGTGTGTCATTGAGGAAACAGTCCTTTCAGAGAGAGAGTGAGAGAGAGAGAGAGAGAGACTGAATGGGTATTGGTGATTAGAGAGTAAGAGTGAATGGAAGGCTTTAGAACGGATACAGAAAGATTAATGAGAGTGGTTCCAGGGATGAAGAGCTTCAGTTATGTGGATAGATGGAAGCAGCTGTCGCTGCTTTCTTAGAACATTGAGAGGAAATTTGATAGAAGCATTCAAAATGATGAGGAATCTGGCAGAAGAGTTGAGAACCATGGGACCCCAATTTAAGGCAATTGGCAACAGAAGCAGAGGTGACATGAGGAAAAACATTTTTACACAGCGAGCAGTTTGGATCTGGAATGCACTGCCCGAGGCAGATACAATTGGAGTTTTTCAAAAGGTAATTGGATAAGCACCTGAAGAAGGAAAAAACAAAATGGGCAGGGCTCTGGGGAAAGGTCGGAGCAGGGGGGCCTGTCAAGTTACTCCTGCAGAGAACCCGCATTCAGACACCATGCACTGAATGGCCTTATTCTGTGTTGTCACCATTTTTTTCTGAATTAAATAAGAATAGTGTGTTTAACTAGCTGAGCGTAGAACAGAGAAGATGAACGTATTGCAAATAGAAATGAGAGATTGATGTATTACAGATGCAGAGAGCATGAGCCTTCCTGTATTAATGATTAAACATACTGTTGATAACACTCTACATTCCTTAGTGTCAAACAAGTTAGCAGTGCCATCCGTAGCATTTTGTCTTCAGGCTCAAGTAGCATTAAATACCAGGAAATAGTTAAGATTTAAGAAGAAGGTAACAGACGGACAAAAAAACCGCAGACTGCTAGAAATCCTCTGGGGATTTTACAGCCCTGCAATAAATCCCAGACTATTGCATCTGATTCCTGAAATAATCACTGATTCAAAATCAGCTCTTTCACTTGCGTCACCATCCAGTTGGAGCCAACCCACTTAGAACATAAAGAATGGGAGCAGAAATAGATCCATTCAACCTTTCTAACCTGCTCTGCCATTCAATAGGATTGTGGCTGGTCTTCCACTCCAACTTTCCAACCTGATTCCCCGATTCCCTGAGAGACTGTTCACCTATCTCAGCCTTAACCATGCTCAACAATGGAGCAGTCACCATTACCCACAGCAGGAAAGAATTTCAAAGATTCTCGAGCCTCCTGAGTGAATAGCTTTTTTCCTCATCTCAGTCCTAAATCATCAACCCATTATCCTGGCAACTCCAGCTCCTCGGCTTAGGCTCCCCACTCAGGGGGAAGGAGAAGGAAAGGCAGGAGAGGAGAATGGGGCTGAATATGAGTGCGGGCTAGAGGACCCCAGAATTTGGTCTTGGATTCACCCCAAGGCCTGAGCAGGATAGGCTCAGTGACTTTTACTGCAGGGGGGCCTCTTTATTGGCTGCCTCCAGGTTCACCTCCAATTAAGGTGGGTGCTGCTGAAGAAGGCAGTCAACCTGGGGAGGCATGAGGTCTCTCAGAATGGGCAAGCCTATAACAATTGAAATTTAGAGAACAAGGTCTGTTGGCCTCATTGAACAAAAGGGAAGCCCCTCTGATGACCATTAGAGATCATGGGGGTTTGCCTCTGTGCCCTACTGTCAAAGGGATGCCAATTCCATGACACTGGATGTCTCACTATGTGACAGGGTTGTCACACTGCCTTCACTACTGGCTCTGTTAAACACCCCTGCAAAGAGGCTTTAATTATATAAACTGTAGGAGGTAGGCAGCCTCTCTCCCTTGTATCCTGTCACTGGGAAACATCTCCAATAGTTGCCTGATGGGCTCCTCACTATTTATAAACTTCACCTTCTCAAGGATAGATGCTATTTCTATTTATAAGTTACTTCCTTCCAATATAAACAGTTTTTATCCTTATTTACATTGTTAAAATCCTTCATAATTTTGAACACCTTCATTAATTCTTCCCTTAACCTTCTGTAGGATCTGTCTCCACTTCTGTCATCTCTCGTCATAACTGGGATCATTCTGGTAAATCTCTACATCCTTCCCCCCTCCCCTCCCCTCCCTCCCCCCTTCCCCCTTCCCCCTCCCCTCTTCCCCCCCCCTCTCTGTCCCAGTCCCCTCCTCTCCCTGTCCCTGTCCCCGTCCCCTCCCCCCTCCCCTCCCTCCCCCCTCCCCCCCTCCCCCTCCACTCCCTCCCCTCCGCTCCCTTCCCCTCCGCTTCCCTCCCTCCCCCTCCCGCTCCCCTCCCCTCCCCTTCCGCTCCCCTCCCCTCCCCTCCGCTCCCTCCCCTCCTTCCACTCCCCTCCCCTCCCCTCCCCTTGCTCCTCCCCTCTGCTCCCCTTCCCCTCCTGCTCCCCTCCCCTCTGCTCCCCTCCCCTCCGCTTCCCTCCACTCTGCTCCCCTCCACTCCCCTCTGCTCCACTCCCTCTGCTCACTCCCTTTCCCTCTCCTCCCCTTTCCCTCTCCTCCCCCTCCCTTTCCCTCTCTCTCCCATTGCCTCTCCTCTTCCCTCCTTTCTCCATCTCCTTTTCCCTCTCCTTCCCTTTCCCTCCCTTCTCTCCCCTCATTTTCCCACATCTCTCTTCCTATTCTCCACTCCTCTCTTCCCCTCCCCTCTCTTCCCTCACTTTCCCTCATCTCTCTTCTGATTTTCCTCTCTTCCCCTCCCCTTTCGCTTCTCCCCGTTCCCTTCCTTCCCTCCCTCCCTTCTCCCTCCCTCCCTCTCCTCCTCCATCCCTCCTCCCCTCCCTCTTCCCCGCCCCTCCATCCCTCACCCTTCACCCCTCAACCTCCTCCCACCCCGTCATCCTCCCTCTCTCTCTCTCCCCTCCTTGATCTCCTTTCTTAAGTTCACTGGCTGGAATTAGATCGTGTAATCTGCTGGCACCTACTCACTACAAAAAGATAAAGCACCATGATCCCAGACAATCAGAGGCTGCTTTGCTCTTTGGTGGAGAGAGCTGACTAGAGGTGATTTAATCTGAGGGTCACCATACCTCAGGCAAGGGGTAAAGTTGGCGGGGCCTTCATGGATAACTTCAGCTAGTATTGGAATTGAACCTGTAATGTTGGCGTTGCTCTGCATTGCAAACCAGCCATCCAGTCAATTGAGCGAAACCACTTCTTTGCACTGACATGTACCAGGTGCAGAATCTAAATTGTCCTAAACCTCTTCTACACAGCAGAAAGGCAATTGTAACTTGTCTCAGTGTCATGGAGACAGGACAGGGTTGTCGCTATCGTCAGTTTTCTTTAACTGTTGTTGTAAATCAGAACTAGGATCCACAAATTTAAGATAATGACGTAATTCAATTAAGAGTTCAGGGGAAATGTTTTTACCTGGAGAATGGTAAAAATGTGGCACTCACTACCAAATGGTGCACATAACACAGGTAGGTTTAAAGAGAAACACATTAGGGAATAAGTACTGCAAAGAAAATACGGTGGGAGAAGGTTCATGTACACCAGTGTAGACTTATGAGACAAATGACCTATTTATATGCAGTAAACAACTTATAATGCTTCATAAACAGAAGAAAACAAATTTAAAATGCAAGCTTTTCAAGGTATACTGAAAGAATGGTTGCAGGCTAGAGCCCCAGCAACTAAACTACATGCTTGTTGGATTATTGCCATGTTTGACCTTTGCTCTCTCCCTATTCAGTCAACCGATTTTCAGTGACCCTATCAACAAAAGTCATTGTGTAGACACATTTACTGTTGACCAGTTTATCAATTAGTTTTCATGTCCTTCATACGTCTCAAACTTCAGTTAATACAGAACTCCACAAAGTCCCACACACCTTATTGCCTCATCCTTGCAAAATTCTACATGTTGTCACTTGCACACTAACTCCAAGGTCCTTCTGCTGCACCTTATCTGGATGATCCTCCCCAGCCGCACGCCCCAGCCTGCACCACTCCAGATGGCTGTATTCCTGTAATACCTCCACTCACCAGAAGAGGCTGCTATTTCAGTCATATGTTCCTTCTCTTTGATCCCCTCTCTAGAACAAGCCATCATGGTTCTCCTCACGTGCATTTAGTGTAGAATTTTACCACACAGACCAATTTGTCCATCATACTTACATCAGCTCTTCCAAAGTATTAGTGCGTCTCCCCTATCGGCCTGCAAATTTTCCCTTGTCTTCTATGATTGTGATTGCAGTGGCTCTTGTTGAGAGACAATATTTCTCCTCGTCCTGTTTTATGGCTAGGAAGCTGTTTCTAGTGGTATTTCACAGAAATCTGTTCTATTTTGTGGTATGTAGCAATGATTTAGACTCAATCAATGACTGAGAAGTTTGCAGATGTTACAGAAATTATTCTTCTGATTGACAAAAGTCAGGGGGACAATAAAGTAACATGGAAATCTATCCAGAGAAGTGTTAAGTAATGCATTTGAGGAGGCAAGATACTAAGTGGTCGGATACTGACACGAGGGATACTTGTTGTTATTAGCCAAGATGAGGATATACGAGCATGGAGGTTATGATGGATCTGTATAAAACACTTGATAGGCCACACTAGAGTACTGTGTGCAGTTGTGGTCGCCACACAATAGGAAGAATATGATAGCACTAGAAAGGACGCAGAGGAGATTCACCAGCATCGTGCCTAGATTGGAGCTTTTTACTATGAAAAGAGGCTGGTTAGATTGTGTTGTTTTCCTCAGAGCAGAGAAGGCCAAGGGAAAACATGATTGAGGTGTACAAAATTTTGAGGGATATAGATAGGAAGAAACATATCCTGGTAGAGACAGACATGCTGGGATCATTTAAGACTTATCTGGATAGCTACATGAACAGACTTGGAATGGAGGGATACAAACAATTAGTCTAGTTGGAAGCGTGAGCAGTGCTGGCTTGGAGGGCCAAAGAGCCTGTTTCCTGTGCTGTGGTTCGGGAGTGGAATGCCCTGCCTGCAGCAGTTGTAGATGCGCCAAGTTTGGTGGCGTTTAAGAGGTTAGTTGATAATTATATGGAAGAGAAGGGAATGGTTTAGTTTGGAGGGGCATTGCTTTTTATATTGGTCGGCGCAACATCGAAGGCCGAAGGGCCTGTTCTGTGCTGTAATGTTCTATGTATTGTTCTTTGTTTTTTTATTTTTCCTTAGTAAAGGAGACAACAACAGAGGACATAAATTTAAGGTAAGGGACAGGAGATTTAGAGGAAATTTAAGGAAAAATGTATTCATCGTGAAAATGGGAATCTGGAACTCACTGCCTGAAAGTGTGGTAGAGGCAGCGACCCTCACAGTATTCAAAAAGCATTTAGATGAGCACTTGAAATGCCATTGCACATTTTCCAAAGTGCTGGAAAATGGGATTTAGAATAGATTGGCATTCTCTGGCCGGTACAGAAACGATGGGCTGAAAAGCCTCTTTTGGTGTTGTAAAACTCGATGACTATAACACTCTGATGTGTAGAGGAACAGAAGCAAGGTCATTGAAGTGCACAGCCAAAGATTCCTGAAGGTAGAAAGACAGGTAGATAATGTGGTGAAGAAGTTAGACACTATATTTTCTGGCATTAGCTGAGAATATGAAAGCAGGGAAGTTATGCCAGGACTATGTAAAATACTTATTAGCTACCATACGATTGTGGTTGCTACATTACGGGAAAGATACAATCATACTGGAGGAGGAGCACAGACGAGGATTAAAAGGATTTTGCCAGGACCAGAGAGCTTTAGCTACGAGGAAGGAGGTTGAATCTGTCGCCTTTGATGCAAAGAAAGCTGAATAGAGATTTAATTGAGGTGTGTAAAAATAATGAGGGGGCCAGACAGAGTGGTTAAGAAGGCTCTGTTTCCCTTAACTGGGAGGTCAGTAACTGGGGAAGATAGATTTAAAGAAATTGGTAGCAGGATTGAAGGGGGAGTTGAGGAGAAAATGTTTCACTCGGGTAGCAGATGTGGAACCCATTGCTTCAGAAGGATGGTAGAGGCAAATATCCTCATTGTATTTAAAAAGGACTTGAAGTGCTGTAACCTGCAGGGCTATGGACCAAAAGTTGGAAAGTGAAATTAGGGTTGTGCAATTATTTTTCAGTCAGCGCAGGCACCATAGTCCAAATGGCGTCTTTAGTGCAGTGATTATCTATGATCTTTTCTTTGACTCTTTTGCCAATTGTCAAGAAATCAACATCCCCTGCTTATCAATCCTTCTGTCAGATTAACTGGTTTCTCCCCATCTCAGCTATTAAAATCTCTCACTGCTACAAACAATTCTATCAAATTAGAATCTGCTCTTTCAGACAGGACTCTTTCACCCGTTTTCCTGCCTCCTGCTCCACTCTTCCAGAAAATACTCTTGACGCATTTCGCCATGAGAGACATTATATAAATAAGGGGTTTCTTCCCCTACAATTTACTTATCTGCTCTGAAGGAGGAAGAAAGATGTTGTATTTTATAAAGCACCTTTCACAAAGGTGAGCACTGTCCCAAAAACACTTCCCAGTCAACAGAGGACTTACTGAAACATAGCCATTGTCACAATGTTAAAAACACTGAGGTAAGTTTCTTGGACATTATATTGTTGGGTCCTCGAGAGGTTGGGGGCTGGTGAGGGCATCAGAGTTGAATACCTACATATGTCCTGTGCCACTGAATATCATGAGGAAAAACTCCCCTTGTTGGCCACTGTTAAATGCTGTGCCAGCTATTGCAATACCCACTCAGGGAACTTTGGGAAGTGGGGCATGGTAGAGCTGCCAACTTTGGTCAGGCATTTTCCTGGGAGTTTCATCATGTGACTGCCTGTTTCCAACTACATGCCCCTACCCCCACTCCCCTCACCCTCTTTTCCCCCCACAATATTTCTAGGATTAAGCTAAGAAATGCCCATCAGAAGCTTTAAAACCATGCAAATTCCCTTCTGCTTTCTCTCTTGGGTCATTCAGAATAGTGTCACCTCTTAGAATTATAAAACCTCTACAGTGCAGAAGGAGACCATTCAGCCCATTGAGTCTACATCAACCACAATCCCACTTCTATCCCATCACTCTACATATTTAGCCTGCTAATCCCCTGACATTTGGGTCAATTTAGCATGGCCACTCAAGCTAACCTGCACATCTTTGGGCTGTGGGAGGAAATCAGAGCACCTGGAGGAAACCCACATAGACACAGGGGGAATGTTCAAACTCCACACAGACTGTGACCTGAGGCCAAAATTAACTGTAGGTCCTTGGTGCTGTGTGGAGAGGTGCTAACCAATTACAGCAGTGGTGGGATTCGAACTCTTGCACCTCTGCAGAGAGTGCAGCTTTAATCCAGCGCCTTAGACCACTCAACCATACTAAAGGACTTGCATGAGATGACTTTTGATGTAATTATAAACAGCTCTAGATCTTGCTTGTAGGAGTTGAGTGAATTAACGCTCGCTATATGTGACAGCAGGGAGGTTCTAGTAGCACTGCATTTCGTCCCTGCCTCAGAAACTCCAAGTTTGAGTTATACTCAGGGGTTTGAAAACCAAGGACCTCATAACCCAGCCAAGCAGGTTCAGTACCCACCTGTAACATCCTTCCAAACACGCCAGTGGCAGGTGGTAAGAATGGGAGACTCCTGGTCAGCTATGCTTGATGTGGAATGGTGCCTCTCAAGCCATAAGCCCCTGGCGACAGACTTGTGACTGGTACTTGGGAAAATTTACTATGGAAGCAGCTAAAAGTCTGTCTTGTTCGCCACTAGGTGCAGAAGAGAAACAACAAGAATGTGTAACAGCAGTCAGTTCCACAGGCACAAAATCCTCTGGTTCAAAATGTCTAGTTCTAAAGAAAGAAAACAAACTCTCATTTATATCTTTCATGACCTTATGATATCTCAAGATCTATATATCCAAAGAAATATATTTGAACTAGAATCACTGTTATAATGTGGGAAACACAACGGTTTGTTCCACAATCACCAATGTGATAATGAACAGATCATTGGTTGAAATGTAAACATAGAAAATTGGAGTAAGAACAGGCTATTTGGCCCTTCAAGCCTGTTCCATCATTCACAATGATCCTGGCTGATCATCTATCTTGAAGCCATACTCCCAAACTCTCCCCACAATCAATAACACTTTTAGAGTCTAAGGCTAGAATTTTACCACCCACCTGCCACGGGAATTGGAGCAAGCAAGGGAGGGACAATGGGAAGATCTGCTGACCTCAGGCAAGATTTTATGGTTTCATGCCCAGCGAGACTGTAAAATCCCACCCTGGAAATCTATTTCCTTCTTAAACATATTCAGTGATTTTATTTCCACAGCCTTCTGTGGTAGAGAATTCCAAATATTTTCTATCCTCTGAGCGAAGAGGTTTCTCTTCATCTCAATCCAAAATGGCTTACTCCGTATCCTGAGACTGTGATCCCTTGTTCTCGAAACCCAGTCAGAGGAACCTATATCCCTGTATCCAGTCTACCCAGCCGTGTCAGGATTTTATTCATTTCAATGAGATCCTCTCTCATTCTACTAACTTCAGTGAGCACAGGCCTAGTCAACCCGATTTCTCCTCATACGACAATCCTGCCATTCTGGGAATCAGTCTGATGAACCTTTGCTGCATTCACTCCATGGTAAGTGTATCCTTTCTTAGACAAGGAGAGTAAAAATGCATGTAATACTCCAGGTATGATCCCGCCAAGGCCCTGTACAGCTGCAATAAGACATCCTTGCCCCTGTTCTTTTGCAGAGAAGGCCAACATTACCATTTGTTGGTTGAGCAATAACTGCTGGCCAGCAAGAATTCTCCTGCTGTTTTTGAAAACAGTGCTCCGAGATCTTTAATGCCCATTGAGAGGATGTTCCTTTCAAAGCATAATAGACAACAACTCCAACAGTGCAGCACTCCCTCAGTATTGGGTTGGACTGTCAGCAGGGACTTGGTGCTCCAGTCTCTGGAGAATCACGGCCTACAAACTCAAAGGGAAGAGTGATACCAACTGAGCCATCACCGACATAGCTACACAATGCTAGTCACATCCTCGGATAATCTTAGTGTTTTACAGCGAGTTGATTATTTTGAAATGTGGGGGAACTGCAGTTAATACATAAAGTTCTGCAAGTCAGAATACAAACCAATTAATCTGCTTTGACAGCTTTTATCGAGGAATCAATGAGAACTGGAATGTGAGAATTTTCACATCCAGGCAAGCAAAAACTCATCTGAAAGCATGAACCTTAAATAATGCAGTGCTGCCTCTATCCTATTCTGCAGCATCAGGTGTTAAGTACCTGAAGGTAAACCCACAGTTTTCTGACTCAGAGCTGAGTGTACTACTACTACTACTTCTGACTCAGAGCTGAGCCAAGCTGACACTTTGCCAGAAAAATCCAGGGTCACAGAATCTAGACTTGAAAGAACAATTTATCTTCTGGAATTCTACCTTAACCCTGCACTCTATGAACAAACTGGGATTGATTCTAACAGTGGGCCAGTCCCATGTTTCAGACCATGTCTTGCTGTTCAGTTTTAGATGTGGTTTGGCTGAATTTTGCACCCCACCTGTTCCAGTTATAGAATACCTTCAGCCATTCAGCCCATCAAGCCTGCACTGACAACAATCCCACACAGGCCCTATCCCCATAGCCCCACGTATTTACGCTGCTCATCCCCCTGACACTCAGGGACAACTTAGTATGATCAGTTCACCTAACTTGCACATCTTTGGGCTGTAATAGGAAACTGGAGCACCTGGAGAAAACCCATGCAGACATGGGGAAAACGTGTAAACTCCACACAGACAGTCACCCAAGGCCGGAATCGAACCTGGGTCCCTGGCGCTGTAAGATAGCAGTGCTAACCACTGTGCCACAGTGCTGATCTCGAGGACCTTTAAAATAATCTCGCTTATTGAAGAATGCATAGAAATTCATAGGGAATCATTGACCACAGAAAGATGCCATTTAACTCATCATGATCTTTGAGAGACCTCCAAGCAATCCCACTCTCCCATAACATTCAATTTCTCTCTTTCCAATTCACCTTTGAAAAGGACAGTATAGCCTCAAAGGGCTGGTTGGCCTTACTCCTGTTCCCATTGAATCGACTTTTACCAGCCTTTCCGACAATGTATGCAAACTCGGGGTTAAATTTGCCACCTCTCATTGTGAACCGCTCAGCCACTGGAAGCAGTTTCTCTTTATTTTGGACTATCGCAATCCCACTTCATTTTGAATATCTCCAGTAAGTTAACCTTTCTCTCCTCAGTTGAGTGCACTTTGTCCTACATGGAAAACACACTCACAGTCCTGCTTATTACTTTTAAAGAAGTGTTTCATCTTCAGAAAGGCAAGTATTACTTTCTAGTCAGCGTGGATGTTGCTATAGCGACAGGCTGTGTTGAGACAACAGTATCAAAGAAACATGGGGACTGGCAGTGTTTATTTGTCAGCATTGTCGTCCTGTCTAGTCAGTACGCCTACATGCTTCTGCTTATTTAATCATAAATTACATATTGTATGTCTCCAGATAAAACTTTGGCAAACATTAATGCCTCATAAATCACTTAACATTTAACTAGATGAAAAAACATACTGGTTGCAATCATACTGCAACACTGGGGAATTCAAGCCACTTTCTGAAGATCTCAGCTCCCACCCTGAGCCTGTTCAAGATGCTCAGATTGTACTTTATCCCCTTGGGAGGGTGGGGGAGGAAGGATCATTTTTGTGTCCACCGAGATCTTGGGTTTCACTTCCCCTGTTTGGGTGGAAGATCATTCAGATTTATTTCCTTATCTAAGATTAACAGGAAGCAATGACTATGAGCATCATTCTACAGCACAGTTTTCCTGAACTTCTACATGAAATCATCCCAGTCTCCTGTTTCTTTTGCTATGACTTGCCTTGTGAAAGCTTCCTCAGCCCTTTGAAATCTCTGCACTCCTCTCTTCTGATCTCTTGAGCATTCTGTTGGCTCACCATGAGTGGCCTTGCCTTCAGTTGCCGAGTTCCTGAGTTTTCGATTTTCCTTTCTCAACCTGTCCACCTCTCCCCTCCCTTAACTCCTTAAAAGCTACCTCTTTGGTCACTGACATTAATGATCTTTATGTAGCTTGGGGTCAAACATCACTTCATAATGCTCCTGTGAAGTTCCTCAGGACGATTTAATGAATGAACAGCACAATACAAATACAGGGTGTTGCTGAAGAAAGAAAATGAAATTTGCTGAATATTGGGAAATGCTTCCTGTTGTGCAGTTACTTTTTAGTGCTAGTTTATCCTGTTTAAAACATTTATCAGAAGGGAATGATCTCCAATATACTGTAAATGTGTAACAACTTTCATTTGCTTACAGTTGAAATGTTCTTCAGAGAACCCTGGTTTACTGCCTGACCCTGTGCTGGAACTCAAAATCGAGACTGCCACTCTTGGTGTAGTACAGAGCGTCGGAGGTGCTGCCTTTCAAATAGGATGGTAAACTAATGTAAAAGATTCCTCAGCACAATTTTAAAGAAGAACAGATGTTATGTCCTGTCCAGTAAGTAGCCTTCACCGAATATCTCTTACAATCTTTTAATACATTCTTTTTAACAATTTATAGAATGTCCTGAATACGGTATAAGACTATCTGGCATAGCAAAGGTTAATGAGGGACTGGGAAACGGCACCCCACACAGTGTAATGTAAAAAGGCACATGACCTGAGATAGGATCAGTTATGGACTGGATAGAGACTTGTGTAGAAACAAGCGTGGAGTTAGCTGATATCTCAAGCTATGCCCTATATATACATAGCTATGTGTTATCAGTAAACACTTGATTTTCAACAAGATTCAGAATCTGCTCATGAAACCCATTGATTATACAATCTGGTGGCAACACATGGAAAATCCCAGAGCCTCAGGGAAGTTGGAGCCGCAGTTCAAAACCTGGAAAATTGAAGGAGCAACAGTCTGACCTGACTGAAATCACCTGAAGTGAAGATACAAAGGGAGATGGTCTGAAAGAAGCTCCATTGCAGAATTGGAAACAGAATGCAGAAGAAATAACTCTACCATGCAGCTGTGGGCTCCACAAGGTCTCAGAGGTCTATAGTGAATGCCAGCTGAGAGCAGAACCAAAGAACTCAGCAGGAATAAGCAACATTCAGTTCAAAGCCAGGACAAACTTAAAAAGTTTCAGTGCTTTTTAAAAAAAAGTCAAAGCATCACATTCCCAAAACCTTGTGGCCAACCTGTATTCAAAATTGGCCAAATTCATTTTAAGGAACAAATTGGAGAAGTTAAAAACCTCAGCCAAAGTCCACTGCAAAACATCAGAAGTCCCAAACCATTGATTTAACAAATTGCTGCAAAAGAAACTGCAAAGAGGTTGGGACCGCAATAATGGCGGGCGCCAGCCACAATATGACAAGCACAGAAAGATTCTTTCAAAAACCATGAATAAAGAGTACGCATGCTTTCCCCAGAAAGAGTGGGTCAAATCGGTAGATCCCGAGCTGAGCAGGTTGGCAGCTGACAAAGAGAAATTCAACGACAAAGATTGAAAAATGTGAATCAGAAGACAACCAAGAACCAGAAATGCAGATTACAACTCAAACTCTGAATCAACAAAGCTCACTTAAATCAACAAAGCATACTAATTCTCTAAATGTGAGGGTAGATTCTTGAGGAAGATTTAGTATAAAGAGATCTGGCAAAGCACAGATTAATATGGGATTGGGAAACAGTACCACACAGTGTGATATAAAGAGACACACGACCCGAGACCAGGTTCAGTTCTAGACTGGACAGAGACCTATGTAGAAGGAAGCTCACAGAGTTAGCTCATAGCTTGGGCTACATATTTATGTGTTATTGATAAACAGTGAGAAAATCTCACTGCAATTTTCCGAGCAGTGAGATATAGTGTGCCATTTGCTGGTGGCAGAATCCTCTGATCCCACCACTGTCAATGGAAATTCTTACTGGAATCATCCCACACACTGGGACATCTACTGCAGGGGGTGCGCCATTGGCCAGACCAGAGAATCCTGCCACTGTGAATGGTCTGATCTTAATGTTCAACCTATACATAACTCTGAGCGTCTTCAGGAGACCTACTGAACCTACAGCACAACACCGAGACCAATGAAAGGTGCTATATAAACGTCAGTGCTTCTTTCATTTAATGGTGGGCTTGCCCATTCAATGTCAGTTTTCTATGACTAATGCAATGATAAATAATCAGCTGGATTTGGCAGCTGTCCAGTCCTCCTGAATAATAAACCTCACTAGGGCCTCAGGGAAAAAGAAGATTATATTTTGTTGCAATACCTCTTGCAAGGTAGAGAGTGGCTGCCTTGAAAATATGGGGAAGGACATCGGGAGGCAAATAAATAAGCATCAATGCCCATCAGTTGCTGTTGTCTGTGGCTCTGACTCCACTAAGCAATGAAGTTGCTGATTGCTGCCCCTAAGGGGCTGCTCTTTATGCACAGACCAGTGCTTTATTTCCCTGCACCTGATACTGTTTAGTTGGCACAAAGCCTTTTCCCTCACTGCCTTCTACTCCTTCCCCTCTCCATTGAATATCATGAGTCATTAGCTAGTGTGACCTGTGGCTTATCTGGAGACCTTGAGGTGAGCCGTTCCACCTACAATCACTGACGGAACTCATTCTGCTTGTTAATGTTTAACATCTAAGTCATTGCTCATACTCCTGTATGGTGAGGGAATGACTGAAGTAATGCACTCAGCCGATACGTGATAGTAAGGCGCAGCTCACCTGCTACTGTTTCATCTTTATTTTAATTAAGCTTCGCGTAGGGGAGGAGAGCTTTTAATCAAATTGGTAAGCACATGTTAAACTGCAGCACAGGCACAAGCTATTTGAGAGATTTACCTCCTGCACTATAAATAGTTTTGTGCACATCTGTGCACTAAAGAGCCATGGCCCGCGAAATGTGACAAAGTAAGAAAAATAACTAAATTGTTCTAAGTCGACGTTAGCAGTGCCTAGTGTCATTTATTTTTATTCAGAATTGGCATGAAGATAGAGCAATGCAGATGTACCAAAATGATAAAAGGGTTAAATATGAATCACAGAATCCTTATAGTACAAAATGAGGCCATTTGGCCCATCGAGTCTGCACCAGCCACAATTCCACGCAGGTCTTATCCCCACAACCCCATATATTTACTCTGCTAGACTCCCTGATAATAAGTGGCAATTCAGCATGGCCAGTCAACCTAACCTGCACATCTTTGGAATATGTGAGGAAACTGGAGCACCCGGAGGAAAACCATGCAGACACAGGGAGAACATGCAAATTCCACACGGACAGTGACCCAAGCTGAAATTGAACCTGGATCCCTTGCGCTGTGAGGCAGCGTACTAATGAAAATGCTACCCATGAAGTTGGATTTCATCGAGTGAGCTTGTATTTCTTTGGGTATAGAAGATTAAAAGACAGTCTGGTTGAAGTCTTTGATGTAATTAAAAGTGTTGAAAGCATAGATAGAGAGAAAGTTTCCTCTGTAGGAGAATCCAGAACAAGGGGACACAACCTTAAAATGAAAGCCAGGTAATTCAGGAATAATATCAGGAAGTGCTCCATATATAAGGCAGTGGAAGCCTGGAATATTTTACCCTACAATTGGCTGTAGAGGCTGGAAGCAACTGGAAATATTAAGATTGGTAGATTGTTGTTTAGTGAAGATTGTTGGAACAAAGGTAGGTAAATTGAGATACAGGTTGGCCATGATCAAATTAAATATTAGAAGCAGGTGAATGAACTGAATAGACCTCCTCCTGTTCTTGTTACTTTCCAAGCTCAGCACTGGAAGGGAAGGCAATGATACTGTGGAACCGCATTTCCCTGCAATCTGAGAGTCGGGTTTTGAGAGGGGTGTGTTTAAAGGACCAATGACCCCTCGCATGGTCTTGCTCGTGTCACATACTGGGTAAACTCATTTGCGAGGGATTGATCAAAAGCTGAGCATTTTCAATGATGTAAAGAGCAAATCAAATTCAAAGTTTATTCATTAGTCTCACAAGTAGGCTTACATTTACACTGCAATGAAGTTACAGTGAAAATCCCCCCAGTTGCCACACTCCTGTTTGGATACACTGAGGGAGAATTCAGCATGCCAATGCACTTAACCAGCATTTGTTTCAGACTATGGGAGGAAACTGGAGCACCCAGAGGAATCCCACGCAGACACGGGGAGAATGTACAAAGTCAACACAGACAGTGACCCAAGTGAGGAATCAAGGGAGCATTGCTAACCACTGTCCCACTGTGCAGCTCTGCCCTTGCAAACTACACCTGTTCCTGCCAGCATTCAACTTTCCACCCGTTTAAAGTGAGCCGGTTGGAAATGATGATAACAGCAGTACAATTCTTTCTTATGTGTCCTAGAATGTGGAGTTCAGCGGGCTGTTCTGCATCTGAAAGCAGAAGTCAGGTTATTGTTTTGGCTGAGGTCTCTTTCAGAGAATCCAGTTTTCTCTATCTCTGCATCGCATGAGACTGGATTTCTCTGTGGCATACCTTAATTACTCAATAAGGGTGCAAGCTATTTGTGGGGAATACAATTCTTTGCATCCCTGATCGCAGCTCTGACTGCCACTCCCCTCTCCTCCACCCCTGCCTCCCTCCTAAATTCAATCATATCACCTACTAGTGGTTCAGTTGGACAGAAATCTTTACCAAGTGCAAAGGTTGCAGGTTCAAGTCCCACTCCAAAAACTTGAGCTCAGTACTGGGAAAGTGCTGCACTGCTGTAGATGTACACCAAAAGCCTCCGACCTCACAGCTGGGATTCTCCGGTGTTGCTTGCAGTGAATAGAATATTGTCTGAGCGCCAAATCCTCCATTCTCACTGGCAGCAGGGCTGGGAATGGAGAGACTGGGGAAATCCCACCAGCATTTGTTTGGATGAGATGCTAAGCTTAGACCCCCATCTTCCCCCTCAAGTGGACATAAAAGATCCCATAGCATTATCTTGAAGAGGACCTGTGGAGTTTTCCCTGGCCAATATTCATCCATCAGATAGCACCATGAGAGCAAAAGATTATTCAGGCATCATTATGCTTTTTGAGACCTTGCTGTGTGCAAATTGGCTGTTTCCTGCATTACGACAGTCAATATTTCTCAAAAAATTCTTAATAGATACTTATAAAGCATTTTTGAACACCTTGAGATATTATATGAACGCAAGTTACTTATTTATTTTCGGGCAAGATCTTCATCTCTGAACTATGTCATGGAAGAATGATAATTCTTGGATTGGTTCTAACTAAACATTATTGAAGACCTGACCTTGTCTTCCCCTTCTGGGTCTTTTGTTGGACTTTACTGAGAGATGAGTATAAACATTAAGCCGAAATATGTGATCCTCCTTACATATGTAAATTATGCCAGTTTAACAGTTATCTCATTTGGTGACTTCTCCATTTTATCCTTTAGATTTCTAATGTACCTGGAAGCATTGTCCTGTACATCAAAGAGACTATATAAATGCAAGGTGTTGCTGTGAAACTGCAGTTCTCAAGATAACATTTCTGTTGAAGACAGGGGAACAGGATAAATTAGGAAACTATAGACCAGGATAATCATAAGAGCAAAAGAAATAGGGGAAGGATTAGGCCTCAAGCTTGACCCACAGCCAATACATGATTGAGCATGTATCTTTGGCATTTTCTACATCCCCATTTAACCATATAATCAACTGAGCAAACTGAGAGGTGGTCTTATTGAAAGCTGTAAGATTGTGAGGGACTTTGATAGGGCAGATTCTGAGAGGAAGTTTCCACTTGTGGGGAATCTAGAATGGGGATGGGGGCTCACAGTTTCGCAATAAAAGGATATAAATATATATAAGCCATTTAAGACTGTGATGAAGACAAATTTCTTCTCTACGGGTCATTAATCTTTCAAATTCTCCAGAGAGGAGTGGAGCTCGGGTCATTGAACATAATCAAGGCTGCGTTCATTTTGATCTACAAGGGAGTGGAGGGTTGTGGAGGCAGGAGGAAAAGTGAAGCTGAGGCCACAGACAAATCAATCACGTCAGCTGTGAGTGAACTCTTAGAACGGTAAATGAGCTTGTTGTGCACATTGAAATTGGCTGGTACGATGTTGTGGGCATCACAGAGACATGGCTGCAAGGGGATCAGTGCTGGGATCTAAATATCCAAGGATATGTGTCCTACCAAAAGGACAGGCAGACGGGCAAAGAGGGTGGGGTTGCATTGTTAGTAAGGAATGAAGTTAAATTGATAGCAAGAAGTGATGTAGGATCAGAAGGCATAGAATCTCTGTGGGTAGAATTTGAGGAATTGCAAAGATAAGACCCTAATGGGAGTTGTGTACAGCCCCCTAACAGTAGTCAAGATTTAGGGCAGAAAATAAGTCAGGAGTTAGAAAAGACATATAAAAAGGCAATATTACAATAATCATGGGGGACTTCAATATTCAAGGGATCTTGGAAAATCAGGTAGGCAGTGGATCCAAAGAAAAGGAATTTGTGGAATGTCTAAGTGATGGTTTTTTTGGAGCAGCTTATGACAGAGCCTATTTGATTAGGGAACTTAAGGTGAAGGAACCCTTAGGGGCCAATGACCACAATATGATGAATTTATCCTGCAGTTTGAGAGGGAGAAGCTGGAATCAGATATAACGGTATTATAATTAAATAAAGGTAACCACAAAGACATGAGGGAGGAGCTGGCCAGAGCTGATTGGAAAGGGAGCCCTGCAGGGAAGACCGTGGAACCGCAATGGCAGGAGTTTTGGGGGGTTATTCAGGAGGCACAACAGAAATTCATCCCAAGGAGGAGGAAACATGCTAAGGGGAGGGCAAGGCATCCATGGCTGATGAGGGAAGTCAAGAACTGCATTAAAGCAAAAGAAAACGCATACAAAGTGGCGAGGATTAATGGGAAGCCAGAGGATTGGGAAACATTTAAAAGCAAGCAGAGGACAACTAAAAAAAAAGGGAGAAGGTAAAATATGAGTGTTAGCTAGCTAGTAATATAGAAGAAGATAGGAAGAGTTCTTTTCTATAAAAGATAAAAGAAGAGAGGCAAAAATAGACATTGGACCACTGAAAAATGAGGCTGGAGAAGTAATAGTAGGAAATAAAGAAGCAGCAGAGGAAATGAATAATTACTGTACATCAGTCTTCACAGTGGAAGACACCAGTGGGGTAATCAGTGGCAGAGGTGAGTAAAGAAAAGGTTCTGAGAAAACTGAAAGGTCTGAAGGTGGATAAGTCACCTAGTGATCTTTCAGGAGTCACTGGAGACAGGGAGGGTCCCACATGACTGAAAACTAGCTAATGTAACACCACTTGTTTAAGAAGGGAAGGAGGCAGCAGAAAGAAAATTGTAGACTAGTTAGCCTGACTTCAGCCATTGGCAAGATTTTAGAGTCCATTATTAAAGATAAGATCACAGAAGTCATGGAAGCCATGTCTGACAAATCTACTGGAGTTCTTTGAAGAGGTAACAAGGAAGTTAGATAAGGGTGAATCGGTGGGTGTGTTTTATTTAGATGTTCAAAAAGCCTTTGGCAAGGTGCTGCATAGGAGACTGATAAATAAGTTAAGAGTCCATGGTGTTAATAGTAAGATTCTGGCATGGATAGAGGATTGGCTGACTGGAAGGAGGCAGAGTGTGGAAATAAAGGGTTGTTTTGAGAATGGCGGCAGGTGACTAGTGGTGTGCCTCAGGTCGGTGCTGGGACCACAACTTTTCACACCGTGCATTAACAATTTGGAGGAAGGAACTGAAGGCACTATTGCTAAGTTTGCAGATGATACAAGGATATGTAGAGGGACAGCTAGTGTTGAGGAAGCAGTGAGGCTGCAGAAGGACTTGGACAGGTTAGAAGAGTGGGCAATGAAGTGGCAAATGGAATACAATGTGGAAAAATGTGAGATTATGCACTTTGGAAGGAGGAATGGAGGCATAGACTATTTTCTAAATGGGGAAATGCCTAGGAAATCAGAAGCACAAGGAATCCTTGTTCAAGATTCTCATGAGGTTAATGTGCAGGTTCAGTCAGCAGTTAGGAAGGGAGATGCAATGTTAGCGTTCATGCCAAGAGGGCAGTGATGTACTTCTGAGGCTGAATAAGGCTCTGGTCAGACCTCACTTGGAGTATCGTGAGCAGTTTTGGGTCTCGTATCTAAGGAATGATGTACTGACTTTGAAAAGGGTCCAGAGGAGGTTCACAAGAATAATTTCTGGAATGAAGAGTCTGTCGTAGGAAGAATGTTTGAGGACTCTGGATCTGTACTCATTTGAGTTTAAAAAGATGAGGGGCAATCTTATTGAATTTACAGGATATTGTGAGGTCTGGATAAAGTGGACATGGAGAGGATGTTTCCACTAATAGGAAAAACTAGAATCCAGAGGGCATAACCTCAAGATGAAGGGATGATCCCTTTAAAATAGAGATGAGGAGGAATTTCTTCAACCAGAGAGTAGTGAATGTGTGGAACCCTTTGTCGCAGAAGGCTGTGGAGGCCAGGTCATCAAGTGTCTTTAAGACAGAGATAGATACGTCTCTGATCGATAAGGGGATCAGGGGTTATTGGGAAAAGGCAGAAGAATGGGATTAGAAAAATAATCAGCCATGACTGAATGGCAGAGCAGACTTGATGGGTCGATTGGCCTAATTCTGTTTCTGCATCTTATGATCTAACGAAAAATTGAAGATAAAATAAGTGAACATTGAGAAGTGCATGGATTAATCAGTGACAGCAAGCACAGATTTATTCAACTGCAAGTTCTTTTTGACAAATTAAGAACCACAGAATCCCTGCAGTGCAGAAGGAGGCCATTCGGCCCATCAAGCCTGCACTGACTCCCCAAAAGAACATGTTAGCCAGGCCCACCACCCCTCTCCACCCCAGCTCCATAATCCATGCATTTACCATGGCTAATCCATCTTTAACCTACACATGTGTGGACACTAAGGAGCAGTTTTAGCATGGCCAATCTGCCTGACTTACACATCTTTGGGCTGTGGGAGGAAACTGGAGCACTCCGAGGAAACCCACAAGGGGAGAACGTGCAAACTCCAGACAGACAGTCACCCAAGGCTGGAGTTGAACCTGGATCCCTGGCACTGTGAGGCAGAGGTGCTAGTCACTGTGCCACCATGCCACCCAAATGTTGAAATGGGTTTAAGAGTTTAAAAACTTCAGGTGATTTGGAATCTTGACTTCACAACAGCAGCACTCCTTCCTTCTCTATACCCTTTCTGCATTTCAGTTCATATTTAGTCTATTATTCAAAATGGGGACAAAACAGACTGGACTTATTTCCATTGGAGTTGGCAAAGATAAAAGGATTAATAAGAGTTTTGAAATTATGAACTGTTACGATGGAGAGTAAAGGAAAGGCAAGTGGAAAAAAATGTGAAAAAAATAGAAGTGTTAATGTTAGTCATTTTTAATTAAACAGAAAATCTGGGAAAAAGGGCCATTTTCAGGTTGGCATATTGTAACTAAAGGAGTATCACAGAGTTCTGTGATAGGGCTTAACTATTTATAATCTTTATTATTGACATGAATGAAGGGAATGAACGAATTGCAACCCAATTTGCTGATAGGACAAAGATGTAGAGAAAAGTTGTGTCGAAGAAACAAAGAATCTGCAAAGAGATACGGATAGACTAAGTGAATGGGCAAAAATTTGGAAGATGGGATATAATGTTAGAAAATATGAGGTTGTCCACTTGAGCGAGAAGAAAAGAAAAGCAGAATGTTACTAAAATGAAGAGAAACTGCAGAGTGCTGCATTACAGAGGGATCTTGGTGTTCTTGTAATTGAATCACAAAAGATCAGCATGCAGATGGAACAAGTAATTAGGAAGGCAATGGAATGTTGGCCTCTATTGCAAGAGGATAGCAGATAAAAATAGGGAATTCTTGCTATAACTGTGCAGGGCATTGGTGAGATCTCGTCTGGAGTACATTTGTGAGAGCAAATCTGGAGTACAACGGGCAGGAATTCTCCAACTTTGCCTGCATCCAGGATTCTCCAGTGCCTCTGCTGTGAATAGAAATCTGGCTGAGCACCAAATTCTCCGTTCCCACTGGTAGCAGGGCATGCAAGACTGGACATTTCTGACCTTGAACTCCTTACTTAAAGAGGGACAAATGTGCATTGGAAGCAGTTCAGAGAAAGGCTGGTTCTTGGGATGGCTGTGTTGTATTATGTGGAAAGGCAGTAACGTGAGGCAACAGTGCAAGCCACTGTGCCAGTTGGCTTAAACTCTTGGTTTATCTCCTGTCACCAACATTACATTGTGGTCTCTGCATTTTCACCACCATTGCCCCTCACATTTCTCCCCAACGCGCGCACACACGCACACACACACACACACACTCTCTCTCTCTCTGCCCTCTGCAGACCTATCCATTCAACTGCTGTGGCATGCAGACACTGTCCTGAGAGGAAAGTAGGGGGGACCCACTTTCTGCCGCCAGTCCACATGTCTTTCACCTTCCCCCAAAGCCTCAGTTGTCATTTTGAGGGGTTAACGTCTGCAGGGGGGTTGACAGGGGGAGGGAGGGGATACTGCTGAAAAGCGAGCATTATTGTCCGTGGGGCTATTTAAATGTCGATGTTTATTTTTTTTTGAAAGCTGGAATCCGTCGCTTTTGGCCGGGGTGCCCTGCAGCTGGTCGTTCTGAGAGAGAGGAGGTGACTTATGCCCTGGCAAGGTCCCTGATATTTTTGCTTAATAAAGAATGAGACAGCTGCGCGTGCTTGGTACAGAGGGGGCCCAGACTAACCATTCATCACAGGGCTGACTGGTGCAGACAATTATATTGTGGAAAGGGCTCTTAGAAATCATGGGGAGGTGTGGGGGCTGTGTTAGGGAAGCAGGTTCTGCTGAAAAAAATCCCTTCTGAGTATCAGTAAGTGATACTTTTTGGTGGGGGGTGGGGGTGTTCGGTGAGGATAATATTAATTTATTTTCTTTCCATAATTTTCCGGGATTAAGCATTCCAGCTGTTAAAAACCCAAGTGGCTTAACCGCCTGTCCTTCTATGTTGAATATAATCCTTTAATTCCAGAACTTTCTTTCTAGAAATGTTCTTCTGCCACCCCCACCCCTACTTGACAATGCACTGAAAATAAAATTGATTCCAAGTTTTTTAGTGAAAGATAAATGCAAAATTGCATAATGTTATTCTGCAGTTTCCCGCACCAGAGCTTTTAGAATTTCAGCTTCAATAGTCACTTCAGTTCCAAACCCCTGCCATCCATTGGGTGGCATGGTGGTTAGCACTGTTACCTCACAGCTCCAGGGGCCCAGGTTCCATTCCTGACCAGGTCACTGTCTGTGTGGAGTCTGCATGTTCACCCCATGTCAGCATGGGTTTCCTCCAGGTGCTCTGGTTTCTTCCCACGGTCCAAAGGATTAGTTGCACTGGCCATGCTAAATTGCCCCTTAGTGTCCTGGGATGCGTAGGTTAGAGACATCAGTGGAGTAAATATGTGGGGTTGAGGGGACATAGCTCAGGTGAGATTGTTGTTGGTGCAGACACAGTGGGCCAAATGGTTGTCTCCTGCATTGTAGGGTTTCTATATCACTCCCACTTTAATTAGAAAAGATCAGACGTATCCCGCAGTCACTTGCGTGTTATTGATTTTTTAAATCCAATGGACTGTAAGCTGGTGAGTTGGAGCCTGGATTGACTTGGTCTCTTTGTCCATTGTTTTCATTTCCAATGTTTACCATGTTCTAAAAATTGCCTTTGTCGCCTATTGCTGCCAACAGATGTAGATAGGAATCAACTGATATGTGCCAACGTGCCAGCCACTGCTCTGCTAACCCATTAACCCATCTGTCCCTCATACTCACTTACTAGAGAGCGTGGTAGACATCCTGCTCCTATAGTCAACTACACTTCTTGCTCATTGCATATTGCCTTGCTAGGTTATTCTCCCTCTTGCTCACAGGCCCCTTATTCCGCTTACATAGGATGCTTCCCAAGGCCATTCCCTAACCAGACTCTACCTCATGAGCCTAGATATGAATGGTGTGTAGAAATTGAAAACAATAACAAACCAAATGGTGCTTTACAATTTATAGCATAAGAGGCAGAAAGATCTAAATCTTTGTGATACAATAGGGAATGAATTTCATATGCTGAATACCAGTAAAAGAGATTTTTTTCTTTTGCACGGAAAGATTTTTATTAACTATTTCGTTAGTAGCCAAACTAAATGAATCAAATATAATCCCAAAAATGAATTATTACAAATGTTTTGAGAAGAATTTAGTGAGGAAACAGTGGCATAGTGATATTGTCACTGGACTAATAATGTTGTGGCCCAGACACAGATTCAAATTTCCCATCGTGGCAGCAGGTGGAGTTAAAATTCAATGAATAAAATCTGGAATTAAAAGCTAGTTTAATGGTGACCACGAAACCATTGTTGGTTGTCGGAAAAACCCATCTGGTTTCACTAATGTCCTTTTGGGAAGGAAATTAGCTGTCTTTACCTGTTCTGGCCTGCATGTGATTCCAGACCCACAGCAATGTGGTTGACTCTCAACTGTTCTCCAAAATGGCCAAGTATTAAACCACTACAAAATCTAAAAGCGACAGACCATCTGGCAGCAACTTCAGCACCAGGAAAGGCAAAGGCAAACTCAGCCCTATCAACCTACAAAGACCTCCTTAGCAACATCTAGGGGTCTGTGCCAAAATTGACAGACTGGTTAAGCAATAGCCTGACTCAACGAATAGTACCACATACACAATGTTCCAGATACCACCATCACTATCCCCGGACATGTCCTGTCCTACTGGCACAATGGTATATAGTTGGGAGGGAGTTATCCTGAGAATCCTCCACATTGACTCTGGACTCCATGAAGTATCATGGCATCAGGTTAAACATGGGCAAGGAAAACTCCCATTGATTTCCACCTGCCATATCCATCCCTTCAGCTGATGAATCTCTCCTCCTCCATTTGAACACCAATCGGAAGAAGCAGTGAGGGTTGCAATGACATAGGACACTTGTAAATGGTGAATGTATGAAGTCTTCAATGTTCATCACAAAGAGTGATTTGGTAAGCACTGATGGAGCAGATTGAGTGTGGGATTGGGACGGACTTCCCACCACAGGAATCGTAGTGGGCGGAGGTGGACCATGCAAAGGTCCATTCATCTCAGGTGGGATTTTCCAGTCTTGGGGTGAGTGCAACCCAAAAACCCTGCTCTATGTCAGTGGCAGGTGCTAAGGAAGCCAACAAAAAGGAAAATCCTACTTGACCTCATTCTCATCAATTTAACAATCAAATTGCACCTATTCTTGACTGTGTTGTAGAAGTGATCACCATAAGATCTTTATGGAGATGAAGTCCCATCTTCACACTGAGGATACCTTCCATCATGTTGTGAGGCACTATCACTGTATGATACATGTCGAACAAATCTAGCAACTCTAAACTCCCCAAGATCTTGACCGCCATCTGCAAGGCACAAGTCAGGAGTGTAACAAAATACTCACCAGTTGCCTGGATGAGTGCAGCTCCAATAATATTTGAGATGCTCGACACCATCTAAGAAAAAGCAGCCCACTTAGTTAACACCCATCCACCACAATAAAAAATCACTCTATTCACCACCAATGTACAAGTGCAGCAGTAAATGTGCACTGCAGTACCCACAAGTTCAACTGTAGCAGATACTTGGAAATGCCAATACCTGCAAGTTCCCCTCTAAGTCTCACATTATTCTGCTGTAGAAATACATCACCGTTCCTTCACTCTCTCTCTCATTTAGCTTTCTCTTGGCAGTGTCTAATCTACTTGTCTCATGGGATAGCAAGTTCTCATTCACACTCTAAGTAAAGATTTTTTTCCTGAATTACTTACCAGATTTATCAGTGACTATCTTATTTTATGACCCCCCCCCCCACTTATTTTGGATTCTCCCACCATGGAAACAATCTTTCCCAAACACCATGTGGGAAGAATGCAGGAGACAGTCATAAAGAATGAGAGACATGGAAGCAGTTCCTGTGGAGGAGTGGATCAATGCTGATGCTCATAACCAACAAACCTTTACCATCAGTGACGCACTTGGTAACTATAGACTTAGATAAATCCCGAGATGTATCTGGACATGTCTGATGCCTGGCTGGTACCCCTCCCCAATCTGAGGTCAGTAGCTCAGTTCATTGAAGACTGCAGGCATGAACATGCAGCCCTGTCTTCTGTGGTTTCACAATTCTTTTCAACATAGTGGGCCCTATTTTACCATTTTGATTCCAAGTGCTGGGAGGCCTTGAAATTGGGAGTGTTTCAGATCCGACGTTTAGACCCGTATTCAGGCACCCCATACACACCCTGGCTGAGAAAATACCAATGATTCGAATCGTGCTGCAGAAACCTGTGGACTTAATGCGCCTGAAATCCTGCAGCTTCGATCAGCACCTCCGACTGCGCTTGAGCAGGAAAAAAATGATAGAATGCTGCTCCCCTGCCACATCCCTCCCATGCCACATACTGCCTCCCCTAGTCCCCGTTGACATTCCCCCCTCCCCACAACATTACTGACCCCCTTATCCCCCCCCACCCACCCATCACGGGCCCCTCCTCACCACCGGTCTCAGGTAGAGTGAGCCCCCTCCCTCTTCTCCGCTCTCATTGATCTCAGGTACAGATATGGTTGGCCCCTTTGTTCATCCCTCACTGATCTCAGCTAGTGTGGTAGTGGACCCCACTTCTCTCTCCCAATACCGATCTCAAAACAGAGAGTTGTCGAACGCAAGGCACTTACCTCCTCACTAACTGGAGTGCCTGAATCAGACTTGTATGGAGCACGTCTGTTTTGTGCAGATTCTGGATGGGCGAACGCAGTGGTGAAGGGGGAAATGCTGGTAAGGCTGAGCGTTCAGCCCATTAACTCAATGTAAATGCATGCAAATGTATTTAAATGACCGTTGTGCCCAATTTAGGCATAATCCCGATCACAGCCAATTTCAGGCCTTGGTAGAGGGGGGATTGGCGTGGAGGCGGGTGCAGATCACAGGCTGGCCTCATGCTCAACTTTACCAAATCCTTGCTCACGAAAATGCAATGGTAAAATTGGGCCCAGTGGGTCTAGAACAGTATATAACAATTAATTATCAATTTCAGAATGCCAGAATTTGCATTTTTTGCTTTCAATAAGATCTTACAGCTACATATTTTCAGAGTAATTTCTTATAGCATGTTCTGGAGCCAACCTATATGGACCCGATGTTGTGCAATGAGACACGTTTAATTAAGGCATATTATGAAGGCACCCCTAAGTAGCATTGATCATGTGATTGAATTTTACATTTAATTTGAGGGTGAGAAGAGTAGGTCTGAGTTTAGTATTTTCAACTTGAATAAGAATAATTATGATGACATGCTAGCTAAAGTGAACTAGAATCATAGAAACCCTATAGTTCAGAAAGAGGCCATTTGGCCCATCAAGTCTGCAATGACAATAATCCCAACCAGGCCTAACCCCCATATCCACCTGCTAATCATTCTAACCTACACATCTTAGGACACTAAGGGGCAATTTCAGCAGAGCCAATCAACCTAACCTGCAAATCTTTGGATTGTGGGAGGAAACTGGTGCAAGCAGAGGAAACCCTCACAGATACGGGGAGAATGTGCAAACTCTGCACAGAGAGTGACCCAAGCTGGGGATCAAACCTAGGTCCCTGGAGCTGCAAAGCAGCAGTGCTAACCACTATGCTACCGTGCCGTGCCATGGCAAATTAAATTCAGGGATAGTACAATACATTTGAGAGGTTATTTCACATAGAATCAACACATTTTTATGAGAAAGATAAGTTCTAAGGGGAGGACCCATCATCCATTAAGAAATAAAAAAGTTAAAGACAGTATCAATCTTTTTAAAAAAGCATATAATTGTGCAAGGGTGGATGATAGGTTAGAAGATTGGATGAAATATAAAAAGACAGCAAAGAAAGACTAAAAGATTAATAAAGAGGACAAAAATGGAGTATGACAGAAAGCTATCTGGAAACGTAAAGATGGTTAATAAGAGTTTCTATAGATATTTTGAAAAGAAACATTAACAGAGTGAGCATTGGCCCTATTGCAATGGAGTCTGGGAAATTAATAATGGATGATAAGGTGATAGTAGATGAAATTGAACAGGTATTTTGCATTGATTTTCATTATAGAGGATGTACGTAACGTCCAAGAAAGCTATAAATTAGGAAATGGGAGGAACTCACGACAATCACAATCACCAGGGAAATGGTACTGAGCAAATTGTTGGAGCAGGGGGCTGAAAGGTCCCTGGGTCCTAATGGACTTAAAAGAAGTGGCTAGGGACATAATGTTGGTTTTAATTCACCAAAATTCCTGATATTTGAGGAAAGATTCGATTCGAAAAGTGCTAATGTAATTCTTTTATTCGAAAAGGGAGGGAGAGAGAAAGCAGAAAACTATGGGTTAATTAGCTTAACATCTGTGATAACTATAGGGAAGATAGAGGCAGAAATGTAGAAGCTATTGTTAAAAACATTTTAGCAGGGTGCTTGGAAAAAATTGTGATAATCAAGACAGAGTCAAAGTGATTTTGTGAAAGGGAAATCATATTTCACAAGTTAATTGGAGTTTTTTGAACCAATAATGTGCTGTGGATCAAGGGGAGTGTAGATTTCCAGAAGGCATTTGATAAGATGCCATATCAAAGATTATTGTGAAAAATAAAAGATCGTGGTGTAGGGGGTAACATGTTGACGTGGACTGAAGATCAACTAGCTAACAAGAAACATAGAGTAGGCATAAATGGGTCATTTATGTAACAAGTGATATTCTACAGGGATCATTGCTGGGGCCTAAACATTTACAATTTATATCAATGAATTGGATAATGGGATTGAGGATATTTTTGCTAAATCTGCTGAATGACACAGATAAGTAGGAAAGTAAGATTGAAGAGTTCTCAACTACCCCCAATTGGCTTTCACCCCCTTGCTTATCAAGAATCTGTTTACTTCTGCTTTAAAAGTATTCAAAGACTCTGTGCCAAAGACTCATGACTCTCTGAAAGAAAAAACTTCTTCTCACATCTATTTTAAATGGGTGACCCCTTAACAGTAACCCTAGATCTCAATTCTCCCACAAGAGGTTACATCCTCTCTATATCCACCCTGTCAAGACCTCAGGATCTTCTGTGTTTCAATTAAGTTGCCTCTTATTCATCTAAACTCCAGCAGATGCAAGCCTAGCCTGCCCAATTTTTCTCCATAAGACAACCCTGCCATTCCAGGTATTTGTCCAGTTAACCTTCACTGAACTGCTTCTAATACATTTACATCCATCCGTAAAGAAGGAAACCAATATTGTATATGTTACTCCAGATGTGAGGCCTAGATAACTGAAGATTAACCTCCCTATTATTGTACTCGAATCCCCTCGCCAGTGATTCATGCACTCAAACACCAGATTCCTCAGCACTTTAGAGCCCTGCAATCTCTCACCATTTAGATAATACACTTTTTTATTTTTTTTTTCTTGCCAAAACGGATAATTTTACACTTTTCCACAGTAGATTGCATTTGCCAGCTCTTTGCTCACTTACTGTTATAACCCCCTCATGTTCCCTTCAGTTGGGAATATGGAGTTGACCTAGAGATTGACAGTTTTATGCCCAGTTCTTTCACATTATAAGAATAGCAAGAGTTGCTTCACTTTACAACCTTCCGGTCTCAACATTGAATTCAACAACTGCAGCACTAAGAGGGAGTGCTGCACTGTGGGCATTGCAATCTCATAAATGAGATGTCGAATAGAGCCACCATTTTTACTTTCAGGTAGACATTAAAGACCCATGGCACCATTTAAGGAAGAGCTGGTGTCCCGGGCAATATTCATCCCTCGATATATCAAAACTGAGTGATCTGATTATTATCTCACTGCTGTTTGCTTGCTGTGCACAAATAGACTACCACACTTCAACAAGCATCCACATTTCAAAAATGCTTAATTGACTGTGAAGTATTTTGGGATATCCGGACGTTCTTCTAATCCATTGGTTTTACATTTTTCCCATTTCTTGGAATTTTAATGTTGTAATCCTTATTGTGAGCTAATGAAAAGATTGATCATCTGTGGTCAGTGTCATACTATAATACTGCAATATTCATTTCCTGCACTCTGTCTGGGTCATTTATAAACACTAGGTCAAAATGAGTACAGCCTGATTTGAAGCAGTCATGCTTTACCATTCATCAGCTCTTATAACAGAAGCTTGATTTTTTTCCCCTAATTTGTATCAGTGTTAACCTAAATCCCTAATTTAATGACTGTCCTGCTCACCTCTGCATGAAATGAACAACCCTCCACTTTAGCCACCCCTTAGGATGGGAACAAGGTCAGAGGTTTTCAGTTTTAGTGTAAACTTTGATTTTGACACTTGAGTTTCTTTTCAAAAGTAACTCTTGGTAAAGCTTGCATCTTCCAATAGGACCTCCTGCTTGTTGCACCTGATATCGCGAGCGACACCAGCTCCTTTTCTGTCATCAAATCATATAGCACATTAGGAGGCCATTCAGTCTGTTGTGTCCGTGCTACCTTTTCCGTAAAACCCCAAATCCCCGCTCTTTCCCTTCAGCTCTAACATCTAAAACTTTTATTGTTCTGAATTTTCATCCTTCGTGGTTGACCAAAGTTCAGATATTCCCACCACTTCGTACTTCCTTTTCAGCATCTAGTTCTGTCATTTGTACAACCAAAATGTCTTAATTTCTCACTTCCCAGTGAGAGTTAGTGAGGTAGAAATCTGTCTTGGGTAGTAATGAGAAATGCCTGGCATCTTGTTGACTCATAACCGCACCTATTGAATATTGGGGAGCACAGCATGTAGAAGGGTTCAGCACAGGAGGAGACTATTCGGCCTGTTGTATCAATCCAGCAATTTACAAGATCATTTCACCTAATGAAATTTATTCCTCAAATGATCCAGTTCTCTTTTGAAAGCTACAATTGAAACAGATTGAACCTGCCACCATTTGCCAGTCATCCTCTGGTTCTGAGTCCTTTCACCAGTGGAAGCAGCTTCTTCCCATCTTTTTCCGTCCACACTCCTTACAATTTTGAATACCTCCTATCAAATCCCCTCACAGTCTTCCTTTTCCCCAGGACAGTTCTCCAATTCCATGCTGTACATTTCTACCATACTGTATCTATAGCCATCTGTTGACTACTTTCAGTGGAAACCACCCCCACCTTGCCCCTCCCACTACTACAGACCCAAGAAAGCATTTGTACCTTAATTATCATCATTATAAAAGCCATAATGATTTGGCCATTATCACGTTGCTGTTTGTGAGGCTTTGCTGCATGAAAATAGCTAAGGTTACCCTATATTATAACGGTGACTCCACCATGAAAGTGCCTCATTGGTTATAAAGAGCTTCAGGATGTCCTGAGGTCTGCCACACTTTAGTTGAACACAATCTGGATTTCAGTGGAGGTGCTAAATTTAATTTCAAGAAGTAGGGAGGGGGAAAGAAAGGCCCATTGTTCCAATTTCTGATCATCCGTCCACACTGCCGGGTAAATAGTGAGTTTGCATACACCAGCATGTACCTCTCCCGTTCTCACCCCTCCCTTCTCTGAAGTCATCCATTCATTTTTGATTTGAATTGATTTATTGTTGTCACATGTATTAGTATACAGTGGAAAGTATTGTTTCTTGCATGCTATACAGACAAAGTTTACCATTCATAGAGAAGGAAAGGATGTGCAGTGCAGAATGTAGTGGTATAGTCATAGCTAGGGTGCAGAGAAAGATCAACTTAGTGTGAAGTAAGTCCATTCAAAAGTCTGATGATATCAGGGAAGAAGCTGTTTTTGAATCAAGTTGGTACATGATCTCATACTTTTGTATCTTTTTCCTGACAGAAGAAGGCAGAAGAGAGAATGTTCGGGGTACATGGGGTCCTTAATTATGCTGGTTGTTTTTCCAAAATAGTGGGAAGTGTGGACAAAGCCAATGGATGGGAGGCTGGTTTATATGATGGATTGGGCTACATTCATGACCCTTTGTAGTTTCTCGCGGTCTTGGACAACAGAGAATGAGGCCATTTAACCTCTGGTGCCACGGCCAGCTTTTTGATAGAGCTTTTTCAAAATCTGGTTCAGTCTCTCTGCTGCTTCTTCCAAGCCCTGCAGTTCTTTCCTTTATGGATTCCCTTATGAAAGGTACTAGTGAATCTGCCTCACTGCAGGCAGGTTTCTACTTTTCAGACAGTGAATTCCAGATCTCAACAACACATTGCATAAAGAAAACAGTTCTGCTCATCTCCTTTGTCAATCATCTTAAATGTGTCCTCCAGTTAACAACATCATTGTCAATGAAAACGGCATTGCCCTATTGACTCTCATTAAAGCCCTTCACATTTTTTGAACCATTTTTTGAACTATTACACCTCCCCTTAAGCCACCTCTGCTCAAAGGAAAATAATCACAGCTTCTCTCACTCGGGCTCACATGCAATGAATAACTGTTTGGCAAATGCTGATATAAATATAGACCATAGAATCCCTTCAGTGCAGAAGCAGGCCATTCGGACTATTGAGTCAGCACTTACCCTCCAACAGAGCATTTTATCCAGGCTCTATCCCTGCAACCCCACATATTTACCTCACAAATCCCCCTAACCTACACTTATTGGGATACTCGGGAGCAATTTAAATTGTTGTTGTTTAAGATTGTCAGGGTTGTGAAGGAAGAAAGAGAAAGGAAATAATCTTCGGTGTTATCCACACAAAACAAAAATGCTCGTATAACCCGAAGCGTGGGAGTAAACCCTCTGACAAGCCAATCCAAGAGAAACGCAATGAACTCAAGGAGATAATCACTGAAACATAATGCAAGCGGCTGGGAAATTGTGGCTAAGTTTGTGCGTTATTCCCTCATCATTGATTTACCTGAATGTTAGAACAGGAATTCAGCAATGACGTGCTTTAAACCAGTGAGCTAGAGCCTTGCTTAAAGCACAAACCTAATCACAAGTTTCCAGCCACTTTGATTACATTTCAGCTATTTATTAAATTGGGAATGGGGAGTTTTTTATATAACAGAGAGCACAAAACCAAAACTAAGTGAAATGCTGGCTGGGAAAGTTTGTACATTGATCCAGTCAGCCATTTGGCCAGCGGTGTGTAGGGATTATCTTCTATCTTGGCAGATAAAGCAGCTGATAAAGCACAGCAAGAGGGCAGAGGAAATGATAAAGGCTGATCAAAATAGGCACTATATTAACTTTCTTTCTTCCCTGATAAAAATAGGCACTATATTAACCAATATATGGGCTGTGCTTTCCTAAAGCAAAAAGTAATAAGCCAAATTATTTCAAATCACTCCATGGCTTTGCCCTTCTATCTCAATAAACACAACCCTTTGAGAACTCTGCACCCCCTCCAATTCCAGCCTCTCTCGCATCCTAATTTTAATCTCACCACCATTTGTGGCCAGCCTTCAGCGCTCAATGTTCTCAGTTTCTGGGATATCCTCACCAAAAACCTCCATATCTCTACTTCTCGCACCTCCCATAACTATGTAGATGAGTTCATGAGTATTTCCAAAATTTGCTGACGTTTGTAGTACAGTTGTATTAGGTGAGGATGCAATCTTTTCATTTGAACCTATTAACTATGATGCTATGCTCGCTGGGTTCCTCACCAGAGACAATTGTTTCTCTCTATCTTTTAATCACCTTAAACAGTTTGATTAGATCAACCTTTGTATTCAAGGGAGTACAAAACTAATATTTCCAACCTATCTTCATAATTTAATTCTTTTAAATCCAGAATCATTCCGGTGAGTCTGAGTTGCACCCCCTTTTGCAGATGTGTGTGAGGATGCATCATTTATTGTTGCAGAAGGTCACAGGTACAGAATCAATTCCAGTATTCAGAGAAACATAGTGACAGGGCAGGCTTGATAGGTGGAATGAAAACAGGCTGAAGATCCTTGTATTAACTCTGCAAAATTCCACAAACCTGAGTATCATGGAAACAATTCTGGGCAACCTGTTTGTCTGGAGCCTGTCCTGAAGTAGCAGGTGCTTCCTTCTGATTTTTGCCCTTTGCCCTGAAATTGATTTGATGACCTGTCATGACGAGCTCTGGTATTTAGGAAAAGGGAAGGTGAATGGAGGGCGGGAATGTCACAGAATGGATCTGTTACTCAGTAAAGTGGAACCAGAGTCAATGCCCCCTCACCTCCCCACCTCCCGCCGATTGTTGTTTCAGGGTTTCCTGTGCATCTTCAGGTTAGAGGCTGTCGGGGCCTGTGTCCGGCAGAGGGAGCAGGCATTCGTTAACTGCAAAGCCGCAGCTGTCGTTGTCACCTGTCTTGCTGCCGGCCTCTGCAGCTGTGCATAGCACAAGACCACGTCTTAGCCTAGGCCAGATTAAAGCTGTATAGAGAGAGAGAGGGAGATCACTCTGTATGTGTGAGTGAGATCTCACTGTCTGTGCAAATCATTCATTTATATTTCTACTGCTGCATAAATCAGGATTGGGCCTGAACAGAAAACCTCTCTTCTCTGGTTAGAGAAAAGTAGAGGGCACAATCTTAAACTTAAAACTGGGCCATCTAAGAGTGAGAAAGAGTGAAGACCTTTTCAGAATGGTGGAAATCAGAGAACTCTCCCCTCAACATGCTGTGGAACCAGGGTTGGGAGTGTGGGGGCAACATTGACCGACTTTTGTTGACAGTGTGAAGGGATGTGAAGTAAAGGTGGTAAATGGACTTGGATGCAGATTAGGCAAGGATCTAACTGAATGTTAAAACAAACTGGAGACACTGAATGTTAACCTAATGTTCTGCTGAAAGGTTTTTCCCCAACTATGTTGGGGAGCTGGAAACTTGACTGATCTTGATTCCCTCCACCTCTCTCCCTACTCCCCACCCCCACTACCCACTCCCCACTTACTCCTCACTCTACTCCAATCTCCAATCCCCACCCCAAGACACTTCTACCCCACTCCTCACTCTATCTTCATCCAATACCTTGCTCTACCCCCACCCAACTCCTCGCTCTGCCCTCGCTCTGCCCTCGCTCTGCCCTCGCTCTGCCCTTGCTCTGCCCTCGCTTTGCCCTCGCTGTGCCCTCACATTGCCCCCGCTCTGCCCCCACTCTGCCCTCACTCTACTCACTTTACCCTCACTCTGCCCACTCTGCCCCCATTCTGCCCCCCACTCTGCTCGCACTCTGCTCCCACTCTGCCCTCACTCTGCCCTCTACTCACTTTACCCTCACTCTGCCCATTCTGCCCTCACTCTGTCCTCACACTACCCTCAGTCTGTCCTCACACTACTCTCACTCTACCCCCACTCTACCCTTCATCTACGCTCACTTTACCCCCCACTCTGCCTCACTCTGCCCTCACTCTACCCCACCCAACTCCCCGCTCTGCCCTCGCTCTGCCCTCGCTCTGACCTCATTTTACCCCAACTCTGCCCTCACTTTACCCCAACTCTGCCCTCACTCTGCCCCTACTCCCCTCACTCTGCCCTCACTCTGCCCCCCAACTCCCCACTCTGCCCCCACTCTGCTCCACTCCGGCCCCACTCCACTCTGCTCCCTAGCTCAAGCATGGCACTCCCCCCGCTAGCCTCAGTATGGGGGTCAAATCTGGCATTGTATGGCACCTGGTATTGCCCTTTGGATATGAGGGGGGTTTATTTTCTTCTGTTTCTGAGTGAAGGGAAAATGTGTTCTTATTTTTCTTTCTAAATATGTGAAATATTGATATGCAGTATCAGATAACTCTATAATGCTGAGTTAATAGCCAGATGGAGTAATATTGTACTGATAGTTCTAGCAGCCTTTCTTATTGTGCAACAGTTGGCACAGGTCAGATAGAAACGTGAAGGATCCATTTCACAGTTATTCTCATTGCAAACTACCACGTGTACAAATTTCATTCAAACTCTGATCAGTGCCTGTGGGCGTTTGAGAAAAATATGACATGATGTGCAATTTTAGATTTTCAAAAATGTGTTCATTCTTCTATTCATTTTCGGGACATGGACATCACTGGCAGGTTTATTGCCCATCCTGAATTGTCCGAGAGAATGTGGGGGAGAGCTGACTTCCTGATCCGTTACAGTCCATTTGGGGATTTGGGACATGAACATCAGTGGCAAGGGCATTATTGATTGCCCATTCCTATTTTAACTTTAGCATTGGGTGGTGAATGCCAGCTTGTGCCACATGGTCCAATGTTGTTAGCTGAGAACATATAGGATTTTGACTTGGTGATAATGAAGGAATGATGATTCTCACATTTTCACACATGGCAGTGTTCTCATTGACCTGGTGCAAGAAGACACTGCTGGGGTTGGAACAGGGAAATGAAGACATCACTGGACTGGGTTGGGATGAAGACGTTGCCAGACCAGGTTGGGACAGGGGATGAAGACATTGTTGGATTGGGTTGGAATGAGAGAATGAAGACATTGCTGGATTGGGTTGGAATGAGAGAATGAAGACATTGCTGGATTGGGTTGGAATGAGAGAATGAAGACATTGCTGGATTGTGTTGGGACAGGGGATGAAGACATTGCTGGATTGGGGGGGGGGCGTAAATGAAAACATTGCTGGATCGCATTGAGATAAGGGAATTAAGACATTGCCAAAATGGGTTGGGGTGGGGATGAAGACATTGCCAGACCTGATTGGGACGGGAGATGCGGGGGTGATGATGTTGCTGGGCTGGGTTGGGATACGGAATGAAGACATTATGGGGCTGGAAGAGACTGGATCAGATGGCACAAGTGGGAATGGTGAGGATGAACGGACCTGCTATCTGTGATGTGAGGAAAAACAGAGAAAGTGAGTGTGGGAGAAAGGGAGATTCTGTAGGAGAGGGGGAATGTGAGTGAGTGCGGGAGACAGAGACAATGTGAGTGTGAGAAAGATAGTGCACGAGTGCATGAGAGAGTGAGTGAGTGAATGTGGGAGAAAGTGAGTGGGTGTGGGAGGGAGAGAGGGTGTGGGAGGGAGAGAGAGTGGGAGTACGGGAGAGAGAGTGCATGAGTGCAAGAGAGAGAGCATGCACGAGCTTGGGAGAGAGTCTGTGTGTGAGTGCAGGAGAGAAAGTGAGTGCATGAGTGTGGGAGAGAGAGTCTCAGGATTCACACATACTTTCAGCCCATCTCACCCCCCCCTCCACAACAACTGCACTAATACAAAGCCATACCTACCCACACAGTGGGAGAGGATGAGTGAGTGAGTGAGACAGACTCTGTCCTCCTCACACTCTTATGGTGATCTTTATTAATTACTCTTTTTTAATGATTAAGGTGATGCTTTGATGATGTTTTATTTATGCTCAGCAGGTTGTTTTTTTTCCCCTTTCAGACCTGAGCTTTATTTTGAAAATCACGCTAAACGCTGCTACAATTCTTATCTTTCCAGAATCAGCTCATCAGTCCCTTGAATGAGCAAGAAATGGAACTGTGGTCATGCGATGTGAGAGTTAGACAAAGCTGAGCTGAAAGAACAAATGCAGCAGAGTTGTGGGAGCACCAGCATACAGCCCTCTCAGTCACACGCCATTCTGACTTGGAACAAAATCACTTCCTTCAACATCGTTGGTTAAATTGCAGAAACTCCCTACAAAATAGCCCTGTGTTGTAACTGTACATCCTGCACTGCAGTGGTTTAAGAAGGTACCTAAGGCAATCAGGGACAAACACGCACTTCCCATGCCTATGTTAGGAATAAAAGGGTGGTTAGGGGAAAAATTGGTCCTCTTAAGGACAGAAGAGGGGATCTATGCTTATTAGAGTCCGAAGGAATGGGGGAGATCCTGAATGAATACTTTGCATCAGTATTCACGAAGGAGAGAGGCTTATTGACCGGTACTGTCTTGAAGGGAGCTGTAGACCAGTTGAGGGAAATATCCATTACGAGGGGGGAAGTGTTAGAACTTCAAGGTAGCATTAAAACTGATAAATCTTTGGGGCCTGATGGCGTTTATCCCAGGCTGCTTGGGGAGGTACGAGGTGAAATTGCTGGGCCTCTGACGCAAATCTTTGTCTCTTCTTTGGACACAAGTGAGGTCCCAGAGGACTGGAGAATAGCGAATGTTGTACTGTTGTTTAAAAAGGGTAGTAGGGATAACCCTGGAAATTATAGGCCGGTGAGTTTGACGTCAGTGGTAGGGAAACTGTTGGAGGGGATTCTTAGAGATAGGATCTATAGGCACTTAGAGCGTTGCGATCTGATTAGGGATACGCAGCATGGCTTTGTTAAAGGGAGGTCGTGTCTTACATGTCTGGTAGAATTTTTTGAAGAGGTGACAAAAACGGTCGACAAAGGACGAGCCGTTGATGGCATCTATATGGATTTCAGTAAGGCATTTGACAAAGTCCCTCATGCGAGATTAGTTGAAAAGGTCAAGGCTCATGGGATACAAGGACAGGTAGCTAGATGGATAAGTAACTGGCTTGGTAATAGGAGACAGAGAGTAATAGTGGAAGGGTGTTTTTCTAGCTAGAGGCCAGTTACTAGTGGTGTGTCGCAGGACTCAGTACTGGGATCTTTTCTATTTGTAATATATATAAATGACTTGGAAGAGGGAGTAAGTGGAATGATCAGCAAGTTTGCAGACGACACAAAAATGGCTGAACTTGTGAATAGTGAGGAGCATTGTCAAGAGATACAGCAGGACATAGGCTGGTAAGTTGGGCAGATAGATGGCAAATGGAATTTAATCTTTATAAGTACAAGGTGATGCATTTCGGGAGAAAGAATGCAGGGGGAACTTACATGATAAAGGGTAGATCTATTAAATGTATAAAATGCAGAGTATAGAAATGCAGAGGGACCTGGGGGTGCAGGTGCACAAGTCTTTGAAGGTGGCAGAACAGTTGTGAAGAAAGCTTATAGTATGCTAGCCTTTACAAGAAGGGGTATAGAGTACAAGAGCTGGCGTTTAATGTTGCTGTTATATAAAACGTTGGTTAGACCTCATTTGGAATACTGTGTCTAGTACTGGTCGCCTTACTACCAGAAAGATTTGGACACTCTGGAGAGAGTGCAGAGGAGGCTTACTAGCATGCTGCCTGGTATGGAAGGACTGGGTTATGAGGAAAGGTTAGGTAAATTGGGGCTGTTTTCTTTACAAAGACGGAGACTGAGAGGAGATCTAATAGAGGTGTACAGGATTATAAGGGGATAGATAGAGTAAACAGTGGTAAGCTTTTTTCTGGGTTGGAATCAAATATCACGAGGGGCCACAGACTTAGGGTGAGGGTGGGGCAGGGGGCAACGTATAATTTGGATGTAAGAGGGTGGTTTTTCACACAGAGGGTCGTGGGGGTATGGAATGCACTGCCAAGTAAGGTGGTGGAGGCAGGCACGTTGGAGTTATTTAAGAGATACTTAGATCGGCACGTGAGTGGAATAGGGATGGAGGGATATAGTAGACTGATCTAAATAGGGATCATGAGCCTTGGGAAGTTCCTGGGAATTGCGTAAGTTGTGTATGTTGTTGATGTATTTCTCTTTTATCCCACAGCTACTTTGGTGTGCCTTGTTATCCAACGAGGGGCATACACGCGATGGGTCATGAGAGGGCTGCTCTTTGATTTTTCGAGAGTAGCCTATTGCTTCATGTCATCAGTGTACGCTTAAACTGGACTAGTTGATGGGCAACACGACAGCTCAGTGACTATCACTGTTGCTGTGCAGATACAGGGATTTGGGCCTGTGTCTGTGGAATTTGTACATTCTCCCCATGCTTGCATGGGTTTTCTCCAGGTGCTCTGGTTTCCTTGCACACCCCAAAGATGTGCTCTTAGGCTGATTGGCAAAACAAATTGTCCCTAAATTATCTCCACAATTTGGTTCCAATGCAGATTTTCGTAAACATAGACAAGGGTCATGGGAGGAAGTGGGAACGTTAAAATGGCAGCGCGGGCTTGTTGGGCCGAAGGGCCTGTTTCCCGTGCTGCGTTGTTCTTTGCTGTTTGAACAAGTCATAGAATCATAGAACCCTACAGTGCAGAAGGAGGCCCTTCGGCCCATCGAGTCTGCACTGAACACAATCTCACCCACAATCTACCTCCATATCCCTACATATTATACCCATTAATCCCTCTAAACCTATGCATCCCTGGACACTAAGGGGCAATTTCTCAGCATGGCCAATCTACCTAACCCACATATCTTTGGACTGTGGGAGGAAATTGGAGCACCCGGTGGAAACCCACATAACACGAGGAGAATGTGCAAACTCCACACAGACAGTGACCTGAGCTGGGAATGGAACCCAGGTCCCTGGAGCGGTGAAGCAGCAGTGCTAACCACTGTGCTACCGTGCCGCCCAACACACTGGTTATTTTGGGGATAGCAGTCCCCATTTTAGTAAGTGTAAACTATTAAAGGAAATAAAACATTCCATCATTTACCAAATTCATTTGGTTATTTGTATGAAGAAATTTATCTGCACAATGATAAGGAGTAAGTAAAAGACATTGGATGGTGATTACCTACCTCTGTAATTGAGAAGTCATTGCATTGCCGCACTTTTCTCACCAAACTCCCTTATAAAAATACCTTCTATCAGTGCAGAACAATTCCCAGAATTTCGGATGAAGCAGGTGGCCAGTCGGGGCCACCTCCTGTGGGAATTATTGAGAATTTCACAGATAATCCCTCAGCCTTTCCATTTCCTCCTTCTCCCCTCCTCCCTCCATTCACCCACCTCCCTTCCCCTCCCCACCGTCCTCTAAGTGACACTTCCTCTGACCCCTCAACAGTCACGGTCACCATGTCTTCCTGACACGACTGGGTCAGTGTTTTGATAAGCTCATGTTGAGATGCCAGTGCTGACTAACGTGCTGTTAACTATAAAATATGTTGCAATGGAAGAGGGGGAGGTGGTTGTAGGTTTCTTGTGAAAAGATTACAAGGATGTCCTCCACGATTCTGAGGGCAGATGTTTTGGGATTTGTAATACCCCATTAGTAACTTCTTCAGCGTCTGATAAATGATGTGGAAATGCTGTTTGAATGCATGAACTTGGCTCTGTTTAATACCAAGCACAATGACATTCTGCTGATGAAAACTTGCTACTTTGCAAGCTATGAATTTCTAATAATTTCCTATTAATATATGATTGTGATCATTTCATTATTGAGCAGTGATGGAACCATTTCTTTCCTGTCAGAGATTGGGACGTAAGATACTAATAATGTTTATTGCATTATTTGAGTAGTTTTGGACATCTGGATCTATAATAGGGAAAGTGAGACATTCAAGGTGGGGTTGGATTGTGGCAGTGAGTTAAGGCCTTTATCTGTGAGCTTTTAAAAGCCTGGGGATTGTAGGACAGATAATCAGTAAATAGGTGGCACAATGATTAGCACTGCTGCCTCACAGCACTCGAGACTCGGGTTCAATTCCGACCTTAGGCGGAGTTTGCATATTTTCCCTGTGTATGTGTGGGTTTCCTCTGAAACACCTCTGTGGGTGCTCTGGTTTCCTCCCGCACTCCAGCCATGTATGGGTTAGGTGGATTGGCCATGCTAAATTGTCCCTTAGAATCCCAAAATTTGTAGGTTAGCTGGGTTCACGGGCTAAATATGTGGGGCGATGGGACGAAAGACTGGGTAAGATGTTCTCAGAGAGTTGGTGCAGACTGGGTGGGCTGAATAGCCTCCTTCTGCACTGCAGGGATTCTATAATTCAATGAAAAGGGAAGAAGACAGAACTTTCATTCTATATGGTGGTTTTCCTAATTGCAAGATATTCCAAAACTCTTCGCAGCCAGTGGAGAACATCTTGAAGAATGGTCACTGTTTTAGTGTAGAAAATGTAGCCACAATTTGCATACAGTGAGCTCCCACACACAGTGCGGAAGTGACCAGATAATATTTTAGTGATGTTAATTTTGGGTGGTGTGGGTTAAATACTGGTTCAGTACATTTCTCCAGTTTTTCTGTAAGGCACTCCTGCAGGGTCTAATCCATCGAGCAGAATTCTCCATTCTTGTATGACCTGCCACCACTGGCAGCGAGAACGGGAAGTTTGGCTAATTCTCCGTTCACTACAGTGGGACTGAAGAATCCCAGCTGTGAAAGAAATCAGAGAATTCCAGTCAACATTTCATCTGAAAGGAGAATCAGTGATGATAGAGGAGTTCAACATTGTCAGAGGTACTACAAAAGTTAGTTTCAATTGTATATGCAAATCCATGGTGTGGGATTGGAACACACAGCTTTCTAACTTAGAGGCGAGAGTCTGGTAGCATGACTATAAAATCATGCGGCATTGCTCCTTTTAATAAAGGGATTTATAGAATCAGAAACACTCCAGAATCACTCGAAAGATATGCAGATTAGGTAGATTGACCATGGTAAATTGCCCCTCTTTGCCCCAAGATATGTAGGTCACATGGATTTGACCATGGCAAATTGCCCTTTAGCGTCAGGGGGACTGGCAGGGTTAATACATGGGGGTTGCAGGGATTGTTATCGTGTCGTCTCGATGGACTGAATGGCCTTTTTCTGCACTGTGGGGATTCTCTAAGAAGCTGTATGAGTCAAAGAGCTCAGGCTGAAGAAACCTTCCTCATACCTCAGATTATCACCCTCTGTATCTTCATTCTCCTACAAAGCCATAGTGTGAGGTTTAAAATTCTCTATTTGCCCCCATCCTATCTGAATGTTGACCTGGTGGCGGAAGTAGGTGTCCGCAAATCCCAGCATCCACAGCCGTGTGTGCTAATCGTCTGCTTTGATTCTGAGTCAACTGCAGAGGTCAAAGAACAAGAGCTTACAGTTGGAGCTGCAATTAACTGGGAGGGGTTAACTTTCCGGGGTCAAGTACTGAGAGTTTGAGTTTTGAACTCTGATCCTATACCTGACTATTTACTAGAGTCAGCTGTAAACAGTTGAAAAGAGGTTAAGTGGTAATATGAAATCCAGAGCAACAGTTTGGGATCCCTGTACCCTATTTGATCGCCTTGGTTACAAATCTAAGTTTTGGTCCATTTAAACATGAGATGTGCCCATCTATATGTCTCCCTGCCTCCGTATCTATCTGTTGTTCAACAACAATTTTCATTTAGCAACAGCAACATTTTATTTCTAGGGCAGCATAGTAGTTATCACTGCTGCCCAACAGCGCCAGGTACCCTGGGATCAATTCCAGCCTTGGGTGACTGTGTGGAGTTTGCATGTTCTCCTGTGTCTGTGTGGATTTCCTCTGTATGCTCCAATTTCCTTCTACAGTCTAAAGATGTGCAGGTTAGGGAGATTGGCCATGCTAAGTTACCCTTTAGTGTCAGAGGGATTAGCTGTGGGTAAATGCATAGGGTTATGTGGATAAGGCCTGGGTGGGATTGTGGTTGGTGTAGACTCAATCGGTCAAAAAGCTTCCTTCTGTACTGTAAGGAATCTATGATTTACTTCCCACCTTTTAATGTAATAAAATCCAGCTATTTCAATGCATTCATGTATTGCTTCTCAAGTGCAAAAAGACCTGGGATTGCCTTACAATAAAGAGGGGAAAGGATACACTGAGTATCAAGCAACTGCAGGGAAATAAATGTGGAGCGGCTTAGGTTGAAAATGAAGGGAATGGCTGAGGCTTTAAGAATCTTTTTCAAAGCAGGAAGAAGGTGTCAAGATGGAGGAAACACATAGAACATAGAACATTACAGCACAGAACAGGCCCTTCGGCCTTCGATGTTGCGCCGACCAATATAAAAAGCAATGCCCCTCCATACTAAACCATTCCCTTCTCTTCCATATACTTATCAACTAACCTCTTAAACGCCACCAAACTTGGCGCATCTACAACTGCTGCAGGCAGGGCATTCCATGACAGTGTTGGAGAATCAAGAGAAAATGGAGGTGACCAGAGCTACTGCATCAGTATGGTGAATGCATAAGCAAGGCAGTTTGGATGAGTAGAGATTACGGATGTTAGAGAAGTCAAACTTTAAGGTGATAAAGAGTTTTAGTAGCAAACAAAAGAGTTGGAGGTTGCAATGAAGAAAGTGTTTTTGGTTAAGATTGAGTCTGAGATTAGTCAGACAGAAAGACTGCACTGATCCATTCTGAGATGACAGTGTGTCAATTGTACTGGGATTGAACACTGATTATACAAAATGTTATTCCACCATGATGCTTATTATCTGAAGTACTATACATAGGAATACTCCTAGCACCAATGCATGTTGTCTTGGTCTTTTATCTCATCTCTACTGATTTGGAAAGATATGACTTGCACAATTTAAAAGTAATTATATGAACTGAAGAGACAGTATGGCACTAGACTATACAGTACCTTATGTGACTGTATTGTCTCCCTTTTACTCAACATGGTCTCTTCAGTGTCAGTTAGCAATAAGATCATAAGATATAATATCAGCATTAGGCCATTTGAGTCTTGTCAGTCATTCAATCAAGGCTAATATATTTCTCAACCCCATTCTCCTGCCTTTTCCCCATTAGCTTTGATCCCCTTACCAATTAGGAACCTATCCATCTCTATCTTAGATACACTCAATGACTTGGGCTCCACAGCCTTCTGTGGCAATGAATTCCACAGATTCACCACCCTCTGGCTGAAGAAATTCCTCCTCATCTTGATTCTAAAGGCTTGACTCTTTACTCTGAGACTGTGCCCTTGAATCCTAGTCTCTCCTACTAATGGAAACATCTTCCCCATGTCCACTCTTTCCAGGCCTTTCAGTATTCTGTAAGTTTCAATGAGATTTCCCTCATCCTTCTAAACTCCATCTAGTACAGATCGAGAGTCCTTGCTTCCTGAGTCAGATGGTTGTGGATTGAAGCTTGAAGCAGAACACTGCCCTCCAAAAGGAGAGGTCGTACCAGCCAGTGCCAGTGGTTAAAAATTGTCACCTTTTGATATGCAGCGGTATTCCGGCCAAACATTCTTTCCTCTAAAACAGCAGTAGGTAAACTGGTTACTGGATTCATTCCAGTAACACCAGTTATTGTCCTTCTAAAGCCATTCATTTTGTGAGTGAGGCAGACTGAGGAGGCAATGTGGAAATTTATTTCCGACCTTATAAATTTTCACCCTTATAAAATGTTTTTACATGAAGAGGGAATGAAATTAATGATAAAGTTTAAATTTGTCACAAAGCTGAATAACAAGAACATATGCAAGTGAAATGATTTCTTATCTATATTAGGTATTGAGTTGGGTGTACGTTGTAGCAGGTGTCCTGGAAAGACGGCAAAGGGTTAAAAGTGTTTGCCCTGGCTCCAGGGGAAATGTGCTGACTCTTGACAACCACTGCTTCCCTCTGCACGGTTTTTTCCCTCTGTAGTTTTTTGCAATGGAGCCTTATCTGTTCAAAAATAATTGGTCACACTTTGGTGGCCTGATTTAATGACTGTTCACGTAGCCTTACGAAAAAAGGAACAGAGGGAAAGAAAAATCTCGGAGCGGAACAGCTGTTGTGTGAGTTCATCTCCTGGAAGGGCCTCAACCCAGCTGTTGCTATCTGTATGTGTCAATCCTGCCCGAATGGAGATTGATGCAACTGAGCACGTTCCTCGGGATGTCAGGTGGTGATTTCCTCTTATAAACCTTCCTTTGTGTCTTGGATTTCTCCTTCTTTTGTTAGAATGCACACATCACCCTTTTTTGTTGGCACACACTTAGTCTTAATCAATGGGGTGGGGGAGAAGCCTGGCACAGCTCCTGGTAGACTTAAGGGCAAGGCTTTTGGTTTGATAGCTGAGGGTTTATCATGCAAATGGACCTGCTGGGCTGCTAGCCAAAGCATTTGTTAATGGCCAAAATATGGACAGCACAAGGGATTGAATTTGCATCAACTGCAGACTTTCTCTCGTTTTTAACTATTTCCTATCAGAGAAAATAACCTTCAACTCAAAATCCTTTAACATGAATCTAATTCCGCTCTTCAGGTTTTTTAATCGTACACTTCTCTCATCTTTATCTTTTAATGAATTTCATCTAGTAAGTAAGAGGGGGGAGAAAGAATTAGCCTTTCATGACCTCAGGACATCCCAAAATGTTTCTCAGTCAATAAGTACTTTTTAAAAGAACTGTAGTCAGAGTTAGAAAATGGGCGGCATGGTGGCACAGTGGTCAGCAATGCTGCTTCACGGTGCCAACGACCCGGGTTCGATTCCCTGCTTGGGTCACTGTCTGTGTGAAGTTTGCATGTTCTCCCTGTGTCTGCATGGGTTTCCTCTGGGTGCTCCAGTTTCTTCCCACAGCCTGAAAGACGTGCTGGTTAGGTGCATTGAACTGAATAGGCGCCAGACTTTGGCAACTAAGGGAACTTCACGGTAACTTCTTGGCAGTATTAATGTAAGCCTCGCTTGTGACTAATGAATAAACTCTAAGACAATGTAAGCTAGGATTTTCCAGCCCCGCCAAAGTGCAACACACTGTGGGAGATTTGGTGATCCAGTTAAAAATCCATTAATTTTCAGTGGGACTGGATAATCCCAGTGATGTGTAGGGCCAGAAAACCCTGTCAATAGGGAGCGCAGAAGCCAATTTGCATACAGCAACTTTCCTCATCAATAAGATGTTGGTTGCTGTACATATTGGCCAGGATCCCAGGTAAATCTCCCCCCACTCTTCTTCCAAAATGTGGCTTGGGATCTTTTACAGAGTAGGTAAAGCCTTGCTTACTTCCATTGTTTCTGTGATATCGCTGGCTAGGTCAGTATTTATTATCCAGCCCTAATCATTCCTAAGAAGGGGAAGATGAGCCAATATATTCCAAGTGGTGTAGGTCTACCCACAATGCTGTCAGGCCTGGAGATGCAGGATTTTGAATTAGTGACTGTGAAGGAATGGTGAAATATTTACAAGGCAGGGTGGTGTTTTGTTTGGAGGGGAATTTGCAGGTGGTAATGGCCGATTGAGTCTACCTCAACTCTCCAAAAAAGGATCTTACCCTAACCTACACAGCTAAGGGGCAATTTAGCATGGCCAATCCACCTAACCTGCACATCTTTGTACTGTGGGAGGAAATGCGAGCACCCAGGGAGAATGTGCAAACTCCACACAGACAATAATCCAAGGCCTTAATCAAATTCAGTTCCCTGGAGCAGTGAGGCAGCAGTGCTAAAGAGTGTGCCACCTACCAGGACAAAGGCAATTGATTTCCCTGAGGAGGCAGATTACAGAGTCGTTTCTGTGTTTGCTTTACAATCTTCCTGTGCAGCACGGTCAAATGTGCTTAGGTCAAACCCCTCTGTCATTAGAGGTGCCAGGATGTTTATTATAAATGAGGTAATACTTCCAAACAAATGGATTTGATATAAATGTATTAATATGTTTGTGTATCAGTATTCTGATAATGTCAATTTAATAAAATTTAGCTGTTATAACATGCATTTTTTTAAACACTACACCCCAGCTATAGAGTAAAAGTGTTAAAAATAGATAGTGGTTAAAGAAAATTTCAATTTTGGCTTCAGCTACCTTAGTCAAGCTCCTTTAACCAGATTTTTACCTCAAGCCATCTTAATATCCAAATTTTTGGCCTTCCCTAACCTTGGAGAGGTGGTGATGCAATGGTATTGTCACTGAATTGGTAATCCAGACACCAAGGGTAATGCTCTGGATGACTAGGTTACTTGGGCATGGTACGTGTGCCCACTTACCTGGCCTGGTCAACATGAGACTGCAGACTTACAGCAATGTGGTTGATTCTTAAATGCCAGTTGGTTCAAGATCAATTTAGGATGGGCAATAAATCCTGGTCCAGCCAGGCACACCCACATCCCATGAAAATGGCAGACGTCTGCAAAAGTTGATGAACTCTTGTTGGTGATCAAGTAACAGAAAAGCTGTGGCAGCTACATGTTTGCTTATTCTCAGATTCTGAATCTGGCTTCTGTCCTCCAGCTTGCCTGTGAAGCACTGATGGACTTATCAACATCTACTATCCAGTTTGGATGGACTTGTGTCCCTTTATATCTTTGAAAGGGACAAAGAAATATTTACAAGAAACATTTACAGTCTGCCCAGAAGTTTTGGTTTCCAAATCTCAGTTTGTTTTTATTTCTTCAGAAATTGGGAGGATCAGTTTTTTTTTCTTTAAAGTTTATTTATTAGTCACAAGTAAGGCTTATATTAACACTGCAATTAAGTTATTGTGAAATTCTTCTAGTCACCACAATCTGGCGCCTGTTCATGTCAATGCACCTAAGCAGCACATCTTTCAACTGTGGGAGGAAACCAGAGCACGGGGAAGAAACCCATGCAGACATGGGGAGAATGTGCAAACTCTACCCAAGCCATGAATTGAATCCAGGTCCCTGGCGCTGTGAGGCAGCAATGCTAACCACTGTGAACATCATGCTGCCCATTTTTCCTTTTCAATTTAGTTAGTCTTTTCAGTTAGAATCTGCTTTGAAAAAGTACAAACATTAAATGCACAGATTTCCTCACAGCACAGAAACCCGTCTGATATTCCAACCAGCAATGAAGAAGGTGCCATCTCCCTCATATGACGTTAAACCATGTCTGATCTCTCAGGTGGATGTAAAAGATCATGGACCAAATATAAACGGGGAAGTTGCTGTGTGCAAAATGGTTGCCATGTGTACTGCATTACAATAGTGACTTGTGGGATTTTCCAGCCCTGCCCTCTGACAGCAACTTCCTGTCCTGCCAAAGTCAATGTATTTTGGGTTGATTCACTGACAGGACTCGTCATGTCGGGTTAGAAAATCCCAGTCTAAATTTCCACTAAATTGTTTGGAAGGCACATTGGGTGGGATTTTCCATGATTCCCGTGACCTCATTGCAAATTGCGACAGGTTCTTAAAATCCCCGAGGCCAGGAGAGCGATTCTCAAAATAGATGTGAGCTGATGTCTTGGGCCAGTGCATGTTCTAGATGCATGAGATCTAACCATGTGATACTGGGGGTGCAGAATGTACTGTTCAAAATCACAGGACTGGAACACAAAAAGGAAAATATTTACCAGAGAGGCCGAGATGCATGTGATGTCAGGGATGTTGTGTTATGTTCCTGAACTAATTCTGAATGAATGACAAATCTCATTGATCTCCAAGATCTAGTGCAATATGCAGAAAAAATGCTTGTCAGCTAATTGATCAGTTCTACCCTCCAAACTGTTTCTCCTTCCTGACACAGTATTTTCACATTTTCTTCATAACTATTGCTCCTTTGAATTTTCATGCCTACAAAGTCCAAAATACACCAAGCTATTCTTTCTTGCATTCTCACTGTGTTGAAAGCAAGAGTTTCTTTTCCTCTACTCATCCTAACCCCTGAATCTCAAAACGTGAGATCTTCTTTCATTCCTTTGCCTTGCTGTCCTATTAGAGCCTTTTAAAAACTCATGTCATCCTCTTAGGGCTGTTGGGATTTCCAGGTTCAATGTCTAATCAGAAAAACAGCACCTCTGACAATGCCGCACTCCCTCACTGCTGCACTCGAGTGCCAGTCTGGATTATGTGCCCAAGATTCAGGAATGAGGTTAGAATCCAGGAAGCTCAGAGGTGCTGCCACTGAGTCACCAGAAGCTCTGGGAATGTTTAGTCCTTAGAAATGGAGCGTTTCCCATTCCAAGACAACAAGCCAGCTCAAAGCAGAATAAAGGTCCTTCTCTTCTCAAATATCTGATCATCCCAGCGTTCTCAGGAGAGCACATCCTACTGCACTTTGTCATAGTGTCCACATGGATACGGATCAGAGCAACATAGCCAACTGGTGCCAATTTCAGCTCATTCTCCTGACGGATTGGAAACTGCCCAAAGCTATTTTGTTCGGATCTTATCAGCAATCAAAGGAGGAGACTTTCGTCCCATCAGTTTAGAGGTCAAGGTTGAAAGTTCAGTGCTGTGCACCTGCAATTCTCTCCAATTTTTACATCCAAGTAAAAGAGCAGTCAGGAATAAAGCTGCAGCATTTTCAGAAGTCAAGATGAACGGGGTCCTTCTTTAACTGTGATGTACATTGGTGGCCTTTTTACTGCCCAATGGAAAGTGATTGTGCAAACGTGTCAGTTTGATTACTCATGGGCTTCAGAATCATTTAATTATTGATGGGAGATAGCTGGGGATTGAGTGACATGGTGATTGAGGGGTTGAGGGAAGTGTAGCACAGTAAAACAGCTGATCTGTTGCTATACAACTTGCTTATTTTGAGAAAATTCTCCCTTCCTCTGTCTTTCCCTCCTTTCTCTCCTTTCTCACTCCCTCTTTTTACTCTTTCTCCCACCTCCTTCCCCTCCATCTTTCCCTCTCTTCCCCTCCCTCCTTCCCTTTCTTTTCCCTCCTTTCTTCCCTACCTTGGCCTCCTCTCTCCCTCTCTTCTCCCTCTTTCCTTCCCTATCTTGCCCTCTTTCCTTTCCTATCTTGCCCTCTCTTCTTTCCTCTCCTCTCTCTCCCTCTCTCTCTCTCTTTTTCTCCTTCCTTCTCTCTTTCTCCCTCTAACTCCCACTCTCCCATGCCCTCTCCTTTTTCTCTCCCCTTCCCCTTTCAGGTTCTGTCTATCTCCCCCTGCCCAGCTCTTTTATTCTACTTTTTCTCTTGCTCCCCGTCTCTCATGGTCCCCCTTTCTCACACTCCTTCCCTCACCTCCTCCCACTTTCTCTCCCATTCTCAGTGAATTGTACTGATGGGAACAGGAGTGGACCATTCAATCCCATCAGTCTGCTGTGCCATTAAGGAGGTCATGGCTGATCCCATTGAACGATGGCGGAAAATCAGTGAAGAACTGTTTTGGCTTCAAACATTTGCAAGAAGTATCACAGACAGGTTGACCAACTCCCAGTGAAACATTTAACAGACGCTTTGGCCTTGTGAAACTTTAAGTTGTGTGGAGAGGTGGGGGGGAATACGGGGCTGGAGGTGGCTTTTTCCGGTTAAATGCAGAATTTATTCCAGGTCAGACCTGGCAACATTGAGCACAACATACACGCAGAAACAATGTGTCATGCAAAGCAAGAAATAAAACGCATCCCAGGAAGGTTTGAACCAGGATGTTGGGTGAAAGGCCAAATTAAGGGATAGTCTTGGAAAATCAAGGACACTTGGACACCCCAAACACTGGCTGCAAGGCTGCAAATTCCCACAGTACAAGTGCTGCTCACTGCTGGGAACATGGGATCTCAGAATCACTGCATTGCTCCTTCATATCCAGTCATATCCTTGTAGACCAATCTGAAGGCATCACTACAACTCTGGCATCAATTTCCTTCAGAGTGGCCATCTCCAGCCCCCAACACTCATCCTGATTTCTAGAGCACATTCAATGACTTCACAGTGTCTCAAGGAGCTTTTTAAGCTCCTGAAGTATTTTTAAAGATTTTTGTAATGTAGAAAGTATCACAGTCAATTGCATGCAGCAAGCTCCCACATCAACAAGATACTTAACACAAGACAATACATAAGCAAAACATGAATGTTAACATTACTTTGTCATATTAACACTTAACTTAGTGGTTATAGGTGAGTTAACACCAATACCAAACAGCAGACTAAAACATTTGAACAGTTTGATCCCAGATTTCTTTCTTTGCAGAGGAAGTTGTTTCTGGTGTGCCTGGCCCTGAGATGAGTCAGAGCCTGAGTTGTGAGATGACTGAAATAATTCCTCCCTCTCTCCCTCCACCCCCCGCACTGGCTCTTAAAACTTGGGAGTTGCCTGTGATGTTTCTTGCAAGGTTTTGCAATTAAAACAGTTATAATGTCATTGCAATGAAGCAGAAAGCAAGCTTAGACAAGTTCTTTAATAAAATACTTTGTTTCAAATGTGAAATACTTTCCTCTTTTTAAGTAACAGCCAATTTTTTTATATTTTTCACTCATGATAGAGAATATAAGTTCTGTTATTGTACTTTGGGTATCAAGTTTTGACCAATAATGCTTTTGTGTTTTTTTTAATTCATTTACAGGAAGTGGGTGCTACTGGTTGGACCAACATTTATTGCCGACCTCTAATTGCTTTTGATTTGATTTGATTTATTATTGTCACACGTGTTGGGATACAGTAAAAAGTGTTGTTTCTTCTGCGCTATACAGACAAAACGTACTGTTTATTGAGTACATAGGGGAGAAGGAAAGGAGAGGGTGCAGGATATAGTATTACAGGTAGGGTGAAGAGAAAGATCAATTTAATATAAGGTAAGTCCATTCAAAGGTCTGATGGCAGCAGGGAAGAAGTTGTTCTTGAATTGGTTGGTATGTGATCTCAGACTTCTGTATCTTTTCTCTGACAGAGGAAGGTAGAAGAGAGAATATCCGGATTGCATGGGGGTCCTTAAGTATGCTGGTTGCTTTTGCTTTTGAAAAGTGAGCTGCCTTCTTGAACTGCTGCAGCCCCTGCGGTATAGGTATGCCCAATATGCTGTTAAGGAGGAAGTTTCAGAATTTTGATCCAGCGACAGTGAAGGAATAGCAATATATTTCCAAGTCAGGATATTGGGCAATTTTCTTACAGGTGTTGACATTCCCATGTACCTTCTAAAGGGCATTGGGATGTTTTGCCTCGGTGTATAAATGCAAGTTAGTGTCGTTGGCAATCCCAGCACACCTATTCATCAGCATTTCTTTCTTGAAGGAATGATGTATCTCCACACAACCTGCTTTATCTATCAGAGTGCAGTACTTAGGTTGTAGCTACTCCCAAAGTGAAAGAAAGATATCCTTGCATTTATATAATTGTCCCTTGGTTCTATACTGGTGTTTGTCAGCCTAGATTTTTGTGCTTCTGTCCTGACACCTGCAACCTTCTGTCTTAGAGCCAAGAATGTTGCCAACTGAGCCATGGCTGATGCTGCAGACTTGATGGGCCAAATGGCCTGTTTCTCCACTGTAGAGTTTCTCTTTCTATGATTTCTAATTAACAATAAGTGTGAAGATTCTTCCTGAGTGAGTAAGAGAAGGTACGATCAAACCTGACAGTTTAGGCTCTACCTAGTCTTTTTTCGCACTCCATAGGTGAAACAGCTGTCTTGTCACAGGAATTATATGAGGAACTGGTGACCTCTCATTCCACATGACCCTTTTTTCGAGATTTGTAGACCTGGAATCTTTGTGTTGCACCTGTTGGCTGAACGACAACAAGAACTTACATTTAAATAGCACCTTTAAGATAGTATCGCTTCACAATGTATTCCCCTGGACCATTAGCAGATAAAATTGACAGATCTCCACAAAAGGAGGCTTTTGGTGAGCTGATCAAATAAACTAACTCCTAAGGAACCTCCTGAAATGAAGGAAAGAGAGGCAATGTGATGGAGAGTATTATCGAGTCCTTGCAGTGCAGAAGATAATACTTGATCCATCAACTCTGCACTGACTCTCTGACAGAGTATCCTACGCTGGCCCCCTCCCCTGACCTAACCCCATAACCCCACATATTTTCCCATGGCTAACCTATCTAACCTATACATCTTGGCACACACTAAGGGGGGAATTTGCCCGATGGTCGATGCATCAGTGCAGACACAGGGAGAATGTGTGAAATCCACACCTGAGGCTGGAATTGAACCTGGGTCCCTGTGCCACCATGAAACTGCAGAATGTCATAGCCTCTGCAGCCAAAAATCAAGATATTTTGACAGGTAATCAAAGGCTTGGTCAGATAGATAGAATTTAAGGAATTTCACAAAAGAGGAGAGATGCAGAGATATAAGAGTGCAGGGTGGAGATTCCAGAGCTCATGAATATAGTGACCAACACTTGGGTGCCAGTATAAATTTGCCAAAACCTAGGTTTGTAACCTATGGAACCATGTGATGGGTAGAATGCATCTAGAATGCAGAGGACTATTGGTACTGGAACTGCCAACACTGTTTGTCGCGAGGACTGATGGATGAGGAGACCGATGGCAGGACAGAGTGGGGCCCAAATGCTTCGGCATAGACCTTTGAATGGTTATTGGTGTCCATTCTGAATTCTCAATTCAATCGGAGATAACCCTTGGTGTCTGTAATCTAATCCAGTTTCTCATGCGTTCTGTATATGGTCTGAGATCTCCAACAATGCCTTCCATCTTCAGAAACATTCTCCTCAAATTAATCATTGGATATTGAATGAAACTTGGCACACTACCACCTTTATTTCCTACTAATTAAGAAATGCAGTACATTATTCTATTGCAAACGTGGGTTTAACATCGGGGTGGGGGGTGGGGGAGGCGCTACATTCTGACTTTAATTTGAAACACAACATTCAAAGCAAGCCAGTATAACAACTCAGAATGAATACAGACTTGATTGACTAGCTATCTGCAACAGGTACACCTTTTCCTGCTATACTTCTGAGACGTGCCTAAAACAGCATAGTAAAGAGTTCTTGTCAACACTTGGACTCTCAGGATGCATACTACTTGTCCAAGTAAGATGTGCTGGAATTCAGATACAGGCTGGGACTGCAAACGATAAGGTAACTGGGTCTGTTGCAGCCTAATTGATAGAGATTGATTGGAGTGATTGGTCAACAATTCCATATTGTTGCATCGTATGACTAACAGGATAGTAAAATAAGGCAGGTAATTGCCTTCTAGAGATTACTCATCAAAAAATCTCTGACCTCATCGTGGCTGGAATTCTCTGGTGTGGTGAATGGAGATTTAACTGAGTACCAAATTCTCCATTCTCGCTGGCAGCAGGATGCGAGCAGTCAGATCAGAGAATCCCCAGCCCCATATCAGAACTGTAGTTTCCAGTGCTCAGAGAGTAATTCCACTGCCTTGGGTACAGTAGTCAAGTCATTCGGACCAACAATGGATGTCATCAATTCCTGCGCAGCACTGGGTTCATTAAGAACTTCCCATAGGACCAATGAGTTATAGACTGAGTGGGGAGCTGAGGCTGAGCAAAAGATTCCACTCCTGAACATAATTATGCTTGAAATTGTAATTACTGCATTAAATTAAGGGCAGGTTTGGACTCAATGGTGATGCACCTTTCATGGTTGAATAGTTATAGAATCACAAGATCTCTACCGCACAGAAGGAGGCCATTTGGCCCATCAAGTCTGTACTGACCACAATCCAACCCAGACCCTTTTCCCATAACCCCACATATTTATCCAGCTAATCCCCCTAACACTAGGGTCAATTTAGCATGGCCAGTTAACCTAACTTGCATGTCAGTTCCTGGTTTGGGTGATTGTTTGTGTGGACTTTGCATGTTCTCCCCGTGTCTGCGTGGGTTTCCTTTGGGTGCTCCAGTTTCCTCCCACTGTTCAAAGATGTGTGGGTTAGGTTGATTGGTCATTCTAAAATTGGCCCTTAGTATTCTGAGATGGATAGGTTAGACGGATTAGCGGGTAAATATGTAGGGATATGGGGGGTAGGGCCTAGGTGAGATTGTGGTTGATGCAGATTTGATGGGCCAAATGGCCTCTTTCCGCTCTGTGGGGTTTCTATGATCTTTGGACTAAATTCACTGAGAATTTTCTTCAGGACCAATGAGTTATGGACTGGGTGTTTATAATCTGTTCAAACTCAGCGTAGAACTATCCCTTGATGTGAATGGAACTTGGGAAGACAAATGCTGGATGGAAATAATGGGCTACTCAGGCAGCATACTGGGCCTGTCATGGATGGTAATTGATCAGAGAGGGAGCTCTGATGTTTCTGGACTTGTCACCCCACTCCAGCGAACTCTGCTACCCCTGGAACATCTGACTTTCTGGGCTACTTTCTCCTGGGTCAGGTTTGTGAAGCTGTGAAACGCCCTGACTTGGAATGAAAACCCCGACTCTAGCCTTGTCATATCCTGTCGTGTTCACTGGAAAAGTATGGTGACATAGTAGGCACTCGTAATCACTTCTCTCTGAAGGTGGAAACAGATCATTTTGATATTGGAGTATTTTGATAGTCTCTGAACCATCTGAGTCTTCTGCTACAGGGGTAGACATTTCCGTCCCATAAAGTGATACACTAACTAGCTCTTGGTTTGAAATATTTGCTGGACTCAGGGTTTCATTTGGCTCACTTCTTTGCATTTCTGGTGACGATGTAACCACTCTGATGATTTTCGAGGACTCGTTCCTACACATGATTCTCAAGATCAGGCTGCCCCTGTTCTAATGGTACATTTGGTCTTGGGAATCTTTGTCAGGATTCATCCACCTCCCGTTCTTACACCAGTTTTTCACTCACAACATATTTTCTTGCTTACTTGACGAGTTTGCAAATGTTATGACTTTTAGTTTGAAATCAGCTTTGCTGAAAGATTCATTTCTCTTCACTGTCCATCATGCATTGAGAATCTGCTTTGTATGGGTATGTCTTAAACTCCTGCTCAGCTTTGTATCACCAGCTCGATATCTTGCACCCAGTTATAAGTTAAATAAAACGTGTATTAGTGAGGTGGATAAACGATACAGGCTACTAATGGCCGTGATTCTCCTATCCTGCTGTGCTAATTTTTTTAGCACATTGGGTTGGGAGAATCACATGGGGGGAGGGGCGTTATGTGGGATTTGCACCCTGCCGGTGTTTCCCAGTGCCAGATTTCCTGCATGGTCTGCTCCTTGTCGGAAATCAGTGGGAAGGCAGGGCCAACACTTAAATGATATTCTAAATATCAATGCTTTAGATTTGATTTGATTTGCATGTATTAACATACGGTGAAAAATATTGTTTCTTGAGCGCTGTAAAGCCAAAACATACTGTTCATAGAGAATGAAAGAAGAGAGTACAGAATGTTGTGTTACGTCACAGCTAGGGTGTAAAGAAAGATTGACTTAATGCTAGATAAGCAGCCCAGAACTGGATTCTTGGGGCCCGCTAGCATCTCACATCCTGCCAGAATGTTTAACTCCAGTGGGGCTTAGAGGGGATTGGCAGTGTGGGGAGAGGGATGGGGCTGGAGATCAGGGAGGTCCAGGATGGTGGGGATGTCAAGACTGGCCCAGCAATAGTTGGGGGCTCGCAATCAGGCCATGGGGGAGTCAGACGGCAGTGTTGTGGGGGAGGGGGTGCAGGGCTGGCCACTGATTGATCTGGTCAACAATCAGGAACCTGACAAATCAGGTCCACTGCACACGTGCAGGTTTCAGCGTCCCAGGTGGGAATAGGCCTTGCTCCCTGAAATATAATAATATTCAGGCTGATGGTCTCTGCGTTGCACAGAATATGGGAGATTCTAGCGTGAACTCCCACTGAAAAAAAAAGCATGAATTACTCCAGTTTTCCCACGAACTCAATACTTGGAATTTGTTTGGGAGAATTCCGCCCCACACGTCCAGGCTGAAAAACTTAAATGGCAAGGATATGCAAAAGCACCAATTCTGGAGCCAGGAAAATGGGGTTTATTAGACACCACATTAACGTTTATGGTACTTGAATAGGAGGCAGTTCAGAGAAAATTAACTGGTTGACTGCAGGGATGAAGAAGTTGTCTTATGAGGGAAGCTTGAACGAGTTGGGGGCTCTACTCATTGTCGTTTAGATGAATGAAACAGGTGAGAACCCTAAGGTTCTATATCATCCACCTTTGGATCTGTGTGTTTATAATTCAGTGAGAATTTAAGGGTTGGCTGGTCGCAGTATCTCAGACAAGGGCCAGACAACAGCGTCCTCCACTGTTGGAATCCTCCATCGCATCACTCAGCCACCTCAACAACAGCTGACCCAGTCCGGTGTCGCTCTCCAAAACTTGCCTTTTCACAACGCTCTTCCTGAACTTTCCGTCTATTTACACGGGCCTATCATTTGATATTTCCTGCCGGCTGTCTCATGTCAGCCCTGTTTTTCTAGCGTGAAATTGTGGGTTTAACAGGCAGTGACATATGTGTCTTACATTAAAAAAAAGGAGGGAACTGCCTTGTAGCAAGGCCAGCTGCTGCTGCTCATACGATTGTTCCATTTTCCTAACAGTAAAAAAACATTTCCCATTCTTGACTCAAAAAGAAATTTTTAATTGTAATGGAAATGCAAACTTCCAATAAAGCTGATGTTTATTTATTAAAGTTTATTTCTTAGTCACAAACAAGTTTATATTAACACTGCAATGAAGATACAGTGAAAATCGCTAGATCTCTTACTTATTACTAGCACGATGATAATGGCCACTGCACAATGGTTAACACTGCTGCCTCACAGCGCCAGAAACCTGGGTTCAATTCCCAGCTTGGATCACTGTTTGTGCACAGCCTGAATGTTCTCCCCGTGTCTGCATGAGTTTCCTCCAGGTGCTCTGGTTTCCTCCCACAGTTGAAAGACGTGTTGGTTAGGTGTGTTGGCCATGATAAATTCTCCCTCAGTGTACCTGAACAGGTGCCAGAGTGTGGCGACTAGGCGATTTTCACAGTAACTTCATTGCGGTGTTAATGTAAGCCTTACTTGTGACAGATAAACTTAAAATTTTCTGTATGTAACTGCTAAGACCTTTCCATTGTTTCTTCAATAACTGCTGCATTTTCACTGTTTATACAAAGATTTTCCATGCATTTTGTTCTGGATTTGTATTTTGTTACTTTTGCTCTCCACTTGATCAACCTTCCATTTCCTGAATGATTTTGTATGGGATAGGATCACCCATTCCAGATCAAAGTGCCCATTTCCCTTCAGGCATCACTGACACTTTGACATTGTCAGGTGAGGGGGCTCCTTAAAGAGAGTTTGATGTTCCTGAATTATCCAGTTGCGCAATAGTTCATGTACTTACTAATGAAGAATGTTTTAGTGACTGGTGATTTTTTTTGTGTTGGAAAGAGACTTCTGTTTTTGCTGAAATGTGTCTCACCAAATGCTAGAAATACGGTTTAGCGCTGCTGCCTCTCAGTGCCAGAGACCCAGGTTCGATTCCATTCTCGGATGTGGAATTTGCATGTTCTCCCCGTGTCTGCATGGGTTTCCCCTGAGTGCTCCAGTGTCCTCCCACAGTCCAAAAATGTGCAGGTTAGGTGGATTAGCCATACTGAATTCTCTCTTGGTGTCAGGTGGACTAACTAGGGTAAATATGGGGATAGGGTCTAGGTGAGATTGTTGTCAGATGAGTGGAATGGCCTCCTTCTGCATTGTAGGGATTCTAAGGGAACCATTTGGCCTAGCTCTTTGAAACATTATGAAACATTATGAAACATTAGCTCTTTGAAAGAACTGTCCAATTCACCTTGCTCCTTGCTCTTTCACCATAACCATGTCCATTTTTTATCTTAGTGATCTAGTTCCCCTTAGTGTCCAGTCATGCAGCAAACTTCATTTCATATCAGGTTGCCAAGTTTTTAAAAATGCCTTATCTTCTACTTGGTTACCAATTATTTTAAATCTATGTCCTATTGTTAATGGCCTCCTTGCCAGTTTCTCCCTGTTAACTCTGTCAAGTCTCTTCAGAAGTATCATGTAAACCAAAGCAAAATAATGATAATTGCTGGGTTGCAAATGATTTCTAGTTGCTAATTGTTTGTCCTTACCCCTCCTTCCACTTCTGACCCTTGGGTTGAAGGTGGGTCGAAATAGCTAGAATTCTCTGGCCATTCACAATGGCCGGATTATCTGGTCCCACCAGTGATGCTCCCCCAGCTGTGGATTTCCTGGCAGTTTGGGCTAGCTTCAGTGGGAATTCCTATTGATAATGGAGGAACCAGAGGCACTCTCTGACGTGAATGGCGCACTGACTCCCATTGCTGAGAAAAACGCTGAAGACAAGCCAGAGAATCACACCAAAGAGAGCAAAATAGGTAAAACCGAAAGGCTTGAAGAGGGAAAGTTATTGGCCTGGAGGAGGTTACAGCAATAGGGAGGGGCAAGGCCATGGAGGGTTTCAAATATGAGTGAGATTGTCCAATTAGCCCAACGTTCTATATGTAACCTCATCCTTGGCTTACCAACCTGTGATATCCTAAATGTGGGTAAGTGGGACGTGTCATGACAAAGAGATTCTATATGGACTCTAGCAAACAAACCCCTTATGATGATTTTATTTTGGAATTGCGTTCTGAGATTCTTAGGCATGCCAACAAAAAACATGGAGGATCTCATAGAATCCAATGGGATTTATTGTGATGGTGACGTATCTTTCTTGGGCTTTTAACTTGCCAGGACTTATCATCTGACAGTTAACCAACATTAAGGTGTTTCTCAATTATTGTGGTGGTTCTATTCTATATGTTCATATTCGATAAGTAGTCCTGTCTCATGTTCAACAATCCCTTTCCTAGACTATTGTTTGTTTCTTTTGGTTTGTAATTGTAATAGATTCTTCTTCTATATAATCTCTTGACCTCAGGTTTCCCAACGTCAATGAACTGCAGATAACCTCAAAACTTTTTTCCAATATGAAATGCATCAAAGAAGTGTTGAAATGTGAAAAGATACTCTGACAGCTGACGTGAGCGATAGCTTAGTGGGACTGGGAGAGCTGCTGAGTGATTTTGTTGCATTTTACTTTTATTTCAAACCTTGATGAAGTGTTCTCTCCACAGGTCTGGCTTTGGTCTCTGAAGTGGCGGCCATATTTGGTACCGACTGTAATGGAGTGTTCCCGGGCTGCTGCTGATTTGCTATTTCCTGTCAGTTAGATTTCTCTTCCCGTCTCATGAAATCACACCCTTCCATGGGCAATAATGTTTTCATTAGACAAGGATATTAAGGGTTCCAGAACCAAGGTGGGTAGATGGAGTTAAGTCATGCACTAGTTGAATGGCCATATGTTTCAGAGGCTGAATTCCCTACTTCTGTTTCTAAGTTCCTACGCTAGCCCAGCAGTACCTTGCCAATGGCTGTACTTGCTTGTTTCATGGTGGAAGGCACTGGAATGAAGAAGATATGGTTGAGAACAAGCTTTGATATCCTTTCCCATGTCTCTTGTCTCCAGACTCAACTATTCCAATTGCCTCCTGCATGATCTCCTATCTTCCACTCCGTGTAAACTGTAGCTGCTATGCTAATTCGCAGCCATTGCCCCTGTACTCACTGACCAACACTGTCTCCTGATATGGTGCAATGTCTCAGACTGGAAATTCTCACCCATGTTTCCGAATCCATTCATACCTCAGCCCTGCTTATCGTTAATTTCTTCCAACTGCACAACACTGCCAGCTTTTTCACAGTAACTTCATTGCAGTGTTAAAGTAAACTGACTTGTGACACTAACAAATAAACTTCTGCACTCCTCTAATTCTGGTTTCTTTGGCATTCCTGATCTTCACTGCCCCATCATTCATGGCTGTTCCTTCAGTTTTTACAGTCCTACATTTGGAAACTCTCTCTTCACCTTCCTCAAGAGACTCAAAATGTATCCCCTTATGTGGCCCAATGTCAGATAATGCCTGATTCTAGAGGTTCCAGATAAATTCAAGTTGCTGTTCCTGAGGTGAGATGACGGCTGTGGTCAGTAGAACAATGAGTTTTCATTTATATGTTTTACTCCATTCTTAAAGTTACAAAGCTGATGGACCGGCAAACCCGTATCCACTCTTTGCTTGCTCCAAAAACCAAATTCAACTTCATTTAAATCCAATTCATGGTCCATACAAGGCAGACAATCAAGATCCAAGCTGACAAGATAAGGCACTGCATCCCATCCTAGGCTTGTTCTGATGTTTGATCTTTGCCCAAAGACCAGGTAGGAATGAGTGGTATTTGAAGTAAGTGATCATGGTTTAATTGGGTGATGAAACTTAAACATGGCTATATTTCGAGGACTATCTTCTGGTTCAATGTGATTTTAATTTCTCTTGATTGGCCAAGCATGAAGAGGGAAAAGAACTGGTGTGCTGTGGAAAATTGCAATTCTAACCATGAGACAAAATTGAGGGACATTAGGACTAAATTTAACAATAAATAGTTTACTCAGAATTTTCTTCCTGGGATTCTACAAAAAGCTCTGAGAGGAGGTAAAGAGCAGTAGCTTCAATTGGTGCCTTATCCCAGAAACTAATGAAGAAATACAGTACAGAGCTATGGAATCCTCCAAGGTTAATCACTCATTGAATTATATATTTTTTCAGTGCCTTAACTATATTGTAATTAATGATCCTGTTGAGATTCAGGTCAACTTTTAAGAGTTGCAACTAACCCTGAGTGACATTCATCACTGCTTAACTCTTTGAAGACTTGTAATCCCTTGGTGATAAATACAATTCATGGCACTTTGTTTTATATCACCTGAAAAAAGATCAATTTATTTTGTGACAATTATTAGCTTTCGGTGAGGGAGGGGATCTAATTCTGGAATTCTCTTCTGTGGAATCAATAGAATTGTAACCTTTGGGTATATTCTAAGTTGGTTTTGAAATATATTGTATTTTATTTGTGCAGTGCATTGCAGAATCTTAAAATAGTACAGCACAAAAGGAGTTCATTCACCCCATCAAATCTATATTGGTTCTTTAGAAGAGCAATCTAGTTAATTTCATTGATTCTTTCCCCCAAATTCTGCAGTTAATCTTGTTAAGTGCTTGGTTAGAACTTTATTTAATCTTGGTTGCATTCCAAATCCTAACAACTTGTTATATTATGAAAGAAGTGTTTCCTTTTAACATTTCCAAGGCTTTGGTCAATCACTTTAACCTTTTGTCCTCTTGTTATTGGCCATGCATGCATTGAATATAGTTTCTCTTCATTTATTCTGCCTAATTCCCTTCATAATCTTAAACACAAATCTTCTCTTATACTTGTCCACTCCAAGGCAAGCAACCCCAGCTCCTCCACAGAATGTTCTTATCTCATTTCCTACCTCTTCTTCCTGTGCAATAATACAGGGTTTGGCTTTTCCACTATCCTAAACTGTAGGATACATTTCTAATCAGATGTCCCTAACTGAGCTCCGTCATGCTCTTTCTTCCAACCACTTCAGGCCAAACCCCAATAAAGTAGGATGGCCAAACTGGGTGGGAGATTCATTTTAAGTGATCTTTCTCGGTGGGAAACCTAGGGGCTATTGGTGAGATGTCATAGAATCCGTACAGTGCAAAAGGAGGCCATTTGGTCCATCAAGCCTACACTGACAACAATTTCAACCATGCCCTATGCTAGTAACCCCACATATTTACCCTGCTAATTTCGCAAGATCAATTATAATAACCTGCACATCTTTGGACTATGGGAGAAAACCAGAGCATCTGGGGGAAATCCAGGCAAACACGGGGAGAATGTGAAAACTCCACACAGACAGTGATCCGAGGTTGGAACTGAACCCAGGTCCTTGACGCTGTAAGGCAGTAGTGCTATCATCGTGCTGATCTTGCTCAGTATTATATTCCTCTGACTTCAATGGCGCTAAAAACCCAGTGGAATGTAAAAACAGATTCACACACAATCCTGTCATTTTACCAAAGAGTGATAAATTTATTTAGAATGGCACCAAGCATGTTATTGCCTCTGAGTTTGGGTTGGAAAGTAAAGCTGAAGTTTCTGCAGAAGCCAGGTCTTCGTCTGTTGGGCTAATGTGGCCTTTGGTCTCCTCCAAATGGTAAAAATAGGATTGCATCCATCTCCTGAACTTAGACGTCGTGCTCTATTACAGACAATTCCTGGCTCATACATGTTTTGCTTGGCTGGTCCAGAAACAGCAATTAACATGATGGGTTTAGCTGTGAGGAAGATATAGTGAAGGCATAATTCAGACTGACAGAATGTCACAACACAGCAGCATGCTGTGGCAGGGGTGAATGCTATTCTTTCTCATAGTGTCAGGAGAGGCCATGGAACAGAGGCTCAGCAGTGGGAGGGGAGTGAAAGTAAATGGGTGAGTCACTCTGGAGCCCCTTTGACGCATCCTCCCACAGGCTGACTCAACAGTGGAATTGGCAGGAGTTGGGTGACAGGTTTCTTGGTTGCCCATGTTTTGTAATAATAAACATAAAGCTGATATTTCTCAGGATAGGAGACAAAACAAATCCACTGGTTATGAGATAATGGTTTCTATCTGTGGTTGGAATTCCCGCAGCAAGACAAATTATTTTTTAATCCTCTGAAAGGGTGAAGCAGCTTTTTAAGTATATCATTTTTCCTCTCTTGGTACCTTTGCACCAATCCCTATTGAGACATCAGATGGGAAAATGTCATTGGAGCCCAGGTTCGATTCCAGCCTTGGGTGACCATTTGTGTGGAGTTCGTACATTCTCCTCTTGTCTGCGTGGGTTTCCTCCAGTTTCCTCCCATGCCCTGGTTCGGTGGATTGGCCATGGTAAATGTGTGGGGTGAGAACCTGGTAAAATACTCTGTCAGAGAGTTGGTGCAGACTCGATGCGCCAAATGGCCTCTCCTGCACAATGGGAGGCTATGATTGTATGAATACTATTAAAAGCTGTGACTAGAGATACACAAGAAACTGGGAGTTGTTTAATATATTAAACTCTTCAATGTTCCCTGCTGTGTTACAGGGATGGCATCTGCCTTCTTGGTTTGATTTAAGAAAAATCTATTCTCAAGGGCAACAAAACTATAAAGTAAAATAACCCATCATTTAGAAAGTGCTTTATATCAATAGGATAGAACACATTAAACCTTGTGTCTTCATTGTAAGGATGTTACAGACTAAACCACGGCTGACACGGGAAATATTTATGGTTTTTGGAACTCTCCCTTGTATTTATGGTACAATCATAGAAATCCTACAGTATGGAAACAAGCCATTCGGCCCATCAAGTCTGCATTGACCACAATACCACCCAGGTCCTACCCCCATATCCCTACATATTTTAACCACTAATCCCTCTAACCTACACATCTCAGGATCCTAGGGGGCAATTTTAGCATGGCCAATCAACCTAACCCGCACATCTTTGGACTGTGGGAAGAATCCGGAGCAGTTGGAGAAAACCCACACAGACACAAGGAGAATATGCAAACTCCACACAGACAGTGACCCAAGCCAGGAATTGAACCCCGGTCTCTGGAGCTGTGAAGCAGCAGTCACACACACACACACACACACACACACACACACCCATTGCTGCACAGTCTGTTTGAACTGTTCTGCAGCGGACAAAGAATTGTGAGCAGATTTCTTGTTAATACAATAATATTTATTCACATATAATTAATAATCACCCACCCAATTATCAACAAGTTATCTTACAGAAGCACTAAAGTTCAAGTTCAATACTAGACCTTGACTTAACCTTTGTATGTCTGACAAGTACCCAGGTAGATATTGGCCTCTGTAGTCCTCTGCATAGCCTGGTCCTTTGGTCTGGTCTGACACTCTGGCTCTGGTTTTCCTTCCTTCTTGCTGGTGATGGTCACCGTTATTGTTGTTTGTTCGTTGGGTGAGAGATTTTCTTCTGTTGTGCAGCACCTTTTATTCCTCCTTGGTTTTGTGTCCTTTTGGGCATTCTCCTGATTCTTGACAATCAATCAATCAGGGCTTGATCACTCTGATTGATAAGAGTCCAATGAAATGTTGTCACACCGATCTCTGGGTGTGTACCCAACACACGCAGTGGGTGTAGAACTCCCAAGCAAAGGGGCAGCAAGCAAGTGGCTTTTGCTAAACCTATTGGACTTTAATCTGGTGTTGTGAAACTTCTTACTCTGTACCCAATGACCATGCCTGTAGGTGCTGGAGACATGTGGGTCACATACATCCCTCCCAAATAAGGGGTTAAGGCTCCCCTTTGTCTGGTAAATAAGTATGTTTGACCAGAGAGTGTCCATTGTCTTTGAGATGGTCTATTTCCTGTATATTCAGTCACCTGAGCTGCAGCCAATTTATCTCTGCCTTTTAAACTGCAGCCTGCCTGTTTCAGTCCAGTTATCCCAACATGCTCTGAAAATTGTCTCTGAAATTTCAGTGGCCCATTTGGCCACAACATATACACACACGCTCACACACACACACGCTCACACACACACACGCTCACACACACACACGCTCACACACACACACACTCACACACACACACACACACAACACACACACACAACACAAACAGATGCTCACACAGCCCTATACAACCACCCATATCAACATGCACAAGCATGCTGACACAAACATATGCTGACACAACCACACGCACACACACACACCCACACACACACCCACACACACACACAAAACTCACAATTGCAAATGGACACGTACATACAAAGACACATACAAACCCCCACCTTAGCTGCAATCCTCCCAGACCCGTTACTCTGGCAGCTGCCCTGTATCATGATGATCAGCAAGTGATATTTCAGAGTTTTCCAAGTTTATTCACAAAAAGGAGCTATTAAAAATAAGTGTTATTAGCTAAAATATTTTTTAACCGTGACTCTTAATCTTAACAGCATTAGGGTATATTTAAAAAAGAATTCTGTCAATGTGTATGTAGAGATGAACGAACTTGTATTTCTGTAATAAATTTTACATTCCCAAAATCCTTTACACCTCCAGTGAGGTATTTTGAAGCAATTGTTGTAGGAAAGACACACAAGAAATAAAAGCAGGAGAATGCTACAAGGCCCTTCAAGATTGGTCCGCCATTCAATATGATCATGGCTGACCTATGGCAGCCAGTCTATGAGCACCAATGCCCCGCAAACAATGTGATAATAACCAGATTGCCTGTTTAACTGCTTTTGGTTAAAGATAAGTATTGGCTCAGACATCAGGGCAGGCTCCAGCTTTGAAATAGAGCCGGGGCCCTCTTATCGACCTGAGAAGGCAGCTGGGAGGTTAGTTCAACACCTCATCAGCACTGTCCAGGAGTGTGAGCCTGGCTTACGTGCCTATACCTCTGGAGTGAGATCTGATATATACTCCTCGTTGTTCCTATATAGATCACTGCTTTAATGTATTGTTGTTACCATTTGCAGGGAAAAAGTGTTAAAGTTTGAACTTGACTTAGTTGGGGAAGAGTAGCTCTTCCTTAAAGTGAAAGGATTAGGTCTCCTGTTCCATTAGAGTTCCAGTAGTCCTTTCGTGTGTCGCCTAAGTTGCTAAGCTGTGAGAATGTGCGGATTGATTGTGTGTGGCATCAATATGAATGTCCGACCTCCACACACATTTTCTAGCAGCAGTCCATGATCAGGAACGATAGCCTTGGCTTGATTTGTTTTCCCCTCACTGACCGGCCTGAGGTTAATTCTAGAATCGCAATTGCATAGCCTGTTGGGATCAAGTAACTCAGGGCAAGCCCAAAGAAAGGGTTGATGTTTTGACTTTTAAGTCTGTGGATGACACATCCATTTTCCTTTTAAATGGAGAAATGTTGTAAGCAGGCTGGATCTAATCTGAAGGGGCTGGTCTTTACTTGGTCAGCTGTAACTGCTTGTGAATTTAAGATTTTCATGTGTCAGCGGTGGCTCAGTTGATTGCTGTCTTGTCTGTGAGTCAGAAGGTTGTGCATGATGCTCAAGTCTTTCAAGTTGAAAGACTTGAGCGAAAAATCCAGGCTGACGCTTCCAGTGTAGTATTGTGTGAGTGGACACAATTGGGGGTCTTTCAGATGAGACATTAAAGTGAGGTCACATTTATCCTCTTGGATAAATGCAGAAGACCGCATGACCCTGTTTTGCAGGGAAGCTGTTCCATCTGGTACTGACCGATATTTATCCCTGAACTGCATCATGAAGAACACAGGTTATCTGGCCATCATCATGTGGGATCTTGCAAATTGGTTGTCGCACTTCCTATGTTGCAGCAGCTTTGAAATTACTTTATTAGATGTAAAGGATTTTGACAAGCCTTGAGATCCTGAAAGGCACTATACTGATGCAAGATACTTAAAAAAGGCACTTAGTACTAAATATAATGAAAAGTAATTCAAAGGAGTTTTTTGTTATTTACATTGATGGGCACATCCCTTTCACATTTGTAGGGAGCCACTTTGAGATTGATTGTAATACGTTATGAGCACTGCAGTATGCCCGAAAGAAAACCAAGAATTGCTGCCGTTTCATTTGAGCATCGTTCAGGCAGACATTAAATTATTCAAACCTCTTTAAATAAAAGACCAAATCATAAGTTTTTAACAAGCTCTATTATCCAGGCTTCAGCTAGGCAAAGGTCAAGCTGTGCTTTTTTTAGGAAGCTGATGATTCTCAAGCTGTAGCTAATTAGTTCTCCAATGGACAGGAAGTAGATCCCAGACCACGGGCTGACTGTGATTGCCAGGCGAGGTGTGGTTTAGAGATGGTTTTCCCAGCTGAGGATGTGGACAGGACATGTAGAGGTTGCACAGGGCAACTGAAGTCATCCCTGCACATTTTCACGTGGTTTTGTGGTGTGCTTGATCAGAACACATCAGGATATTAAAGCTGTGATTTTCATATACAAGTCTGGATTACATCATCACTCACATTTCATTCAGAGAAGAGTACCCTGAGAACTGACAGACCCCATTCTGGTCTGTTAACTCATTGAGGACCAAACTTGATCACTTGTGGGGAACTGCAAAACTAGACTAAAAGTTAAGAGATGTTTCAGATAAAATCATAGAATCCGTACAGCACATTCAGTCCATCAAGTCTGCACCGACTCTTCAACAGAGCGTCCAATCCAGGCCCTATACCCACAACCCCACTTCTTAATTACATTAATTGTCCTGATCTTAACATCCTGAGACACTAAGGGACAATTTAACGTAGACAATCCACTTCTCCTGCTCACCTTTGGATTGTGGGAGGAAACTGGAGCACCCGGAGAAACCCATGCAGGCACAATTTTGCAAATCTCACACAGACTATCATCCAAGACCAGAATGAACTTCTGGTACTGTAAGGCAGCAGTACTAACCACTGTGCCATTGTGTTGCATAACATAGATGTGGCAATATTTCCATTCATGGGTGAGTCCAGAACATTCATTGCAAGATAGTTATTAATTAATGCAATGGCGAACTCAGGCAAAATTAACAGTGCAAATGTGAAACACGTGGATTAGTTGAGGTGAATGACATAATGTACTTACACAAAAGCTAAGTAAGAGACAGAGGACTAGATTGCAATGGCAATTGGCTGATGTGAAGTCTGAGTGTTAGGAAGAGACTCCTATGCAGATAAGAACCAGCCTAGACCAAGCTGGTTAAATATTTCTGTGCTGGTATACACAATGTAGAACAATTATAGGCTTCATGAGCCATTGGGCTGGATTTTCATCTCTATGGCCGTTAACAGGTTGGGAAATTTTCCAGCTCAGTGCATTGGCCTCAGGAGACAATGCCTACAAAGGCAGGGTTTGCATTCCAGTGGGATAGTGCGAGCAAAGCTGTGCCCAAGGCCCTTGGAAAGAGGGCTGAGGGTGTCGGGTTAAACAAACAGCCTCAGCGCTGTGCGACTTCAATGCGGTTATAGAAACAACAGTAAGGGCCTCTAGCCTTCAACCCTTTACCCTGCCCTACCCCCCACACACGCACTCCCTATGTCTGCCACCCATCCCCATGACCCCTCAAGCCCTCCATGCCAATCTATGCCCCCTCCAGCCCCTCATATGGCATTTACATCTTGCAAGCTAAGCTTAACACTTGAATGCCCATTCACCCACTATACGTTCTGTATATACTCAATGAACCCTTTAATGACAATAGGCTGTGATTTAAAAAAAATAAAAATTCATTCATAAATATTGTTTTGACAACAGCTCATTAAAGTGTCGATCATTTAGACATTCAAAGTATCAATAACAGAACAGTGAGCACTTTGAGTTTGTGTAAATGTACAGTGTGACATTGACAGAATAGATCATAGCGCTGTCAAACAAGCAATGTTTATCCTGGGGTGCCACTGTTTCAACAGTCTAATGGAGTCTCATCTCTCAACTGAACCTTATTATGTATTTTTGGCTGAGGCTTCAAGTTAGCCTCATTCTCCACCAATACAGTGACCTTAATTTCTCCCCATCCAATCTGAGAGCTGAATTTAAGAATAAATAGAAGTATGTACTGTGAGAGCTCAACACTGCAATTCACTAGCAGTTCACCAAGCTTCAAGCTACATCTCCTCAATCCATGACTTCCATGATTTGATAAAGACAAGGGCAGCAGATGCATGGGAACACCAGCATCTGCAATCTCCCCCCTCAAGTTACACATCATACTGACCTGCACCTACATCACTCTTCCTTCACTGTTTACTGGATTAAACTCCCCCCTCTAATTGTACTGTAACTGTATCCACACCATATGGGCTGAAGTCACACGACAATGCAGAATTACTGAGCAGAAACTGATACTAAATTCCGCACATATGAGGATGGCCTCAACTGGGATCTTGGGTTCAAGTCATGACTTGCCTGGGCTTGCAAAATCTCACTACCTGTCCTGGCTTGAGGCAATTCTCACCTCTTTAAACTATACTTAATCCTCTCTCCACTCACATTGTCTGGAACTGTAAAGATTACTTGTTATGACTTGCATTCCAACCACTATAAATTGAGTTTGTGTCTATATATGCACATTATGTGAATCAAATTGTGCATTCACCTGATGAAGGGGCAGTGCTCCAAAAGTATGTGCTACCAAATAAACCTGTTGGACTTTAACCTGGTGTTGTGAGACTTCTTACTGTGGTTTAAGATAACAGTTCATCTTCACCTTCTCAGAGAAATAAGTATTGATTTTGCCAGTGATTCCCACATTCTGAGTATGAGCTTCAAAAAAGATTCCAAGGTTTTCATGCCATTGGATACAACATTGGGGATGGTAAAGTTATTGAAAATGAAGTAATGTGGTCACTATCGTGCTGGACCAAATGCATGATGGATACGTGATTCTCAAACCTTGTAATATGAAAAGTAAGGTAAGGTCAGTGAAAATTTGCTTCAAGCAATTTGTATATCATATCACTGGATAAATAATAATTCTAACAATTTACAGTTAACTGCTTCAGAGGACCAGAATTATCGAATGGGCAAGGAAGATTTTAATCAGATTTTCACTGACGTTTATATAATTATTGGTAGATCACATTTTAAACAAGTGACCACAGATTTGCATTGTTAGTTTAATATGAACATGGTATGCCTTGATCAGACTGAGTTTTTATAGCACAAGCTCCTCTAGGTTTTTTTTGCCCACCACAAGGTTAGCAGCATTGAATTCTAAATAAGGAAAGGTGGGTCAGGCTGACCCCTCATTACGGCACTGCAGTCAAAGTTTAATTAAAACAAATTTGCTCTCAGGCTGCATCCGCCAGTGAGGTAATTGGGTGTAATACATTTGAAATTGGAACGTGTTTTGGGGCCGTCGCTCTCTCACACAAGAACTCTAATCAATGTCCTTCCTCTTACTAACACAAGCTGACAATAGATAATTGAATCAATGTTATTTAAGGTGTACATGGATCATTCTCTGCACCTAGCTGTTTGACCTCATTGCAGTGAGATTGGCAATGCTGGGGTTATCACATCCAGGTGCACACGCAGCACTGGAACATTTACCAGTTGACCAAATCACTAAGCATGAGTCTGTTTAAGAAAATAAATTAATGTGAGGCTGATGGAGTCCAGAAGTCTGTTTTGTATTGGACAGATATTTTTTTCCTTCTCCATTGTCGGCTCTGGTTCAATTGATGACATTCTCGCTTCTGTAACAGAAGGTTGTGATAATGAGTCCTATTGCAGACACTTCAGCACAAGATCTGGGCTAATGCTGCAGCAAAGTACCAACGCAGCACTGCCCTGTCGGAGGTGCTGTCTTTCCTAGGCCAAATCTGCCCTCTCAAATGGACACAAAAGATCCCACAGTGCTATGTTCATTCCCTCTTTGCTCTTGATCTCTCTGCCTTTATTGTATGCAATGTTGCATGCAGGAGACACGGTGGTACAATGGTGAGCACTGCTGCCTCACAGCACCAGGAACCTGGGTTCGATTTTGGCTTGGTTCACTGTCAGTGCGGAGTTTGCTTATTCTCTCCATGTCTGCGTGTGCTCCAGTTTCCTCCACAGTCCGAAAGATATGCTGGTTAGGTGCATTGGCCATTCTAAATTCTCCCTCAGCACACCCAAAAAAATGCCAGAGTGTGGTGACAAGAGGATTTTCACAAAACATATTTGTGACACTAATAAATAAACTTAAATGTATATTATTGGGCTCTGAACCATCTGCAACAATGACATTAATAATTACTGACTTACCTTCCTCCATATTGTCCATTATTGATGGTGGGTAAGAACTACCTCTATGTTGTGCATTAATGTCTTTTAAAATTCCTGTCCCCATACCTCAGGCCCCTGACTCTTCACACTGTTCATCCAATGTATAGACTAACCTAGATGAATGCAAAAGAAAGAACAGGGAAATGAAGATTATAGTTGAAGAGGTGTCACCAGCATGATGGGCTGAATGGTGTTCTGCTGTGCTATGTCGTTTTTGATCTGTTATCTTGCAGAAAATACATCAGCCACTCTGCTCCAAATGCTGAAGTCTCATTAAGATTGCAGAGAATCAAAGACAGTCGAGCTTTCCTTATTTTAGTACATGCTTGAGAATACAATTACAAGATATAATACAATGCACATTTTTGAAGGGTGAGCTTGCTGGAAGGGATTTGACCCTTTAACCTTGAATGAACAAATGAGTTCCAAAATTGGTTCTGGTCAGCGCCAGTGGGTTAACTGGATAATTGATTAATTGTGGATGTATTGGTATATTTTGGACCCTGTCAGGCCATAAATAGATTTAAATACACAAAACCTTATACCTTCCTGGTGTAAAAAAAGAGCATGAGCCTATGAATTTATGCTCATCCATAACTAGAACACATTTCAATAGTGACTATGCTTCCAGTAGTATTTCAATGACTATAAAGTGCTTTGGGACATCCTGAACTCAGGAAATGTGTCGTGTAAGTACAAATCCCCTGTGCTCGCTCCTGGTTAAGCAACTCCTCAATTTTAACATTTTAATTCTTGTTCTCAAATCCCTTCATGATCTCACTCCTCTCAGTCTCCACTCTCTCCCCGACCATCTGAGATTTCTGCATTCACCTATTTCTGCCCTGGTAAGCTTCCTGCTTTTAATTACTCCACCACTGTTGCTTTGTTTTTGCAAGTCCCATTCATTCATCACCCCTTGCCCTCACTGATTGAAGTTATCATCTGGCTGGATCCATTGCCTTCAACTTAAGATTCTTATCCTTTTCCTAAAACCTTTGTTATCTGGGTTTGCCACCAAAGCTTGCCACTTTATTAGGGTAGTTCTATAGTTCCTATATTTTCTATGTGTCATTATGGATTTACTAATCACAAAAAGAAGTTCTAATGGTTAGGGTGATCTGAGAAAGACCAATAACACTAAGTGATTGAGTGTGACTGAATTTACAGTCAAATTATTCTCGTTTTTGCTCATCCCAGTGATTCCACATTCATCAGAAAGAACAGCATTTATTGCCCATCCTGCTTGCCTTCGAAAAGCTGCTAGCACAGTGGTTAGCACTGCTGATTCCCAGCACCAGGGACCCGGGTTCGATTCTGGCTTGGGTCACCGTCAGTGCACCCTGCATGTTCTCCCCGTGGCTGTGTGGGTTTCGTTTGAGTGCTCCAGTTTCCTCCCACAGTGCAAAAGACATGCTGGTTATGTACATTGACCATGCTAAGATGCTCACTCTGCCCAAACAGGCGCCAGAGTGTAGTGACAAGCGGATTTTCACACTAACTTCTTTGCAGTGTTAATATAAGCTGACTTGCAACTAATAAATAAACTTTCAACTTTAAGCCTTTTTCTCCAACCACAATTGTTAATGCATTTTGAAACAATTGATCACCACTTCATGGGACTTTGAAAGGTCAATCTGGAATAGGTCACGGTGTGCCACTTGCTGTAGATCACGGTGTGCCACTTGCTGTAGATCACGGTGTGCCACTTGCTGTAGCTCACGGTGTGCCACTTGCTGTAGCTCACGGTGTGCCACTTGCTGTAGCTCACGGTGTGCCACTTGCTGTAGCTCACGGTGTGCCACTTGCTGTAGATCACAGTGTGCCGCTGGCTGTAGATCAGGTGTGCCGCTGGCTGTAGATCAGGTGTGCCGCTGGCTGTAGATCACGGTGTGCCGCTGGCTGTAGGACACCAGCAGCCTGATTTGGTTGTTGATGAGTAGGTGGTGATATTGTGTGGAGGGGAGGGGGGGGTGGTGGAGTGGTGAGAGGAAATGCAAAATCTCTGAAGTGTTCCTCACTTCTGAAGAAGGAAGTGTCTTAAAAAATCTAACCTTCACGCACAAACATAAAATGATAGGTATTAAAAACAGTTGGTCCATCAGAAACACCCCTCGTTTCTTATTAGCCCCATACTGATTTGATCTCCTGTGTGAGGCCCAAAACATTCTGAGCAAGAAACTCAGCTTAAAGAATAAAAGTGGGGAAATCTGGAACATTCTTGTTTGATGCATTCAGGTGATCGAAACCAATCCAGGAGATCACATGGACCATACTTATATTAACTTTGGAATTTCTAATCTTTTTGTAAGATGTAATCTTCTCCCCAGCTAAAAACATAAAATTTTCCTAACAATGTAAATGCTTAAAATTTCAACCTTTATGCAATATTGCATTGTGAATTATTCCTAACCAGGTATCAGAATCAAAGAATCCCTACGCTGCAGACAGAAGCTATTTGGCCCATTGAGTCTGCAATAACTTTCTAACAAAGCATTTCACCTTGGCCCTACCCCCAAAGTCCTGCTAATCCCCCTAACCTACCCATCTTTGGACACTAAGGGCCAATCCATTTAACCTGCACACCTTTGGACAGTGGGATGAAACCCGGGCACCCGGTCGAAACCCACACAGACATAGAGAGAATGTGGAAACTCTGCACAGATGGTCACCCAAGGCTGGGTCCTTGGCACTGTGAGGCAGCAATGCTAACCACAATATCGCCGTGCTGCCTTATTATTGCAGGAAATTGTTGCTGACGGCATTGAACCTTGATGGAGATAAATAAGCACATTTTGCATCATGCTATAGGGCTTGAGGTTTCAATTCATATCCAACTGCAAAGATAACTCAATTCCTGTCTGAAAAATCAAGGCGGATTCCCATGGCTGGTTAATTCAGTGAGAAGCTGAGACATACGCACTGGAACAGGGCTCAGTTTCAACATCAGTCTGTGCTAATATAGTTCATCTCAGCTCGGTTGGCAAAGGAAGTGTTGGATTAGGCTTCAGCATACCTCGGGGTAAGGAGGAGAAAATTAGTCAGGGCCCCTGCATGGTACTTGGTTGCAGTCCAACAAATCGCATTGGGAAGTGCGTGTGTGGGTTGCTGGTGTTGTGTTTGTATGTTGCGTGTGAGAATGATACAACTACTCTGCTGTAATATCCATGCGATGAAATAGCTAACCAGGTTCATGCAGTTTGGCATCAGCGAGGCATCAGAATTCAGTGAAAAGCATAATGCTGCCAGGGGAAGCAGAGAAAAGGGTAAAATGGAAGTGAAAAGGATGAAATGTCAAATGTTGACTTCCAAAAAAGCCTACAGGCATTCCAGCTCAAACCTTTGAATCTGAACATGGAGTCAGCCAGTACATAGTCTTTTTGATCAAGTGGTACTCACAAAGGTCTCCAATGTTTCACTTGGTTTGTATCCTGATTTAATCAATCATCGATGAACTCCCAAATATCACCCCTTCGGTGACAGTGCCTTAGCAAAGCAAAGGCTGTCAGACAAAAGCAATGCTTTTGCAAAAAGAAAAGCAAAGAATATTACTCTGGTGTGAAGTTACATTTCATATTCAAAAGAGTTAGGAATGAGACAGTATGCAGGTCAGATTTTGGTTTGTTTTTTTTAAACTAAAGGACAATTTGGCAGAAGTTATTGAAATGCAAGAAGGGAATCACATATTATCTAAAACGTCTCCATGACGGTGATTAAATTATAGCTAGCAGCTCCAGACTAAACCTGAATTATTTACGTCAGGTTGCCTGGGCATTTCAATGTTACTGCTTCTGAAATATTGTAATACTTCGCAGTGAAATTTCCTTTCTTTAGAAGCAGGAATCTCCATTTTTCTGTTTGTTTTAGTGACTAGTGTAGAAATTGTGAACTCTCAGTGAGAATTGTTTATCCCACGTTTTTTTCCCCTGCCTGTTTTCTTCCCCTGTGCTTCCTTGTTTTTCAGACAGTTGCAAGCGTACAATCCTGTGAGTACTGGCAGCTTGCTCTTCACAGAAGTAACCATTTCTCCCATAAGCCTGGAAATAGAAAGAGAAGCTTGCATTTCTATAGCATCATTCATGACCTGAGGAAGTCCCAAACTACTTTCCAGCTAATAATGTACGTTTTAACATGGGGTCAATTTGTAATGCATTCTTGAACACAACAAGTTCCCAATTGGCTAACAGGTCGGATCTATAACCTGCAGGTTCTATAAACTGTGTGTGTTATAACAAGCAGGTGATCGCTGTGGTGGATTCATACCAAATGAAGATGTGAAAGGGAAATAATTGCAAAAACTGTCTGGATTGTTACCAAAGTTCAACCGATATTTGGGAGTTCATCGGAGATTGAATAAAATCAGGATACAAGCCAAGTGAAACATTACTCTGGAGACCACTGTGGGTACCACTTCATCAAAAAGACTATATACTGGCTGAAGGCATGTTCAGATTGAATAAAATCCCCACCAGGGAATGACGCTATCATCACGATCTGATCTGGCCTGGAACATGTGAATCTCTATTCCCCTGCATACTGTGTGGATCAACCTGTTAATGTTATAGAGACAAGCCCAACTCTAGGTCGTAAAGTCAAAGCTCTCACTCCCAAGATCATGAATGTAGTCCAATCCATCACGCAAACCAGCCTCCCACCTATTGACTCTGTCTAAACTTCCCACTGCCTCAGCAAAGTAGCTAGCATAATTAAGGATGGTACACACCCCAGACATTCTCTCTTCCACCTTCTTCTTTCGGGAAAAAGATGCAAAATTCTGAAGTCACGTACCAATTGATTTAAGAACAGCTTCTTCCCTGTTGCTGTCAGACTTTTGAATGGATTTACCTGGAATTAAGTTGATCTTTCTCTACACCCAAACTATGACTGCAACATTACATTCTGCACTCTCTTCTTTTCTTCTCTATGAATGATATATTTTGTTTATATAGCATGCAGGAACCATACTTCCACTGTGTGTTAATACATTTGACAATAAAAAATTGAATCAAATCAAATCAATGCTGTACTGAGGATTGCTGCACTGGTGATGTTTGGAGATAAAGATGTTCAATCTAGCTCCATCCTGCGCTCTCACAGAGTGGGTTGAAATGTCCCATGGTACTATTTTGAAAAGGAGCTGAGGAGCTCACGCTGATATTTTAGCCAATATTTAGTCCTCTACCAATACCTAAAAACAGAATATCTGGCCAGTTATTTCATTGCTTTTTGTGGGACCTTAACGTTCTCAAAATAATTGTCACATTCCCTACTTTAACAACAGTGTCTACCCTTCAAAATGCACTTCATTCACACTGTAAAGTGCTTTGGGACATCCTGGGTTCACAAAAAGGTGCTACAGAAATGCAAGTTCTTTGTTAGCTGTAGCAGCTGTTTGTACCTCTGAAACGCCTCAAACAATATGCTAACATTGCTGCGTCCTAGAGAGATTTGTTTTTAAAATTCCACCAAAAAAACCATCTGCAAAATGGTTTTCATAGTAGCTGTTAGCAATTTCTTTGCAGTTGTCTTGATTTATTTAGTAAATGATGCTTGTTTCCCTCCAGTGCTGTGACTTTTGACTGCTTGTAAAGACATTTTTAGCTTGACACTCACAGCTGGATGAAAACGGATCAATAAATCAGCTCTCAAGGTGATTTGGACCATCCACTCATGTTTCCTGAAGTGATAGGAGATTGGAAACTGGTGACTAAGAGGAATGTGTTCTCCACATTCTTGTTGTTCTCTTTTGGGAAATAATGGTTTTTCCTGGGTTGCCTGCCTCACTTCTGCCTTCGGTCCTTTCTCTTGCATTTGCAGACCATTTGTATGATGATGATTGTGATTCAATCTAAGCTGAACAGTTATCACCTTACGCCCTCCTGCAATACCTTCCCTTTCACCATCCACAGCCCCAAACATCCCCTTCCGGGAGACCTTTGTAAATACCATTCTGTCAAAAAGACTATGTATTGGCTGAGTCTGTGTTAAGATTCAAAGATTTGAGCTGGAATGCCTGGAAGCTTTTTTTGGGGGGTCAGCATTTGACATTTCATCCTTTTCTTTCCATTTTCCCCCTTTTTCAGTCTCCTGAAGCTTTTCACTGAAGTCTGTTGGCTCACCAACACCAAAGTGCCCGAATCTGAGATTTGTTTTACGTCTTTCAATTTGGTTTACTGTATTTGCTGCTCACAGTGCTGTCTCCTCTATTATGATTTGATTTGATTTATTACTGCCACATGCATTAGTACACAGTGAAAAGTATTGTTTCTTGTGCTCTATACAAACAAAGCATACCACTCATAGAGCACATAGGGGAAAAGGAAAGGATAGGGTGCAGCATATAGTGTTACAGTCATAGCTAGGGTGTGGAGAAAGATCAACTTGATGCAAGGTAGGTCCATTCAAAAATCTGATAGCAGCAGGGAAGAAGCTGTTCTTAAGTCAATTCATACGTGATCTCAGATTTTTGTATCTTTTTCCTGATGGACAAAAGTGGAAGAGAGAATGTCCGAGGTGCATGGGGTCCTTGATTATTCTGGCTGTTTTTCCGAAGCAGCGGGAAGTATTGACTATGTCAGTGGATGGGAAACTGATTTGCTTGATGGATTGGGCTACGTTCACAACCCTTTGCAGTTTTTTTGTGGTCTTGGTCAGAGCAGAAGCCATACCAAGCTGTGATACATCTGGAAAGGATGCTTTCTATGGTGCATCTGTAAAATTGGTGAGAGTCATAGCAGACGTGCTGAATTTCCTCAGGCTCCTGAGTAGGCTTTCTTAACTATAGCATGGGCATGGAAGGACCAGGACAGGTTGTTGGTAATCTGGACATCTAGAAACTTGAAGCCCTTGACCTTCATCCATGCTAGGGACACTGAGCATCATTTGGGGATTGCTTTGCTGAATATTGGATTCATTCGATCCTGAGGTCCCAGTCTCCTGTTATTTTAGTTCTCCATCCAGTTCCCTTTCTCTTCCCTCCACTCTCTGTCTGCTGCACTGGCCCAGTGAAGGTTCAACAAGACCAGAAGGGCATTATCACATCTTTTAATTAGGTATTTTACAATCTTTGCTTACCTTTCTTGGAGTCAGATTTTGTTTGATAATGTTCCTACAAAATATCTTGGAGCTTTGGAGTTTACCAGGATGCTGCCTGGTATGGAAGGACTGTCTTATGAGGAACGATTAAATAGACTAGGGTTGTTTTCCCTTGAAAGACGTCTGCTTAGAGGGGATCTAATAGAGGTGTATAAGATTATAAGGGGTATAGATAGAGTAAATGGTGGTAAACTTTTTCCACCTTCAGAAATGGATAGGACGAGGGGTCATGGCCTTAGGGTGAGGGGGGCTATGTATAAGACGAATATTAGAGGGCAGTTTTTCACACAAAGGGTAGTGGGGGTGTGGAATGCACTGCCGAGTAAGGTGGTGGGAGCAGGCACGCTAGGGCTGTTTAAGGGTCTCTTGGACAGCCACATGAGCGTTATGCAGATAGAGGGATATAGTAGGACTGTTTAACTATGGCTTTTTTTTCCACAGGTAATTCGGTCCATACTTGACCAACAAGGAGCATGCATTCGGCAGGTGGTGCGAGGACAGCTCTTGGATGTTGATTCATGGGTTGCCTGGTGCTTCATGTCGTAAATGAGTGCTTTATCTGGACCATCTGAAGGGCACCATGACAGCTCAGTGACTATCGCTGTAGCTGTGCAGACACTTGGAATTGGGCCGGTGTCTGCGGGAGTTTGCGCGTTCTCCCCGTGGTTGCGTGGGTTTTCTCCGGGCGCTCCGGTTTCCTCCCACATCCCAAAAAATTCTCTCTTAGGCTGATTGGGAAACAAATTGTCCCTACATTGAGACTCTTCCATATTAGGAATAACCTAAAATTAGAATAGGATAATGGAATTGTTACTATATAGTTATGATGGCGGCGCGGGCTCGTTGGGCCGAAGGGCCTGTTTCCCGTGCTGTGTTGCTGTGTTGTGTTGCTCTAATCTCTTTGTAATACCTGAAATGTGCCATTCAAATGTTGTTGATAGGTTAAAATCAAGTCTGACTCATCCTTTGTCAGGAACTTTGAACCAGTAAACTTTTAGTGCTTGGTGTGGCAGCATTTAATCATTGCTTCTTCATTTATCTTCCATTGTATCCCATATCTCTTTTAACTTTGGCCATGTTCTGCACTGTAAGCCTTCTTCACCCAGTCACACAATAAAACTCACAGAACATTAAGTATTCCAGAGGGTTGAAGAAAGGTCTTGCATTTGGATCACACCTTTCATAGCTTCAGGGTGTCCCAAAATGCTTCACAAAGAACAAATAACAGCACAGCAAAGGAGCAGGCCCTTCAGCCCTCCAACCCACACCAATCTTGCTGCTTGCCTAAACTAAAACTGTGTGCACTTAGAGTCTGTATTCTTCCATTCCCACCCTATTCATATATTCGTCTAGTTGCCTTAAATACTGCTATCGCATCTGCTTCCAACACCTTCCCGGGCAATACATTCCAGACATGCACCACCCTCCGTGTAAAGAACTCACACATCTCCTCTAAACTTTTCTCCACATACTTAAGTCTACATACCCTAGTATTTGTCTTTTCTAACCTAGGAAAGAGAATCTGACTATCCACTCTGTCCATGCCACTCATGGACTTGTAAACTTCTGACAGATTGCCCCTCAACCTCTGTTGTTCTAATGATAATAAGCCTAGTTTATCTAACTTCTCCTCATAGCTAACACCGTACAGACCAGGTAACATCCTGGTAAACCTCTTCTGTACCTTTTCCAACGCATCCATATTCTTCTAGTATGTATCCAACCAACTGGGTGGCATGGTGGCACAACGGTTAGCACTGCTGCCTCACAGCACCAGGGATCTAGTTCAATTCCTGGCTCGGGTCACTGTCTGTATGGAGTTTGCATGTTCTCCCCAAGTTTGTGTGGGTTTCTTCCGGGTGTTCCAGTTTCCTCCTATGTTCTGAAAGATGTGCTGGTTAGGTACATTGGCCCGAACAGGCACTGGACTGTGGTAACTAGGGGAATTTCACAGTAACTTCATTGCAGTGTTAATATAAGCCTTACTGGTGATGAATAAATAAAGTTTTAATACTTTAATGAAAGACTGTATGTACTTCATCATCCTACTTACTATTGTAATGTAGGAAATATGGCAGCCTATTTGTGCACAGCAAACTCCTGCAAATGATACAATGAAATAGATGATCAGATTATGGAGGTGATCTTATCAAACAAATTCTAAGTCCAGGATGGGTGGGAAAATTGAGGGGGGGTGGGGTTCAGATCTATTTTTTTGGGTGAGATCAAATCTGCAATTTTATACACTCAGTGCATAAAAAAAGAGCAGAAACCATTTCTCGTTTGTAAGGGGAGGAGTTGGGCCTGAAGTTGCCTGAATGCTGGCTGAGAGCAGCAGAGAGTGTCATTGCGCATGTATGGGTTTCTGGCTATATAGAAGTGTCACTCAATCTCTGCTGCTCCCAGCTAGCCTCCCAACCTAAAGCACAGCATCCCCCAGCGCCCCCACCCCCGCCAGCAAGGTGCTTCTTGTGACCCTCCCCATCCATCTATTTCCCCCTTCTTCCCCCCTCCCACCCCTTTCGTGACCACCCTCCTCCCTCCCCTGTGATTGGCCACTTCACTTCCTCCCCACGATTAGCCACCTAAACCCCCCCCCCACAATCGACCCCCTGACTCCCCCCCCCCCCCCCCCACCTCCCTCATGGCCAGCATTGATCATCCCTCTCTCTCCCCGTCACAAACAGCAAATCATGTTGCTGGGGACCCACTGTGATCATCTCCCATGAGATCAGACAGGCAAGTGAGCCCAGACAATTCTGTCCTGGGCTCATTGAATCTATGCAAAATCAGCTTTAAATACATTTGAATAAATTACTGAGCCTCGTGCTGGAAATAGGTGCAAGGCTGATTGTGCTGGATATCTGATGCCGATAAGATCACAAGTGGTGAGAAATTGGGTGTGGTTCAGATTTCTCGGCTCTCTTGTGAAGTAACCGGCTTGCCCCTTCCATCAGGGGCATGATGATAAAATTGCCCCCTATATGTGTTAGGCATTGGTTGAAGTAGAAACATTAGCTAGGACACAGGGGAGAATACCTCTGCCCTTCCAAATAGTTTCATAGATTCTTTTATGTTCACCTGGGAGAAATAGTAGGTTTTGGTTGAAAGACTCATGCTGAAAGTGACAGCACTGACCATGCAAGGCTCTGAAATGTCAGTGTTAATGATGTGCTCCAGTCTCTGGAGGAGGACTTGAACCCATGACCTTGAAGACGGGAGTGCTATACATTGAACCTTATTGACTAGTTGATAACTTATTTACTGTACCTCAGTACTGCTCCTGAACCAATATGGATAATTTTAAATTATAATTGACACATGTAAGAGGTACTAATAAACATTAGTTAATCCAATTCCCTTTGTAAATGTTCAGTAAGCAATAGACTGTGAGCTCTACAACGCCTTCTTGACAATAAGGACTAGTAACAATTGGCCCTGAAGTAATCTGCCCGTTTGGAGGAAGCTAGACAGGTAGGGGGCACTAAAATGGAGTGAAGGACTTATTCTTGCGTTGCATGCCCGGATCTGGCCACCCCTATTTTAAATTTGATTTCTGGCAAGATTGGATGGGATTCTGAACCCATTGTGTCCTGACCTCTCGCACAGAAACATCCGCCCCCACCAATACCGCTGGGGCCAGTGATACAAGCCAGCCGTCTGTCAAGCTCTGTTTGTCCATATCACCTTCTGCAGCTTGCATTATCTGCCCAACATTTCTTTCTCCCCTTTATGGTGAGAGGGGCTATATCTCCACTTTCCCACTGTTGACTTTCTCAGGAGTAACTGGCAGCTCGTATACACAGTTTGGACGCCGGACCAGCAAAATCTGTGCACTGAGATTTGACGATTTAAAAGACTTAAGAAAATGTTATGGCTGGATCATGATCATGAATGCGTAATGCTTGGATTAGAACTCCTCCATACGATGGAAATGATTTGATACAGTGCAAATATTCTCTCTATCTGGAGTTGATCATGTTCTTATTTTGTACTTGTCTAGCCGCTCAATCTGAATCTTGCCAATCCGAACAGAAGCTTGCTAAACCTTTGCCATTCACTAATCATTTAACACATTTGGTGATACTTAATGTGTAATGTTTGCTGCTTTACCACACATCATTGGTCAGATTAAATTACAAGCAGTGAAACGATCAGATTACTCAGGGCTGTTATGCAATTTAAGTGGAACTGACTGTAACTGGTAATAATGCAGCAATATGTTATTAAAAGATACGTGCTGTTGGACTATTGGGTTTTTCGATCAAATTATGAAATCCTGCTGATTCATTTCCTGTCCGTGTTTCTCTGGTTTTGCTTCACGCCCTCCTGTTCCTAAAATCTTCCTTCTTTTCCTTGGCCACAATCTCCCTTTCCCATTGCTTCTCTCCTGCATAGGGTTGGGGGAGATTTGGCGGGGAGTTTGTGTTGGGGGGACAGGGAGCTGCTGTTAAAGCAAAAGCACACTGCCTTGAACCTGTTCTTTTTTGAGAGCCATTTCACTCTGACCAACACTGAAAAAAATAACAGGTTGTGGTTAGACTTTAGTGACTTTAGGATGTAGAGAAAGATCGACTTCGCATTTGGTAGGTCCAGTTAAAAATCTGATGGCAACAGAGAGGAAGCTATTCTTGAGTCGGTTGGTCCGTGATCTCAGACTTCTATATCCTTTTCACAATGGAAGAAGGTGGAAGAGAGTATGTCTGAGATGCGTGGAATTGTTGGTTGTTAGGCCAACTTTTCCAAGGCAATGGGAAGTGAAGACAGAGTCAATGGGTGGAAGGCTGGTCGATTCAGACTAAGACTTCAGCTGAGAATGGCAGAACTGATGGTAATAAATTTAATACTCAGAACTCTGACATAATGAACAATTAAGCAAGGATATCATCAAGGACTCTATAGTACTTTAGGATATATTGGAAATTTAGGCACTATTGTAACATATAAATATGCTACTGACAGGTTGTGCACAGCAAGATTCTGCAAATTGCAGTGTGATAATGTCCAGACTATCTGTGTTAGCCATGTAGATGAGAGATAAATGTTGGTCACAGATGAGGGGCAACTTCCCTCCTCTCTTCTGAATAGTGCCAGTGAGGTCTTCATCATCCATCTGAGCAGCCTCAGTATAACATGCGAAAGGTGCATCTCTGACAGTGTAAAACTTCCTCTGCACTGCATTGGAACCTCAGCCTAGATTCTGTGATTAAGTTTCTGGAGCGTTGACTCTGCCCCACAACCATTTGACTCAGAGGTGAAGGGTGCTAACAACTAAGTCAGGGCTGACACCAGAATAAATAAACTCATGTAGTCAGCGCACCTCTGAGGCGTATAGTTTATGGTAAACTAAAGGATTTTTGCTCCCGGTATTGTGAGGTTAAATGCAGTATTGGCCAACTAGCCAAGCTTGTGCAAATGTGATCAGTTCAGACAGCCCTGGCCAAAAACTGAGTATTGCATACTTGAGCTGAGAGGATTGTTTTTGTTATTTTCCCTTTTTAGCACACGGAATGTTATGTCAGATATATCTCGGGAGCCACGTCCCTCTTGGAATTGCAGGAATGTATCTGTTGGAATTGGGAAGGCCAGAAGAACATGGCGGACCATATTGATGAAGCTGTCTGCGAGTTTACAGAAACAAGTGTAAGACTATTCAGCCTGTCAAGTCAGTTCTGTCATTCGATTAGATCATGGCTGATTTATGTTTCAACTTTGTCTAACTGGCTTGGTCCCATGTCCATTAATACCCATCGAAAATCTTTTAATTTCAAATATCAATTGATTTCCAGCCTCAGCTCCAGTCCAGGCTGATAAAACCCTTTGGGGTAAAGCAATGCAGGCTTGTAAAGCCCTTTAGAGTAGAGCAGTGCAGGCTGGTATTGATCTTTAGAGTAGAGCAGTCCAGGCTTGGAAAGCCCCTTGGAGTAAAGCAGTCCAGACTGGTAAAGTCCTTTAGAGTAAAGCAGTCCAAGTTGGTAAAGTCCTTTAGAGTAGAGCAGTCCAGGTTGGTAAAGCAGTCCAGGCTGGTAAAGCCCGTTAGGGTACGGCAGTCCATTTTGGTAAAGTTCTTCAGGATAGAGCAATCCATGTTGCTGAAGCCCTTTAGGGTAGAAGAGTCCAGCTTTGTAAAGCCCTTTAGGGAGAGCAATGCAAGCTCTTTCAGGTAGAGCAGTGCAGGCTGCTTAAGCCGTTTGTGTAGAGCAGTCCATGTTGGTAAGTCCTTTAGGGAGAGCAGTCCAGGCTTGTAAAACCCTTTAGGGAGAGCAATGCAGGCTCTTTAGGGTAGAGCAGTGCAGGCTGGTTATGTCCTTTAGGGAGAGCAGTCCAGACTGATAAAGCCCTTTAGGGAAAGCAATGCAGGCTCTTTAGGGTAGAGCAGTGCAGGCTGGTTATGTCCTTTAGGGAGAGCAGTCCAGACTGATAAAGCCCTTTAGGGAAAGCAATGCAGGCTCTTCAGGGTAGAGCAGTGCAGACTGGTTATGTCCTTTAGGGAGAGCAGTCCAGACTGGTAAAACCCTTTAGGGAAAGCAATGCAGGCTCTTTAGTAGAGCAGGGCAGGCTAGTTAAGCCCTTTGTGTACAGCAGTACAAGTTGGTAAAGTCCTTAAGGGAGAGCAGTGCAGGCTTGTAAAGCCCTTTAGGGTAGAACAGTCTAAGTTGGTAAAGTCTTTGTGTGAAGGAGTACATACTGACATTATTTCTGAGCAGCCTAGCTCTTATTTAGGATTGATTATTCCTCTTGTTCTAAGCTGTCCCTGCAGACGAAAGAATTTCTCAATGTCTACTCTATCAAATCCTTTAGTTATCTCAAACACCTTGATCAAATCACCCTGAAAATCAGTATTCGAGGGAATGAAGTCTAGTTTGTATAACTTGTCTTCAAAATTTAATCCTTTTAATCCTGGTATCATTTTGGTAAATATATCCCACATCTTCCCACCAATGAGTCCCAGGTGCAAATACTGGGAAAAGGAAAGTGTTGGATGAACAAGAAATGTTGCTAGTAAAATTAAAACTATTCAATCAAAGCTGTAATAATCCTTTTAAAAGATAATCCTATTTGAAAACTCTGAACGTTGCAGATGTCTGGAATCATACCTTAATTTATTAAAGAGAATTAGCACCTTAATTTTGTACGTTAAGCCCTGAATTCGTCATCTTTAGTTACTAACTGTGATCAGCACTGCTGTCTCACAGTGCCAGGGACCTGGGTTTGAATCTTGGCTTGGTTCACTCGAGTAGCGCAGTGGGCTGGGAGAATCCAGGTCAAAATATTATTTATCTTTTCTCACTTAAGATTTTTCTGTCTTATTACACAAGGGATTAAAAGAAAGTTGAAAATGTCGGTTACTTGTATGTATTATGTCTGCCATACTTCGGCTGACAAAAAGACTTGGCTCATCACATTCCCAGCTACAAGAATTGGACTTGAGTGCAATTCTCAAAAGATGTAACAAAGAGTGCTGATCCTTTCAAATTTCTTTCTATCAGACACTCAGTCAATTCCTGTGAAGTGTGAGATGCACAATATAGAATGTGAAGCGGCTTGTTGTTCCTGAATTGTGGCAATACAATGTCTTGTCGCCCCATGTCTCAGAGCACTTTGCATCCACTGAGCAACATGACAGTAATGAAATGAATCAACCTGCTTTCAGAACTTCTGAGGAATATTGGCCCTCAGGATGTTGAAAGAACTCTGTGTTCCTCGTTGAATAGGACGACAAAGACAGTGCGTCATTTTTAGGTCTCATTTGAACAGCAATGCCTCCAGTACATGCCACACTGCAGGCAAACATTTCCAAATACAGGCTGGGTGGGATTTAGTCCATTTCTGACAGTAATTTCTAGCAATGAATGGGGACTTATTTAATCTTCAGCAGCATTCTATCTGTGAGTGCTTAAAGCACTTGAAGCTGGCTGAATGCTGATCCGTGAGGGGCTTAACGCTAATGATGTCAATTGAATGATTGCAGTTCACAATTGACGTGGTTTCTACAGTTCTTAGCAGTTAAATGTTTGCATTTGACCTTGTCTCAGGTCAGTTCCTTCACTGAATTACTTAATCCTGACTTTAAAAAATCACTTTCTAAAGCAGGGTTATTTATTTATTTATTAGTGTCACAAGTAGTCTTACTTTGACACTGCAATGAAGTTACTGTGAAAATCCCTTCGCTGCCGCCACAGTCCAGTGCCTGTTTGGGTACACTGAGGGAGAATTTAGCATAGCCAATGCACCCAACCAGTAGAGCTTTCGGAATGTGGGGGGAAACTTGAGTAGCTGGACGAAACCCATGCCGACATGGGAAGAATGTGCAGACTCAGGTAATTGAGTTTGGCAACTGAATTCAGATTAAGGTGATTGCACTTTGAATTTGGTTAATGTTTCTGGGTAGGGACACAGCAATCCCACAGTACTTCACTGGAGAGTCAATGCAGAATAAGCACTCAAGTTTGGGAGTGAAATGAACCCAGGATTGGAGGTGACAATTTAACTAAGTCAGGCACGCATTTGGTAAAGGGGTAAAAAAAAGTTTCAGCTTCCTGCTTGTCTGAAGTCTCCCTATCTAGGTCAGGATCATAAAAAATGGGATGACGTTTTTATATGTTCACATGATTCATGACTTCTGTGCACTGCTACTGAGGAATATGAATTGTCCGAAGATCTTTTTGGATGATGTAGTAAACTGAAGCCCCATGCCCTTTCCAAGAAACATAAGAGATCCCACAGGGCTATTTGAAAGAAGAGCAGCAAAGTTCTCTCGGCTATTCCCTGGCCAATATTTTCTCTTCAATCAACATCAGTTAAAGAAAGATGATCTGGTTGCTGTTTGTGGGACTTGTGTGCTAATTGCTTGCTGTATTTCCTATTTTGCAACAGCAACTTCACTTCTGAAGTACTTAACTGACTGTAAGTTGCTTTAGGATATCTTCAGATTAGAATCACTACAGTACAGAAGAAGGCATTTTGCCCAGTCAAGCCTGCACTGGTATCAACCCCCATCCACGTCCTATCACCACAAATTTACCTTAGATCGTCCCCTGACAATAAGGGGCAATTTAGCACAGTCTAACCTGTACATCTTTGTACAGGCTACAATCTACTTAACCCCTACATCTTTGGACAATGGGAGGAAACTGGAGCATCAGAGAAACCCCACAGGGAGAACATGACCCAAGGCTGGAATTGAATTTGTGTCCCTGGTACTGTGAAGCAGCAGTGCTAACCACTGTGCCCCCGTGCTTCCTATAGAGTCATACAGTGCAGAAAAAACCCTTCAACCCATTGAATCTGCACCGAATTAACTACCATTAAAGGTGCGCCAGTCCCATTTGCTTGCACTTCTCCCATATCCATGAATGTAATGATATTTCAAGTGCTCATCCAAATACTTTTTAAAAGTTGTAAGTTTTTAGGCTTCCATTACCTTCCCTGGTAGTGCATTCCTGATTCTCACCACCCGCCGAGTGAAAACAATTTTCCTCACATCTACTCTGAATCTTCTGCCCGTTATCCTAAAACTATGCGACATTGTGATTGACCCCTCAACCATGCTGCTCCTTATTCGCTCTTTCTCTCTCTCTCTCTCTCTCCCCTCCCTTTGATTTGGAGGATTTGCACTAATAAAGTTGCATTTACATTTTTTTCTGCGATGCTAAGTAATGCAAATAAATTTTGTTTCAGAGAATTTGCCCATCATTGGATTCCCAATAATATACAAGTAAAGTGGGTGGCACAATGATTAGCACTGCTGCCTCACAGTACCAGGGTCCTGGGCTCCATTCCAGCGTTGGCTCACTGTCTGTGTGGAGTTTGCACATTCTCCCTATGTCGGCATGTGTTTCCTCCCGATGCTCTAATTTCCTCCCATACTCCAAACATGTGCAGGGTAGGAGGATTGGCCATGATAAATTGCCCCATAATGTCCCATGATGTCTAGATTAGGTGGTAAATGTGTGGGATTACTGGAATAGAACTGGGAAAAGGGCTTGGGTAACATCAGCGAATCGGTGCAAACTCAATGGACTGAATGGCCTCTTCTGCACTGTATGGATTATATTCTATAAAGTACGCCAGATGCTGGAGATCTGAAATAAAAGCAGAAAATGCTGGGAAAACCCAAGAAACCTGGTGACACCAATGGTTAATTGGATCTGCATCAACAACAGTCCCACTCAGGCCCTATCCCCGTAAGCACACTATTTACTCTGCTTGTCCCCCTGACACTAATGAGCAATTTATCATGGCCAATCAATCTAACCCACACATCTTCAGATTGTGGGAGGAAATTAGAGCACCGAAGGAAACCCACACAGACACAGGGAGAACATGCAGACTTCATACAGTCACTTGAGGCTGGAATCAAACCTGGGTCCCTGGCATTGTGAGGAGAAACTGAATTAATGTTTCAAGCCTTAAATAACTCCTTTTCAGAACCCTGGATTCTCAGTATTGTTGGCAACAGATGCCAAGGAGATGGACCACTAACTGCCCACCAGTACATCTGTTAGGCGCCTCTACCCCTGCTTCGGTGTCTCACCTGTCTTTGACAGGTAATACTTCTAACTGGTCATAGTTTGTTGATGATGTCTTATCCAAACTTAATGAATTCAGAATGCATTAGCATCCTGTCAGCACAGATAGCAGTGTGATTGCAATGTTATTCAATGTACAGAATGTCAGACATTATCCAACAGAAACTAAATTCTGCCTCAATGTAATAGAACTTATTAGATCACAAACTGTTAGTCTTTTACAGTTACAGCCTCATTTCTCCATCAATGTAGATATCCAAAATCCAGATTAGCAGATGTGGTGGTAAAATCCTGCCTATGTTGTGTATTACCAAACATGGGCATGTCACATAATCCAGACTTGGATCCAAAGGCATCAAGTTTGTTTTTGGCAGTTGAAGATTATGTTTTCGCAGATCAGGGACGTGATGTAGACAACATTGATGGAAGAGGTAATAATCCCTTTCACTCCCAATAACTCATTTGTCGCTACACGTTACCCTCTGACTAAGTCAATGATCTATCAACTCTGAAACAACAGCTTGTAGGTTCAAGCCCCACATAGGAATTTCAACATTTAATGCAGGCTCACACAATTTAGTGCGGTACTGAGGGAGTGCTGCACTGTAGGAAATGACACTTTTCAAGCAAGGTATTAAACTGAGACTCACTCAAGTGGACATGAAGTGTCACAGTGGTTAGCACTGCCGCCTCACAATGCCGCCTAGGTTTAATTCCAGCCTCGGGTATTTATGAAGACTGCATGTTCTTCCTGTATCTGCATGAGTCTCCTTCGGGTGCTCTAGCTTCCTCCCACAATCTGAAGATGTGTGGGTTAGATTGATTGGCCATGATAAATTGCTCATTAATGTCAGGGGGATTAGCAGAGTAAATACGTGGGCTTACAGCGATAGTGCAGACTCGGTGGCCTAGTGGCCTCTTAAGGATTCTATGATTTTTATCTCCCAGAGCAGGGGAGCCAATATTTATCCCGCAACCAATACCTTAAAAACAAGCAGATTTTTCACTTATGTTCACATTGTTTTTGTGGGACTTTGCAATGTGTATATTTGCTGTCACTATTCTATATTACAATAGGAATGCCACTTGTAAACACTTACATGGCTGTAAAGTGCTTAAGGATACTTTCGGATCCTAAAGGGCACTATTTAATGTAAACTTTTATCTCCTGCTATTATTGTTGTATTCTTAATGGTTTGGTAGATTGCTCGATAAAATAAATATCAGACATAAAATAAATATTGGCATGGTAAATTCCGCTGTCCACTCTTTGATATTGTTCTTCATTTAAATAATTTCTTTTCAATCCTATTATTTATGATGAGTTTTGTTCAAAAACCGATGAAGGGAGAGGGACATCCTGATTGGGATCCGAGTGCGTCATGGGGCTGGCAGTTTTTTGATTGATGTTCATGATTATAATTTCACCAATAATTTCCCAATTTCCTCTCAAGTTAGATGACTTTATTATGAGTTAATGCTCCACTGAGTTTCCTTTTGGCGTTATTCACAAGATCCCTGCCAAAATCAGTGGAGCAGGTGAATCGGTGTGGATCGGTCTGTCATGCTGGTGTGCAAGATTTTCAAGCCCCTGAAAACTGGCGCAGTGAATAATGGAAAGGGTTAATTTCTGCTTCTGGTCTGGCCAGATCAATGCAGCCAAGTTGAGTGTTCTTATTTTGCAGCACGTACAAAACTTATACTCTGCATAAATCAATAACAATGTGGAAAATCGGTTAAGCACTTCAAAGCAACGCACTGCACTCGTTTTGAATTTAAGGTCTAAAATGCTTACTTGATTATTCTACCAGCTGCATAAGGAAAATAAACCCTGCATCATTTCTTCTTGACTTTATTCTGCGGGCAAAAGACATCCTCATGATCATGGTGAATGTTGAAGACTCTAGGGCGCTAACTGATGTGAAAAAGAGTGTTCGTCTATTCAAACTTCCTTCAACCAACCAAAGATCAGTTCACTGCTCACTTCTTTCCAGAGACCCACGCTATTGCTCCGGGGACCCGGGTTTGAATCCCACTATGGCAGATGGTGAAATTTGAATTCAATAAAAAATCTGGAATTATAAGTCCTGCATGGTGACACAGTGGTTAGCAGTGTGGCTATGCAGAATGGCCTCCTTCTGCACTGCAGAATTCTATGATTCTACTATATTGTTGATTGTTGTAAAGACCTATCAGGTTCACTAACATCCATTAGGGAAGGAAACCTGCCATCCTTACTTGGTCTGGCCTACATGTGACTCCAGACCCACAGCAAGATGGTTAACTCTTCAATGCCATCTGAAATACACTCAGTTCAAGGGCAGTTAGAAATGGGGCAATAAATGTTGGCCCAATCAATGAGGCCCACATCCCCTGAATGAATAAAGAAAAATTGTTGTCTAAGGAATCTTGCTATGCAAGCACTTAGTTCAGCAACGATCACTGCACTTGGCACCAATTAGTTCTGTGATTGTAAGTGGGTTGGAATGTCTGTGAAGAATGTGGAAAGCTGCTGCACAAATACAAGTTGTTTCATCATAGAATCATAAAATCCCTGCAGTGCAGAAGGAGACCATTCGGCCTGTCGAGTCTGCACTGACCCACAACTCCTTGCATTTACCCTACCTCATCCCCTTGACAATCAGGGTCAATATAACATGGCCAGTCCACCTAACCTGTGCATCTTTGAACTGTGGGAGGAAACTGGAGCATCCAAAGGAAACCCACACAGACACAGGGGAGAATGTGCAAACTCCACACAGTCACCCAAGCCTGGTTCTTTTTGGTCCTTTTAATTCATCTTGGAATATGTGAATAGCTTAGCCTGTTTGCCGTTTAGATTCTGGGCTGTCAGACATTCTCACTTTTTACTGCTGAGTTTATTCTGTTCCAGGAAGGGAATGGTTATAATGTGCACTTCTTCCTCATTTGCACTATGTGTCAGGTGTTGGGGTGTGCCATTGTGTCAGATTGATTCCTTGTGTTTAGTTTACTGAAACCAAATGTCTCAATCCATTCTTCTTGAGTATATGACACCACTGAATGTTTAAACCTGAGTCAGGCTGTGTTAGAGTTAGCCATGGCTCAGGTTGGGATTAAAATCTGTTGAGGCAGCTATATGTCCATTGACTTTTGGCAGGAATATCGGGTTCTGCAGGACTAACTTTTGGACCACAAGATTGTGGGTTATAATTCCACTTTATAGACTTAAGCACAACAATGCAGGAGTGCTGTACTGTTGGAGGAACCATCTTTCAGATGAGATGATAAACTGGACTCCTGGTTAGCATTTAGTGATAGTAGCAGAGTCAGTGGTGTCCAAGGCTGTGTCTTATAAGTGACTGTCAATCAAATGTCCAACCTGATTTTTGGTCACCCGGTCGCAAGAGCTACCAGCCAATTGGCAAGCCCTAGTGATAGAGAGCAGGCTGTACTGTCCTGCACTGCACAGCCTCCTTTCTTGTGCCATTTTACAGCCCCTCCCCTCCCTGGTCCTCAATGTCCCTCATCTTCTGGTCCATCCTCACAGGACTTTTAAAATCCAGCCTTTTGTCCTCCTTCTTAAGTGAATGGAAAAGATCCTGTGACATTATTTGGCAGGGGAGGTCTCCCTGATGCCTTGAACCAATACTTCTCCCTCAACCAACACCAATTAATATGCAGGTGATCATTGCTTAGGCTAGGTTAGGTGGATTGGCCATGCTAAATTGCTTCTAGTGTCGGGGATTAGTAGGGTTAATGTGTGGGGTTAAGGGAATATGGTTTGAGTGGGATTGTGGTCAGTACAGACCCGATGGACTGAATGGCCTCTTTCCCTTCTGTACTGTAGGGATTCTATGATTAGTGTTTGTGGGGCCTTGCTGTGTTCAAATTGGCTGCTGGGGTTTCCCACATCACAACAATAACTACTTTTCAAAAGTACCTCATTGGCTGTAAAGCAGTCTGGCATACCCCTGCAGTCATGAGAGGTGTTTTATAAATACAAATTCTTCCTTTGGACTACGGCAAACAGTTGAAGGAGCAACGTACATACATTGTGCTTCCTGTACACTTAATGAATGTTTCAGCTACAGGGGCTGTTATTTTCAGTGGGAAATTCACAGACAAGCCAGTCACACCAGATTTTTTTTTTACGGATGACAGAATGTCTGGAATTCCTTGCCACTGGTTGAAATATTTGGCTTCTGGTAAAACAGTATAAATCTTTTCAGGTAAATTCCAGAACAATCTATGACTCAGACCTTGGTCTTTGGAAATAATACTATTGTATATGTTTACCATTAATTTTCACCTGCCTTAACCTGCACCTTTCTATCCTTCCCTCCATCTCTAAAATATCTTCTCCAAATCTGTCTCTTTGATCAATCTCCCACCATGGAGGGATTTAATCTCTCCCTTTGTGGCTCCAATTTCCTTACATCCATTTGTGAAACCTGTTAGAATATCACTTCACGCTCAAGACTTGATACAAATGTAACTTGGTGCTTGAAATATCTATCCTGTGAGAAAACAGCTAGGTTCATTGGCGTAAGGTATTTCTGAGAGATTGTCATCTTGCAGTAGTAATGGAGGAGTTGGAAGGATTAATGTTGGCCAACATAATTACTGGCAACTCCATCTTATGGTTATGTAGCAGCATCAACATTGATTTAGTGGATATTTAAATTTCGTTAGCTTCCGCTCAGTTGACAGGGGTTATGTCAAAAGCTATTGAAGTATAATCACTGTTGCAATGTAGAAAGTGTGTGAATTTGCACAGAGCAAGCTCCCATAAACAACAATGTGATTAGTTTTTTTTAAAGTTTATTTACTGGTGTCACAAGTAGGCTTACATTAACACTGCAATGAAGGATCCCCTAGTTGCAATATTCTGGCACCTGTTTGTATACACTGAGAGAGAATTTAGCATGGCCAATGTACCTAAGCAGCACATCTCTCATATGCAGACATGAAGAATGTGCAAACTCCGCATAGACGGTACCCCAGATGGGAATTAAACCCGGGTCCCTGGCACTGTGAGGCAACAGTACTAACTACAATGCACCATGCTGCTTGATAATGACTATATCATGTTTGTTTTTAATGATATTGATGGAAGGTTAAATATTCGACAGGATACTGAGGGAATTTTCCCTTCCCTCCTGCCCTGGGATCTTTTGTACCACCTGAGAGGTCAGACCCTCTTTTAAGGTCTCACCTGAGAGACTGCACCTCCGACAATGCAGCACTCCCTCAATGCTGCACTGAATATCAGTTTAAATTCTTGTGCACACATCTCTTTTCAATGTAGAACAGTGCCATTTTATATAGTTGCCTTTACCATTATTGAACTTTTTAGGGCCTATGGAGCTTGAAAATCCACAGTGGATCCAATGGATTCCCATAATATTACAGTGTGAATCTGTCACATAAACTGTAAATCTAGCCTAATCTAGGCCTTTAGAGATGTTGAAAGACAGGACTTCTGCCCATGAAGCATTTCTTCAGTACTCATATTGATGTGTAAGCTTTGATTATATAGTCGACTCTTTAAAGTGGGGCTTCAGTCTTTGACCTTAACAATCAGAGGTCAGTGACAACCTGTCCCAGAGGTGAATGAGCACCATTGTTCAGGAGCTATGTTAAATTGACGGCCTATCTGCTTGCCCAGGTGAATGTAATAGATCCCGTACACTTTCTGAAGAAGAACAGGAGTATTCTTCCAGTCTCTCTCCTTCCCTTAACCTACTACACTGAAATACTATCTCATTGCTGTAGGTACCATGTGAAAATTGGTTTTCCTTCATAGTAAGGTGTCTGAGAAGAGATGCAAAAAGGATCCATTGGGGCAATCTTTTCACTCAGAGGGTGATAACTGTCTGGAAGGAGCTGCCTGAGATAGTAGTAGCTGCGGGTACAATTTTTATCTTTTAAAAAGCATTTAAGCAGTTAGATGAATAAGAAGGATATAGGGGGATGTGGGCCAAATATAGGAAATTGAGATTAGCTTAGTGGTAAAAACTGGGCAGCATGGACAAGCTGGATCGAAGGGCCTGTTTCCAAGCTGTAAAACTCTATGACTCTAAGGCTGTAATTTTACTGACAAACCAGCCCCAATTCCGGGGATGGGCTCAGCTCAGAGAACAGCATTGTCTGTTGGCCTCGGGTGGGATTGTGCGAAACTTGAATGGACATGCCAGTAAAATTCGACCCTAAAAGTAATTGCTCTTCAAATAGTTTCATTGGTGGTTAAAGCTCTTTGAGGTATCTTAGGACAGGGAAGATGCTACATAAATGTAACAACTTCTTTTCTCAGGCACTTTTCATTGCAGAAGTTGGGTTGTGCAGACCTGGAAAGTTCCACCTTGCTGAGTTAGTTGGCCTCATTGAAGTGGGGATAATGCCATTCTCCCCAGTGTCCCAGCTTCCTGATCACTGGCCAACAACTCCCGTCGGGGAGTGATGTGGGTAATGAGAGGATGATGCCTGATTATAATGGCTGCTCATTCCCCGCAGCATTGAAGAGGTATGCTGACATTCTCCTGGGTAAAGCACGGAGTGTGCCCGTGGAATGATGAGAGTCAATGACAGGAAGAGATGAAAGGGGAAGAAATAAATACTGCAATGGTTGATGACTGAGGAATTCTATATCTGTCATGGGGGAAAAGTGCAGTGAAAATGAAAACTCTGCCTGCGGAAAGATGGGTTTATGATGTTGTTACAGATTGCACACAGAGGAATAAACCTGTCTGTGTGTGACCTTTCTCCCAAAGGTCATCTGTCAAATATTTGGCTCAAAGCATTGGATACCAATAACAGTCTAATTCCAGGTCTTACCTGGTTTTCTTTGGGTGGTGAATTCATTATTTTCGTGTCAACCTGGGGTAAATCTTTATGATCAAAAAGTTGAGGCTTAATATATTTGCATCAAATCTGTTAGTAGGCTACGTAACAAGCAACAACAACAGAACCTGCAGTGATGATGCAGGGGATATTTGGTGGAGTTTGCCTGAATGACTTACATACTAGCTTGGTGAGATTCTCCCTGCTCACAGATCAAGTTCTCTCAGTTTAACACCCAGAGTTACAAGAGGCTTTCAAAGAGGAAAAATACATCCAAGCAAGAAAAGTTGCAGGAATATACAATAGAAAAAACATTTAAAAGAAATCATACACTTAAAAGCCAAAATTCTCCCAAAACATTTCTAAATGTGGTCTCTGACGGGAAACAATAGTGTGATTCTTGACTATCCCAATCACAATCCACCCGCACTTAACATTTTTTCGGTGATTGCTGTGATTTGCGCCATGAATGAGATGTGCAGGATCTAAAGACGCTGGTTTCCTCAGAGACTAAGGTTCCGTTTTTAAATGGTGGCCCCAAGTCAGAATAAGGCTACAGACCCTACCTTCCCTTCTTGCTAGCAAAGATCCCGACCCCCGCACCCCCAATTGTCAGCATCAGACCCCCTACCAATCAACCCCCTAAGTGAGCACTGCTAAGGGTTTGCCCCTTTCAATCCCCTGCCCCTTGGCATTGCCAGCTGAAGGTGCCAGGGTGCTGGGGACAGTGCCAGAATGCTGTTCAGCCATGACCCTGACCATTTAGGAACTACAATGAACTGTGGGACCCCCCCCCCCCCCCCCCCCTCCACGACCCACCACCACTCCTTCCCCTCCCAGGCAGTGTCAGCATGTCTGGTCTCCATTTTTGGAAGTCAGCAGTGATTCCCGCCGGCTTCATGTTGTGCTACTGGGTGGGAGAATTACAGCAGCTGTGTGAATTCAGCTTAAAGCCAATTCTGAATATTCAAATTAGATGTTAAATATGCTAATCTGATTGCCACCCTCACTGGGTGTGAACCACATTACAATGCCAGTTGGGGGTACAGGGGGAGGTGGCGGGGTGGGGGGGGTGGGAGCTCTCAAAATGAGATCTCTCTGCGGTAAATCCCATTATTGCGAGAGTTTCCAGCCAATAATGGGATTTGTGTGAGTTGGCTGCAGAATCACCCCCAAAATCTTTGGTGAAAGTTTGAGAGGAAAAGTGAATTTTTTCCACTCAGTCGTTGGGATTTAGTCTACCTCAAAAGATGGTCAGAGGTGATTAGATTTATAATTTTGGCAGGAATTGGTACTGGAGGATGAGAAACTTAAAAGCGGGGGCTCTTTTGAAAAGCCGCCACAAACATGACAAGCTGATTATCTTCTGTGCTGTTTTTATGATTCAATATCGGTAACATGTGTTTAAAAATTACTTCCTGTCAAGGTCTGTGCCTTAAATAACTTCCGCTAATGCAAAAAAGTCTCTCAGTGACATTATTTCCTGCCTCATCATAGCTTCAGGCCTGAGACTTCTGTTTAACTCGAGCCTATTATAACATTTACTTGGGCTTGATTAATAGAGAGACTGCAGACATAACTATCTATCCTCTGGGTCTCATTCAGAGTGTTCCTGGCTTCTGAAGCGATGCACTATAGACCAATCTGGCTGATGTGTAAGTTAATGGGCAGTAATAGCAATGAATGTCAAGCTGTTCTTGGGTAGCATCCAGGATTCTTCAGTTACCTCTGTCTGGTGAAAGCAGTTTCCTGCTCATTTTGATGTATGTGGTCTCTTTAGCCACTTGTCCCTGGATACGCAGAATATTTGAGGCACTGAGTGGTCACTAAGGTGTCCTTTCACCAACAGTTTGGGGGTGAGAGTGCAAATAGAGGAACAGATTTGTTTTGCCCTGCTTAGTTGTAATAGATTTTTGAAATCAGATTCCTTTCTATCTTAATATAGCCCGTCGACAGTGTTACTTATATACGGTAGATCTTTCTGACAGAGGCCTCTGTTTTTCTATTAAATTATTTCCATTCCAATATGGATAGAAATGTCAGTTCGGTCTGTACTATACATATATATGTCTTGACATTTTATGTCAAACCTCGTTCGACATAAAGTATCTCTGGATTTCAGAATTATTTTAAACATGACTGAATAGGATGTAGTAACTCTCCATAGCAACGTGGCACAGTGGTTAGCACTACTGCCTGACAGCACCAAGGACCTGGGTTCGATTCCCAGCTTGGGTCACTGTCTGCGGAGTCTGCACGTTCTCCCAGTGTCTGTATGAATTTCCTCCGGGTGCTCTGGTTTCCTCCACAGTCCAAAAGACATGTTGCTAAGCTGGATTGACCATGCTAAATTCTCCCTCAGTGTACCCGAACAGAAGCTGGAGAGTACCGACTAGGGGATTTTCACAGTAACGTCAGTGCAGTGTAAATGTTAGCCTACTTGTAACCTTAATAAATAAATTTTATAAAAGCCTTTACTTGTTGCTCCTGGATTAGTTATTAAGTTGTCTACTGGAGAGGATGGGGTTAGTAGCAAGTGTGACACTTTTTGACATCGCTATAGGGTAGAAAAGCCTCTTTAGATGAAGTTAACATCAGTTGTCGAGAGAAAAAATAAATATCATCGGATATTCCTGTCATTAAATCTCTTAGATTGATTTAGTCCATGGGGGTGGGTTTACCACACAGTTTGGATCTCATATCCTCCCCCACCCAACAGATAAAATCTGCTCATATTCCTCTAATCAGCAATGGCAAAGCACCACAGGACTTTGCCAAACACTACCATGGACCAAGCCAGTGGAAATTCATGGTCATCGGCACCCTCTTAAGGCATAATACCTAAAGGAAGAGGTAGATCTTTCCAATGCATAAAGAGTTGGTTGATGATAGCTGAGTTGAGGAAACTGGCTGTACTGTTGCCATTTGCAACTCCTTCTGGATCCATCTTTGATTTCTGTTATCCCATTCCCACAAACTCAATGGGCTGAAGAGCCTCTGTTGCACTGTATGATTCTATGATCCTTCTTTGCTCAGTTGCCAGTTGAGGCAAATGTTTCACGTGGTCAGGAAAGATGAGAGATGTGAAGCTTCCATAGCTCGGAGATTAGACCATTGTGGGACCACAGCACTCAAACCTCGGTTAGAGCTGTGACAAGGAGACAATCGAACCAGATAGTTCCAGCAAGTTCAAGATCTTCACTCAGAAAAGCAATTAAGGGTTGCAAAACTTTCAATATCTCCTGGTTATTCCTGAACTTTGGAATCTGCTAGTTGCGCTACAATGGCTTTTTTCTGACCAGCATGAGATCTTCAGTGGAAAGTGTTGAGCAGAATGTTATCAGATGGGTGAATGGGACAAAATGATCACATCAGCAAATTTCCTGGATTGAGTACCTAAGTGGCCGCCTGCGTGCTTGCCATTCAATTAGCTCCAAAGCTTCAGTAAGCACCACTGTGAGGCGTGATCGCTGCTGGGGCAAGCTGGAAATCTGGACCCTGCAGCAGGTAGGTAACAGAATAAAAAAAATGAGGGAAAACCCCTCTGGGAAAATTGCTGGATTCATAGGACTCCCTTCACTGGCACCCGGTTCCCATGAAGCCTTTTCCTCCTCCCTACCACCCCCACTCCCACCTCAGTCCGCAGGGAGACTGTCTCCCCGAAACAGGTACCATCAGAACATGGAGGAGGGCCGGGTTGCTACTGAGGAGAAATGCTGCTGCCTTGAGGTATTCAAATTGTCTGTCCAGCTCCATTTGGCAGTCAGCTGTTCTGGCGACATGTTGCTGTGAAACCTCCCCAGCAGTGTGACTGTGTCATGGATCTTCCCCAGCACTTACCAGCCCACACATCTCCCAGCCAATCACCCTGGGACTAGTAAAATCCCAGCTACTAACTCTATATCTCTCTCCACAAATACATCTGCTGAATACTTTCAGCATTTTCTATTTTTATTTTGTCACTTTTATTGTGATTGCCATTGCCACAGCCTCTGCTGTGATTACTTCTGCTGTTACTATCATTGCTTCTATTGTAACCATTAAGTCTATTAATGTTACTACTATTTACTATCAATTTTTATACAACTACATTTACGACCAATTCTGGTCCTCCTGTTGGAATTGCACTCCATTTACTAAATGTAGTGCTAAGATTTTTGAGATCAACATTTTTATTATTTGCGTAGCTGCCATTATGGCCCATGACTGAGGTGAGGGGGGAGACTTTGAGGCTCAGTGGTAGCGGCCTTACCTTGAGCCTGTAGTCCTCTGTTCAGTAGTTAAGAAAGGTGTGTTCATAATGTAGGCTCATGAGTTGATTATCAGCATTTATATCCTTTCAACATGTCTAATGACAAGCAGTAAGAGTGAGAGCGTTTCCTGGTCAAAAAGAACAAAGAACAAAACAGCACAGGAAACAGGCCCTTCGGCCCAACGAGCCCACGCCGCAACCCCGATGTTCCCACCTCTACCCGTGATCCCTGTCAATGTTTATAGATCTATGGATTAAAAACCAAACTTGAGACAATTTAGGGAGAATTTGTTTTGCCAATTAACCTAAGAGCACATCTTTGGGATGTGGGAGGAAATCCGGAGAAAACCCACGCAAGAACGGAGAGAATGCGCAAACTCCCACAGTCACAGGCCCAAATCCATGTATCTGCACAGCACAGCAATAGTCACTGAGCTGTCGTGTTGTCCATCAAATGGTCCAGGTCAAGCGTACACTAACGATGTGAAGCACTAGGATACTCTTGAAAAAAATCCAAGAGCAGCCCTCTCACGACCCATTGCGTATATACCCCTCGTTAGACAACAAGGTGAACCAAAGCAACTGTCGGATAAAAACAAGTATATCAATATCATCATTTATTTACACACTTCCCAGGGACTCCCAAGGCTCATGATCCCTATTTTAAATCAGTTTTCTATACCCCTCCATCCCCATTCTGTTCATGTGCCCATCTAAGTATTTCTTAAATAACTCCAGAGTACCTGCCTCCACCACTTTACTTGGCAGCACATTCCATACCCCCCACCACCCTCTGTGTGAAAAAACTCCCTCTAGCATCCAAATTATACCTTACCCCCCTCACCCTAAGCCCGTGACCCCTCGTGTTATTTGAGTCCATCCTAGGAAAAAGCTTAACCCTGTTTACTCTATCCCTCATGATCTTGTACACCTCTATTATATCTCCTCTAAGTCTACGTCTTTCTAAGGAAAACAGTCCCAATTTGCCTAACCTCTCCTTGTAACTCAGACCTTAGTGCTCCAAAAGATAATGGCAAATCCCTGCAGCATGTTGCAAGCATAATTATGGACCCATCCAGTTCAACCATAGGGAGGCACAGTGGTTAGCGCTGCTACCTCACAACACCAGGGACCCAGGTTCAATTCTGACCCTGGATCACTATCGTATGGAGTCTGCATGTTCTCCCTGTGTTTGCATGGGTTTTTTCTGGTGCGTTGGTTTCCTCCCACAGTCCCAAAGATATATGAGTAGGTGCAATGGCCGTGGTTAATTACCCCTTAGTATCAGGGAGATTAGCAGGGCCTGGGTGGGATTGTTGTTGGTGTAGACACTATGGGCCAAATGGCCTTTGTCTGCATTGTAGTGATTCCTTGGAGAAGGAAATGGACTGAGGGTGAGAGGGATATTTGTTTACTATCTCTGCTGTCTACCTCTTCCTCTATCTACAGTGGATAAATTCTAATTCATAGATAAACAGAGAATTCTAAGCAATGCATTTCACTCTTTGTTCAATTTTTTTGGCCCGCATTTAAATTTATCCTCCCATCATTCAAAAATCCTTCATCGTCTCTGAGCTCTTTTCTCTCTCAGATTTCTTTCCAAATCCTCTCAGTGCCACTTGCCCCCGTCCCAGTGCCCACAGTGTAGCCTATGACTCCCTAGGAGTAACACAAAGGGAGATCCCCAAGTAAGCTGAACATGACTATGCCTCAGCAGGTTAAAGAGGAAGGTGTAAAAGGGTTAAAGGATTAAAAAAAGATCTGTTTTTGATGAGAGTAATAAATGTCTGATTCTGGGCAGACATTTCCTGCCGTGGTACTCTGGTTTCTTGTATCAGTTCATTCTTTGGGGTGTTTTATGTCTAACAAGTGGCAGGTGCAAACTAGTGAATGCTCCCTACAGTGAGGAAGCAGAGATATGTCAGAGCTAAACTCCCGATAAGGGAATTTATAAATCCAGACTTTACAGGGGAGGTGGGGGTTGGGGGGTTGAAGGTTGGGAAAGTTATTTTGTTCTGTTTTCTCCGATTTATGCATGAATCAAATTCTCTTCCTCTTAACTCAAAAAGAAAAGGATTGAGAGAAAGAAATGCCTGCGGGAGCTTGTTTCTACACGTTTAACTATCGCACACATTCACAGCTCAGTACAGAATTGACTCTACTGCTAAGATGCGTGCAATGAAGTTGGGCTGTTGTCGACTAGTAAGTTGATGGAGTTTATAATTTGAGCAAACTCAGCTCCATCTTACCCCACCCCCCGCCCTCTCTCCATCACCTCCTTGATGTTGGAATTATCCTTGGCTGAAATAAATTTGCATTTGTTGAGTGGCTGGTGATTAATTTGTCTGCTGTGGCAGGGCTTGGTGAGAGAGGCGCGGCACGGTGGCACAACGGTCAGCACTGCTGCCTCATAACACCAGGGACCCGGGTTTAATTCCAGCCTCCGGTCACTGTCTGTGTGGAGTTTGAATGTTCTCCCCATGTCTGCATGGATTTCCTCCGAGTGCTCTGGTTTTCTCCCACAGTTCAAAGATGTGCAGGTTAGGTGGACTGGCCATGCAAATTGCCTGTTAGAGCCCCAAGACATGTGGTTAGATGGATTAGCCATGCAAATCTGCCTCTTAGTGTCAGGGAGACTAGTAGGGTAAACACGTGGAATTATGGGGATAGGAATTGGATGAGATTGTTTTTGGTGTAGATTTGATGGGCTGAATGGCTTCCCCTTGCACTGTAGGGGTTCTATGATTCTATTCCCTTAGTCAGGCTTGGAATAGGAAGTTAGGTCAGAGTACCGTCAAGCACCCAATCATACCAGATTCAAGGTAAGAAAGACTTGTACTTATACAGTGCCTTTCATGATTTATGAATATCGCAGAGACTTTTATAGTTAATTAAGTATCTTTGAAATGTAGTTGCTGTTTTAACGTAGGTAAATACAGCAATCAACTTGAGCACAGCAAGATCCCACAGATGGCGCTATCGTGATGGTAAGATTATCTGGTGCAACCATAACAAGGAAGGTTAGAAAAGATTTTTCAGGCTTGTAGGAATTTGGATTTTATTATCCCTTGTGACTATTAAAATGAGTCAATAAAATCTTCAAAGAGGGAATCAGATAAACATTTCGGAAGGGAAAACAATGGACATGTCTGGGTGAATGAGATTAGAAAGCAAGAATAGTTTGCATTTCTGTTGCACATTTCACATCCCATACAGTGCCCCAAAGCACTTACACTATTTTGAAGTGCTCACTGGATTTTCCTGAAGCCAGTTTATGTACAGCATTGACCCACAGTCACAATGAGGTGAATGGGCAGTTAAACTTAAAGATACCTTGGCTGAAAAACGAACATAGGCAGACACCCATGTTCTTCTTCATAAAGCGAGATTCATATTTATCTATTTATCTTCATAGCAAGTTGAGGCCTTGGCTCCAACATCTTGGCTAATAATGGGGGCTGGTGGTGTGAGATAGCAGCATGGGCTCACACATGGTGGGGGATGGGGGGAGAAGGGGGATGTGTGCATCAGAAGAAGGCTCCTGGGTGGGAAGTAAGGCTGAGGACAGAAGTGAAGATGGGGGAGGGGGTTGTCCCGACTGGGGATCAGGAAAGGGTGCCAGGAGTGGAAGTGGGTGATTGGGAGCCAGGACAGATATTGTGGGGTGCGGGGTGTGGTGTTGATGGTGCCGGTGGAATCAAGAGCCAGGGTTTGGGTTTAGGAAAGGGGGTCATGGAAAGGTTTGAGATCAGGAAGGAGATTTGATGCTTGGCTTGATGAATCAGTAGTGCTTACATTTGTCCAAGTTATTCATCATCCCTGTTGCAGATGGTCTTTAACTTGCGATCTTGGAATTCAATCCGAGCCAGGAACAGCATGGGTAGGGCGGATCGGAGTTTAAATTTCAGCAGATCATCTTTTCTGAATCTCAGATGGGATGGGACAAGTTGGTGGGGAAAGTGGAGGGGGTGGGGGGTGCCTCCATCACTGGCTCCCTTTCCACAGCAGGGTCAAACCAACCTTGAAAGGGGGTGGGGGGTGGTGGTAAGGTGATTTCAAACAGGCAACATAACTGCTTAAGCAAATAGTCTAATACCTTCTACTAATGTAGGTAAATGATAAATCCTTGCTTATCGTTTGCTTCCATCCCAAGATGCTTAGGATGGACTCGAATAGCACGAGGGGTCACGGGCTTAGGGTGAGGGGGGTAAGGTATAATTTGGATGCTGGAAGGAGTTTTTTCACACAGAGGGCGGTGGGGGTATGGAATGCGCTGCCAAGTAAAGTGGTGGGGGCAGGGACTCTGGAGTTATTTTCGAAATACTTACATAGGCACATGAACAGAATGGGAATGGAGGGGTATAGAAAACTGATTTAAAATAGGGATCATGAGCCTTGGGGGAGTCCCTGGGAAGTGTGTAAATAGATGATGATATTGATGTACTTGTTTTTATCCTACAGGTGCTTTGGTCCACCTTGTTGTCTAACGAGGGGCATACACGCGATGGGTCGTGAGAGGCTGCTCTTGGATTTTTTTCGAGAGTATCCTAGTGCTTCACGTCGTTAGTGTACGCTTAACCTGGACCATTTGATGGGCAACACGACAGCTCAGTGACTATCGCTGTGCTGTGCAGATACATGGATTTGGGCCTGTGTCTGTGGGAGTTTGCGCATTCTCCCTGTGCTTGCGTGGGTTTTCTCCGGGTGCTCTGGTTTCGTCCCACATCCCAAAGATGTGCTCTTAGGCTAATTGGCAAAACAAATTCTCCCTAAATTGTCTCAAATTTGGTTTTTAATCCATAAATATAGACAGGGATCACGGGTAGAAGTGGGAACATCGGGTTGGCGGCACGGACTCGTTGGGCCGAAAGGCCTGTTTCCCATGCTGTATTGTTCTTTGTTCTTTTTGTCTTTGTGTTTCCAGACCACGATAATGGTGCTTTCATTGTCTGAATAGTGCCCAAAAAGATAGGTTCTGTACAAATACAATTCCAGGCTTACAAGCGTGGGCTTGAATGTATAACCTCTTGACCCAGAGAAAGCAATGTCACTGGTGAGTCATACTGACAGCTCGCCTTAGTGTAACAAACGACCACCACCCCCCACCCCGTGCTGAAATCTGTCCGATTCAATCATTCTAACAAGATTGTGAAGAGAGTAACAGCAACATCTCAATGAAGGATTTTCTGAGAGTGTGATATTCAGTTAGCTTGGAAAATGTTCCTATCAGTCACTGCCAATTGTGGACAAACATTAGTGTTTTGCGTCGTCGTGGGATCTGTCTAGCTCAAACTACTTTGTCTTAAGAACATTAGCAGTCATCAGGCAGTGGGAGGATAAAGGGACCCTCATTTCATCTTCCAAAGCTCCATTTAAACGCAGCTCTATGAACCGCAACACAGGATATGTTAACTCCAGGGGAAGGAAGCATTCAATAGTCAGTGTGGTGACTGAAATATATATTTCCCATAAAATAGTGTAAGGAGGGTGGGGGGTGCAGAGAAAGAATCATCCCAGGGTAGGTTAAAGACACTGCAGAATGGATCATCTTACCTAGTAAACTCAACAATTACATCAAGTATTCTGTGGCAAAGGTCAAGAATAGGTCTCACTGGATAGGCCTAACATCTGACTGAGTTACATTTAAATAGCACCTCTCCCAACTTCAGGATGTCCCAAAGCACTTTATGGCTAATGTGTTTTTTTATTCTGGTGTTGGACAGTTAGAAACACACAATTTGCACACACACACATCAATGTGATAATGAATAAACAATCTGGGGCAGAATTTTACAGTCTCTCCCACCAGCAGTTTTTTGCAGGCGTTGGGGCCGGTAACATTCTCTAGGTGACCTACCCGGCTCCCTAATTGAGGCAGTTAATTGGCACTTAAGGGTCTTAAAATTCCTGACCTCAAAATTGAGGTTGGGTGAGGGTAGGCCAGGCATGACTTGGGCCAGGCAGGAATAGTCTGAGCAGGGTGAGAATGGCCTGGGTGGAGCGGGAATGGTGTGGGCAGGATGGGAATGGCATTGGATAGAGTGGGAATGCCCTAGGCAGGGCAGGAATGGCTTGGGCAGAGCAGGAATGGTTTGGGCAGTGTGGGAATGGCCTTGGATAGAGTGGGAATGGCCTGGTCAGAGCAGGAATGGCTTTGGAAGGGTGGGAATGGTCTGGGCTGGGGGTGATGGGGAGTTGAACTCCAGTAGGTCATCTAAGAGAGTAACAGCAACATCTCAGTGAAGGAGCCTCAGGTAGGATGGGAAATGTTGGTGGGGTAAGTGGGGTGGGGGGAGGAGGAGTGGAGAGAGAAGGGGGGGTGAGGAGGGGCGGGGAGGTTCCCTCCATCACTGGCTCCCTTTCCGCAACAGTGCTTCACACCCCCCCCTCCCCCCCCATGGTTCGCACACTCACCCCAAATCACTCACACCCTCCCCCATCCTTTTGACCTTTCCAACATGACCCCCATCCTTGTCTCCTGCAGGTCCACTCCACACTGCTGCTACACCTGCATTTACCTCCAGCCTGGTTGGATTGGTTGCCAGCTCGCATCTTCCCGACGAAGGAATGGGATTCTTGGCTGCTGCCAATGAACATTCCTTGGACTGTTAAGTGGCTGTGGAGCAGCCATTGGGAGTTAGGGTACATTATCTTCTTCTGGGAGCGGGTTAAGGAAACCCTGCCACCTGTTAGATTCTGCCCCTGGTTTTATATGCTGGCTGAGGAATAAATATTGGCCTGGACACCAAGAATAACTCACAAGCTCTTCTCTGAAGTAGTGCCTTGGGATGTTTTATGTTCCCATGAGAGCGGAATGAACCCCTTGTGTAATATCTTATTGAGGAAACTTACCTCTGACACTCTCAGACAAGGTTATAAGGTTCCAATTGACCCAAACTGTCAGTAGGGGATAGAATAAATCTGCAGTAGCAAAAGGACGCAGATGGGGACTTTTTTGAGGCATTATTCAGAAAGAGACAGCTCAGTTGCCTTGTTTGCGTAGAGTAAAGTTGTGTTCTATCTTCAGTGCTAGTGAGCTATTTGGCTGTAGAAGGTTTCACTGCTGATCCGGATCCTTTGCTCACCATTCCAGATGCAGGATATGATGGAATAGCGATATGGATCAGAATCTGAGGCAATTCATTCCTCACCCTCCTCTGGGAGAGATGAGGGACTAGATCCTGCTGGCGCCATGTTGGGTCAGAGAAGCAACAGGGGAGGGGCCTAGCGTGGTTAGCACTGGTGAGAACCCACTTCTCCTCACTGTCTCCTCACTCTCCTGCCTGGCAACCTGGTTCAAACCCAGCGAGGGTAGGACCCCGAGCAGCATGTTTAAATCTACATTTCATTTTCATTCTCAGTCTGGATTCTCCCTCAGGGATCACGGGTATCTGAATTACTGCTGATCTCCATAAATGGAGAATTGGCACACTGGGGAGAGGTGGGGGGAGAGGGGTGCTCAGAGACCATTGAAGCCTAAGGGGGTGACCCCATAGTGGGTGCTGCTCACTCGGGGAGTGGGAAACAGTGAGTCAGGAAGTGAGGGGTTGGAGGGGAGGGGATCTTAGCCAGTGAGTGGAGGGTAGAGGGGTGGAGTCTGTAGATCACTGCCTCTTTTAAAAAGAGTGTCCTGACCCCTGAGGAGCTGGTCTTGCCGGCATCTTTAGATCCCCACTTCAAAAACAGTTTTAAGTGTGGGTGAATATGGGGGAACCTAAGGCCTAATGGTCTTATCACCCAACTATTAATTCAGAATGTTCTGGGGACCTGGGTTTAAATCCCACCATAGCAGGTGGTGGAATTTCAATTCAATAAAATTATCTCGAATTAACAATCTAACGATGACCACGAAATCAAGTCGATTGTTCGGAAAAAACCCATCCAGATCATTAATATCCTTTAGACAAGGAAATCTGCTGTCCTTACCCAGTCTGGCCTACATGTGAATTCAGAGCCACAGCAATGTGGTTGACTGTCAACTGCCTCCAAGGGCAATACCTCAGGATGGGCAATAAATGCTGGCCAGCTAGCGATGCCCATGTCCCACAAATGAATAATAAGAAAAGAATTCAGTGAAAATCTCTCCAGGCTCCAAAACAATTTCCAAGTGTGGTTTAGTCATGAATTACACCGACCCTCCCAGAAGGAATGTCACCGGTTTCCCCACTGGAGACAACACTTAGAAATATTTGGGAGAGGGGGGTTATACCTGAGGCTGACTGCATTGCTCTAACTGAGGTTAGGATTGGGCTGGGTTTGACCCCCTGACCTTTGTACCCTGTCTCCACACCATGTGGTGCAATTATCCCTTCATCCATCAGGGAATATTATTGCTTCCTGGTTAAATGATTATGAAATGAGACTTAGGCCTGTGCTTCGAGGGTTTGTATTTTACGCATTTGTGAAATGTGCAAGTTGACAGAAAGCAGCTGTGTGATGGGCTGCTTCCATTAATACATTTGATCTGTTTTGACACAGATATCTGCTTCTGGTTCGACACATCTGTGTTCCAGCAACTTCCATCTTGTGTAGTAAATTGCCTTCGAGGAACAACGGTTAGAGTAGAGCGTTCTCCCTGCACAGAAAGCAACTTAAAAGGCTCTTTTTGAAAACAAATGTGGAGAACTACAGGTAGCTTGATTTTGCAATGTATCAAATAAATAACTAAACCTTAACACACGTGGAGTAATTGGGTGATAGTGTAAATTCATTTCGAGGGAAGCTTGGTAAACATAAGAAAGTTACACAATTAGGATTAAATGAAGAGCAGTGAAGACTCTACAGATCACTATGCTCTGTCATGGAGCAGATGGCCTGAATAGTCTCAAAATATGCTGTGCGTTTTGCTTAATTCTCTTAATTAACCAATTCTGATTTTCCAATGCATTTTCTGATTTTCATTTTCATCATATCTTGAACAAAGGACCCTTTTTTTTTTATTCACTGCCAACTTCTCAAGGGCAATTAGGGATGGGCAGTAAAGGCTAATCTAGACTGGGACTCCCGCATCTTGTAAAAGAATTTAAAAAAGATGGACTCAAGGTACAGAACAACCATGATCTAACTGAACAAGCTCAAGGGCCCATATCTGTTCCCAGGGGCTGAATTTTCCCAGCTGCGTTTGGAGGGCGGGCAGGTAGAGGGAGGATGGGCTGGTTGCCAAATAAATAGCAGGGGAGCCTTGTTGGAGAGCACCCCGTGTATTTGTGCACCAGGGAAGTCTCCCATAGGGTGGCCTAGAAGAGGAAGCAGCCGTCAGCACCACAGCTGTGTTGAGGGAAGAGATGTTGGAGGGGTTTTGTAGTGAGTGGAGCTCAGGAATAGGAAAGGTGAAATCACAATGTTGGGTGTGAACTGCAGACCTCCCAACAGTCTGCAGAAGAGCAATTAGTCTGATATTGAAAACAGGTGGAAAAAGTAGGGTAGTTGTGGTGGATGAGTTTAACTTCCCCCATATTATTGGGAATTCCTTTACAGCCAGGGGCTTGGATGGAGAGCAATTTGTTAGATATGTTTAGGAAGGCTTTTTGATACAAAATGTTGACAATCCAATCAGGGAGAGAGATATAAAAGACTTGGTGCTGGGGAATGAGCCAGGCCAGGTGATTGATGTTCCAGTGAGGTCCATTTTAGGTTAGCAACTGTAATTCCATAAGATTTTGAGTAGTCATGGATAAGGACAAGAGTGGTCCTTGGATGAGGGTGCTAAATTGGGCGAGGGCCAATTACATCCAAATTGGACAGGAATTGGGGAATGTGGATTGGGAATGGCTGTTTGAGGGCAAATCTGCATCTGGCATGTGGGAAGTTTTCAAAGGCCAGTTGATTGAAGTGCAGGAGAACCTTGCCTTCCCAAATTGAAGGATAGAAATGGCAGGAACTATGGATGACAAGGGAAACTGTAAGCCTAATTAGAAGGGAAAAGATCTCGGCATCTAAAAACTGATGAAGCCTTTGAGGAATACAGTGAAAGTAGGAAGGAACCTAAATGTATTTAAGCAAACAGGGTCAAGGAGAATCCCAAGGCTTTTTACATACATATTAGGAGCAAGAGGATTGCAGGAGAAAAAGTAAGCCCACTTGACGACAATGGAGGGCAGTTATGCATGGAACCACAGGAAATGGGTGAAATTCTTAATGAGTGCTTTGTATCAGTATTCACCAAGGAGAAGGACATGACAGTGAGGTTAGGGGTAGGCATCTGAAAGCTTTTGGGAATATCAATATATCAAAGGAGGATGTGTTGAATATCCTAAATTGCATTAAAGTATACAAGTTCCCAAGGCAAGGGAAGGAATAACTGGGGCTTTAACAGATATCTTCATTCTCTTTGAACACAAGTGAGGTTCAAAGGGACTGGAGAATAGCCAATGTTGTTTCCTTATTTCAGAAAAGAAGCATGGATAATCCTGGAAGTTATAGGCCATTGAGCCTGACATCAGTGGTGGTGAAGCTTTTGGAGCGGATACTGAGGGACAGGATATGCATATTTGGAAGAAAATGGACTAGTTAATGGCAGGCAGCGTGGCTTTGTGTGGGGAAGGTCATGTCTCACCAACTTGATTGAGTTTTTTGAAAAGGTGAGAAAGAAAATTGATGAGGGATGGGTTATGAATGTAGTTTATATAGACTTTAGTAAGGTGTTTGACAGGGTCCCACATGGCAAACTGGTACAAAAACCAAAATCACATGGGCTGGCTAGATGGATACAGACCTGGCTTGGTTATAGAAGACAGAAAAGGATGTTTTTCAGAATGGGGATCTGTAGCTAGTGGTGTTTTGCAGGGATTAATGCTGAGACATCAGTTGTTTGTAGTATATGTAAATCATCTGAAGGAAAATATGGATGGTCGGATTAGTAAGTTTGCGAATGGCACAAAGATTAGCAGAGTTGCTGATAGTGCTGGGGATGATGTACAGATGCCGGCGTTGGATTGGGGTGGTAAGAACTCAGTAAGAATTTAGCAACACCAATTTATAATCCAACCAATTTATTTGATAGTAAAAAAGCGAGCTTTCGACTCTTGTGTCTTCTTCAGGCAAATGCAGTGTTCTGGTCTGCAATAGCACCCATCAGCATAGACAGTCAGAGATTGCTGATTAGAATGCGAATCCTTACATCTAACCTGCTATTCAAGTGTTAAAGTGGCGAACAATGTGTGTGAAGGGAATCCTGAGCATTGTTGGAGAATTGTGTATTTTCTCCAGACAGCACAGTAAGTGAGGTTTTTTGCTAACCCAGGCAACTTACGGGGGTTACAGATAGTGTGTCATGAAGCCAAGATCCCTGTTAAGACAGATCCCTGTTAATTGTCAGAGGATACAACAGGATATAGATAGATTTGAAGTTTAATCCCAACAAATGTGAGGTGATGCATTTGGAGGATCAAATTTAGGTATGAATTAAATAGTAAGTGGCAGAACCCTTCGGAACATTAACGTGAAGAGGGATCTGGGCATGCAGGTCCTCAGTTCCCTAAAAGAGGCAATAAAGGGAGCCCAGGTGATTAACAAGGCATATGGCATGCTTGCCTTCATTAGCCAGGGCACTGAGTACAGGAGTTGGGAAATCATGTTACAGCTATATAAAACCTTGGTTAGGCTGCATTTGGAGTATTGTGTGCAGTTCTGATCACTACATTACCAGAAGGACGTGGAAGCTTTGGAGAGAGTGCAAAGAAGGTTCACCAGGATGTTGCCTGCTCTCGAGGGTGTTGGCTATGAGGAGAGATTGAATAAACTAGGATTGTTTTCATTGGAAAGATGGATGATGAGGGGAGATCTGATAAAGGTCTACAAAATTATGAGAGCATTGACAGAGTTAATAGTCAGGGTGGAAGGCACAGGTTCAAGGTGAGGTGGGGAAGTTTAAGGGAGATGTGCGGGGCAAATTTTTATGCAGAGAATGGGTGGGTGCTAGAGGTGGTAGTGGAAGCAGGCACATTAGCAACATTTAAGAGGCTTCTGGATAGGTATATGAATAGGGAGGAAATAGAGGGATATGGACTGAGTAAGGGCAGAGGATTTTTTTTAGTTTAGTTAGGGCACAATGAATGACAGGCTTGGAAGGACAAAGGGTCTGTTTTTTGTGCTGTACTTTACTTTGTTCTTTGTTCATGGGAACGAGTGAACAATCTGAGATGATTCAAAGGCCACATCATCAGCGAAATGGCTCCCTGCCACATGGGTTGGCCACCAGCTCCATGGAGGCCAGTCTCCTTGCAACACTCCTGGGCTCACAGGCTGGAAAGCATCGCTCATGGTGTCTTCCAAACCAGGGGCCTGTCACCATTCTCCTCTCTAAAATGTGGAACTATTTTTATGCTGCAGAGGAGGGGTTCCTTACAATCTTAGACCTGCCTCTGCCTGTCGGGCTGCCGCCAATCTATTCTCGGCTTGGGGCTCCCAATTAGCCTTCCTGTCTGGGTCCCCAAAACCCAAGAGAAAACCCTGCCCGATGGTTGTAACAGTGGTTCCTTTAATAGCAACTGATGAGCTGTACAAATATCAGCACAGTGTGCAAATTTTGTTGAATATCACTAAGGGAGTGGGAAAATGTTTATTTCCCAGAAAGACCCTGTGTATGCTGGTATAGTCAATTGTCTAGAAATGTGAGAATGTGTTTGATGGGGCAAAGGCCAAAATTCACATAGGAGGTGTTAAACATATGTCACTGAAAGAAGTGTCAATCATTTGGTCAAGGAACTGGCTGAAGGCCCAGGATATACTGCCTGACTTGGGGAAGAGCAGGAGATTACTGTAAAGCAGTAGCATATATGGATACAAAGAAGTAATTGTTAAAGCTATATACACGGATAAACACCAGAGTGACATGGAGATATAACAAATAAGGCCTTCACAGTGAAAGATGCAGAATTATCAACACTACATTGTAGAATCATACTGCACAGATGATGCCCATGAAAGTAGTTAATCAGGCAGGGTATGAGAGATAGGATTGCTGTCCATCAAAGTGAACCCTACTGTATTCATGAGGGACTCATCAAAATTACTACAACTATAAAATCCTACAGCTGCCAGGTTGATCATGTCCTTGTGTCTTATCTTAGTCCAAATATTACTACATTTCAGTCAAAGAACATAGAACTGATATTTTCATAGCATCTCATAATGTAGTAAAATGTTTTATAGCCAGTTATATACTCTGGAAGTGTAATTATTGTGCTGCAATGTAGGGAAATGAAGCTGCTAGTTTGCACACAGCAAGATCCCACACTTATCAGATGTTCCTCTTAGAAGGCGAGGCACCTAATTCCCCCCGCATTATATTTGAGATGGGTCCCAATGCATCAGCTTGAACACTCTCATCTTCATGCTCAAAACTCACCGTTATCCAGTCCCTCACTTTCTCCATAACATCTCCAACCATAAGAATCTCCGAGATCTCTCTAGCTCTGATCTCTTATATGCCACAATTGTCTTCACCTCTTCATTGGCCCTCATTCATCTTGGGCTTAAATTCTGGAATTCCTTCCCCTAAAGCTCACAACTCCATCACTTCCCTTCCTATATGACACTCCTTAACCAAGTGTCAAAATGGAAAAGAAGAATCTACAGGAAGTAGGATCTCCATGGAATTAGAAGCAATCCATGGGTTAGATTACATTCTAACTCATAGAAAGCACTGCGCACACAGACACATACACATACAGACACATATGTATAGAGACATATATGCACACAAACACATTCACAAGTATACATACACACAGCCAAATATACACAGATACATATGCATACTGACACATATACGTATAAGGATATTCATACACGCAGACGTATATGCACAAAGACACATACACACAGATACATACTCACATGGACAAATACTTACATCTGCACATAGACACATACATATACAAGTACACATGCACACAGACACATATGCATGCCAACATACATACAGATACACACACACGCATATATAGAGACACGCTCATAGACACATACATACATAGACACATACATATACAGACACATGCACACAGACATACACACATGCACATGCATGCAGACATATACACATCCCTCTGCTGCTGGACTTGCTGAGTTTTTCCAGCACTTTCAGTTTTTGTTTCAGATTTCCAGCGCCAACAATATTGTGTTATCTGAAGCTTTGCTACTTTTTGAGGAAGAAAGGCTGCAAATTGTATTGACGAGTTTTTTAATTTTAGGAAAACTGGATGGGGATTTAGCTTCCTCCACTACTATGAATGCATTTCACACTTTTCTTCAAACAAAACAGCATTCAACAAAAATTGCATTTATATAACACCAGCAACATTCACCAGGATGTGATAGGGCAAAGATCTGGCACTCAGCCAGATGGTAGGTGGCATGATGATGAAGTGGTTAATGCTGCTGCCTCAGCATCAGGGACCCAGGTTCGATGCCCAGTTTGGGTCACTGTCTGTGCAGAGTCTGCACATTCTCCCTGTGTCTGTGTGGGTTTCCTCCGGATGCTCTGGTTTCCTCCCATAGTTTGAAAGACATGATGGTTAGGTGTGTTGCCACGCTAAATTCTCCCACAGTGTATCCGAACAGGTGCTGGAGTGTAGTGTCTAGGGAATTTTCACAGTAACTTCATTACAGTGTTAATGTAAGCCTTACTTGCGGCATTAATAAATAAACTTTAAACATGAGACAAAAAGACACCTGGTCAAAGGTTGGTCAAAGAGGGAAGATTTAAGGAGTGGCTTAACAAAGAGGGGAAAGGGTGGAGAAGTTTACAGAGGGAATTTTAGAACCTTTGGAGTCTACTTAGCTCTGGATGGCACTGGGATGTGCAGTGAGAATGACACAAGATGGTGCTGCCAGTAGTGAAGGAGTTAAAAAGGAGGAAAGTTCAGCCACTCACTTGTTGTATGTCAGTGTTCATTAATCTTCAGAAGCACCTGTGCCAGTACAGTGAAATCCATCGCAGTCACCGTGATTGCTTTTCCAGGAATTGGTAAGATCCACAGTGTGCTTTTTTTTAATGTTTAGTCCAAGTTTTCTAGTAATGCTGAAAGATCCCAGTTTTGGCACAGGAGTAGAACTTCTGGTTTTGAAATCAGTCTCTCTCCTTTTTTTTCAAAAAAAAAAATTACATAGCATGTGTTTTTGATAAATCGCAAAGTCTGAAGGCTGTAAAATCTATTCTACATGAAGGGGCTGTTTAACAAGATGAAAGTTAGATATCCAAAAGTTTGTTTGGTTTGGTAACTATTCGGTTACACGTTGATTGATTATTTACATTATTAACCCATTTATGGGATTTTGATTACCTGACGGGCAAAGAACTGATTTCGCTCCTGTTCATATTACAATCCTAATGAGTGAAAGTGGGGATGATTAGGTGGAAGGGGAGGAATGCAATCCTAAACATGCTATAATTGACTGACCCTGGAAACCTCGCACTGTTGGAGTAATGTCCACTGTTATTCATGAAACAGCTGTGGACCTTAAATACTGATCTTAGCCAAATATCTTTATTCATTAATCCCCAAGACTGAAAATAAAAGATTTGAATAAGTTTGTATTTACAAGAAAATCCAACCTGGGCAATTATTGCCCTTTGACCTATTTGCAGTCATCAGCACAGTGATGGAAGGATGGCACAGTGGTCAACACTGCTACCTCACAGCGCCAGGGATTCAGGTTCCATTCTGGCTCTGGGTGACTGTCTGTGTGGAGTTTGCACATTCATCTTGTCTCTGTGTAGGTTTCCTGTGGGTGCTCCGGTTTCCTCCACACTCCAAAGATTGCGGGTTGGGTAGATTGGTCATGCTAAATTGTCCCTTAGTGTCAGAGAGATTAGCAGGGTAAATACTTAAGGTTACCCGGAGAGGGTCTGGGTGGGATTATTGTTGGTGCAGATTCGATAGGCTGAATAGCCTTCTGCACTGTGGGGATTCTACTGCTGGAATTTTACCACCTTGCCCCCGGAGACTCTAAAGATCGTGCCCGAAGCTAATGGAGAATGCTATTCTGCGACCTTGCCCACCCCAATTCTGGGGCAGACAATGTGGTAAAAGTCTGGCCTATGAGTCTGCTTTATAAAACGGTTCTTATTTACCAATAATCTACTCACTGATGTTGATTTCAGATTCCATCCAACACCAGTTAGCTCCAGGCCTCATTGCAGTCTAGTGAGCAGGACTTTGGATAACGTGTAGGACTGCAGCACTCTAGATGAACTCAAATTTATGAAGGGGATGTGGGGAGTCTAGCCAGGAGATCTTGGGAATGATCGAGACAAAGATGAGAATGGGGATTTCAGCAGCAAACGTGTTGTGGAAGGCACTTGATGTTATGGTGTTGGAGGTTAAGAGGTTTCAATGATTGGGGCCAGAGCTCAGAGTTGTATCAGACATGGAAGCTATGTCCAGTGTTACAGGAGGCGTTACTTGAGGCAGCAAGTGAAATAAATGATCCAAAGGGAAAATGTTGGAAGCATTCAGCAAATCAAGCAGCGTTTGTGAGGTGAGAAAAAAGGGTCGGGATTTTCCAGGTGTGCTCACCCCCAAACCAGAAAATCCCGTCCTCTTTGGTCAATGGATCTTTTCATGGTCTGCCCCTTACCCACTACAATTCCTGTGATGGACAGAATGGGAAAATTCACTCCAGAGTGAACATTGCAGCTGGATCTGAGGGTTGGGAAATCCCACCCAATGAATGTTTGGCTGCCTCCCTGAATTTTCAGTCCTGACCACAACAGCCGTGCCATGGGAGGGGCTGGAAAATCCTGCTGCTGAAATATTGACTGGGTTCCACTCTCCAGGTGCTGCCTGACCTGCTGAGTACTTCCAGCATCTGCAATTATTTTTGAAGGAATCAGCCAACGTTGTGGCAGGTCTCAAGTCAGGACTGAAGACAGCTTCAGTCTTCCCAATGTTTGTTTGGAGGAGACTGTGTCCAAGACTGGATGTTGGACAATCAGCCCCCCAGCACTGTGGTGAGGTGAAGGAGAGATCGAGCTGGGTTCCATTAAGCCTGCAAGTAGAAGTTGATTTCATCTCTTTGGATTGCCTCACTGAAGGAAAGTGGAGAGGACCAAAAGTTCAGGGACTTCCTCCATAAGAGTGGACAAGAAGAGAAACCATCACTGGAGATGATATGGTTGTAATTGGATAAGAGAGAGAGAAACCAGGTGGGAGCAGTCCCACTGAACTGGATAGGAGCGAAGAGACATAGGTGGCACAGTGGTTGGCACTGCTGCCTCACAGTGCCAGGGACTCAGGTTTGATTCCTGGCTTGGATCATTGTCTGTGTGGAGTCTGCACATTCTCCTTGTGTCTATGTGGGTTTCCTCCGGTGCTCCGGTTTCCTCCCACAATCCAAAAAATGCACTAGTTAGGTGTATTGGCCATGATAAATTCTCCCTCAATGTACCTGACGAGGTGCTAGAGTGTGGCAACTAGGGGATTTTCACAGTAACTTCATTGCAGTGTTAATGAAAGCCTATTTGTGATGCTAATAAATAAATCTAACCACTTCTATGGCGTGGAGACAAAATTTGTCTGATAACATTCCAGTGAAGGGATGTTATACTGTGTTAAGGATGCTATATAAATGCAAATTGTCACTCGCTGACCATCATATTCACTAAGAGGGTCTGACAACACCAATTTTAAATCCAACCGATTTATTTGATAGTAAACTTTATTTGATAGTAAGTTTACTATCAAATAAATCGGTTGGATTTAAAATTGGTGTTGTCAGACCTCTTGCTGAGTTTACCCCAGTCCAACGCCGGCATCTCTACATCATCATATTCACTGCAGTATTAATGTAAACCTAATTGTGACAATAATAAATAAACTTTAACTTTAGAGATTAGAGGGTGAATCTGTCCTCAACCTATTCAAAGACTGCTAAAGTGGTGGAGGGATAGCGCATCACATGTGACTTTGATTTGGGCTGTTTCAATGTTATGGCTGGTTAGAACTCAAATGCCAGACCCCAGTATAATTCCTGTCTTCAATAACTCTGACGCACAGAACAAGGTGAGGAAAGTCCTCAACACCTTCCTCCTTCAGGAATAAGAAAAGAAATCTTTCTGTTTGCTTACAGATTGGACGCACTGTGTATCTTGAGACAAGAAGAACAGCTCTTCAGAGCCAATTAAATCCAACTTTATGCTTTATGAAATCCCATATAGATGAGTAACACTCTCTGAGTCGGAATGTTATTGGTTCAAACCTCACTCTGGAGAGTTAAGGAGCGACATGGTGGCTGGAACAATGGTCAACACTATGCCTCACAGCGCCAGGAACCTGGCTTCAATTCCAGGCTTGGGTCACTATCTTTGTAGAGTTTGCACGTTTTCCCCATGTCTGCATGGGTTTTCTCTGGGTGCTCTAGTTTTATCCCGCAGGTTAGATGGTTAGGCTGTGCTAAATTGCCCCTTGGTATCATATCAGAGTGATTAGCAGAGTAAAAATGCAGAGTTACAGAGATAGGGCCTGGGTGGGATGTTGTCAGTGCAGGCTCAATGGGCTGAATGGCCTCCTTCTACACTGTAGGATTCTATTCTATTCTAAACTTTCACTCACGCTCAGGATACCTTTTTTTGGGGAGCAAATGTTAAGACGACGGCCTCAATTGCTGTCATTGGTGTATGCGGAAGATTCTGTAGCATCACTTCAAAGGAAAGCAGGGGTATTGTGCCTTGGCAACCATTTACCGTTCAACAAACATCTCTAGCACATGGATAATTATCTGGTCATTGTGGGAGCTTGCTGTGCACTCACCGCTGCTGGGTTTGGCTGTGACTACAGTTCGAAAGTACCTGGATTGGTTGTGAAACGTGTTGAGACGCCCTGAGGTTGTGAAAGGTACTATTGTTTGCAGCTGTTTTCTTTAACTGTGAGTTGAAGTGATTTTGCTTCCTTGCTGCAAAGCAACTGGGGGAACTGAGCGGTGCTAAATCCCGAGGAAACGCTACTGCAGCGGCAGCAGCAGAATTAAGAGGGTGGATTGCAGCTGCAAATTGCAGGTAGGAGGTCATACATATATGGTGCTATCATGTAGCCCTGCTGTAATGGTCACAGTGGAACGCTTCAAAATGCTGGCAGCTGACTCATTTGGCTGCCATGGTGAGGCTTAACTTACTGCTGTTTAGCTTTTAGCATAGAGCCCAGATCCTGATCAGATTACTGGAAGGAGGGCTAGAGGCAAATGCACAGCTGAAAAGGGTTTTTTGCAACAACAACAAAAAAAAAGGGCTCTGAACAGATAAATCAGTCTCCCAAGGGAAACTGCACTGACGGTCACTTGCACAACAAGCCCGCAGATCAGAAAACTGGTCCTCGTTTGCGGTTTTGGTATGTTTCAGATTTAAACTGACCCAATGCCAACAAATCCCTGGATGGCCATTCCTCCTGAATATTACCTTCCAATATCCTTCGCCCTTGGCGGCCCTGTTGCAAAGTGTGGGTTGGCCTGAATCGACCCAAGAGTGAGATGCAGGGACAAGGAAAGAGAGAATTTACTCAGCTTTTATACATTCCATAGCTTCAGGTCATCCCACAGTGCGCTTAAATTATTGAGGTGTCGTTTTTAAGTGTTGTGTATTACAGTGGTTACTGCTGCCTCACAACTCCAGGCATCCTGATTTGATTCCAGCCTTGGGTCACTATCTGTGTGGAATTTGCAAGTTCTCCTCCTGTCTGCATGGGTTTCCTCCGGGTGCTCCAGTTTCCTCCCACACTCCAAAGATATGTGGATTAGGCTAATTGATCATGATAAATTGTCCCTTAATATCAGGGGGATTAGTAGGGTAAATACCTGGGATTATGGGGATAGGACCTGGGTTGGATTGTTGTTGGAGCAGGCTTGATGAACCAAATGGTCTCTTTCTGCAATGTGGACATTCTCTGATTCTATGGCAGCCAATTTATGCACAGCAGGCTCCCACAGACCAGTCCAGTTCCGCTACCCAGCTTGTTGCAAACCCGTGATGTACAATAATATGTTAAACAGATTGACCACAACCACGTAACCATACTTACTATATCCAGGATCTTTTTTTCAATTCCCTTTCTGTCTTTATTATAGAGCAATTGGTCAATGCCGCGCCAAAGACACCTATTCCAATTACACTGGTTGAGAAATATATATTGGTCACTGCACGTGGGTGCCTACTCCTCTTCAAAATGGTACCATTCACCTGAGTTGGCAGACAGCGCTGCATGTCATTCAAAAGAATGGCCCCTCCAATAGTGCAGCACTCCCTCAGTACTGCGCTGATTGTGTCGGCCTAGATTTTATGCTCAAGCCTTTGGCGCGGCATTGACCAATGGCTCTATAATAAAGACAGAAAGGGAATTGAAAAAAAGATCCTGGATATAGTGAGGTATGGTTATGTGGTTGTGGTCAATCTGTTTAACCTATTATTGTACATCACAGGTTTGGAACAAGCTGGGTAGCGGAACTGGACTGGTTTATCAATCAGACAATACGAGAGCGGCTGGAATCAAGTCAAGCACCAGGGGATGGATCAAACGCTAACATAGTTATATTTCCTAGGCTTGGCAAGCTTAATTAGTCATGATCAGCCATTTTGTAGTGGTCAATAGTACTTTAGCTGTGGCTTCCCTGAGCAAAGAGGCACTTAGAACATAACACAGTTATTGACTGCTTAGTAATCAGCAGGCAATCATCCACAGAGCTGAGATGGAGTTAGGAGCTACTTATGGAAAGTATCCCAGCTCCTTATGGTGCAATAAAGAGTTGGTTAATTTTATTACGGTAGCTGTTTATGGAGATGACATCAGAAAGTATGGAAGAAGGCAATGTGTTTTTAAGCACTGCTGGATCCCTTAAAGGAGTGATGTAACCCATTAAACCTCCTTGATGTTGTTCAGAAAGCTCGAAGAACACTTCCGTTCTGCCTTGTGTGCCAAAGAAACCTTCAACCTCACGGGCAGTTCACAAAATTACCTTTCAAAAGTCATCAGCAATAGGAGACTTTTACAATATTGGATGTTGAAACACTTAGATTTTATTACAGCCTCATGTGCAGTCGAATAGTGTATGCTGCCAGTTGTTACACTACCTGATATACAGGAGGGAATTCGACAACTGTCCGAATGTACGGGAGAAAACATTCAATAATGTGGATGGAATGAATTTTTGAGATTATTGTATGAAAGTTTGGGCCGCAGAATTGAATTTGAGCAATGTCAATTTTTCTCAACGAACGATTTTTTAATATGAAATATGTATTGGACCCCTAAAGGTGGACAAGGTTTACATTGCTGAACAAATTTCTTTTTTCCCAGGAACACAATTTAAAAAAAACAGGAAAAATATAGGAAAGCAATTTTACTTGCAGTGACGATGCACTCAATCTTTTACCTGACACGCTCTCCATTTACTGGCTGCATATTTACCTGATGCACTCAATATCCATTTACTTGGACTGCATATTTACCTGATGCACTCAGTACCCATTTACCTGGCTGCATATTTACCTGATGCACTCAGTACCCATTTACCTGGCTGTATATTTACCTGATGCACTCAATATCCATTTACCTGGCTGTATATTTACCTGATGCACTCAGTACCCATTTACCTGGCTGTATATTTACCTGATGCACTCAGTACCCATTCACCTGGCCGCATATTTACCTGATGCACTCATACCATTTACCTGGCTGTATATTTACCTGATGCACTCAGTACCCATTTACCTGGGCTGCATATTTACCTGACACACTCTCTATTTACCTGGCTGCATATTTACCTGATGCACTCAGTACCCATTTACCTGGCTGTATATTTACCTGATGCACTCAATACCCATTTACCTGGCTGTATATTTACCTGATGCACTCAATCCATTTACCTGGCTGCATATTTACCTGATGCACTCTCCATTTACCTGGCTGTATATTTACCTGATGCACTCAGTACCCATTTACCTGGCTGTATATTTACCTGATGCACTCAATATCCATTTACCTGGCTGTATATTTACCTGATGCACTCAGTACCCATTTACCTGGCTGTATATTTACCTGATGCACTCAATATCCATTTACCTGGCTGTATATTTACCTGATGCACTCAGTACCCATTTACCTGGCTGTATATTTACCTGATGCACTCAATATCCATTTACCTGGCTGTATATTTACCTGATGCACTCAGTATCCATTTACCTGGCTGTATATTTACCTGATGCACTCAATATCCATTTACCTGGCTGCATATTTACCTGATGCACTCAGTACCCATTTACCTGGCTGTATATTTACCTGATGCACTCAGTACCCATTTACCTGGCTGCATATTTACCTGATGCACTCTCCATTTACCTGGCTGCATATTTACCTGATGCACTCAGTATCCATTTACCTGGCTGTATATTTACCTGATGCACTCAATATCCATTTACCTGGCTGTATATTTACCTGATGCACTCAGTATCCATTTACCTGGCTGCATATTTACCTGATGCACTCAGTACCCATTTACCTGGCTGTATATTTACCTGATGCACTCAATATCCATTTACCTGGCTGCATATTTACCTGATGCACTCAGTATCCATTTACCTGGCTGCATATTTACCTGATGCACTCAGTACCCATTTACCTGGCTGTATATTTACCTGATGCACTCAATATCCATTTACCTGGCTGCATATTTACCTGATGCACTCAGTATCCATTTACCTGGCTGCATATTTACCTGATGCACTCAGTACCCATTTACCTGGCTGCATATTTACCTGATGCACTCAATATCCATTTACCTGGCTGCATATTTACCTGATGCACTCAGTACCCATTTACCTGGCTGCATATTTACCTGATGCACTCAGTACCCATTTACCTGGCTGCATATTTACCTGATGCACTCAGTATCCATTTACCTGGCTGCATATTTACCTGATGCACTCAGTACCCATTTACCTGGCTGCTATTTACCTGATGCACTCAGTATCCATTTACCTGGCTGTATATTTACCTGATGCACTCAGTACCCATTTACCTGGCTGTATATTTACCTGATGCACTCAGTATCCATTTACCTGGCTGCATATTTACCTGATGCACTCAATATCCATTTACCTGGCTGTATATTTACCTGATGCACTCAGTATCCATTTACCTGGCTGCATATTTACCTGATGCACTCAGTATCCATTTACCTGGCTGCATTTACCTGATGCACTCATATCCATTTACTGGCTGTATATTTACCTGATGCACTCAGTACCATTTACCTGGCTGTATTACCTGACAATTTACGGCTGTATATTTACCTGATGCACTCAGTACCCATTCACCTGGCCGTATATTTACCTGACACACTCTCTATTTACCTGGCTGCATATTTACCTGATGCACTCAGTACCCATTTACCTGGCTGTATATTTACCTGATGCACTCAATATCCATTTACCTGGCTGTATATTTACCTGATGCACTCAATATCCATTTACCTGGCTGTATATTTACCTGATGCACTCAATATCCATTTACCTGGCTGCATATTTACCTGATGCACTCAGTACCCATTTACCTGGCTGTATATTTACCCGATGCACTCAGTACCCATTCACCTGGGCCGCATATTTACCTGACACACTCTCTATTTACCTGGCTGCATATTTACCTGATGCACTCAATATCCATTTACCTGGCTGTATATTTACCTGACACACTCTCTATTTACCTGGCTGTATATTTACCTGATGCACTCAGTACCCATTTACCTGGCTGTATATTTACCTGAGCACTCAATAATTTACCTGGCTCCATTTACCTTGTTGCATATTTACCTGATGCACTCAGTACCCATTCACCTGGGCCGCATATTTACCTGACACACTCTCTATTTACCTGGCTGCACATTTACCTAATGCATCCTCCATTTACCTTGTTGCATATTTACCTGATGCACTCAGTAGCTATATACCTGGCTGTATATTTACCTGATGCACTCAGTAGCTATATACCTGGCTGCATATTTATCTGATGCACTCAGTATCCATTTACCTCAGCTGCATATTTATCTGACACTCTCCATTCACCAGGGCTGCATATTTACCTGACACACCCTCTATTTACCTGGATGCATATTTATGAGATGCACACAGTCTCCATTTACTTGGTTGTATATTTACCTGATGCATTCAGTACCTATTTACCTGGCTGCATGTTTACCTGATGCACTCTCCATTTACCTCGGCTGCATATTTACCTGACACTTCCATTTATCTGGCTGCATACCTGATGTATTCAATCTCTGTTTACCTGGCTGCCTATTTTCCTGATTCACTCTCCATCTACAGTATTGATATGTGGAATTTGGCCTCTGAGTTTATGTTTTCCCTCTCAGGAACATTCATTGCCCTCCAACTGATACTCAACCTGAGCACAGCTATCACAGCAGTAACCGTGAATTGAGCCGGCATTTCTGGTATGTGTGCCTTGATAATACAACAATAACTTGCATTGACAATACCTCTGGTTAACAAGGCAATGATTGAAGAGTGACAACAGTTCCTTTACCTAATGATTCTCTCCACTTATTCTACAGTCCATCTCCCCTGCTACACTCACTTATCATCCACGTTATAAATTCACTTTTTCACTGCCCTGGATAAGACATTACTGCCCTCTTGGGTGGGGCCACTATCGCAAAGCAGGACAGGAGCATTCCTCATGGGCTCCTGGTCAGTACATATCTCTCAACAAACAGCTAGAAAAACATGATGTGCTGATATACCTCATTACTGTTTGGGAGCTTGAGATTTGGGAATCGGTTGCCACATATCTTACGTTACAATCACTGTTAGACTTCAAAAAGAAATTTTTGTTGAGCATTTTGAAGTGTCGTGAGGTTGTGAAAGTCATGACAGAAATCTAGATACTTTTTTGTGTTTTAAAGTTTAAAGTTTATTTATTAGTGTCACAAGTAGGCTTACGTTAACTCTGCAAAGAAGTTACTGTGAAAATCCCCAAGTCGCCACAGTCCAGCGCCTGTTCGGCTACACTAAACAAAAATTTAGCATGGTCAATGCACCTAATGAGCCCATCTTTCAGATCGGAGCACCCGGAGAAATCCACACAGACATAGAGAGAATATGTAAACTCCACACAGACTGCCACCTAAGCTGGGAATTGAATCTGGGTCCCTGGCGCTGTGAGGCAGCAGTGCCACCATGCCATTTTCTCCTTGCTTCCTCATTGACGTCAGTTTCTTGTTCTCCACACATCGTGCCCAACCTGACCACTATGGGTTCACCTCCGGGTCTTGCAGCAAGTCAGTTGCTGAATACATTTTGTGAGCATTTCCTTTGTGAAGTATTCTAATTATTCTGACCATTACTATCCTAGGGACAGAATTTATTCAAAGAACAAAGAACAAAAAAAAAGTTACAGCACAGAAACAGACCCTTCAGCCTTCCAAGCTTGCACCGACAATAGCCCCATTTACCTTCATAGGCATATGAACAAATGGTGATTAGAGGGATATAAACAGTTGGTCTAGATAGGACAACCTGATCGGCGCAGGCTTGGAGGGCTGTTGGGCCTGTTCCCGTGCTGTACTGTTCCTTGTTCTTTGTTTGTTCCTAGTCTTTGTCCTGTGGTTAGGGTGTTTCCATTCATTGACCTTACGAGTGGTTTCTGTTGACTGTAGACCTTTGATAAACAATGAGGTTTGAGTTCACCCATTCACTGATCATTGTAATTGAATAGGATTGATTACACCTACTCCTGAAAAGTCTGCACGCAGTATTGTGAAACAATTACCTTAATTATTCAGAGGTGGGCAGTCAGGGAAGGTCTATTGCACTTTAACGTCTTCTCAAAGGTTTGCCCCCAAAAATAATTTTAATGTCTTGTCTGTACATGAAGCATAGTTCAAGTGTCTTGACAGGAAAGATCACCGGACCTCTCAACTCATTTTTGTTGTAAAATTCACATTTTAACTTTGCACTCCATAAGTCCACGAGTGAAAAATGCATAAACATGACACTATTTTTCTCTAGAGATAGGAAATTATTTTGTTTAATTGTAAACAAGTCGACCTAAAACTCTGGTGCTCTTGTCTTAACCCATCACAGGTCCTGTTCACTCATTCCCCTTGTACTGACTTACATGGGCTCCTTATTCACCAACACCCCCATTTTGAAATGATCATCCTGCTGTTCTAATTGAACATCCAAACATATGAATTAGAGGCAGAAGTAAGTCACTCGACCCTTTGAGCTTCTACACTGTTCAATAACATTATGGCTGATGTGATTGTCACCTCAACCCCACATTCCTGCCTAGTCCTGATAACATTCCACCTCCCCCTTATTAATCAAGAATCTATTCAGCTCCATCTTAATAATATCCAAAGACTCTGCTTCCACTGCCTTTGGAGAAGTAAGATCCAGAGAATTAAACACTTTTATTTCTCCTTGCCAACATCCAAAGCAGAATTGATTTGAATTCTTGAGATGAAAATTTCCCTGTCACTCCAGGTTAGATTCTAATAAACCTGCTGCATATCTCCACGATTTGTTTCTTTTAAATTTTCTTTAAGTTTTAAATTGGATTGATAACAAGATCATTGATTTCCCCCCCGCCTCTGTTCATTCACGGGATGTGGGCAACTCTGGCTGGGCCAGCATTTATTGCCCAACCCTAATTGCCCCTAAACTGAGTGCATTTTTAGAGTCAACCACTTTGTTATGGGTCTGGAGTCGCATGTAGGCCAGACCAGGCACAGATGGCAGATTTCCTTCCTTAAAAAATATTAGTGAACCAGATGGGCTTTAATAGCAATCAACAATGGTTTCACGTTCAACATTAGAATTTTAATTCCAGATTTTTATTGAAATCAAATTCCACTGCCTGCTGTGGGTGGGATTCAAACCCAGGTCCCCAGAATATTACCCTAGTTCTTTGAAGTACTCATCAAGAGACAATACTATTACACCACCACCTCCTCATGCAAGCTCGTGTACAAATGAGTGCCTTAAAGACATTGCAAACTCTTAAGATGCATCAACAGGTGGAATTTTCTTCTGAATTATTGGAAAATTTTATCTATAACAAGCTAGGTCAGTCAGCAGGAAGGGCTAAAACTCTGGAATAAAGTTCTTCTTCACCTCCCCATCCCACCTGCATTCTGATCTCTCCTGTTCATCCACCTCTCTCCTTTCTTCTTACCTGTCTCCTGCCCTCTCTTCGTCTTTTCTTTCCTGTTCCTTCTGCCACCATTTTATTTTCCAACTCTTGCCCTCTTCTTTCTCTCTCCTTCTGCATCCCTGGCACTCTCTATCTGTCTCTGTTCTTCTCTCTCTCTCTGCTGTCAGCTATCCTCAAGTATTTGAGCACCAAAAGTGGAACGGTCCTCTTCACACAGAAGTTCCTTACTTCAAGTTGCACAAAGTCCATGATTCTTCACAATTTCCCCTACTCTAGCCATTACTGCAACAAACACTCTTTATGCTATGTGGGAGAATACAGGCGCACTTTGAGACAATGTGCTGTGTCTTGTCAGGCTCGTTCTCCATCAGCCACACTCTAATCCCGGCAGCAGGTCTGTGGCACGATGCCAGGAACAGGAAGTGGAACATCAGAGGAAAGGTCATCCCTGGGCCACTGTCACATTCCTCCGCAGGGTTAGCTTAGCTTCATCAGTCATGGTCTGGGATCAGGTGACTCAGCGTTAGTGTGTGGCCTTGGAGCTAAACAGAGAGTCATTCTTTTCAAAAACTAGCATGGGTGAATTGGCGGCAGCGCAGAATAGAAAATGGACAGACATAACTGAGAGCAAAGGAGCCTGTTTCATTGACATATCCATCTTCTGGTCTAAACATTAACTCCCTCCACCACCAACACAGTGGCTGTACTTTCTGCGAGATGCAGTGCCATTATATGTCAAACTAATGCCTTCTACAATTCCTTCCAAGTCCACCATCTCTACTGCCTAAAAGACAAGGGCAGCAGGCAGTCACTCACAATCCTGACTTGGAAGTAGATCGAGCTTCACTCTCATTGGGTTAGAATCTTGGAACTTCCTCCCTCACCGTGCTGTGGGTCCATTCACATCACATGGTTAAAAATAACCACTCACCACCACCTTCTCAAAAAGCAACCAGGAATGGTCAATAAATTCATGCCCTGCCCATACCCTGTGAGGTATTAGAACATTGGTATTGTCTTTGGGAATTGGACAATAGTTACATTGTCATCCTAGGCGTACAGGCTGCTGCTCAGTTTTCTAGCTGAGGCTACAGATGTGGAATTGTTTCCAAGTTGCCGCATTTGAACAGATGTATTGAAAAGATGATTCATATTAAATAGCATCAGTTGTGAAATTCTGGAAGCGACCTTGAGATGATATTGCACTAGCAAAAGAGGACTGCCTGACTGAAAGACACATACAAGCATGAAAACTCCCATCAACAGGAGAAATGTCAGATGGCTGTAACTTACTTGTATGCCTTTTGTGTAGCAGTCCATGGAAGAGAAACTCAGTGTAAGCTAGTACCAGTCTATCAATTCTGCACTGCCTCTCAATGTTCCACCCAAGTCCTTTCCCCATACCCCATCCCAGTAACCCCACACATTTATCCCGTTAATTCCCTAACTTGTACATCTTTGGACATAAGAGGCAATTTAGCATGGCCAATCCATCTAAACTACATCAAATAGGGCCTTCAACAGAGGAGCATTTCCCAAATTGTTTCACAGGAGACAAAGTAGGGGATATTCGAGCAAGTGACTCAATACATGGTCATGTAGTAAAGTTTTATGAAGGGATTAAAGTCAGAGAGAGGCAGAGAGAAATCCAGACTCCTGGCTGAGATGGCTGAATGTAAAGATGCCGGCGTTGGATTGGAGTGGTAAGAACTCAGTAAGAATTTAGCAACACCAATTATTAATCCAACCGATTTATATCAAATAAATCGGTTGGATTAATAATTGGTGTTGCTAAATTCTTACTGAGATGGCTGAAGGCATGGTCACCACTGAAGGGGACAAAGTGAGTGGAGAGAATATACAAATGTTCAGATTTGGGGAAATACAGATTGGTCTGTGGAGCTGAAAAGAGGGCACAGAATTCATGGTCAGATAGTTAGTTGTTGAAGATCACGTGAACTAAAATTGCCCCATCTTCGAAAGAATGTTATCCCATTATTCGAGCTTGGTTTAGCTCAGTTTGCTGGATGGCTGGTTTGTGATGCAGGATGATGCCAACAGAGTGGACTCAGTTCCCAAACTGGCTGAAGTTATTCACGAAGGTCCTGTCTTCTAAATCTTGTTCCTTGCCTGAGGTGCGATGATTCTCAGGTTAAATCACCAGCAGCCAACCTATGGTCATCTTGGACTATGCTGACTTTACCTTTTTTACTTTTAGTCATTATTCACTCACTTGGAGCTAGCTCCATGTTGTCTGAATAACTCCAACTCATAGCATCTCAGCATCTGCGGGAAGATTGTAAACTCTCAGTGGATGTATGGCTTCACCACATGACCAATCACCTGTCTTCCCTCAACACTCCCTCCCTCATTGGCTGCTCAGTGACCCATCTTCCAATGAGAAAGCGAGCGAACACTCCACTATCTGATTGGATGATTCTTGACTAACAGCAGTGTTTTGCAGCAAAGTTTTTCATAGATATATTTTAAATAGCACACACAATCTTGCTGATTTTCCATCCAGATTAGTGGCATCGATGTCCTGAAGATTCAAATTTAATTCTTGGACAACCTTAGAGTTTGGGAATATTGAGTTGTGAGCCATGATAGACAAGTTTACAAGAAAGACAAGTGACATTATCCAATTATTCACATGAAACTTGGCTTTCTATAGATTGATTTAGATTGTGGATGGTGTTTAAATATTTGCCAATCCCTCTGCCCTGTCCCCACCCTGGGTTGATGCTGTCAGTATTCCATTAGCTGTGAATTCAGCTTCAGTTTTGACAGCATGAAGCTGCAAACCTGGATTCACCTGCTGATTCACTCCAAATGTACATGGCCATGTTGTCATGGACACTGAGGGGGTTGGATACCTCCAAAACCCTTTTCCCAAAGTTCCTGATGCCTGGATGAGGAAAATTCATTTCTATCGTAACAGCCCCACCCTGTGTCCACTGAGATAACTGCATGTGCTAGCTCTGTGGAGCTGCAGACCAGTTTATTGATTGGCCAGCCGGGTGTGATGGTCTGTGGGTGACATGGGCCCCCAGAAGATAACTTAGGCTCCCTGGTGCCCAGTGACCACTCACTGCTGAGGGACTGAGGGCTTGGCATGAAGGATGATGCCAACAGAGTGGATTCAATTCCCAAACTGGCTGAAGTTATTCATGAAGGTCCTGTCTTCTAAACCTTGTTCCTTGCCTGAGGTGCGATGATTCTCAGGTTAAATCACCAGCAGCCAACCTATGGTCATCTTGGACTATGCTGACTTTATCTTTTTTACTTTTACTCACTGTTCACTCACTTGGAGCTAGCTCCATGTTGTCTGAGTAACTCCAACTCATAGCATCTCAGCACCTGCCACTTTTAAAGTAGATTAAAAGTGGCTGGGGAGGTGCACCCATATCACTGCGAATGCACCTCCATTGCCCAATGTCATGGAATCCTAACAGTGCAAAAGGACGCCATTCGGCCCATTGGGGATGCACCTGTAACAATCCCACCCAGGCCCTATTCCTGTATTTACCCTGCTAACCCTCTGACACTAAGGGGCAATTTAGCATGGCCAATCTGCCTAACCTGCATATTTTAGGACTGTGGGAGGAAACCAGGACACATGAAGGAAACCCATGCAAATATGGGGAGAATGTGCAGACTCCACACAGTCACTCGAGGCTGGAATTGAACCCGGGTCTCTGGTTAGCACTGCTGTATTATAATATCATTGTGCCACTGCATGGTTTCTGGTTAGGGCCTCCATCATTCCACAATCAGTGCAAACCTTTCATTATGCTTGTGAGGGGTTGGTGTTTACCTATTCCCAGCCTGGGCTCCTCCTGCTCTCAGTGAGGCCAATACGCTTCATTTCTCTGAGCTTTCCAACCTCCATTTCTACATGGGCAGCTGAGTTAGCAACTGGGAACACCCAATGTGTGGAATCATAGAGTCCCTACATGCAGAAGGAGGCCATTTGGTCCATTGAGTTTGCACTGACCACAAACCCACCAGGCCCTATTCCCCTAACTCTACATATTTACCCTGCTAATCTCCCTGATAAGAGGGTCAATTTAGCATGGCCAATCAACCTAATCCACACACCTTTGGACTGTGGGAGGAAACCAGAGCACCTGAAGGAAATTCAAGCAGACATGGGGAGAACATGCAACCTCCATACAGGCAATGACCCAAGCTGGGAATTGAACCCGGATTCCTGGCATTGTGAGGCAGCTGTGCTAACTGCTGTGCCACCATGCCACCCTTCTGCTTTTCCTCTTCCCTTGCAAAACCAGTCAGTGACTCCCTGAAACAGCAATGGAATACAGCATTGTCTAAGACTCTAAGTTCCTGTACAGGGAATTAGTCCACTATTGTGGACTGAAAGTTGCACAGGTGCAGGTTTCACCCTGATACTTCCACATCTGTGGATTTGTGTCTTTCAGAATTCACAGAGGTAGTATGTTATCACTTGGCCCTGCATCAATCTTGGCCAAGAACAAATACCAACACTCATGGGACAGATCATTTGAATCTTGGCAAACACTTCAGCGGTGTGATGTCACCTCTGTTTTCCATAAGACTGATGGTGTAAAACGTATATCCACTGCTCTTGATCTCGTTGTTCACATCATCATTGTCGTCATCTGCTTTGTCAATAATCTCGTGTGTGTTTCTGATGGCACCAGGTTAAAATCTACCAGGTTTATTTGGTAGCACAAGCTTTCAGAGCTTTACTCCTTCATCAGATGAGTCACTCCGACAGCTCCTTCTACCAAATCAACTTATTGGACTTTAACCTGGCGTGAGATTACTTACTGTGCCCACCCTAGTCCAACGCCGGCATCTCCACATTATGTTTCTGATAGGATACCAGATGGTCATTCTTGCTTGGAGTGTACAGTATGCTTGGAAGAGTACACAGTTCTTTGTAGCCTTTGCTCTAGTTTGCTACCACTACCAGTGGCCCTTTCAGCTACGTGCCGTGAAGGCTTGATGGAAAGCTGGACATTTCCTTGGTGAGTGCAGAAGGCCACACTTTCCATATCTTACTAGATCCGGTGATCGATTGAGTGGAACAAGAATTGGCATTGTACTTAGGACCTGTAAGCTTCATCAATCTCCAACAATGGCTTTGTATTAATGTCTATCCTGATGGCTTGTCGATGCTAAATGTGTTGGGCTCATCTAGCAGATCTTTCTGGATTGTTTCCATGGGAATGGATGCAATCACCAACTCACTGATTCTGTTTGCTAGCTATGTGTTTGAAAAATCACAGTCCATTGTCTTTTCACTGCATCTATTCTTTTGGAGGGTTATTTGAGCTGCTGATTGTTTCTTTTTTTTGCTGAAATTTCAGTGGTATGACATTCAGCTTTTTCTTTATCCAGCTTCCCCTCATAGGCATCAATGCTATTCACTTCAACTCTCCTCATGGCAGCAAAGTTCCCCATTCTAACCCCTCTCTGAGTAATTAACTGTCTCATGAATTCTTTATTGGATTTATTGGTAACGATTTCATATTGTCCTGATCATGCTTTGACCTCTCCCACAGGTGGAAACGTCAGGTGAGATTTTACGGCTTCATTTGTCCTGAAGCCATAAAATCCCACCTGAGGTCAACAGACCATGGTCCGCACAACAACAACCCCCCCTTTCCCCCCACAGCTCCAATTCCCGTGGCGGGCAGGGCGGTAAAATTCCAGCCATCGTCTCTATGTCCACTAGGCCACTAATCAACCTTCTCTTTTCTAGAGCTCCAACCTGTTCACTCGTTCAATGTTTTGAATGCGGATTTGGAAAGGCAGGGACTGCTTAGGGATAGTCAGCAGGGATTTGTTGGTGGGAGATCCTGTCTAATTTAATTGAATGTTTTGAAAAGTAAGTACATTGATAAAGGTTGTGATTTAAATGGATTTCAGTTTTTGACAAAGTCCCACATGGAAGACTGATCCAAAAGATGAGAGCTCATGGGATGTAAGGCAAGTTGGCAAATTAAGTTCATGGGAGGCAAAGGGTGGTGATGGAGGGCTCCTTTTGTGATTGGAAGCCTGAGACCAATGTTGTACCACAGCGATTTTGCTGGGGCTCTTGCTGTTAGTTGTAACAGCAGAACATAAAAACTAAGTGCAGGAGTAGGCCATCTAGTCCCTCGAGCCAGCTCTGCCATTCAATAAAATCATGGCTGATCTCTTTGTGGACTCAGCTTCACTTACCCGCCCACTCACCATAACCCTTAATTCCTTTACTGTTCAAAAATTTATCTACTCTTGCCTTAAAAGTATTCAATGTGGTCGCCTCAACTGCATCACTGGGCAGGCAATTCTTTGTGTGAAGAAGTTCTCCTCAACTCAGTCCTAAGTCTGCTCCGCTCCCCCTTATTTTGAGGCAATGCCCCCTAATTCTAGTTTCACCTGCCAGTGGAAACAACTAGCATGCTTCTGTCTTAAATATTTCCTTCATAATCTTATATGTTTCTATAAGATCTCTCCTTATTCTTCTGAATTCCAATGAGTATAGCCCCAGTCTACTCAGTCTTTCCTCATAACCCAACCTTCTCAACTCCAGAATCAACCGAGTGAAACTCCTCTGCACCCTCTCCACTGTCAGGATATCTGTTCTCAAGTAAGGAGACCAAAACTATACACAGTATATCAGTTGTGGCCTCACTAGCATCTTATACAACTGCAAAATGTCCTTACTGTTTTTAAACTCCATCCCTCTAACAATGAAGGACAAATTTCCATTTGTCTTCTTAATTACCGGCTGCATCTGCAAACCAACTCCTTGCTATTCTTGCACAAGGACTCCCAGGTCCCTCTGCACAGCAGCATGCTGTAATTTTTTACTATTGAAATAATAGTTCATTTTGCTATTATTCCTACCAAAATGGATGACTTCACATTTACCAACATTCTACTCCATCTGCCAGACTGTCGCCCATTTACTTAGACTATCTATATCCCTTTGCAGATTTTCAGCGTCCTCTGCCATTCATCTTAGTGTCATCTGCGAATCTTGACACACTACACTTGGTCCCCAACTCCAAATCAACTATGTAAATTGTAAACAATTATGGTCCCAATACTGATCCCTGAGGCACAGCATTAGTCCCTGATTGCCAACCAGAAAAACACCCATTTATCCCCCACTCTTTGCTTTCTATTAGTTAGCCAATCCTCTATCCTTGCTAATACATTACCTGTATCACTATACACCTTTATCTTATTCAGAGTCTTTGGTACAACATCTTGTCAAATGCTTTATGGATACACCACATCTGCAGGTTCCTACTGTCCATTGCACATATAATGTTCTCGAAGAATTCCACCAAATTGGTCAAACATGACCTTCCTTCATGAACTTATGCTGCATCTTTCCAATGGGACAATTTATATCCAGATATTTCACAATTTCTTCCTTGATGATAGATTCATACATTTTCCATACTATGGAACAGGGATATACATTAAGGACTTGGATGTGAATGTAGAAGATATAATTAGTAAGTCTGTAGATGACACGCAAATTGATGGTGCTGTTGATAGTGAGGAGGATAGTTTTAGGCTACGAAGTAACACTACTAAACTGGTAAGTTGGAGCAGAGCAATGGCAGATGGAATTTAACCCTGATAAGTGTGAGCTGGGGCATTTTGGAAGGTCTAATAAAGTGGGATATATACAATGCATGGTAGATCCCAGGGGAGAACTGAAGAACAAAGGCACCTTAATGTACAAGTCCATAGGTCACTGAAGGTGACAGCAAAGGTAGATACTGTGGTCAAGAAGACATATGGAATGCTTGCCTTCATTAGCCAGGGCACAGAATATAGCATCAGGGAAGTCTTGGTACACTTTATAAAGTATTAGTTAGGCCACAGATAGAGTGTTTTGTGTGTAGTTCTGGTTGCCACACTCTGAGAAAGATGTGATTGCACTGGAGAGGATGCAAAGGAGATTTACCAGGGTGTTGCCTGGGATGGAAAGTTTCAACTATGAGGAGAAACTGGAATAGATTGGGTTTGTTTTTCCTGGAGCAGAGGAGATTGATCTGATAGATGTACACAAAATTATGAGAGGCATATATAGGGTAAATGATAAGTATCTTTTCCTCATGTCAGAGATGTCTAAGACCAGTAGGTATAGGTCTAAGGTGAAGAGTAAATGTTTTAAATAATCCTAGGGATCATTTTTTCATCCAGAGGGACTGGAAATATTGAACGCGCTGCATGAGAGGTGGTTGAGCCAGCGGGTACTTTTGCAACATTTAAGAAGCATTGGATGAGTAGTTAAATCTCCAGGGCATAGTAGGCTATGGACCACGTGCTGGTAAATGGGATTAGTATAGATTGGTATTTGATGGTTGGCATAGACATGGTGGGCTGAAGGGCCTGTTTGTGTGCTATATGCCTTTAGGAAACAGGTTATCTGATCATTATCACCTGGCTGTTTGTGGGAGTTAGTTGTGTGTAAATTATCTGCCAGATTCCCTGCACTGTATCAGTAAGTACACTTTGAAATTATTTCATTGGCTGAAAAATGCTTTGAGGCATGTAGTGATCATGAAAGACATGCAATCATATAATACTATATTTTTATTAAATAATACATTCTGTTTGCATTAGGAACAGGATAGCAGATGAGTACCGTTGAGGTACTTGCAGTAATAGGAGAAAATCCAATGTAGTGGGCATTTGAATCGAAGGTAGTTGCACGGCAACATGGATTCAAAAGAAAAGATCTCCCACTCAAAATGGAGATGAGAGGGAATTGTTTCTTGTCATAGTTAGTGAATCTTTGGCACTCCCTGTCCCAGAGAGCCGCAGAGGCAGGTCATTGGACATATTGATAACCTTTGACTTCCTTGTTAGTCAAGCATCTATCAAATGTCAGCAGAATGTGGGGGTAAGGCTGCATTCAAAGCAGCCATGTTCTTATTGAAGGTGGAATGGGTTTGAAAGGCTGAATGGCCAACTTCTGCTCCCGGACAATCGACATTATTCCTTTTTTTTTTAGCTTCTGTGCATTTCTCTCTGCTTTTGAAGCTTCATTTGTGTTGCTGATTTTGTTATATTTCTGCTGAAACATCAAAGGTGTGGCACCCATTTCTTTTGCAGGCTTTAGCGTTGAGGCACGTTAATGGATCTGTGCAATGTGACAGTAACAATGGAGGTAGTTGCCTCCTAAGAAACCCTCACTTCAATCCAAAACTAGAAGTTTTAGCCAATACTTCAGCCAGCATATTAACGCTGGCATCTACTCTATGGTGGGAGTGCTGAACAAGTATCTTGACAGTTGTCCTTTCTTAAATGGCCTGTGTTTTTTTGCAGGGTCTAGCTTGTTGAATGTTTTGCGGATCCACGGTCTTGAACGTGCACCTGACAAGAAACATCAGCAACATCTGCAACCTAAATGGAGGAAAATGTCCTGAGGTGCTTCACGGAATATGTACTGAAGAACAAGTATGGAACTGAGCCAAAGAAGGAGATATTAGGAGAGCTTGGCTAACAGCTTAAGTTATGGAAGTGGATTGTAAGGAAAGGTTTAGGAAGGAAGTTCCATCAAAGGGGACCCCAGATAGATGAGGATACACCTGCTAATGGTAAAGTGAAGGGAGGATGTGGAAGTACAAGAAGGCAGCTAGAGTCTGACAATGAGATGTTGTAGGGTTGAAAAACTTTACAAGAGGGCCTGGCACGTAAGGGATTGAAACTCATCATCAGAATCGTAGAATCCCTACAGTGCAGAAGGAGGTCATTCGGCTCATTGAGTCTACACCAATTCCTACCCAGGCTTACGTCGTAACCCCATGTATTTACTCTGCTAATTCCCCTAATCAATATATCTTGGGACATTAAGGGGCAAGGCTAATCAACCTACCTTGCACATCTTTGGAGTGTGGGAGGAAACTGGAGTGCCTGGAGGAAACCCACGCAGACATAAGGAGAACATGCAGATTCCACACAGACAGAGGCTGGGATTAAACCTGGGTTCCTGGAGCTGTGAGGCACAGAGCTAACCACTGTGTCACCCATTCAGTGATGAGGAAATACTGCCTATATTTTGCCCTTTTGTTAAGAACTGCAGAATTAAATGCCACAATAAGATCTTGGATCAACTGCACAAGTTTGTTGGAAAATATCGATGGACATCCTACCTAGAGCCATGACTCAATGCCAAGGATGGCTCTCTGTGGAAGCCTGATATCATCTTCAAGAGGGATACAGATCAGTGTGTTGTGATCATGGACATTACCATCCAGTTCGAAGACAACTACTATATTTTGGCATCCAAGCACAAACGGGCAGAGTGGCATGTGTGCGTTTAATTATATGGTGAGATTTCAGACAGGAAGAATGTCTCCTATATTTCACCATACCCTGTGTTCACCAGCTATCCACTTGTGTATGTGTGTGCACTTTCCAACAGTCACTGGATAGTAGTGATCACGAGCAGTAGAAATCCTGATTGCTCCTTTGTTCCCTTTTGCTCATGTGAGCATTGAAATTTACTGTCCTGCTACTAGTCATCCTTCCAGCAAAGATAATTAATCTGGCACAGGAGATGGATTGGATCATTCCAGTCTGTATGGCTGAGTTCCACTTTGGAGTAGCTGCTGTTGTCTCTTGAACTGGGAAGGAAGGACAGTTGAACATCAGTAGACGCCCCCTTGTTGTCATGGTGACACTCCCTATTCATGGCACACTGATGCTTTTTCATATAGATTTTCCCTGAACTCCAGCAAACACTGATGTGCAAGCCAACTCTGGGCAGATGTTGCCCCTTTAAATAACCCTTAAAGTGATATGTGCCTGGGAATGTTCTGTTTTGTACACAAACCAGACAGTAGATGGCGCTAAAAGATTGAGCTCTCTGCAATCGATGGCATCTGTCAAAATAATGGAAATGAGAACCCTGGACTGCACTGGGAGGGTCGTCAGCGCGTCTATCACAAAGTTGGTGGGGTTTTTCACTGATGAGAACATCAGGCACTGTACTGAGATAATTCAGGCATGACCTTTTCTGAGAGAAATGAGCAATAAGTTAGACAAAACTTTACCCTGCAAATATTAATCAATAATCTCAGGTTAACCACAAACAGATCATCTTAAATCAATTAACAATTGAGGCGCATCCAAATCTACTCCCCTTTACTCCTTACAAATGCCAGCTCGTGCTCACATACCTGAGAATGCAAATAGTGACTTGCTCCAGAGACCATTCTTTCATGTCTGACCTACTCAGAGTGAGTCACAGCTCAGTCAGATTCCCACTCACATTTCTAGAATTGTAGAATCCCTACAGTGAAGAAGGAGACCACTGAAGCCATCGAGCCTGCACCAACCACAATCCTACCTAGACCCTGTAATCTCACGTGTTTACCCTGCTAATCTCCCTGTCAGGAAGAGGCAATTTATCATGGCCAATCAACCTAACCTGCACATCTTTGGACCGTGAGAGGAAGCCAGAGCACCCAGATGAAACCCACGCAGACAGGGGGAGAATGTGCAAACTCCACACAAACATTGATCCAAGGCCGGAAGCAAACATAGATCCCTGGTGCTGTGAGGCATTAGGGCTAACCACTGTGCCACTGTGCCACTGTGCACACGTTTGTGACCACTGCTCAGTATTTTCCCTTCTCTGATGGAAGTAGTGAATCAATTGTAAGCATTCCAATAATTCATTATTCTTATGTTTATGATCTTAGCATGCTGCTCCACCTTCAGGATCTTTGCAAGGTGAACTATTGGACGTTACTGACTATCCTCCAATTCTGACCTCTCTTCAACCTTAAAGGGTTAATAAACACACAAGTTTCCAAATCATGAAAGTTGCAAGCTATAACTCAGTTACACAGGAAAGCTGTGTAAAAACCACAAGTCTTGATAAAAAACAGACCCAAATAAGTAGTGAAGGGCATTCCTGTGTCCACATCAATGGAGAAGAAGTGGAAATAGTTAAGAGCTTCAAGTTTCTAAGTGTCCAGTTCACCAACAACCTATCCTAGTCCCTCATTAATGACAGTTAAGAAAACCCACTAATGCCTCTATTTTCTCAGGAGGCTGAGGAAATTTGGCATGTCTGCTATAGCTCTCACCAACTTTTACAAATGCACCATAGAAAGCATTCTTTCTGGTTGTATCACAACATTACAACTTGGTATGACTTCTGCTCTGTCCAAGAGCACAAGAAACTACAAAGGGTTGTGAATGTAGCCCAGTCCATCACGCAAACCAGCCTCCCATCCATTGACTCTGTCTACACTTCCTGCTGCCTTGGAAAAGCAGCCAGCATAATTAAGGACCCCACAGTCCCTGGACATATTCTCTGCCACCTTCTTCCATCAGGAAAAAGATGCAAAATCTGAGGTCACGTATCAAACTGACTCAAGAACAGCTTCTTTCCTGCTGCTGTCAGACTTCTTGAATGGGCCTTCTTCGTATTAAGTTGATCTTTCTCTACACCCTAGCTATGGCTGTAACACTAAATTCTGCACCCTATCCTTTCCTTCTCTATGCATGATATGTATTGCTTTGACTATATAATCTGTAAGAAACAATACTTTTCACAATATATTAATACGTGTTGCAATAATAAATCAAATTAAATAAGTAAGAGTCACAGACCATTTAAGTGAACAATGTGCAGCTGCAGCTCCTGTTTGCCCATCAGAAAGAGGAATAATGGAAAGGGAAATATTTTTATGCTATTGGTCAGAAACATAGCTGCAATTATTTGATATAGCATGCACAAGTTATAATTGGACAACTATGTCCTTATGTATGCAGGATGTAACCTTAATCAATAGCTGTGAGTGGATAGAGATAATTCTTATACTTTGATTGATATATGCTAATTGTTTGTATATTTCTGAATTCTGCACTCTGGCTGATTTTAAAGATTTGATCAGGGTTCTGTAGCTGCAGTAATAAGTCATCTTAAACCACTCTGTGACTTTGTCTGGTTACTTGAGGGGAATATTAGTTTTAACTACAACAAGAAAAACATAGTGGCTGCCCGGTAACACAACCCCAATCTTCATTGCTTCATCACTGGCAGCCAAGCCTTCTACTGCCTGGATCCTAACCACTGGAATTTCCTATAGTAATCTTCATTACCTTTCTGTCCTCCTATCCTGAATCCCACCCCCTTCAAACAACATTTGGTCAGCTGTACTAACATGATCTTTTCTGGTTTGGTGTCGGGTTTTGTTTGATAGTGGCTTTTGTCGAGCTTTAGGTCATTTTAACCAGGTTAATATTGCTAGATGAATACAAGTCATTATTATGTGGACAAGTGTAGCAATTGCTGTAGTTTGTTGGTATCAATCAAGGCAGGAATGTTTGTTGTGACATTATGATGCTGTAAGCTGTTTGACGGTTGGTTGAACTACAGTAGCAGACATTCAGTCCAATGCCTCATTCGAAGAATGGCACCTTTGACAGTGCAGTGCTCCCTCAGTCATACCAGAATGTCAGCCTGCATTAGATGCTGAATATATGGCTCAGAGATGACAACAATATGCATTCATATAGTTAAAGATGAAGTTTAAAGTTTATTTATTTGCCACGTGTAGGCTTATATTATTACTGCAATGAAGTTATTGTGAAAATCCCTTAGTCGTCAGACTCCGGCACCTGTTCTGAGGGAGAATTTAGCATGGTTAACGCACCCTAACCAGCATATCTTTGGACTGTGGGAGGAAACCTGAGCACCCGGAGAAAACCCACACAGACATGGGGAGAACATGCAAACTCCACACAGACATGGGGAGAACATGCAAACTGCACGCAGACAGTGATCCAAGCCCGAAATTGAACCTGGGTCCCTGGCACTGTGAGCACATGGCTAATGTGATGTGGCACCATCACATTAGCCTCAGTGATGGTGGCTAATCACTGTGCCACCATGCCCCCATCCTGCCCCCCACCTTTCCCCAACTCTTTAGTGTCCTTAACACAATATAACATCCCTTCACAGGAATGTTTTCAGACAAATTTTGACATCATGCTATGTAAAGGAAAGTTTAGACAAGTTATAATTGTTTGGTCAAAGAGGGAGGTTTTAGACAGCATCTTAAAAAGCGAGAGAGAAAGAGAGAGACATGGGGAAGTTAAAGGAGGCAATTCCACAGCTTAGAACCCAGATAACTGAAGGCATAACCAGAAATGGTGGAGCAATTGAAATGATAAGAGACCAGCACTCGAGGAACATACAGATCTCGGAGGGTTGTGGGGTGGGAGGATGTCACAGAGAAAAGAAGGAATGGAGACCATGGGGAGAATTGAACATGAGGCTGGGAATTTTATGATCATGGTCATGAAGTACAGGGGGGAATGGGTGAACTGGACTTTATGTGAATTAAGATATGGAACCATCAGTCAAATGAACTAAGCTAACTCTCTGCTGTGCGTGCAATGTGCAATGTTAGTTAAGTTCATTTAAATTGGCGTGGACCAGGATTAACCCGGGATCCTTACTTATTTGGCTGCCATCCATTAATAACAGCTTTCCTCAATTGGTCCATGTGCAAAGAGAGAGAGACACACACACAGCATCTGCAACGAGTGTGGGCAGAATGGCAAGATAGCACTGAGTGAGGAAGAGAGAGCAGGAGGGAGCGACTAGGATGCAGTGTGTACCATCTACAAGATGCACTGCAGCAACTCACCACGTCTCCTGTGACGTCTACTATCGAGAAACAACATGGGCATAGGGAGCACCGCCAGCTGTAAGTTCTCTTCCAAATCATTCACCATCCTGACTTGGAAATAGATTGCTGTCTCTGAGACAAAGCCCAGGAACACCCTTCCTAACAACATTGTAGGCATCCCTACACCAGATGGACTACAGCAGTTGAAGAAGGCAGCTCAGCACCACCCTCTCCAACGCATTTAGGGATGGACAATAAATGCTGGCTTTGGTTTCCTGTAAGTGAAGAATGGAAAAGTAAGTGCTGACTAGCTTGGCAAGACAACCTGAAGAGTGACAGGAAATTGGAAGAGCCAGATAAGATCTTTAAAGAATTGTTGCACACCAATGCTTGGCCCAAGGTCAACTGAGCAAACCAGCGGAATAGGATAGGAACAAGAGAAATGATGGAGCTAAGTGTGGAAAAACTCCAAATTCCTGCTGCATATCTGACTGTCAGCCTCTCATCCAAATGGAGCAGAAGCTTTGGGCGGTGACTGAAATGGACAATCATTTCATTTATTGCCAGGGTAAAGATCAATTTCACCCTAATTTGATTGCTGTAACTTTGACGGCTTCAATTCATTCTACATTCAGCAAATCCGCTGATTTGCCTCAACTCTTTTTCGACTTAGGATTTAAGCTATTCAAATGAATAATAGGAGCCCTAAAAATAGCACAGTGGGAACTAAACTGACAGCAAAAAACAATGCCATCTCTTTAATGGGGATATTTTATCTGATCACTTAAGTTCTTTTGTTATTTCTTATGTATTCATTTGTAGGATGAGGACATTGCTGGCTAGACCAGTATTTATTGCCCATCCCTAACTGCCCAGGAGAAGGTGGTGGTGAACTGCCTCCTTGAACCATTGCAGTCCATGTGTTGTATGCACAACCACAATGCTGAGAGGAAATTCCAGGATTTTGACCCAGCAACAGTGAAGGAACGGCAATACATTTCCAAGTCAGGATGGCCAGTGGCTTGGAGAGAAAGTTGCAGATGAGGATGTTTCCTTGTACCTACTGCTCTTGTCCTTCAAGGTGGTCCAGTCTGTGGGTTTCAGACTTGTACCTTGTAGATAGTGGACAGGCTTTGGGTATTCAGGAGTGGGATTCCCCCCCAAAGCATTCTGAGTGTCGAATTCGCTTAAAAACTGTTCTAAATACCACTGATTTTCAAAACGAATCTCCCATACTCTGTGCATCACAGAGTGCCCTCATGGGAATCACACTGAAAATCAGTGGCTGGGGCCTATTCCCACTGGAGAAGCTGGCAGCATAGCACTGAGTGAGCCACTGTGCATGTGCCAATCTGTCAGCATTAAGATCAGTGCATGTACAGTGACGAAGCACTGCCGGTGTCCTGATCACTGCCAGTACTACAACCCCACATGTGACCCACCCCCCTCCCCATGCTACAGTCACTGATCTCTCCAACATATCCGGGCCATATCTGAATGCCCTGTCAGCCCACCTCAATCTCTGCCCAACCCCCCCCCCCCCCCCCCCAATACCCTGGTAGCCCCCCACCCACACCTCACCGGCACCAAGACCCAGTGCCCCTACACCCTGATCTGCCAGACCCACCACAGCCCCAAACCCCTGGAATGGTCGACTCCTCTCCTCAGCATGGTCAGTCCTCATCGCTGGCCTCCCTCCATCTGTCCCTGATCCCAGTGCAGAGTGGCAGCAGAGCCCCCCACCACCAATCACCCCCTCCAGGGGGCACCTCCCCCTTTACCCCTGACCACTCGGGGGACACTGCATGGCCACTCTTTACTCCAGCAGGGTTGGGCCCACTAGTGAGGAGCTGTTGTAAACCCAAATAGAGTGAAACATTCCTGGTGGAAGGGAGATACTAGCGGGTCCATGACTCAAGTCTCTGAAAATAAACATGTAAACAATTGATTCAGCTGTGCACCGATTTCTGGGTGCAGAAAGAAGGTGACTTACTCTGCACAGAATTCTGAGCCTCTGGTAGCCATGGTATAGCTAAAGATGATTGGGCCCATCCTGAGGAGCTCCTGCAATGATATCCTCCGAATTCAATATGAAAGCTGCAGAAAGACAGGGGAAAAATTGGAAAGCAGAATAAAGCATTAGTGCATAATCCCAATCCATCTCTTACCACCTCTACCTCTCAATGGCAGCAACAATGCACAGCATCGATTTGCCAAAATTTCTTTGACAGAAATTTTCCAGAGCTGCAATCGCTAACATCTGGTGGAGCAAGGGCAGCAGATTCATGAGCACAGTTCTTCTCCAAGAAATGTTCTGACTTGGAACTGTGTTGCTGTTCCTTCACTGTTATTGGATCAAAATTCTTCCTGAACAGCCTATTGTAAAGGGCAATGAATGAGTGATGGGAACTCTGGTCATTTTCTTTTCAGTGATTGTTCGTTTTACAATATTCCTGGTTGCAGCTCACCTTGGAGAAGTATTGTCTCTGCCAGGGAGTTGGTTAAATGTATATCCCTGGTGTGGACCCCAATCATTGTGTTTGGTGCTGAGGAAGCATTTCTTTTGTCTATCTTATTTGCTTCTTAGCCAAGATAACACTTGAATTGTCAAGTCACTGATGAATTCAATTCCATTGAGAGGTTTGACCATATTAAATACTTTAATGCTTCAGTCTCCTCAGCAAGTGCTCCCAGGTTAATCCTGCTACAAGTCACTCAGATCGACAAGACTGAATCCATCATTCACAGCCATTCCCTTGCCACGCCATGTAAAATCTTGGCATATTGTTAAATCGGTGCTCTGTTCCAAAGTCAGCATCGTAATAATCATCGAGTCTGTTTGCTTTCACTATTACAACACAGTCACGTTCGGCCCCAGATCACCAACTCTGACTCCCACCAAAATCCGATCCTTCCTTTTACATATCAGACTTGACTCCTGCACAGTCTTTATTTATTTACCCACCAACCTCCCTCTGCACCCGCGATAAATTTCAACAGTTCCAAAATGTAGTTGCGCACAGTCTGTCCCATTCTGAGACATCTCACCCACCACTCTTTCCACCCTCCCTCTGCAGCTGCCTCATCACTTGCTGACCAGTACTAACTCTGTCAGATTCATTTACAATCTCTTTCAGCTTCAAATCATTCCTACCTCTAACATTTTACCCCATTGCAGGCATTTCATTCTCCTGACTCTTGTGTCTAGTGTAGTTCATTGCATTCCCAGTCTCCCTTTGCTCCCACTCTCCCCCCCCCCCCCCGCCTCTTGCTTAATGCCCATTCCTATTCCCAGCTTCATTCTTTTCCCCTTCCCTTCATCATACTGTTGGTATGAAATGTGAAAACAAAGATTTATATTTATGTCAAGACGTTTCATGACTTCAGATATTCCAAGATGCCTTATAGTCAATGAAGGACATTTGAAATGTAATTCCAGCTGAAGGAAATAAGGCAACATTTGCAAATGGCAGTCCCCACAATCTGCAATGAATTAGTGGCCAAATTATCTGTTTTAGTGATGTTAGTTGAGGCAGAAGTGTTGGCAAAGGCACTAGGGAGGACTCCTTCTTCCAAATAGTATCATGGAATATTTAACATCTCCCTAATAGACCAGTTGGGACGATGCTTTAACATCACAGCCAAAAGAAAACTGGAATAATTCTTCTGAACCAATTAAATATATGTAGCCCTCTTACAATCCCCAGAGCAAGGGTCCCAGACTGGTTACCTGCATCAACTATTCACAGCCATTGCAAAATTTACTCCTGTGGCAATCCCTGGGCAAATAATGTTCAACCTTTAACTTGCCTAAACAAGGCATCATTGCATTATAAGTGATTAAAACTTGTTTATAGAAAGTTTAGATTTACATTTTGGACAATTAGCATGTTAATAACACTTTCTCCTGCTTTTGACAGGAAATCGAAGTAACCTGACTCTTTTCCTCCAGTGGCCCCTTTCTAAACAAACAGTTGAATAACACACAGCAGCCAGATCCAACAATCAAAGTCCCTTCTTGTCAAAGAAGTGTTCAACAAAATGCCTTGACCCAGTTTAGAAGGCCACCTGTGGAGTTAAACTTCTCTTGAGTGTTTGATTTTTGTAAAGTATATTGATTCTCTGTATGCAACACTGCTTGAGATTTCAACTGCTTAGTGTGCTAACCAACAATAAAATGGCATGTATCAACGGTAGCACCGTGAATAGCTCAACTCAATACAAGCAGCAAGGTGTAGGTTCAAGCCCTGCTGTAGACACTTGAGCACCTCATGAAGATTGACACTCCAGGGCTGTCTTTTGGGAGAGATGTTAAACGTATGTCTTCATGAGTGGATGTAAAGAACCCTGTGACACTGTTTTGGGTCGGGACATTCTTAATGTCACAGAAACAAATAGGGCAGGATTTTCCAGCCACACTCACTATGAAATTGGAAAATCCCCTCCAAAGTCAATGGACCATTCCATGGTCTGCCTCTTGCCGTTCCGATTCCTGTGATGGGTAGAAGGGGAAAGTTCGCCCCGTTATCTGGATAATGTTGCATGTTTTTTTTCGCTGAGATCTTGCTGTATGCAAATTGTTTGCTGAGTTTTCCCACATTACAATAGCGACTACTCAGAAATATTTAATTGGTTATAAAGCTCTTAGGGATGTTGGGAAAGACACCAAGGAAAATACAAGTCCTGATGCGTTGTTGGTCGATCTGGAGAATTAGATTATCTTTAACTTCAAAAATTGCCTGGCTTTGTGGACTCCTAAACAAAATTCAAACTGCAAAAAAATGGATTGTTGTTTGGATTACACTTAATGGGGAATTGAGAGATAAACTGACTGAATATGAAATATTCATGCATGGATGGTGAGCATTGCAAACACTGACTGTTATATCTGAATTTATATGTAAGGAATTTTGATTCAACACATTGATGGAAGATACCCAGCAGAGGGCTGCAGAGTTAACAAATGACTGCAGTTCATGTATTAATAAATGCTGTTTATGTTTATTTATAACTTCTAACAATCTACATGAACTGTGATTTATTAACAGTTGGTTTGGGAAAAAATAAATTCTATGAATATCATTTCATAGAGTCAGCATCTTATGAGTGGCAGAGTTTCAACAGGAAACTTGGAAGTCCACAATGTGCATCTTTCATGCTTGACTGGTTCTCTAATCGCTGCTCATGAGTGGTAGGCTTGAGTTCCATTCAGGCGGGGAGGACTTGCAGCTTGCAGGAAGCAGGTGGATCCAATTCATGGTATTCAGGGTGGGAGAGAGGGCCCAAGGAGCCAGATCCCCAGTCACAATGATGGGAGTGAGTGTCTGATGGGAGGGGAAACTTGGGGAGCCAAAGGAATGTCTGGGAGGAGGAGGAAGGGATGGAGTGGCAGTGTTAGAAAGGTGCTTACACTGGGCAGAATTGGTCAAGATGAGAAAACTGGTATGCAGCTCACTGACTGCACAGCCAGCTTTCCTTTGTGCAACACACTGCAAGCAAAAAAAATGGAGGTGTGACCCATGCCATTAGCTTAGTGGGGCAGGGTTGGAAAAAGCTGGCACAACAGGGAATTCCAAGACTGGGCATCTGATTTCCAATTTAAAAAGAAAGGAAACCCTGTTCCACCCCCCCTCCACCTACATGGAACTCCATTCCCTCCAACTATACAGAACTTCACCCCATCCTCTCTCTTGTGGCAGACTACTTACTGTTGGATCCATCCATTTGTTTGCAGAGATGGTACGCACTGGTATGAGTTTAAACTAGTTTTCTTCTATTGAAAAGACCTTTAAAAAATTAACACGACAGAAGTGGAAAAAAAAAACTTGGAGACTGGCTTCTCAGTCAGACCCTCCAATCTAAGGACTGAACTTGAACCTACTGGACTGAAACTGAAAAATCTAAAATATATTTTAATCCTTATCTCATTATTGGAAGTGTTTTTTGCAGGCTGCTTGCATCTAGAAAACCAATCCTTACAGCTATTGTTATGCTGTTGTTTGCCTGCATCGTGTACCCTTCAGGAATGCAGTCAATTTTTATCTAACCTGTCATGCCTTCTGATTCTACACGTAGTCAAGTTATCTACAATTGTTCAGCTTAGCAGAATTAGTTAACTCCTACAGTCTGGCATTGAAATGTAATTGCACACAGGCAGAAATATCTTAAAACAAAGTCTTTGCATAGACTGAAGCAAACAGGGCTACACATATACAGGATCTTTCACTTACTGCCTGAACCATGTTCCTGTCTACCTGGGGACTATACGTATCTGTGCTGATTCCCTTCATGTTTGTTCATGTTTATAAAAATTGTGAATCTCACCAACGTGATGCCACATCAGTGAGTGGATGATTCTGAATGTGGACGTGATACAATGGAGAAGCCCACGAATTATATTTAAATATATGGAAATGAAGTTCCTGGGTGAGAGCCTCATCATGACATGGTTGGGAAAATGGAATCTTGCCAACGTTTTCTAATTCTCATAGGAGTTTGTGCCTTTGTTTGGCCAATGCTAAGCACAATCCTCCCCCATCCCCTTCAGTTGTCCCTCAGCTGCTTGGGAAACCTGAAAGTCAGGTTCAATCAGAGGCAGTCAGTAATTAAATTCCTGAGAGTGGGTAGCCCCTTGTGAGCCAGGAAATGGGTCTGTTGTGACAGAGTGTGAGATTTTAAAACAATGTTTGCGTCTCACCCAGCCTGACTTTCAAGTGCTGAAATTCAGTCCTCTGTTATTCTATTCAACTTCAAGGCTTTACTTCCAATTTTTGGTAATAATCATTTAATTGATTTAGAGTTCAGGTTAGACCTGTATCTCAATTATTCATTGCACTCCAATGAATGATAAATTAGATCCCGTTGCTCCAGAATACTTAAAATTCTGCCCACGGCGTTGCTGCACTGCTTTCTTTTATATCTCTAGGCCAACATCACATAACAGATCTCGCAATTGTCTGACTATTTGTCTGACCACATAATGAGCAGTCGCTACTGGAGTGATAATATGACACAGGAACGTCTTCATTCCCCGCCCCCCCCCCTCCCCGTAACAATAAGTACAAGCACTGATCTCATCAGGAGTGGTAGCTGCAACCCATTACAGTTGTAACCATGGCCTATTGGGGAACAGTTGCTGTTAGAACAGAGCGCTTCACTAAGAGTGAGCTGGCTACATGTAGGGCAGAGGTTTTCACCTCCTCTTACGTTAATGTGCCTTTTGGGTCTTTGCTGAATCAGATGCAAAGGGGGAGTACAGTATACAGCAGATTATTTTTACCAGGCTTCAATTGTTGCTGCTATACCTGTCATAAGAACACAGAACACAGAAAATGTCAGCACAGAAACAGGCCCTTCGGCCCTCCAAGCCTACACCAACCACGCTGCCCGATTGAACTAAAGCCTCTTACTCTTCGGGGCAACCAATCCCTCCATTCCCATCCTATTCACGTATTTGTCAAGTCGCTATTGTATCCCCCAATTCTCCGACAACAATCCCACCTAAGCCCTATCTTTGTACCCTATGTATTTACCCTCCTAATCTCCCTCACATTATGGCAATTGAAAACAGCCTCTCTACCTGGGGACTATACGTATCTGTGCTGATTCCCTTCATATTTGTTCATGTTTATAAAAATTGTGAATCTCACCAACGTGATGCCACATCAGTGAGTGGATGATTCTGAATGTGGACGTGATACAATGGAGAAGCCCACGAATTATATTTAAATATATGGAAATGAAGTTCCTGGGTGAGAACCTCATCATGACATGGTTGGGAAAATGGAATCTTGCCGACGTTTTCTAATTCTCATAGGAGTTTGTGCCTTTGTTTGGCCAATGCTAAGCACAATCCTCCCCCATCCCCTTCAGTTGTCCCTCAGCTGCTTGGGAAACCTGAAAGTCAGGTTCAATCAGAGGCAGTCAGTAATTAAATTCCCGAGAGTGGGTGGCCCCTTGTGAGCCAGGAAATGGGTCTGTTGTGACAGAGTGTGAGATTTTAAAACAATGTTGCCAACCCTCCAAAGAGTGCCCTGCTTTCTCCAGGAGCTAAAGGCCAATCCCTAGAATACAGTGCAAGCAACAAGGGAGAAAACTGACATGAACAATAAATATGATCTTTTAAAGAGAAAAAAATATTTGAACTTTGTAACTTCCATATTTCTACAACTAGTAAATAGAAGTTATAACAAAATGTTAGACTGACGGCTAGAAAACTTCCAGCTTGGTACAATTAGAAAGTGAAGATCCTTCACTTTCTAATTGGGTTGCACGATAGCACAGTGGTGAGCACTGCTGCTTCACAACTCCAGGGACCCATGTTTATGCTGTTCCGTATTTCGATGTGTGACCATCAATATTCCACGGTAAGATGCAGTGGAACTTAACGGCTTAACAAGGGCACCTTGCTGGCCACTGTTTACATTAGTGGAGTAGAGGCTAAATCCTGATCCAGGGCCTAACCTAAATCTACAGCTTGATTCGGAGATGACAAGCCATCCAAAGATACAACCCACTTCCAATGAATAACCAACAAATAACAAATAAATAGCTAGCTCCATTCTATCACTCAATGTACAGGGCTCTCCATTCTATCCCTCAGTGAATGGGATTCTCCATTCTATCCCTCAGTGAATGGGACTCTCCATTCTACCCCTCAGTGAATGGGATTCTCCATTCTATCCCTCAGTGAATGGGATTCTCCATTCTATCCCTCAGTGAATGGGATTCTCCATTCTATCCCTCAGTGAATGGGTTTCTCCATTCTATCCCTCAGTGAATGGGTTTCTCCATTCTATCCCTCAGTGAATGGGTTTCTCCATTCTATCTCTCAGTGAATGGGTTTCTTCATTCTATCTCTCAGTGAATGGGTTTCTCCATTCTATCCCTCAGTAAATGGGACTCTCCATTCTATCCCTCAGTGAATGGGATTCTCCATTCTATCTCTCAGTGAATGGGTTTCTCCATTCTATCTCTTAGTGAATGGGTTTCTCCATTCTATCTCTTAGTGAATGGGTTTCTCCATTCTGTTCCTCAGTGAATGGGATTCTCCATTCTATCTCTCAGTGAATGGGTTTCTCCATTCTATCCCTCAGTAAATGGGACTCTCCATTCTATCCATCATTCTATTGTCCTTCTCCATGTTCAACATAGAGGAGATGTTTCCACTTGTGGGAGTGTCTAACATTGAGAATGTGTGTATGAGATAGTCACTAACAAACCCAACAAGGAAGTCACAGAGTGGTTAGAACCTGAAACAAAAATGCCTTTTAGGGGAAGATACATAAACTCATGAGCGAGAAGGAAATAGAAAGTGATTTTAATAAGCTGAGATGAAGTAAATAGGATAGGAAAAGATTCACATGAATGATAATCACCAGCTTAAACCAGTTGGGCTAAATGGCCTGTTTCTCTACTGCAAATACAACATTCTTATGAATGCTCTGAATGAAATTTCTGAGTTGATAGCATTGGATAATGGGAGGCTTTATGCTACGGACCCCTGTCCACTGAGGATTAGATTGAGAGAGGCAAACTAATTTCATTTAGGATTCACCAACTGCCTGACACACTAAGTTTATATCGCTCTCAGCGGGAACTGGAATTGACATCCAGTCTCCGAGGTGTAATGAGAGTGTCATATTCCATTATGTCACCTATTGCCCGTATGCTTCTGTAGTCCTAGCTTTCAAAACCTCATGCTTGACTGTACCAATCATTATTATCATTACCAAACACGAGTCAGTCAGTTGCTGGAAGAGAAGTAAGGCGGGGGGAACCTCTTTGATGGCAGACCTCACAAAGGATGGGATTTCACAATTTTGTGCAATTCTGTGCCGGCTGAGGTGTGAAAACTGGCACTCAGCTCACAAGCACAGTGCTGATCCAAGAGGATGACAGAGGAGGGTCCAGCAGCACAATCCTATCACTAGCTCAGTCTGGAGATGGAGGGCAGGAACAGGTCTGCCCTGGCAGTGATGAACAGCGTATCAGGAGCAGTGCTGAATTGTGGCAGAATATTTTTGCACTCATCTGAAAGTCACTTGAAGACTATCTGATGCGTATTAATCTTGATCAATCGGATATTAGACCAATGTAATTTCCTGTTGGCATTATACAACATGGGAGTGTATGACTGACAGCAGCAGGTAGTTGGGGAGTATAGAGATACTCTTAGGGTGGCACAGTGACACAGTGGTTAGCATTGCTGCCTCACAGTGCCAGAGGCCTGAGTTCGGTTCCTGGCTTGGGTCACTGTCTGTATGGAGTTTGCACATTCTCCCTGTGTCTGTGTTGGTTTTGTCGGATGCTCCAGTCTCCTCCCACGGTCCAAACATGTGCAGGGTTAGCTTGGTTGGCCACACTAAATTGCCTCTTAGTGCTGGGGGGATTGGCTGGAGTAAATGCTTGGGGTTGTGGGGATGGACTCTGGGTGGGATTGTGGATGGTGCAGATTCCATAGGCCGGGTGGCCTCCTTCTGCACTGTACGATTCTATGATTCTATGTTTCTAAGTCACCTCCCCCTTAGTGCTTCACACAAGTTGTTTATTTGGATTGAACTGTGCTGCAGGACTCACACAGCCACTAGTCTAAAGATTAACCAGAGGGTAGGGTGTGAGGCAAGACCAGTGGGTGTTGGCCTGGTAAGACAAAGAGGTAATGTGGAAGGAGAGCTGTACAAAGGAAGGGGGAAGGGCGAGGGCTCACAGGGCACGCAGAGAGGCATGAAGATAGATGTGGATGGAAGGCAGAGGGAAGACCAAGGGGAGGGAAGCTGGACCTGACAAGACTGCATGAAAGCCTCACAAACAAGGGAATAAAAGGGATATCACATCATTTACTGGGAAAAGATGTATAAAGAGTGGTGTATGAATGTCCAAATTGGATGGACACAAGATGCGTAGCTTGCAGGTGATGAGCTCACAGGGAGGGTGGTTGTGTCAAAGAATAGACTTCTTCTTGAGGCTGCAAGCCTTTTTCCTCTGGGTTGCTGATAATCCCGCACAGCCTGGTGAAGACAGGAGTTCTGGACAGAATGATATGAGTGGACTGGGCTGGAATTTAAATACTGCTGGGACCTTTGAGGGAGACAGCTCACATCGGATGGACAAATCAGCTGCCAGCCCACCAAATGACTTGGATAGGAACACGCCTGTACGTAGTGAAAGAGGCTTCAAGCACTGAATCTGGTGTAGAACGCACCAGCAGAGCCACCCAACACTGCACTTAGTCTCAGAAATGGAGAATTTCATCTGTTGACTGGATATAGCTACTGGAATAGAAAGCAACGTCAAATCAGTGGGAAGTATTCAAAAGTGAGATTCCAGGGGTACAGTGTAGCCATGTTCCCAACAAAGAGCAAGAGGGTTGTATTGACAAACCTAGGTCCCCCGAATATCCAGAAACATGCAAAGTAAGATAAAGCAGAAAAAGAAAGCTTACGACAGTGACAAAGAACATAATACTGCAGAAAGCCTAGAATAGAGAAAGTATAGGGATGAAGTAACAAAGGAAATTAGGAAAGTAGAGAGAGGATACAGAAAAATATGGGCAGATAAAATCAAAAACACCAAGATATTTTACCAGTATGCTAAAAGCAAGAGAGTAACTAAGGGAAACTTTGGATCTATCAGAAATGTACTTGGTAACTTATGCAGAAGATATAGGCAGGACTCTTAATGAATATTTTGTCTCTGCCTTCGCTAAGGAGAGGGATGATGCCAACATTCTCATTGGAAGAAGAATTTGAAATTGTGATGATTGTTCCTTTAAGACAACACAGCAGAGTAAGGGTCACATGGTCCAGTGACCAACCTGGAGAGTAGGAAATCACTCTGGGGGGGTGGAGCCTTCTTAGGTAAGGAGACATTTTGGTAAGTAGCTGAAGTCATGTGGTTGCTGTACAATTCTTATTAACAAATACTTTTTGTGTTTCCAATGGAGTCTGTGAAAGTTTACCTTTGTAGAAATATTAGCTACAAGAAGTATAGTGAGAGGAAAACTACTGGGGGGACTGACAATTCATGGAGGTGGATAAATCACAGTGGCTGGGAGGATTGTATCCCAGGCTGTTAAAAGAAGTCAGGGAGGAAACAGCAGATACTCTTGAGACTCATTTTCCAATCTTTACCAGATTCAGGAGAAGTTCCAGAAGATTGGAGGTCTGTGAACATTGTACCAATATTAAAAAAGGATGCAAGAGGTGGACCAGAAAGATGCAGTCCAGTAAGTCTGACTTTGGTGGTGGGCATGTTATTGGAATTAATTCTGAGAAGCAGAATAAACGGTCACTTAGAGGCTGTAGTAATAGAATATACCTTTGATGTGGTTTCTAGTTTGTTTATACTGCAAACCTAATAAGTGTTTAAAGGATTATACTTTTTAAAATGGACTAGTTTTTGTCCCAGTGTGCTTTACAATTAGTTTGAATCCAGAGTTTTATTAGATTGATAGAGGGCTAACTTTTTCCAATAATTTTTAAATAATTCCAATTACCAAAGCATGGTTCTTGAGGATTGTATACAGTGGAAACTGTGCGAGTGGCTGTGGAAGATACATAGGGTGGGGGCTTGGAGGTGGCATTCAGTAGCATGGGTAGCCTGAGGAGGCATGGGGTGACTTGTGTGGCCTGAAATGGGATGGGTGACATGGGGAGATCTAAGAGGACGTGGTCAGGCATGAGTAGGTGAGTGGGGATAATGCTTATGGAGCCTCTAAACAATGTTAGGAGCTGGGCCGCTGTTTTGGACAACCAGTCTGCCTCAGCATCCAGTCTGCCCTGCACCTCAAATTATAGATTACACCATGGGAAAAATCTCCATATAAGCGGAAAAAAACAATGACTAAGTCTCACGTTGATCAGGTGTTCGCTCCAGAAAATGCAAAAGTGGACAGGTTCACTAGATTCATTCCAGAGATGAAGGGTTTGTTGTGGGAAGGGAAAGTGAACAGTTTAGGCCTATACACTCTGGAATTTAGAAACACGAGGGGAGATGAAATTGAGGTATACAAGACGATAAAAGATATGAATAAAGTAGATACAGAGTGAATGCTTCCTTTTGTGTGGCATTCTTGGACAAGAGGTCATAGTATTAGAATAAGGGGTAACAAAATTAAAACAGAGTTGAGGAGAAACTACAGGCCTGCTTCTCCATCCCAACGCGCACATGTTTTTGGTGCATTGGGTTGGGAAATGTGTGTATCAGCCATTTTGTGACATTCATGCTTGTGCACTTCCTGCTGCTGGAGAGCATGTGCAGTCGCTACTATACTAGAAACCAGTTGGAAGACCGTGTAAGTGATTTTAATCTATTTTTCATGTAATTTAAATGTGGTTATCAGGCCTGGGACTGAATATCCATGCCCGAAAGCATCTCCCACCTTGCAAGGAGTATTTCACCCAGCAGGGTTTAGAATAATTCCCCATGTTCGGAGAACTCACAGGAGGCCCCACTGGAATGAAAGGGGCCCAATCGGGGTCACCAAGGGGTTTGGGTGGTGGAGGTGGTGCCTCCTGGTGTTGGGCACGCTGGCAGTGCCAACCTGTGCCCCTGGCACTGCCCAAGGGGCAAAGTACACATGCCAGAGGGCACCTTGGCACTGGCTATGGGCATTTGGCAGTGCCAAGGGGGTTGGGTGTATTGTGAGCAGGGCTCAGGGCTGATTAGTGCGGGTGGGGTGTCCTGCTGCCACTCTGTGTGGGGATCGGTCTGGGCTGGAGGGAGGCTAACAATCGGGGTACGTTGGGGGGTGGAAGTGTCACTCCCAGTGGAGAGGGGGGGCTCTGCCTGCTTGGGGCAGTCTGTGATGGGGAAGTGGTTGGGGCTGGCATCAGAATGGTCATGGGGACCACGATTGGGCCATGGGAGAGGTGAGTGTTAGAGCAGCATTATTGATTATGCTGGATGCATTTTTGAGGCAGTAGGAAGTGTAGATGGAGTCAATGGATGGGAGGCTGGTTTGTGTGATGGATTGGGCTACATTCACAACTCTTAGTAGTTTCTTGCAATCTTGGTCAGATCGGGAACCATACCAAGATGTGATACATCCGGAAAGGATGCTTTTTATGGTACATTTAAAAATTGGTGAGAGCTGTTGCTGACATTACTGAGTTTCCTTAGCCTCAGTGAGAATCTGGGCTACAGATGAACTGAGGCAGAGGTGAGGTCCAGTGTGCTTGGAAATAGGCAGTCTTAGTTATGACGTAGATATGTGGTCGAAAGCTCAATCCTTGGTCAGAAATGACACCAAGGTTGTGAACAGTCTGGTTCAGTCTCAGGTGGTTGCCAAGGAGACGGATGGAGTCGTGACAGGGAGAGGAGTTTAAGTGGAGATCAAAGACAATGGCTTTGGTTTTCCTGATGTTTAATTGGAGGAAATTTCTGCTCAGCCACTCCCAGCTGTTGGAAAAGCAGTCTGATCATGTGGAGGAGTTGAGAGAGAGGTGGGGGTGAAGTAAAGGATGGGTATCGTCATCAGTGTACACGTGAAAGCTGATGTGTTTTGCTAAGGGGTTATCATGCAGATAAGAAATAGAAAATAATGCTCAAAAAGAGAGAGATAATGGGGCTAATAATCACGACATTACCAAAAACTAAACGGAGATACTAAAGTGCTATAAGTGGCAAAACAGCAATTTGCCAAGGTTTTGATTTCTGACATTTCTAGCTTTTAGTTGTATCTTTTTTATTGTATGTAACAGGGATATCTTCCACCTCCATTCCTGTCCCTCCCAGGGTCAATTGCTCCTCACGAGTTTTCTCTGAAGATAGGAATTAGTCACTGCCCATTTTGTACCTGACATTAGTTACTAAGCAGTTGTTCTTCTTGTGCGGTCTTACTCAACAATGTCCTGGGATTGTTGGCTTCACAATGAAGATGACAATAATCTGTATAGATACAAGCAGCGCAGTACACCACCACCCCTCTCACTGCCCCTCCTCCTCTGCTCCTTCCATCACCTGGCTGGATTTCCTTTCAAAACACAGCCAACATCACCAAATCCCTGATGCTGAACTCGCTTAGCCACTCTAGTCGATTCCCATGGTAACTCTGGTTACAACAGATCTGGGTCTTACATGACAACAACTTTCATTTATAGAATGCCTACAGTGCAGAAGGAGGTATTTGGCCCATCAAGCCTGTATTGGCGACAATTCCACCCAGGTCCTATGCTTCTTGCCTCCCCCCACCTTCCCCTATATTTATCTTGCTATTCCCTCAGACACTAAGGAGCAATTTAGCATGGCTATTCCACCTAACCTCTACATCTTTGGAAAATGGGAGGAAGCCAAAGCACCTGGGAGAAACAGACGCAGACACGGGGAGAATGTGCAAACTCCATACTTGGGCAAATTATTGTTTTAAAGTGGTGGCAGCTTGGCTTCCTTTTCCTGGAGAGGGGGGATGAACGCAGCATTCCCTCAGGAAGGTTGAATTGTGCTGGTGTGCTTTGTATAAGGAGCCTAGAATAGAATCATACAATTCCTACAGTACAGAAGGAGGCCATTCAGTCCATCGAACTGCACTGACAACAATCCACTCAGGTCCTTTCCCAGTAACCCCACATATTTATCGTGCAATCCCCTTGACCCTAAGAGCATTTGTGCGTGGCCAATCCACCTAATTTGCCCATTTTTGGACCGTTTAGCCTGTGCTGTGCTTGATCCAGGAGTTATTTTGCATCTTCCTGCTTGTACCTGATGAGGAGTGCTTGATTAGGCAGTGGGGAATGAATTATATTTTCTGTGTCTTGCATTCTTTATCCTTGCAAATTATGGCTCCATCTCCAACTTTCCTTTTTTTTAACCAAAATCTTTGAATGAGCTTGTCACCTCCTGAATCTGTGACCACCTTCCGTGGAACTCCATATAGTAGACCCTCCCATTAGTTTTCTGCTCCAGCAATGGTGATGAAGTGCCTCTTATAAGACTTATAAAAGACATTGATGTGCAACTAGACTATCCCTCCTTAACCTTCTTGAAAATGTCTACAACTTTTGATACGTTTTGACTGCACTATCTTTCTCTTTCCATTATCCAGCTGGGCAGGACTGCACTCAGCTGGTACATCCTTGTCTTTCCTATGATAGCCACAGAATCACCTGCAATGCTTTCTCTTTCTGTAATGGGTAGCCATGGGTGTCCCTCAAAGATCTATCCCATCCGTCCCTCCTATTTCTCATTTACCCTTCATCTGAAAATACCTGAAGTTCCACACGTGTGCTGACAACTCTTAACTCTGCTTCACTACTACCTACACAGAATTTGCTCAGATGAAGAGGATCGTGACAGATACCTCCAGACACTGAAGGATGCCCTCGTGAGAACAGGATATGGTGCTCGACTCATCGATCGACAGTTCCAACGTGCCACAATGATAAACCGCACTGATCTCCTCAGAAGACGAACACGGGACACGGTGGACAGAGTACCCTTTGTTGTCCAGTACTTCCCCGGAGCGGAGAAGCTACAACATCTTCTCTGGAGTCTTCAACATATCATTGATGACGATGAACATCTTGCTAGGGCCATCCCCACCCCCCCACTTCTTGCTTTCAGACAACCGCACAACCTCAAACAGATCATTGTTCGCAGCAAACTACCCAACCTTCAGGAGAACAGTGACCACAATACCACACAACCCTGCCACAGCAACCTCTGCAAGACATGCTGGATCATGACATGGACGACATCATCAAACGTGAGGATACCATTCACCAGGTGCACGGTACGTACTCTTGCAACTCGGCCAACGTGTCTACCTAATACGTTGCAAGAAAGGATGTCCGGAAGCATGGTACATTGGGGAGACCATGCAGACACTACGACAGCGGATGAATGAGCATCGTTCAACAATCACCAGGCAAAACAGTTCCCTTCCTGTGGGCGAACACTTCAGCAGTCATGGGCATTCGGCCTCCGACCTGCGGGTAAATGTTCTTCAAGGGGGCTTTCGTGATACATGACAGCGCAGAGTCGCTGAACAGAGACTGATAGCCAAGCTCCGCACACATGAGGACGGTCTTAACAGGGATCTTGGCTTCATGACACACTATCTGTAACCCCGTAACTTGCCTGGGTTAGCAAAAAACCTCACTTACTGTGCTGTCTGGAGAAAATACACAATTCTCTAACAATGCTCAGGATTCCCTTCACACACATTGTTAGCCACTTTAACACTTGAATAGCAGGTTAGATGTAAGGATTCGCATTCTAATCAGCAATTCTGACTATGTGTGCTATTGCAGACCAGAACACTGCATTTGCCTGAGGAAGACACAGAGTGTTGAAAGCTTGCAGATTTACTATCAAATAAATCGGTTGGATTAAAAATTGGTGTTGCTAAATTGTTACTGAGTTCTCACTACTACCTACACCCATCCCTTAATTATCTCTAATTGCTTACTGTCTTCCAGTACTTCATAAGCTAAATTTTGCTCCTGTTAAATTTTGAGAAGAATGAAGCTATTGTCACCGAGTAGTGTTTGAATGTGAATCAGACTGTTCACAAAACTTGGTGGCATATTTGACTTTTCGATTAGCTTCCACCCACTTATCTGTCCCGCCTTCAAAAATGCCAATTTTTTTTTCCCTCTGTGACATTGCCCCTGCCTCAGCTCATCCACTGTCAAAACCTCTGTCTGTACTTTTGTTTACCTCCAGACCTACCACTTGGCCACTCTCCGTAAACCTGAGTTCTGCAGCCCCTGCTGTAATTCATGCTTTGTCTTGATCACCCATCACTTTTGCACTCACTGACACTGATTCCTTGTATGATGTGAATTTTAAAAGTCCACATCATGCCTATTGTAGTGAAGAAATATGAACCTTACAAATGGATATAGATAGGTTAAGAGAGTGGACTGAAATGTTGCTGATGGAGTTTAACATAGGTAAATGTGATGACATGTTTTGGTCAGAAAAATGGGAAGGCAACTTATTATCTGAATGGGAAGAGGCTTTGGGGTAGTCCAATGCAGAGGGATCTGGATGTCCTTGTTCATGGGTCATAGAAAACTAACATGCAGGTACAGCAGAAAGCAAATGGAATGTTGATTAAAGGAATAGAATATAAAAGTAAGGAAATATTGTTGCAACTAAACAAGGCATTGGTGAAACTGCACCAGGAATAGCCCTGAAGGAAAGAAATAGTAGCATTGGAGGCAGTTCAGAGGAGGTTCATTGGATTGATTGCAGAGATGAGGGGTTTGTTGTATGAAGAGAGATTGACCAGCTTAGGCTGATACTCTCTGAAATTTAGAAGAATGAGTGGAGATCAAATTGAAGTATACAAGATATGGATAAAGAAGATGTGGAGTGGATGCTTCCACTTGTGGGGCATTCTAGAATGAGACATCATAGTCTTAGGATAACAGATAATAAATTTAAAACAGAGTTGAGAAGAAACTACATCTCCCAAAGAGTTACGAATCTGTGGAATTTGCTACCCAAAGTGCAGTGGATGATGGGACAGTGAGTAAATTTAAGGAGGAGTTGGACAGATTTTCAGTTGATAATGTTTGAAGGGTTATGTGAAAGGCAGGAAAATGAGCTTGGGGAGCATATCATCCATAATCAAAGGGTTCAATGGGCCAAATGGCCTAATTCTGCTCTGATGTCTTATAAACTTATGAAATTTGTCCTTGCTTAACACCAATCCCTTCCAGCCTGACAGCCTTCCAAAATCTCCACGTTCTGGCTCCTTGTGTATTCCTGATTTTCTTAATCCCACCTTTGGCAGCCTTGATTTTGATTGCCTTTACCTCTGGAATTCCCTCCCAGAACTTCTTGGCCCAGCCAGCTTACTTTCCACCTTTAAAATGCTCTTTAAAATCTATCTATGTCCAAATCTTCAGCCCCGTAACATCTCCTTATGTGCTTTGATGAATTTGTTTGATATTATGCCCGTGTCTCTTCAGGTTAAAGATACTATAGTTATTGTCTAATCGCTATTCGTCTATTGATCTAGAAATGCTCCTTGCTAATTCTGGGATTCCCGTACTAAGATGCCTCAGCTTGAAAAGCACCATGGAATTTGTAGCGTGAAAACTATATGTACGTGACATGCGCTGGATTCACAGCAGTAATAATCCTGTTCAACCTGTGCACATGCCAGTATTCACTACATTAATTAGTATGTCAGTTTGTGCATCTGTTAAACTGTCAGTCCAAGTCTCCTGTTTAACCTCCCATCTGTTCCTCTGCCAGTCTTTGCTCCCTCATGACGTGGTATCTTATCAAACATAATTGTACACAGTCAATTCATGTATTTCAGATGACAGTCTCAGGTTTCTGTGATGTGATGGTTGCCTTTTGGTACTCAATTGTTTTTATAAGTGGTGCTACTGTATGTGCAGAATGCTGCATAGATATTTAGATTGTACAGCAGAGAAACAAGCCTTTGATTATACACACATACCTCCTCCCAACCCTGCTCAATTTCTTTAGGGAAGTCCAAATTGTCACTTCTACTCTTAAGCAGAAGTTAACTCTTCTCCCCACCTGTGATGCTCCAACACGTGTGACCCCACATGGTCTCCCAATCTAGAAACATCTCCACTTTAAATTATCCTCCTCTTCAGTCCATCGACGGGCTCATCCCTCTCCCATCTTTGTGCTGTCCACCAGCCCTGTGCCCTCCACAATCTCTGCTCTCTAATTTTGATCTCTTGAGTATCTCTGATGCCTGTTGCTCTACAATGGGCAGCTGCTTCTTCAGCTGCCTGGGTGTTAAGCTCTGAAATTCCTTTCCTAATCCATTCCACTTCTCTGCCTATTTCTCACCTCCAGGGAGCTTCTCAAAAGTCACCAGCCTCTTTTATATGACACATTTTGTACCTTTAGGAAATTGTACAACATTAGAGTGCTGTATTAGGGGTGGCATAGTGGTTAGCGCTGCTACCTCACAGTGCCAAAGACCTGCGTTTAATTCGCGCTGGAATCACTGTCTGTGTGGAGTTTGCACATTATCCCCATGTGTTTCCTCCAGGTGCTCTGGTTTTGCTCCACAGTCTAATGGTGTGCAAGTTAGATGACTGTCCATGCTAAATTGACCCTAGTGTCAGGGGATTAGCAGGGTAAATATTTGGGGTTACGGGAATAGTGAATGGATGGGATTGTGTCAGAGCAGACTCGATGGGCCGAATGATCTCCTTCTGCATGGTAGGATTCTATGTTTCTAAGTGGAAGTTGATGTGGAAGCTAATGATGTGCTTCTTCATTCACCTCTGGTATAGTTCATAGTATGACCCTGGGTTCCTTACTCAATTTGGAGGAGAATGTTGCCAACTGTGCCCTTGGCATCAGTTTCAAATCATTGCATGGCATCTGAGCAACTGTTAAAAGTATTGAAGACTTGACGCATCCAAGGAATTACAAGAATTTTAAGATGTATTCAAATGCTTTGTAAGGGAGTGTTGCATTGTTGACAGTTTTAAATAATCCGATTAACTGCTGCTCATATCTCTCCAGTTTCTACTTTTTATGCTCTCAGTTCGACAGAAGAGATTAAGTCCATGGTTCCTCTGTGCATTTCTCTAATACTTCAATGTTTCTTTTGTTTCACAGTGACCAGAACTGGATTCAGTACTTCAGGCCAGAGATCTGGAGAGTTTGATTATGATCTTTTTGTAGTCTATAGTTTTGGGTAGTGGTTTCTGTGGTATAATGGAGTTGTGGAAGTTAGGTTACAAACAACTGTGAAAATTAAAGTTCCGTAATTGTCAAAAGAAAACTCTATCAAGTAATGGAAAATGGTTATCAGCATTCAAGGCCTTCAGTGAAGCCTGTGCTTGCTTATTCAGGATAGATGGCTAATCTTCACCTTGTGTCAGTCCTGTAAACATTCCATTCGCAGAGGATGAAACATAAAACATTTCTGTAACAACATACCAAAGGACAAGATATGGGGACATATTTTGTTAATGAAGGATTGGCAGGAAACAGTTTTCTGTTGGATAAGGGAGTGCAAAAGTCTATGTTGTAATTGGTGGATATGTTTGCAAATGAAGGATTAGAACATTGCTGGTTTCTCATTTGCTGTAATTAACTGACTGCTAAATTGTTTGTACATATCAACAAAACATCCTGTAATGCATTGTGCTGCCTTGTGTTCTCACTTGCACGTAAGTTATTAAAGCTTGGAAGTTGAGAGTACACTGGGTTGAGGTATTGTCTGTACCCAAAGCTGATGATAGAGTATGTTAGACTAACTCCCACAGAGGGTTATCTATAACAATCCGTGATGTCACAGGAGGAAGTGACATACTTAGGTGATGAGAGAATCTTCATCAGTCAAAAGTAAAATGAAGACAGTCATGGTCCAAAATTTGTCAGCATGTCCTCCTGAATCTGTAGATATATTAAAATACATGTTGGAGTGTTTGAAGCTCTTAGTTTTTAGGAATCGTTAAAACAATTCCAACCATTGACGCAACTATATTTGGTAGCATTCAGCAAAAATGACAGTGCTAGAAACGTTTCGACCCATACCACTGAATTTTGAGAAGATCTAAATCATGCTGAAACATTGCTAAAGTAATGCAGAAGATTTGTTTGATTTCATACTACTTTGAGTCTCACAGCAAAGCCAGACTGTGAAATGGTCAGCACAATGTTCTAAGAAATGGATGACTGAACAAATGACACTTTAGATATCAGTTGGTTTTGATAAGGGTAAAGCCACGTATGCCAAAATTATTGATGCATTGGAGACATATTTCATCTTTTGCAAGAACATGATAGTGGAATGCACAAAGTTGAATAAACATATCCAGAGATACAGGGTTCTAAGGGTCCTGGTGACATTGATACATTTTTTAATGATTTGTACTGACAAGCTGATGTCTATGAGTATAGTAATCTGAAACAGGAGCTAGTTTATCATAGAATTGCTATTTGAGCAGCGAATGATGCATTATTGAGTGATTTGCAGTCCTGACAAGACTTGACATTGGTGAAAGTAATGCAACAAGTGGACTAGTTGAGATCACCAGTCAGAGGAAACGGAGAGAGAAACAACTTTGACCATAAAGTAACAAATACGGTTCAATTTATCAGAAGCAAAAAGGGAAAATGGAGAGAAGGAGACACGTGCAACATGAAAAGCAATTAATTGTGGACAATGCAGTCTAGCTGCTGTTGGTGCAGATGAGAAAGCCACAGTAGTGGGAAACATCATGCCAAAAAAACGTCTACTGCCACTGGTGCAAAATGATGGGGCATTTTATGGCAGGGATATCATAATAGAAAAAAGTGGTAGAACACTCAGAAAAGATTAAATGAGTAAGTGCAGATATACAAGTGGAAAGTATCAGACAGGGGATTAATTTTAATGGCCGAGTTCTCCATTCACTCCATATCATGAACAGAAATATGTTTTGATTCTTCATAGGTGGTGGCATATTTTCCCCAACCCTTCAGTTTTGGAGTGATCCAATTCTCCATTAATAAGCCCACAGCAATCTCGAGGTAAAATAAGAATATTTTGTTTTTTTTATATACTCACATACGCATGCGTGCATGCACACACACACTGGGAAGGTGTTTTATAACTTTTGTCCCTCTTCGTATTCCTACAAGGAAAGAGAGATAAGAGAAAGTTGATCCAGGGCAAAGATCACGATTAAAATACAATTCTTCATGGTTTCACATGAGCCCAGAGTCCAGTAATTCAATATCCAATGGAAGTTCTTTCAAGTGGCTTTGTCTGGCAGTATTCTTGATTGTATGAACTTGATTGCTAATTGAACCCATTGAAGATGCAGTAAAGTGTTCTTCTTCTCCTGGAAATGAGTTCACTGTGTAGACAAATTAAGGGAGATATTTTGGAGATCAGACTCTGAGAGAGATGGAGGTAAACAGCAAGCTGCTAGCCTAAAGTCTGATTGTCTGATAAAACCCAAAAGCTGTAAAATAAAAAGGTTCAAACCTCATCTTGTGACAGCGTGATTCCTGACTGAATCATTCAGTTAATGAGGCTCCTTGTTAAAACCCATTGTGTTTTGAACAGGTAACTGTACAACCATTCCAAGAAAATAGGAAATGAGGAGTTATAAATAGCTCTGTATTTGTCCATAACTGCCTCGTGCCTACTATCTTTTGTGTTGGCTAGAATGTTTAAACAATGTAAGGAATCTTGTATTCTAGGGGCTAACAAGTTAGCCTTTGTCTGTTTTCGAACTGTTCAGAAACTTCTGGAAATACCATCATGTGGTTAGCAGAGGCATCTACTTATCCATATTTTAAAAAAAATCATACTTTATAATGTAGACAGGATGGCCTATATATTCCTTCATGTCTTCTGATCATGACAATTAAGAGAGAAGAAAGAGGTTATGTTTCAAAACACTAAAATAGTGAGAATAGAGGAGATTTGAGCTTCTAGGAATGTCAGAGAATATTAATGTCTGTATAGAGTCCTGGGAGGGGATGATGTAACATAATGGAATATGCCAGATTAAATTCCATAAAGGGTTAATTGTAATTGTCCACAATCACATCGAAGGAAGTGATACCATGATGTGATGTGAGATTCTGGAACACTCTAAAAGGAAGGTTAACATGGTTAGAAGCTTGGAAGAGTGTTAACCATAATCTGTAAATACATCCAAATATATGTTGGAGCATTTATAGCCAGAAGTCTTTGGGACTGATCCAACCAAATAACACAGTAATATGGGGGGAGGGTTGAGTGACTCTCCCAAAATTGGTGGGAAAACTGGTCTAGATCACAACTTTTTTTTTCCAGTGCAGCTTCAGACCTCAGTCTCCGCACTCTGTGCACTGCAGAGGCCACAATTGTGAATCTCGTTTAAAAACCTGGGGGAGTGGGGGCCTATTTGCTCCAGAATTTGACGCTTCTGGAACTCTGCACATGTGCAGTGGCCCCGATCTGTTAGTCTCCCTGTTTGCTGGCCAACTCGATGGGGAGTGCTATCCTTCCAGCCATCCTCATGCCACAATCGTGGCCTCACGATAATCCCAGGCCAGTCCTGACACTCGTCCCTACCCCCGCGCTCTGGAGAACCCACAGTCCAGCTCTCTCTCTCTCTCTCTCTCCTTCCCCCCCCCCCCCCCCCCCCCCCCCCCAACTAGTTTCCCAAACATGGGGAGCTACTGTAAATCCTGTCAGAATGGTGGGGTGGGAGGTTCAATTAGATTTCTGTGCTGGGTCTGATAATCACATGCAAAATATATTTAAAATGTATTTTAAAAATACACTTTAAAATATTCAAATATTGAATATTCGTGATCTTTGCCCTGGATCAATATTGAAAAAGTACATTTTAAAAATATTCAAATAATCTGGTTTCCAGTGCAGTCTCGACTGTGACTGTTCTCTGGCTCTGGGAGAAGTGCTTGTATTCCCGTTATGTGCATGAATCCCATGAAATGGCTGACATGCGATTCTCCGCACCGGACCTGCCAGAAAGGTTGCGGGTCGCAATGGGAGAATCGGGCCCATAATTTCAACCTGTTGGCATTATTGATTTCTTCTTTGTAATGGTGGGAATGTTGAGGTTTCTCTGTCCCATAGCTTTGCCTGTACCTATTTCAGCATCATTCAATGAATATCTGTTTTATCCATTTTTCTTTTCTATATACAGCATCTTCCATTTGTTTATCGTAGTAATTGTGTGTCTATTTATGTCAGTAAGAGGGTTACCTGGTTTGAGGGACCAAAGGGAATGGAGAGCAAGTGATCACCCTCGAGGATGGAGTGCTCTCGTGCAGAATCTTCTGGCCTCCTTCTGCACTGTAGGATTCTGTGATATCATGAAATCTCCAGGCATCAGTCAAACGTGGGCAAGGAAACCTTCTGCTAGTTACCACCTATTGCACCCTTCAGTTGTTGATTCAGTTCTTCACCATGTTGGACATTACTTGAAGGCTACACTGAGGGTGGCAAGGGCACACAATATACTGTGTGAGGGTCTACAATGTCCATCACTGAGGGTGGCTCAGTAGCACCACCACAGACCGAGTTGCCAAAGTTTAAATGACATAATCTGAGACTGGGGTGGATCATCCAGATTGGTGATCCAGTACCACACTGAGGGAGTGCTATCCTATCAGAGAGATATTCTTTAAGATCAGCTGTCAAACATATTTTTGATCCAGTAGAGAGTAGGAAATGCTTCTGATATATGGAACCCATTAATAAAAATCAAATGCACTGTTTACTAATTTTGTTGCTTATTTTTCCCTGTACCACAAAATTATTTCCCACATTACAACAATGACAACACATCAAAAGTACTTCATTGGCTGTAAAGCACTTGGTGGCATCCTGATATCATGAAAGGCGCTATATAAATGCAAGTTTTTTTTCTTCTCTTGTGCTCTTTCTAGGGAGCGTTACTAGTGGAGAACAGCTAACTCTTCTATCTCCATAGTGACAATCTCCCCATTTTTTAAAAAAAAGATACAGTTGATATTTCAGTATGATATACCATTACGTGTAAGCAATTGTTATTATTTATAATCACTACCAGAGAAAATGAGTAACAAATGCAAATATGAAATGTGCCAGTGATTAGGGTTAGAGAATTGTAAGAGGTCAGTTTGCCAGTTTAACCAGGCATCTATTACCCATCTGTGAAAGCAGCTGTAAGGATGGAGAGCAAGGCCTAGTTCCTTCTTCATGAAGGGCAAGGCTTCCCTATAAATATTGTGCTGGGCACTGTTTGACACTGTTTTTACAAAGGATAATATCTTGTATTTGATTCTTCAGCAATTCTTTGGAAAAAGTTACATCAGTAAGAGCAATGTATTGCACACAGTGGAGAGAATGATTCCACTAGCCACAGCAAACATGATGGAGAAAAATAAAACACAACAGGGGCAGGAAGAAGCCATATGCTTTTTTTTCAAATTTAGAGTGACCATTTGTCAGCTTTTTAAAAGTGGGCGGCCTGGACTTTAGCCAGTCTGGTCACTATCCAGAGTACTGGCTGGTTCATTATGTCACCTGTTTTGTGCCTTTAGTAACATATCTCAGTGACGTGTTGGTTCCATCACACGCAGCAGAATTAAACCAAATGGGACAAGAAGCGGATGTTCTCTTTCAAACTTCCCACCACAAACCACATCAAGGCACTAAGGGGAAAGGTGGAAGGCAGAGAAATCAATGACAAAAGTCCAAAAGGGCCAAAGTATGGAATGCAGAGACTGTACCATCCATAACACAAACTTCAAAAGAGTGAACACAAATAATGATACCTGTAACATACCCTTGCAGTTGTTTAGGTGCCTTCAATTTAGGTCTGTGTGTGCTGTTTCTTAGTGCTCCCCACCTTGCTGGCAGTGACATTGGAGACAGCTTGCTGACTTTGCTGTCCTGGTGGCCATGATCATCTTGGCAGTTGTCCTCTGACTGGTGAAGACTTCATCTGGGAGGATACGTCCAGCCTCATTCCTCAGTCATTGTGGCACCATCAGATGCAGCGGCCTCTGGCAGAGGGAGCTCACACCGTTGTTCAGTACACCCTGAGAGGAGCCCAAAGTGGTGACAGGAAACTTATCCGCCAGCGTGAGATACATTTGCAGATCGCTGTCTACGACTGGATGACTCCAGAGGCTCATCATCTGCCTCAGACTCAGCCTCATCCTGGTCTCTAGAAATGCTCCTACTATCAGGATCCTGGTACCCCTCTGTCCATGCCCACTTCTCACATGGGTGTGATGTGCCCTAACTATGGCCTGAGTACCCATAGAGGTGACAACCTAATGACTGCTGAGGTGAGAATACCTGATCTGGTATTTCTTTCTGAAAGAGGATGTGACACTGGTGCATGTACAAGCCTTCCTCAGAAATTAACAGGGGGAGCTTGGTGTTGCCTCTGCCTCCTAGTGATTGGCATATGTGCGGGAGGAAAATGTCAGTAAATCCAATCATTACAGTGAGTTTATGTAAGATGGGCTGAGGTGAGAATGGACTCATGTAGCAAGGTGCCAGCTACATTGGAGCTTCAATGGGCGCTGTGACAGCTCACTTTCAGACGAGTGGAACCCCATAACGTTTGGAGAAATGGTTACACAAGCATCTGTGTACTGCCCTCGTACCTTCCTCCGACAGCTCCACCTCACCATTATCCGAGGCACGAGCAGCCCACGGATGCTCCAACTCCAGGGCAAGACTCTCGTGTATGGTGAAGTTGAAAATATCACACCCATTCTAGACACTCTGCAGCAATGTGGCTTCTCTTCCCCTGACAGGAAAAGTTAGAATTCATTATTCATGCCCCATCTCTCAGGAAGTTGATTTCAGTTTCCAACAGCACCAACACCACCCCACACCCCCATGGGATGTGTCACACCCTGCAATGCACTGAGGCCAAACACGCTGTCATCTCGCTTCAGTGCCAGTTGGCACGTACCTTCTTGGACCCCTGAGCGTCCGAAGGAATGGGGCACCTGATAATACCTTTCTGCATTTACTCTTGCCTGTGGCACTGAAGCCACGAGCAGTGTACCACATACTGCCCACCAACCTGGGTAGTGACCCCTGCGCAAGCCTTTTTGGTCAGGTGCCCTGCTCTTGCTATCCTTTTTGGGATGGAAATTTGCTGCCTGGAACTGACTCCTCCAGCAGGACTCTCAGACGCTAAGCCAAGAAACACGGGGGGTTGGGGTGGACGGGGTGCCGAATGCCCACCTGACTTGTCCACTCACCTTTTATGACTGTGTCAGGTGCTGCGGCCAAGGCAAGATACCTAGGACAGTTATTAAGGCTCTCAAATGCTGTTCCCCCCCCCACAATAAGCTGTAGGAGCAAAAGTAAGCTATTTAGCTCCTTGAGTCTACATTTGCCATTCAATGAGACAACTCCTGCCCACCTTCAGGGAGCTATTTTGTGGTTTTTAACTGTGCACTCCCCCCCCCCCCCCCCCCCCCCCCCCCCCCCCCCAACCAAGTCTCCATCAGAACTGATACCTGACGTGTTCCCACCCCCACGCAGCCTGAAGAGCTTACAAGCAGTCACCTTTCCCACTGGGCTGTGTTTGGAGTATTATCATATGAACAATGTGATCTTGGTCAGAAGTAGGTTTCACATCGACATCGGGCCATGCTGACTTTGGGCACACCCCAATGTGTCCATGCAGGCACAGTGGAATGTTCAACTTATTCTGCGGAAAAAGTGCTTCCACACAGCCTTTGTCTTGTGCCATGTTCATCAGTTAGTGAGACACAACGCTTCAACACTTTACTCTCAGTAAATGGAGACAAATAGATTTATTACAGTAACATATATTGCTATTTGACAAATTTGTTGAGAGACACCTTTTGAGTTTTGTCCTCTAGCTGACCCTCCCAGCCTGGCTTTATGCCACCTCCTTTGACATTATCACTTCATAATTCCTGGGAAAGATAAGATTCTTGTTCTGTGCTTGATCTAATTTTAATTTTCTAAAAGGAGGTAAAGCTATAAATAGCTCCCATCAAGTGGCTAAATCATGCCCATAATCTCATCACCTGGTTTGTTACACTGCTTCACGGACAAACCATCTTTTAAAAATAAAAGCATTTGTCAATGCCGGCGTGATGATTCCCCTTGGACGCTGAATAATTTTAATTTAGTGCTCTGTCCTTACCCCTTCCCCTCTCTCCCAGAACCATGACAGGATTTGATTTATTATTGTCACATGTATTACTATACGGTGAAATGTATTGTTTCTTGCATGTTATTTGGACAAGCCATAGAGAAGGGAACAAGAGAGTGCAGAATGTAGTGTTGTTGGAGCTAAGATGTAAGAAAGATCAACTTAATACAAAGTTGGTCATTCAAAAGTCTGATGGCAGTAGGGAAGAAGCTGTTTTTGAGTCAGTTGGTATGCGACCTTAGACTTTTGTATGTTTTCCTGACAGAAGAAGATGGAAGAGAGAATGTTTGGGGTAACCTTAATTATGCTGGCTGCTTTGTCGAGCAGCGGAAAGTGTATAGAGTCAATGGGTTCTTCTTGTCCTCTCTTTTCACTCTGTTTCCTCATTCAAAGAATCATCCCGTTATTTCTGGCAGCTTCAACATGATGCCATCACTCAACACGTCTTGTCCTTAACCCCCCACCCCGGTTCATCTTTCCATCACACTCAATATCTCATTGCGCCCCCCCCCCCTCCCCCCAACCATGGCATCTTCTGTTGCAATCACAGAAGGGGCAACACTTACCCCTTTACCTCCTCTCCCCTCACTGTCCAAGGGCCCAAACGTCCCTTTCAGATGATGTAGCATTTCACGTGCACTTCCTACAATTTGGTCTACTGTGTTCACTGCTCCCAATACTCTATACTGGGGAGACTAAACTCAGGCTGGCTGGTCTTTGTATAAACACCTTTGCTCAGTTCTCCAGGAGGTTGGAGAATTCCAGCCTAAAAGTCTTGCTTCTAGGTGAGAAGGTTGTAGGTTCAAGCCCCAATCCAAAGCATCAGCATTCTCATTCCAAGTGGGTTGTCAATTCTGATTGGATGAATTCCTGGAGGTAGTATCACATGACCATCTGCCACCAACTATGACCACCTGACACATCCACCCTCACAGCATCCTATTTTTGCAATTGCAAAGTGAACTAACTGTTCTAAATCCGATTGGGATGATACATAGCTGTCAGGGTTCCCCACCTTCACTACTTTTATGACTAATAAATGCAATTGTTTGAAGAAAATAAAAAAAAAAATACATTTTTATTGTCCCTTTATAATATTTCTCCATGGCTGTGGGAAGCAGAGTCCTGGGATTAATTCCTGAAGACTCTAGAACATTCTTGGAGGATTGAACAATGTAATTCCAAGCTGGGAGAGTGGCATGTTGCCTAGTGCTATGGAACATGAGACAGTCTTTACCAGCCACATATGATGGCACAGTGGTTAGCACTGCTGCCTCATACAGCTAGGATTCTGGGTTCAATTCCAACCTTGGGTGACTGCATGGAATCATAAAATCCCTACAGTGCAGAAGGCCATTTGGTCCATCGAGTTTACACCGACAACAATCCCACCCACGCTCCATCCCCATAACCTCACATATTTACCCTCCTTGTCCCTCTGACATTAAGGAGTGATTTATCATGGTCAATCAACCTAACCTGCAAATTTTGGAATTTGCACATCCCCCCCCACATCTGTGAGAGTTTCCTCCAGGTACTTTGGTTTCCTTTCACACTCTAAAGGTGTGTGGGTTAGGTAGATTGGTCATGAAATTGCCCCTTAGTAACCCAAGATGTGTAGGTTAGGGGGGAACTAGCGGAGCTAGTGTGTTGGGTTATGGGTTTAGACTGGGAGATGAGCTTGGGTAAGATGTGTTGGAGAGTTGGTGCATATGTAATGGGCCAAATGGTCTCTTTCTACACTGTAGGGATTCAGTGATTTCCAGCCCTGGTCTCTGAGGCAGAAGGAAACAGAACTATCCCACAAGGCTTTGCATTCCAACATCACAGAAGTAACTTGGACATGTTTAAAGAATATATTTTGTTGTATTGTTGGTGGCATTGCTGCTGAATTATTTTACCCACTTTTTGATTTTGCTTCTTTATTTTCAGGCCTGCGAATGTTAAAAGTAAACATTCAAATGTGAGTGTCTTTGCATCAGATAGTTTCCTCACAGAATTCCATGTGGAAGCTAAAATCGGAAGCAAGTGGGACTGAAAGGTAATATGGGGAAACAAAGGGGGCTGAAGATTGCAACTGACAAAGTCCTCTAGCTTTCTAATTTAGTGAAGCTATCTCCTGCCTCGAGGGACTGATTAGAACCTGTATGTGGGTGGAATGAGGGATGCTTCATTCTGCTATGGAACAAACTGATCTCTTAATTTCCTGCTGAATGTGCAGTGCAGGACAGGCCTATTAATATCCCTCTGCTTGTGGTACCATTCCTATGCAGCTGCCGGGCCGTATTTTGTGTCGCGGGAATTGTACCTACTGTTGGGTAACATCCACAATGCTTTCTCCCTGCCCATCTTACCTCAGTTTTCTCTCCACTCGCTCTGAAGGCAGATTTGGATAATGGCAGTCCCTCTTTCCCCCCCCCCCCCCCAACTTACTTTTCCTTGGCACAAGACCAGGAGTAGGCTATTCAGTCCATCAAGTATGTTCTAGCACTGTTGTGATGATCTGTGCCTTTGAAAACATAGAAAAAAGGAGTAGGCCATTTGGCCCCTTCAAGCTTGCTCCACCATTTATTTTCATCATGGCTGATCATCAAATTCAATATTCTGACCCCATCTTTGCCCCCATATCCCTTGATCCTTTTAGCCCTAAGAGCTATATCTCCTTGAAATCACACAATGTTTTGGCTTCAACTATGTTCTATAGCAGTGAATTCCACATATTCACTACCCTCTGAATGAAAAAATTCTTTCTCATCTCAATTCTAAAACGTTTATCCTTGTTCTCAAACTATGACTGAGTTCTGAAATCCCTCACAAATGGGATATTCACTATGTCTACAAGAAACCTTCAATCAAAAGGTCGTGAATGTAGCCCAACCCATCACACAAATCATCCTCTCGTCCATTGACTCTGTCTACACTCCCTATTGCCTCGGGAAAGCAGCCAGCATAATTAAGAATCCAGGCCCCTCTCCCTTGACATTTTTTCTTCTACCATCTTCCATCGGGAAAAAGATACAAAAGTCTGAGGGCGTGTACCAACCGACACAAGAACAGCTTCTTCCCTCCAACATTGATACTTTTGAATGGACCTACCTCACATTAAGTTGATCTTTCTCTATACCCTAGCTATGACTAACAGTACATTCTGCACTCCCTCCTTTTCTTCTCTATGCACAGTATGCTTTGTCTGTACAGTGCACAAGAAACAATAATTTGCACTGTATACTAATGTGTTAATAAATAAAATCAAATTGAAACAAGGTCACTTAAACGAGGCTCATCTTGCCCTCAATCCTCTGAGGAAACACTTTGGTGTTTATTTTTCTGCATTCAGGGGCTGCTTAAATACAATTTGCTGTAACAAATAAAACTGTCAGATCAGAAAGGACCAATGTGTCTATCAGGCCTTTCCACCACACAATAATAGTCAGATTGTTGTGACCAAACACTATCCCCTGACTTCTCAGCAATGTCCTGAGACAGGAAAGATCAGGAGGAATGGTTTTGCTGTCTTTCTGCTGTAACTCTTGAGGTCTCCCAAGAAAACAGCAAACACCTGTTTCTGGCAGTGACGGATTAACTACCAACCGCTGAGCTTTAGTAAGGCCCTCTGACCTTGCCCCCCGCCCCACCTTTCATTGAATAGAATAAAGTGATAAGTAATGGTAGACAACTTTTATATCATTGTACTATGTATAATATACTACATGTGTAATATCATAAAGTTATATGAATCAATTATAGCCCTTTTATTCATGTGGTGTGCGACTAATACTACATAAGGGCGTGTGTTGGAAAAAGTACTATATGTAGTTAATTATGCACTAAAATAAGTGTGTATATATGTTTTAGCATGACAAACGCTTTGCATTCATTTTCTATTTATTTGCATGTAGTACAAGTCTGGGGATGAAGCTCCTCTATTTATAAATATTTGTTATATTAATTCACTCTTAAAAGGGTTAAAAACCAATTTTTATTTTGCCCCCCCCCCGGGCCCCTAGGCTTAAGCGTACTCGGCCTAATAGTTAATCCGCCATTGGTTTCTGTTGGGCCTAGCCAGTTCTTGGATATCTTTGTAAGGGTTGTTGGAATCATTCCATTTACCTCATGAGAGGTAAATGAGGGTCAGGAATGCAGCCGGGCTGATTTGAAATTGAGTCACAAAGCCAGACCTTTACTGCCCTGAGAGTGGGGGGAGGAGCAGGCAGGGTGCTTTGTCAAATGCTTGGCTTGTCTGCCACCTGATTTGCCTCTGATCTTTTACGGGGTGGGAAATGAAGTCGTCAAGTGACCCGCCTGCCCTTGGCCAATTGAGGCCTTTAAGTGGCCAATTACTGAATCATTGTGGTCCTTCCCCTATTTTAGCTATAGTAGGGAAAGCCTATGCCAAGTGGGTAATCCAGCAGCTTTGACTTAGCAATGTAGTGAAAAGGAGAGTTTCTTTGGATTCCTCTGTGCCTATTGGAAGCACTTCCCCACCCCCTCACCGATTGAGTTGTACACCCTTTAATCTACCTGCCACTTGCTCTACCACTTCCCTCGCATCTCTCTCTCTGAGGTCTATCAGCCAGGTTCCAGACAGAGTTGGGACTCTACTGAAGTCTGGCCTCCATTAGTTTCTTTACTTTAGGGATTGGCAGCAGTCTTGGCAATGTCGACTGCAAACCTAACACTGCTGGGACTGCGTAGCTACTAACAAAGCCAATCAGTCAGCTGCTCCTTAAGGCAGAGACTTCCTCCCCAGATAGGAGCAGAAGTCTCTCCTTAAGTCGCTTGACAACCCACTGAGTGTAAAATGGTTAAGGGCAGTCAGTATGCGCAGGGCTATGCTCCCATCAATTCTTTAGATGATGGGGCTGGATGCCTTTCTATTCCGAATAGAGGGGTGGGCATTCCAGGGCTTAGAGCCAAGCATCAAGGCATGATGGCTGCTAATGGAGTGTCCAACAGCTGATACTGAAGAGGCCAGGAAGGGAGGAGATCTTGAAAGATTGTATGGCCATGGAGGATTCAAAGATAGAAAGAGATAAAGCCAAGCAAACATTGGAAACAATAAAATTGTGGCTCTGCTGGACTGAGAGCCAGTGTTGATCAGGGAGCACTTGAAGGGTGGGGAGTGAATGACACTTGGAATTAAGACACTGACAGTGAAGTTTTGGATGAGTGTAAATTAATGCAGCATGGAATATGGGAGGCTGGCCAAGATTACAATGGAATCGTCATGTTTGGAGCTAACAAGGAGAGTTTCAACAGCAGATAGGCCTCAGACTAGAGCTCTGAGTCTTGCAGTCTCTGAGATGCAGCATGGTAATAATAGCTGGTACACTGAGTGACTTGGAGACATTCATTAGGATAGGTGCAGAGTCCAGGTCAGACAAGTAATTGGGATCCTTTTGAGACTTTTTTTAAAAATAAGAAGTTGCATCGTACAATCATGGAATGTTTACAGTGCAGAAGGAGGCTATTTGGATTCTCTCTCATCCCAGCTCCTGACTTAAGCCTCCTAGGCGGTGGAAAGTCTTTAGAAAGTCAGAAGGTGAGTCACAAATGTGCTGTGGTGTCTATTTGTCTAATCTAATTAAGTTTCTGGTCAATGCTAATAATAAGGGAATTCAGTGATGGAATTAAAATTGATCTCCTGGATCACCGCAACACAGGAGAAAAATGAAGAGGCTTTTGAAGAAAAATGTCTGATTGTTTTTTGTGTTGTTTGAAAAATATTGTTTGTTAGTTATCGGGGTCCGGGAATAAAAGAATTTTGACTGGGTTGGAAGTGGAAAATTGTATGCTGAGAGCTCCAGGAATAGCTCCAATCAGAATTAGCAATGCTGAATGACTGAAATACTGCCTTGCTGCTCTCAGTGCTGCAGCTTGTGGGTTAACTCTCTCGATTGGTTCATTTATTCCCTTTTGGTTGACTGACTGACGACCTCGGCCTCAGCAGCTGGAGAATCAGCATGTCGCCATGCAGAAATGGAAAGCTGTTCTCTTTATTTCCGGAAACAGGCTCTCGTCCCTGCTGGCCAATGTCCGCTCTAAAGTCCCGAGAAAGCAGAACGTGACCACACGATGCTGACATGCCTGCAATGGCCACTGTGCAACACACTCTGCCCTGTCTGGGAATCTGTTCCACGCAGGAACAGACTGAATTTCCACCCACAACGTTGGTGTCCATGAGGAGCTGTCCCATCCTGAGAAAGCTGGAACTGTTGGTCACCCATCCTGAAACTATGTGATCTCCTGGGAGTGACAGAAAAAAATGCATGAAGAATAACCCAGACCAGACAATTTGGAAGAAAGTTTATTTTATTTGTGTCACAAGCGGAGCGACAGTAGTTGAGGGGCGATCTGATAGAAGTCTACAAGATCGGGAGGGCCATGGACAGAGTGGATAGTCAGAAGCTTTTTCCCAGGGTGGAAGTGTCAATTGTTAGGGGACATAGTTTCTGGGTGCAAGGGGTAAGTTTTAAAGGAAATGTATGAGGCAAGTTTTCTACACAGAGGGTGGTGGGTACCTGGAGCTTGCTGCTGGGCGAGGTAGTGGAAGGAGATGCAATAGTGTGTTTTAAGGGGCATCTGGAAAAATACATGAATAGGGTGGGAATAGATATGATCCCCAGAAGAAGAAGGGTTTCAGTTCACGTGGGCAGCATGGTCATTGCAGGCTGAAGGCCTTGTTCCTGTGCTGTAATTTTCTTTGTTAGGCTTACGTTAATACTGCAATGAAGTCACTGTGAAAATCCCCTAGTTGCCACACTCCGGCGCCTGTTTGGGTACACTGTGGGAAAATTTAGTATGGCTAATGCATCTATCCGGCATGCCTTTCTGACTGTGGGAGGAAACCAGAGCATCTGGTGGAAACCCACGCTAACATAGGGAGAATGTGTGCAAACTTCACACAGTCGCCCAAGGCTATCAATTGCCCCCTCCACCACTCTTTCCAAAACCTCTATCTTTCACTGTGTGGAAACCAAAAGTGGACACTGTAATCCGAATGAGACCTGACCAAGAGGTCACGTACAAGGACAAATTCTTTTATTTCACTTTAGACTTGAAATCCTATGGTTATTCCCCGATACAGTTTAGCGAGTGCTTCATGATATTACTGTTGTACCTTTACAGATTATGCGTGTATTAGAATGTCCAGATATGTTCTAGCTCCAGCTCCTCGCTTTGTGCATTTATCTAACTTCTTCAAAGCACTGGGGCAATTCACCCTCTATGTTACAAGTGTGGATGAGTCCCACATACTATCCACTGTCTAGGTGAAGAGGGTTAGCCCAGAACATTGTAGGGTATCTACAGCAATGACTAAGTGTCTCTTCCTTTGCCTCTAGTACTTGAACATTCTCTGTGTTGGAGAGAAGGAGGAGAACCAAAGAAGCTAATTTAATTCGCTAAACCGAGGGAGAGAGGAATAATTAGGCATCTTGTGAATTTTATTTGATTAATCTGCCAGATTGCTTCTGAGATCACTTGATATTTTGGGACTGAAGGAAAGCAATTTGGAGAACTGTGTAAGGTGAAGGAGGACTCATTAAACCCTGTTGATACTGAAAGACTTTCTGCCGTTTGATTTTCGTGGATTAAATTATAATCTGACAGTCGTTTCTAGACAGTTTGTCAGAATAGGTTCCAAAATTTTTCATAGTCATAGAGATTTGCAGCATTGAAACAGGCCCTTTTGACCCAACTTGTCCCTGCTTTTTTTAAACCCCTAAGCTAGTCCCAGTTGCCCGCATTTGGCCCCTATCCCTCTATACCCATCTTACCCATGTAACTGTCTAAATGCTTTTTAAAAGACAAAATTGTACCTGCTTCTACTACTACCTCTGGCAACTTATTCCAGACACTCACCAACCCTGTGTGAAAAAATTACCCCTCTGAACCCTTTTGTATTTTTCCCCTCTCACCTTAAACCTATGCCCTCTAGTTTTAGATTCCTCTACCTTTGGAAAAGATATTGATGATCTAGCTGATCTATACCCCTCATTATTTTGTAGACCTCTTGTAAATTACCCCCCAGCCTCCTACGCTCAAGAAAACAGTCCCAGTCTATCCAGCGTCCCCTTGTAACTCAATCCATCAAGTTGCAATCGTATCCTAGTAAATCTCTTCTACACTTTTTCTCATTTAACAATATCCTTTCTATAATAGGGTGACCAAAACTAGACAGTGTTCCAAATGTGGCCTTGCCAATGTCTTGTACAACTTCAAGATGTCCCGACTCCCGTACTCAATGTTCTGACCAATTAGACAAAGCATACTGAATGCTTTCTTCACTACTCTGTCCACATGTGACTTCACTTTCAAGGAGTTGTGTACATGTATCCCTACATCTTTTAGTTCTGTAACTCTCTCCAATCCCCTATCGTTAACTGAGTAAGTCCTGTCCTGGTTCAATCTACCAAAATGCAACACTTTGCATTTATCTAAAACTCCATCTGCCACTTGCCAGCCCACTGGCCCAATTGATCAAGATCCGAAATAACCTTCTTCACTGTCCCCTTTGTCACCAATCTTGGTGTCATGTGAAAACTTTTTGACCATGCCTTCTATATTCTCATCCATTAATATAAATGACAAATAATAGTGGACCAAGCATCGATTCCTGAGGTACACCACTGATCACAGGTCTCCAGTTTGAAAAACAAACCTCTACAACCACCCTTCTGTCATGAAGCTAATTTTGTATCCATTTAGATATCTCACAGGATCCAGGATGAGGTTTAACTTTATGCAACAACCTACCATGCAGTTCCTTGTCAAAAGCCTTGCTAAGGTCTGTGTAGACAACATCAATGGCACTGCCTGCATCTACCTTCTTGGTTACCTCTTTAAAAAACTCACTCAAATTTGATTGACATAATTTTCCACTCACAATGCCATGCTAACTGTCTCTAATGAGTCCTTGTATCTCTAAATGCCTGCAGATCCTGTCTCTCAAAATATCTTCCAACAACTTACCCACTACAGATGTGAGGCTCACTGGCCAGTAGTTTCCAGGCTTTTCCTTGCAGCCCTTTTTAAACAAAGGCACAACATTTCCAATTTCTGCAGTTTTAAAATTTTTAGAATACGTATCATGCAGAAGGAGGCCATTTGGCTTATCAAGTCTGCACCACCACAACCCCACCCAACCCCTATCCCCGTAACCCCGTGTATTTACCCTGCTAATCCTCCGAACGCTAAGTGGCAATTTATCACGGCTAATCTGTCTAACCTGCACATCTTTGGACTGTGGGAGGAAACTGGAGGAAACCCACACAGACACGAGGTGAACGTGCAAAGTGCATACAGATAGTGACCCAAGGCGGGAATCGAACCTGGGTGTTTGTCTCATTTTTGAATGATATTTTTTGTGCTCTATATTTCTCTTTTGACTCACTGTTCCTTTGCTTGTCAGTGCAGCCCGGCCTTGAGAGCTGAAGGAGCACCTATTCTCTTCCTAAAAGCTGAGGAACAATATCAATGGGAGGTGTTTGACAAGATCTCAGTCATTAGTGCTCTGGCCTCTGAATCAGATAGGGCTGTGGGTTCAGATTCCATTCCAGTGCTGACACTGATAGCAGTGACTGGGACATGGGCCAGCCTTGTCAGCTGGACAGCCCATTTCCTGCATCACCATTTCGAACAGGAGCAGGAGAGTTAACTCTGGTGGCCTGGCCAACATCTATTATATTTCAACCAATACCTCGAAGCCTCTCAATGCTGTTTTTGGGATCCTGTGTGTGCAAAGGAACTTCCAAGTTTCCTCCAGAGGTGTTTTAAAAAAAAAAAAATCCCATGACACTGTTTTGAAAAAGAGAAAAGGAATGGGGTTGGGTTGGGGTGGGACAGTGTTGTGATGTTCCTGACACCCTGCTCAATACGTTTCCTCGAACATCCTCAATAACACACTTTTTTGGCTGTCCCATTGGCACACTGTGGGAGCTTGCTTGCACAAATTGCCCACCACATTTCCTGCATTACCTGACAACAGTACTTATTGATCATAATTGCCCTCTAGGTCGGCTGTTAGTTCTGAAAGGTACTCTATGCATTGTTGAGTTAACATTTGAACAGTCCTCAAAATTGGGAACAGCAGTTATTTTTGGAGGTCAAGAATCTATTTAGGTTCCAGCACGCAGAGCAAATATATAAAAACAGCTTCCTCAAAAAAATGTATTATTCTCCTTTGCAAAAGGAAGGATCTGCTCAGTGCAAGGTTATGGTGGAGAGGGTTGTTACCTGCCGCACAGTCTGTTTTAACCCTTGTACGATGAACAAATAACAACGAGTAGACATCTTATTAGTACAACCAATATTTATTTAAACCCACACAATCAATAATCACCTACCTGACCAACAATAACTTAATTTTACAGGAAAATATTAGAATTCAAGTCCAATACAAGACCTTGACTTGACTTTGCGAGACTGACAAGTACCCAAGCAGATATTGGCCTTTATCTGTGTGTTGGTCTTGATGGTCCTTTGGTCTAGTCTGACACTCTGGCTCTGATCTTCTTTCCTTCTCAGGTGTGGTGGCTCTCCTCGTGCTGGTCGTCACTGGCGATGTTCATCATTGTGGTAGCTTGTTTGTGGGGGTCAGAGAGAGAGAGATTCCTGGTTGCGCAGCACCCTTTATACCCTATTTGGTTTCACGCCCCTTTTTGGCTGTTGCCAATCAACTCATCAGGACTTGATCACCCTGATCGATAAGAGTCCTATCAGGTGCCACCACACCGCTGTCTGGATGTGTCCCCAACAGCCGTGTCTATAGTTGCTGGAGGTACATAGGTCGCATACCTCCCTCCTACATAAGGGACCACAGTGCCCTTATGTCTGGTACAAAACCCAGTGTGACCAGAAAGTCTCTCTCATTCTGGAGATGATCCATATCTTGTTTATTCACTCGTCAGGTTTGCAGCTTGTTTGTCTCTGTCTTTAAACTGCAGGCTGTCAATTTTAGTTTTTTGTCTAATTGTCCCAGAGTGCTTTACAAATCACCATTTTAGATGGTCCGTTTGGCCACAGGGTGAAAGTAGATGGACAGAGCCAAATGTATGGAGGTCAGTGTGTGCGGCCTAAACGATGTTTCATTCCTCCAAAGGGCAGTGGCTTTCTGCCCCACTCCCCCAACCAGTCCTGACAAGCTATTTTCATTCTGTGCCCGCACAAGATAATCTATTGCCACAGCAGGAGTGTAAATGTAATCTATTAAACTGTATACAGCCCTCCTGTAGACATACTGTGCCAGTACTTACAGCAGCACGTGTTTTAATGCAGTCCCGGTCTGGAACTGATTCATTTCCACTGCCACACAAAGGGGGCCATATTTGCCCTGTGCATAGTCTGTAAGAAAATAGTGGAGCCTCTCTTTCAATGTGGCATGCAGAGGAAGCTTCCAGAGCAATCAAGAAATAAATACTCATATCAGTTGATCAGTGCATCACTACTTTGACTATTTTGGCATTGTATTTGCAGACTTTTCTTCGCTGATTTGCATACATTTAATGCTGGATTTTCTCAGTTCATGCGCTAAGTCTACAGCAGTGTAGCGAGGCACCACAGGGAAGAAAGTAACATGGCTTTTAATCCTTTCAAATCACTCAGAAATACACTCTGTAAATTTCCAACATGGGGTATTGTCAAATTGAATATTGGAAATCTCTTGAATTATATCCTGCTTGTACATGATGGTCAACTGCTCTTGAGCTGGAAGCTAATGGGCTTATCTCCTGCACACCTAAGCTTGCTTCCCTAGCCTCTGTCTTCTCCGTCTGTGATATGGAGATGCTGATGTTGGACTGGAGTAAACACTGTAAGAAGTCTCACAACACCAAGTTAAAGTCCAACAGGTTTATTTGGTAGCAAAAGGTTTATTTATTGGACTTAACCTGCTGGTGTGAGTCTTGGTGTGTTTTCCCCTCTCTCCCAGGACTGGGGACAAACTGAATATAAAATCAGCATTTAACTATTAGTAGTATGCATAAACAAGCAATGGAGGCAATCCAGAGAATGTTTATTAGGTTAATCTTAGGAATGGAGGGGTTTTCTTATGAGGAGAGATTGAGTAGATTGAGCCTGTACTCACTGAAGTTTCAAAGAATGAGAGGCAACCTTATTGAGACATTTTGGATTCTCAGGAGGCTTGACAGGGTAGATGCTGAGAGGTTCTTTCCTCTTGTAGGAGAGTCTGGGACAGCGGGCATCACCTCAGAATCAGAGCGCATCCATTTAAAATGAGAATGAGAAGTGCAGGGAATCTGTGGAATTCATTATTGCAGAGAGCTGCAAAGGCTAGGTCATTAAGTATGTTAAAAGCTGACATATACAGATTTCTAATTAGAAAGGAATCAAGGGTACGTGGGTGAGGCAGGAAAGTGGAGTTGAGGATCATTATATTAGATCAGTCATGATCTCATTGAATGACAAAGCAGACTCGATGAACTGAATGGCCTACTTCTGCTCCATGTCTAAGCATCTGAGAGAGAAAGATACATCAATACTATGGAGACACTTTTTCCTGGATGTTCCGAGAAACTAATATATTTCCAGAGTGATAATCAGATCATTATCTATCTCTCCATTTTTATCTCATTATTGTTGGCAGCACAGTGGTGCACTAGTTAGTGCTATTGCCTCACAGTGCCAGGGACCCAGGTTCAATTCCAGCCTCAGATAACTTGTCTGTGTGGAATTTACATGTTCTTCCTATGTCTGCCTGGGTTTTCTCTGGGTGCTCCAATTTCCTCTCAATCCAAAGATGTGCCGTTTAAATGAATTGATCATGCTAAATTGCCCCTTGATGTCCTAAGTTGTGTAGGTTAGTAGGGTAAATATGGGCATAGGGTGGGTACAGAGCCCCTGGGTAAGATGCTCTGTCAGAGAGTCAGTGGGCTGAGTGGCCTCTTTCTGCACTTTTAAGGATTCTATAGTTCAATAGCAACCTGTATTTATACAACACATTTAATGTGATAAAGTGCCCAAAAGGACCATAATAATACAACGCTTGACACTGGGGCAACATTAGAAATATATCTGGGCAGATATACAAAAGCTCGGTTTCTAAAAAACTTCCGAAAGGAAGAAAGAAGTAGAGAGATTGAGCATGGAGAATGAGAACTCAAGATGTTGGCACAACCAGTGATCGAGTGACTTCACTCAAGGATAATTCATATAACTCTTGCTATATCTCCATCACTTAATTTTTCGCTTTATCCTTGCCATTTCCAACCACCACTGTAAGGTTCACAACTGGATCCTTGGACGTTTCCAAATGTTCAGTAAAAGGAGGTGGGCAAGTGGCTTACTCACCACTTCATAAAAATGTAATGAGTGTATTGTGATTGGCTGATAAGCTGCTTTGTTGCTGTTGATGAGATTGCACGCCTCTTCACCATTCTCAGCTCTACCATTTAAATGGCCAATAGACATGCTTTTCACTTAAAATGATCTTTTGGTCAGATTTGTGAAGGTTGGGATGAATGTCATAGCTATTCTTGAGTGTTCGCCTTGCATTTTGATGACAGTTTCAAGGAAAGAGGTGCAAATTTTCCCATTCCACCTGCCACGGGAGTTGTAGTGGGCTGAAGAGGAGGATGGGGGAAACAGATAAGGGAAAGATCCACTGACCTTTGAACAAAGAACAAAACAGTACGGGAAACAGGCCCTTCGGCCCAACGAGCCCGCGCCGCCATCCCGATGTTCCCACCTCTACCCGTGATCCCTGTCTATGTTTATAGATCTATGGATTAAAAACCAAATTTGAGACAATTTAGGGATTTGTTCTGCCAGTTAGCCTAACAGCACATCTTTGGGATGTGGGAGGAAACTGGAGCGCCCGGAGAAAACCCACGCAAGCACGGGGAGAATGCGCAAACTCCCACTGACACAGGCCCAAATCCATGTAACTGTACAGCACAGCGATAGTCACTGAGCTGTCGTGTTGCCCATCAAATGGTCCAGGTCAAGCGTACACTAACGACGTGAAGCACTAGGATACTCTCGAAAAAAATCCAAGAGCAGCCCTCTCACAACCCATTGCGTGTATGCCCCTCGTTAAACAACAAGGTGGACCAAAGCACCTGTAGGATAAAAACAAGTACATCAATATCATCATCTATTTACACACTTCCCAGGGACTCCAAGGCTCATGATCCCTATTTTAAATCAGTTTTCTATACCCCTCCATTCCCATTCTGTTCATGTGCCCATCTAAGTATTTCTTAAATAACTCCAGAGTACCTGCCTCCACCACTTTACTTGGCAGCGCATTCCATACCCCCACCACCCTCTGTGTGAAAAAACTCCCTCTAGCATCCAAATTATACCTTACCCCCCTCACCCTAAGCCCGTGACCCCTCGTGCTATTCGAGTCCATCCTAGGAAAAAGCTTAACCCTGTTTACTCTATCTATCCCCTTCATAATCTTGTACACCTCTATCAGATCTCCTCTAAGTCTATGTCTTTCCAGGGAAAACAGTCCCAATTTGCCTAGTGTCTCCTCGTAACTCAGACCTTCCATACCAGGCAGCATCCTGGTAAATCTCCTCTGCACTCTCTCCACAGTCTCCACGCCCTTCCGGTAGTAAGGCGACCAGAACTGGATGTTCTGATTTTTGGTGAGTGCAACTGGAGAATCCCACCTAGGGTTTCAGCCTTTAATCCTATTATAGAATGGATATTGTTAAACTAGAAAGAGTTTTACTTGGATGCTACTGGGACTTGATAGTTTGAGTTATAAGGAGAGGCTGTATAGATTTTCCCTGGAACGTAGTAGGCTGACGGGTGATCTTATAGAGGTCTATAAAATAATGAGAGGCACAGATCAGGTAGATAATCAATATATTTTCCCAAAGGTAGGGGAGCCTAAAACTAGAGGGTAAAGATTTAAGGTGAGGGGGAGAGGTACAGAAGAATCCAAGGGGGCAGTTTGTTCACTGAGGTTGGTGAGTGTCTGGAACAAGCTGCCAGATGTAGAGACAGGTACAATTTTGTCTTTTAAAAAGTGTTTAGACAGTTACATGGGTAAATGGGTATAGAGAGATACGGGCCAAATGCAGGCAATTGGGACTAACTTGGTGGCAAAAACTGGGCGGCATGGACAACTTGGGCCGAAGGGTCTGTTCCCATGCTGTAAGCCTTTTATAGCTCTATGGAGTGTTACCCTGGAGCAAAAGTTCACCTTTCATGGTGTGTGCCTCACACCCACAGAGATCACAGTGTGACTCACTGAGTCCTGATTTTGTTAAGAGCACCCCCAAGCTGTGCAGATAGCCTGGGGAAAGGAGAAGGGCACTGGTGGTTGGGGAAAGTAAAAATGTCGCAGCCTGCCTGAGTTACACTGTCTGTCAGGTTGTCTTTGGCACACCCAAAGAAACTAACTGTCCCTACAGATTTTACAAATGGTCAGCATTTCTCATACAATTAGAGATCTTTCAAATTATAAAACGCAGGGATAGACCTGGAGAAGATGTTTCCAATTGTGGAGGCATCCAAAACTAAGGTTCATAAATATAAGATAGTCACTAATTATTCCAGTATGGAATTCAGGAGAAAGTTTCTTCTCAGTAACAAGAATGTGGAACTTGCTACCACAACCAGTGGCTGAGACAAATAACAAATGTAATGAAGGGGAACCTGATAAGCACAACTAGCCTCTTGGTTGAAGTCCCACTCCTGTCTTTGGGCACAGCAATCAAGGCTGAAACTCCAGTGCAGTACAGATGGAGTTCTGCATTGTCTAAGGCACCGCTGTCTTTCAGATGAGATGTTAAAGTGAGTCCCTATCAATCTACTCGGGCAAGTGTACAAAAGCTCCCATCACTCTTTCAAATCGGGGCAGGGAAGTTTCATCAACATCACAAATCTGATCGTTGTCACGTTGCTGTTTGCTGTGCACAAACTGGCTGCCATGTTTCTGACATTTTGTTTATTTATTTGTGGGTCATGGGTGATAATGGCTGGCTCTTATTGTCCTTGCCAGAAATTTGTTGAGAGTCAACCACATTGCTGTGGCTCTGGAGTCACAGGTAGGCTAGGCCAGGTAAGGATAGTATATTTCCTTCCCTAAAAGTTATTAGTGAATCACATGGGTTTTTCTGACAATTGACAGTGGTTTCATGGTCATCAGTAGATTCTCAATTCCAGATTTTTAGAATTGAATTCAAATTCCTCCATCTGCTGAGGCAGGACATGAACATAGGTTCCCATAACATTAGCCAGGTTTCTGGATTAATAATCTTATGATAATACCACTAGATCATTACCTCCCACAATAGTGACTGCTTCAAAAGTATGTAAGTGATTAGCACTGCTGCCTCACAGTGCCAGGGACTTGTGTTTGATTCCCAGCTCGGGCCACTGTCTGTGTGGAGTCTGCATGTTCTCCCCTTGTCTGTGAGGGTTTCCTCTGGGTGCTCCGGCTTCCTCCCACAGTCCAAAAGATGTGTTGGTTAGGTGCATTGGCCATGCTAAATTCTCCCTTGGTATGCCCGAAAGCCGCCAGAGTGTGACAACGAGGAGATTTCCAGAGTAACTTCATTGCAGTGTTAATGTAAGCCTACTTGTGACACTAATAAATAAACTTTAATTGACTGAAAATTGCCTTGAGACACTTGGCTGTGGAAAGTGTGATATAAATGCCAGTTTTTTTCTTCTGTGTTCTGTGTGACTGTAACGTAAGAATAAAGTGATGTTTCACAACCTTGCAGAAGTATCATAGTTTAAATTTCAAAGTGCTGTGGAATCAGAAGGTATTAGAACTGATAATGAATGAAGATGAAAAAGAGATATATATTTGGTAACAGTATGATTCGGATTTGCACAGCTAAAGAAGTGACTGAAGCTGGAGACAGGACTGGGTAGTGAAGGGCACGATAAAAGCGATGGTTATTATTGAGAGGAGGTCTCGTGGGGCAGGACTCATCCCTGTCTCTGAGCCAGAAGCTCTGGTCTCAAGTCTCAGCCCGGGAAAATTTGGCCATACCGGTTAAATACCAATGCTTCCAGCGTACATCGGTGGCAGTAAGCAGTGAAGAGATTCCTGATCAAACATGTGAAATTGGAGCATCTCCTATCACTACCCATAACTCCAAACTATAACTGATTTGTGCAAGTAGATGTTGCCCAGACTTCTCAGGGAGACGGTTGGGTTGGGGGTTGTTGGCTCAGTTGACTGGATGGCTAGTGTGGATCAGATTGGTGCCAACTTCTAGTTTGATTTAATTATTGCCACATGTATGGGTACGTAGTGGAAAGTATTGTTTCTTGTGCTATACAGACAAAGCATACTGCTTATCGAATGGATAGGGGAGAAGGAAAGGAAAGGGTGAAAGGACTTAGTCAAGTTTTAAGAGGAAAGAATGGGAGTAAAAAGTGGAATTAGAGGGTAGCCTCCTCACTGGAATTCTGGTGCCGTGAGCTCTGCGGAGCTAAATGAATTATGTAAATGTGCATCTCCATTTACCTTAAATCCTATTAGCAGGCCCAGGACGGAAATCTCAGGCTGCTCGTGTCTCTCCAGCCCCCACAGCCAGGAGTGGTTCACTCCAGTGGGGTTATGTATAGCCCCCCATTTGCCTGCAAAGTGACAAAGGGAACTACCCACCCCTACCCTCACTGGCCCACCAGGCATTGCCCTGTCAGGCCCTGCCCCCTTGACATTGCCCCATGCCCAATGGGCAATGCGAAGGTGCCCCTTGGATATTGACACTTTGCCCCTTAGTAAGAAGTCTCTCAACACCAGTTTAAAGTCCAACAAGTTTATCTGATAGTAAACCCACTAGCTTTCAGGGCTTGCCCCTTTTTCAGGTGAGTGGAGAGTACGCCTCCATATCATGACTTTGCCCCTTGGGCAGGGCCAGGAGCCCAGGTCAGCATTGTCAAGGTGCCAATGCCCAGGGATGGTACCACCCCCACCCCCACTGCCTGAACCTCTGGGGAGGCCCTGCTTGCCCTGCTTCTCTCCAGCGTGGTCAGGCCGCTGGATCTCTGTTTGTGGGGAGCTACTATAACTCGTGATGGAACCTGGAAACTTCAGTCCCAGCCTCCTAATGAAATTTAAATTGTATTTAAATGACCAATAAAATTTCTTGGCGCTGATTTCCGGCATGGAGCTGGCACTGGGAGATGCTATTACGGCGGGAACACATGCACGAATCCCGAGAATCTACAGGCCTGCTGTGCTAAAAGATGAGTGCAGTGGGATGGGAGAATCATGGCCTGTATCTGCATCAGTAATCAATCTCAATTTTTACCCCATTGATGCTCGTTTTACTTACCTTATGCCGTAAGTCAGTACATGGACTTACAAATAAGGTGCATAGGAGTCGAAGCCACATCTACACAGGCAATGGGGACAAGATACCAGATGGGCCTTCATCTGTATCACATTAGCAGGATGCAGACTAGACTTCCCAATCCACGATGGCGGTCACCAATGGTAGATCCCGTGGGCATTTCACACAGATATAGCACCAGTATTTGGGCCTCCCGCTGAATTCTCCCCTGCCCGCTATTAAACCCATCAGTGCGTGGGGGGGCATGGAAAAATTCTGCCCACTGCAATCAAATTGTAGGATCCTAGTGGTGCAAAGTGTACCATCAGATCATTCATAAAATGAGGAGTATCTGAATCAGTGGGTGGAGGGGAAGATGATTTGTTGTGAGGAGATGATTGTGAAATTCTGAAGTATCAAATCTGATTCAGAGTGGAATCCTATTGACAATGACATAGCCAAAGAGACACGATTAACTCTTTGTACAGTTGACGGTTTTGAAATAGTTTTCTTGTGATTAAAGATATCTTTAACAATTAATTATCCCATAATCCGTGCCCCAATAATTTGATATGAATTATCAGTATTGTGTTTTTTGCTTACATTTCAAGACGGCCACCTTCCTGTCAGACCAGTCTCCCCATCCATTGACTTTGTCTGCACTTCCCGCTGTCTCGGCAAAGCAGCCAGAATAATTAAGGACTGCCTGGACGTTCTCTTTTCCGTCGGGAAAAAAATACAAAAGTCTGAGGTCAGGTACCAACCGAGGCTTTTGAATGGGTCTACCTCACATTAAGTTGATCTTTCTCTACACCCTAGCTATGACTGTAACACTACATTCCGCACTCTCTCCTTCTCTATGAATGGTATGCTTTGTCTACATAATGTGCAAGAAACAGTGTTTTTCACTGTGTGTTAATACATGTGACAATAATAAATCAAATCAAATTCAAATCACCCACACCCACATTGATGATGCACGTTGTATACTCGGTGTATAAGTTGACTTCCATTCTTTGGAAGGATTAATGGAGGCTTCATAGGCTGATACCTAACGCTATGTTCTACAGTAAGGAAAAAATGGCTTTCATTGTATTATAAAATAAATGATTATGAAAGACAGGTGTTGCTCAGCCATTATTACATATTGAACAGATATATAACATGCCAAAAAGAGCGAACTATTATTGCATTCAATCATCCTGTCTGTGCATTATGCTGTTTTAATAATCCAAACACCAGGAATAACATTCCTGTTCTGTTGGTGCCCTGACAAGTATTTATTATTTAACTAATGCTATACATACAATGTAATGTGCACTTGGGTCTTTTCAGCTTATTTGTTACTGTTGGGGTACTCAATTCATTCAGAAAGTTTACTGTCTGATTTAATATATTGCAATGAGTAGTCTCTGGGTATGATAATTTAATGCGGGAATATGTTTTCAGAATGTTATTTGTGTTTGTCACACACATTCCTGCATCATTCCTCTTGCTTTAAGGTGTATGCTTGTTCACCAGGGGACCTGGTTTCAATTCCCAGCTTGGGTCACTATCTGCGGAGTTTGCACGTTCCCCTCCACGTCCACGTGGGTTTCCTTCGGGTGCTTCAGTTTCCTCCCACAGCCCAAAGATGTTTGGGTTAGGTTGATTGGCTATGCTAAATTGCCCCTTAGTGTCCTGAGATGTGTATGTCAGAAGGATTAGCAGGGAAAATATATACGGTTTGAGAGATAAGGACTAGGTCGGATTGTTGTCAGTGCACTTCTGCACTATAAGGTTTCTGTGATTCACCTGCACTTTCACATCTTGTTACAGTGGCTTTTTGTCTAATTCTTTGCTGACAATTATGATATCTGTTGCTTAATCCACGTCGCTGGTAGACTTTCTTTGTGGATTTTACATTTAACATGGACAGAAACCGCTCAATGCTACTGGGCAAAAAAAAATGCTAAAAATGCTCATTGTTAGCCTTCATTTCAAGGCAGCGACAATGCAAAGAAGTTACAGTAAGGATGTTAGGCTCTATCAGGAGCATTTCTGGGCACTGCACTACAGGATGAATATTTTGCTTCTAAAGCGAGTGCAGTACTGAACAATACTAAAGCATCAAGGCTTATGTTGTGATGATTGGCTGCGGTGTCTAGGCTCATTTTCCCTTGAATACAGAAGATTAAGGGTGATCAAATTGAGGCGTTTGGAATGATTAAAAGATTTGATAGGATACGCAAAGAGAGAATCTAATTTCTGTGCTGTGCCCAGTATGAGGGGGAATGATATTCTAATTAGAGGCTGCCCAGGGTTGTAGCCAGGCAGGAAAGGGTGTTGGAATCCTGAATCTATCTCTGCCCAGAAGCTTTTGGGATTGTGTGTGAAAACTTCAGAACTGAATTTACTAGATTTTTGTTTTTTTTAATTTTTAGTGTCACAAGTAGGCTTACATTAACACCATAATGAAGTTACTGTGAAACTCCCCTCGTTGCCATACTTCCCCACCTGCTCAGGTACACTGAGGGAGAATTTAACATGGCCAGTGCACCTAACCAGCACATCTTTCAGACTGATGGAGGAAACCGGATCACCCGGAGAAAACCCACGCAGACAAGAGGAGGACATGCAGACTCCACGCAGTGATCCAGGCTGGGAATCTAACCAGGTCCCTGATGCTGTGAGGAAGCAGTTCTAACCACTGTGTCATTGTGCTTCCCCATAAGGATATGAAAACAAATGAGTAGATTGAGTTAAGATATAGACCGTAAGACTATAAGACATTGAGACAGAATTAGGCCACTCAGCCCATCGAGTCCGCTTCGCCATTTAATCATGACTGATTTTCATCTCATCTGTATTCTCCTGTCCTTTCCCCATAATCCCTGATCCCCTTATTAATCAAGAACCTATCTATCTCTGTCTTAAAGGCACTCAATGACCTGACTTCCACAGCCTTTTTTTAGCTAAGAGTTCCGCAGATTCACCACTCTCTGGCTGAAGAAATTCCTCCTCCTGTCTGTTTTAAAGGATCACCCTTTAACCTGAGGTTGTGTCCTCTGGTTCTAGTTTTTCCTACTAGTGAAAACATTTGCTCCACATGCACTCTATCCTGGCCTTGCAGTAGTATTCCGTACGTTTCAATAAGATCTCTCCTCACCCTTCTAAACTCCAACAAGTACAGACACAGAGTCCTCAACTGTTTCTCGTGCAACAAGCTCTTTATTCCAGGAATCATTCTTGTAGAAATTGTACACTCTGCAGTATGGATACTCTGGCGGCAAGCAATTCAAGGACTAACTTCATAAAGTAAATCAAAGTAAAGGTTTAATAAAGAAATTTCATTCCATCATCACTTGGGCTACAAATACTCTCCACAATACCCATCTGCTTCCTATTTATAGCTCAGCTGACCACCACACCATTTTGCCATTGGTTACATTGTGTATCGGGTCAGCTGACCCTCCCAGCATGTTACCATTGGTTACATTATAGCAGCCATGATCTAATTAAATGCTGAAGAGATTGGGAGTGGAATGATCTTTTCCGCTCTTATGTTCTGCCTTATATGTTTCTAATTAAAGAACAGAATTGAAATCTAACTGCACCAAATGGCATCAAAGTTATAAAGAGGATGAGGCAGATTAAGGCCCACCATTTATAAAGGGTAGCACAGTGGCACAGTGATTCATGCTGCTGCCTCACAGCACCGGGGATCTGGGTTTAATTCCAGCCTACGGTGACTGTGTGGCATTTTTACATTCTCCCCATGTCTGCCTGGGTTTCCTCTGGGTGCTCCAGTTTCCTTCTATAGTCCACAAATGTGCAGGATAGGTGCATTGGCCATGCATAATTGTCTGTTAGTGTTCCAAGATGTAGTTTAGTGGGATTAGCAGAGTGAATATGTGGGGTTACGGAGATAGGGCTGGTCTGATGTTCTGTCAGACAGTTGATGTGGATCCAATGGACTAAATCCCTACGCTTTAGGAATTCTATGAATTGATACTATCAGTTTTGACAGTGTGAGCTGAGTGTGTGAGTGGTAGTGTGTGAGAATGACAATAAGACAGAGTGACAGTGTGCGAGAGTGATTATATGAGGTCATTTTTGCACAGTATTTTTGAACTTCACTGATGGGAGAAGCTGTAAATATTTACTCAGTTTCATAATCAGAATTATTGAATCAAATGTGAAATGAATTGGATGAAGTGTAATCAGCACACACAATTACAATTTGCCTGAAATGGGACTAAATCCCTCCTGTGTTCTTGCTGCACGTGTATTAGACAGGTGACGGAGTGTGTGGTAACCCCTACGGTTTAAATGATGACTATCTGCTGCCCCGCTGCTCACTCACTGCATCGCTGGGTGATAGCGAAGGCTGCTTTTTGAGTTGTCAGCATTCTGTGAAGTTCTGTGCCATTGCGTGTCTGCTGATTAATAATGCAAGAGAACGTAGGTATCAGTCGTCGTTCTGAAAACCGTAACCTCATCAATGGGGAGGGAGGCATTTGAACATTTTAGATAGAGAATAATTCGAACCCTAGGTGCAGTGAGCCAGGAAATATCGTGAAGTGAAGCAAAGCGCTTGCTAAATCTCATTTAAAGGTAATTCCATTAAATCTTATTTCCTGAATTATCTATGTCCTGGCGTCACTCAGTTCTTTTACAAAATCCATTCACCTGTTTTTAATTTTGGCTCCTTGTGGGTGGCTCCAGAAACTGTAACAATACATCCCACACTGATAGCCCCATGCTGCACATTGGGAGGAGCTGGCTGTTTGGTCAGATATTCAACTGAACCCTGTCGGGTGGATCTGCGAGTTCTCGTGTCGCTAGGGGAGTAGGGGAGTCCTTTTCGCCAATGGTTCGACCTAACTTTATCCTTCAACTAACATCCCCCAGGAGAAACAGTCCACACATCACATTGCCGTTTCTGGGAGCTTGCTGTGCTGTTGGGCTTCCTACATCACCATTGTGACCATCACATTTCAAGAAGGGTTATTAAACTGTTTCGGTGTATCCTAAAGTTATTAAGAGCAGCTAGCTAGATGCAATTTTTCTTCCCCTCCCTGCCCGAGGTGTTGCGGAATGTTCCAGAGAGTCTGCAGGTTTCTTGACGCAAGTTTCTTTTGCTCTGTAAATTCTTTGCTGCTGTGAAATAGCTGAGACTGGAATCAGCAGTGATGTGCAAAAGCCTGACTTGTAATCCAGACAACGTGAGTTTAAATCTAGCCGCGGCATCCTGAAAATGTGACTTCACTTTTGAAAAAAGAAAATCTACAGGGAAAAGGCTGCTAGATTGTAATCAAAAATCTATCAGTTCCCTAAAGTCCCTTTCTAGGAGAGGAAACCTGGCAACTCTTCCCATAATGGGGCTGTACGAGATTCGTGTCCTCTCATTAATGTGGATTTTATTTTTATTCATTCATGGGACATGGGTGTCACTGGCTGGCCAGCATTTATTGTCCATCCCTAGTTGCCCGAGAGCAGTTGAGAGTTTACCATTTTGCTCTGGCTCTGGAATCACATGTAGGCCAGACCAGAAAGGACGGCAGATTTCTTTCTGTAATTTGTGAACCAGATGAGTTTTTTCTGACAATTGACAATGGTTTCATGGTAGATTCTTAATTCCAGATTTTGTTTTATTGAATTCAAATTCCACCATCTGCCGTGGCGGGATTCGAACACGGGTCCTGAGAACATTTGCTGAGTTTCTGGATTAATAATCTAGCAATAGTACCACTAGGCCATTGTCTTCTCCTGGCTCTTAACTGCCTTTAGTTGTATCGAATTGCTGAGCGTGGTTCAAGAGGCCGAGTCACCACTGCTTACAGGGGGCAATTAGGCTGCTGGGCAATAAATAAATAAGTGCCAGCAATGCCCCCATCCCGAGAATGAATTATTAAAAACGGAGCTAGCTGTCCTCGTGCTTTGTTGGCTGCAGATGGGCACAATACTGGGACCAAGGACAAGTTCTGCAGGAAGAACACATTGTAGTGCAAATAAGTACTTGAACTGTCAGTCAAACTGCATTGACAGAAGTCCCAGAAGGAATGTTCTCTGCTGCAAAGCTCTTGTCTCCTGGAGAAGAAAATGATATTTTAGTGGCTGCCTGCGCTCCTTTTCCAGAATATTTAAGTGGGAAGCCTTCATCTATCACGTCTGTTCTGCTGCAGTGAAAGCTGAGTTGGACATAATTGGGGAACAAATTAAGTGGAACATTGCCAATAAGAGTCGCATTGAAATCATTTAATCTTCTGCAAAGCATGATACCAGTCTCTCCCTTTATGCGTATAAAGTTTCAGAATATCAGGGCACCTGGGTCTTACTGAGCTTTCCAATGAGCTTGAGGTCAGATGTTTAAGAAAAAAGACTCCTGTGCTTTCCTCAAGAATTTTCTCTTTGTTTTTTCCTCTTCCTGAAAGTGTTGACATGTTGGAGGGAGACAGTTCCATAGGAAACAGTTGCCTGCAATACAATGTCCAGGGGCTCATTGCCGTAACACCATAAGACATAGAAGCAGAAGTAGGCCATTTGGCCCATCGAGTCTGCTCTGCCATTCAATGAGATCATGTCTGATCTGTGACAATAATCATTTCTCACGTCATGACACTGACTCTTGGCATGCAATTCAACTATGGGAGGCCTTGCAATAGCATCTGTCTGAATCCAACATCAAGGAGCAAGACTTTGAGCAGGTAGTTGCTAGACTATGCTCCGAATGAGGAGAGATTTGCCCTCCTGAGTGTTGAGGGTAATAGTAGGCCAGGATCAGTACAGACCTACTATCAAATGTTGTCCTGTAATTTTACTTTGACTGGAACAAAACTGATCACTAGATTATTGCTGGTTACATGATACTGAATATAAGTGGGATAGAAGTGCAGATCGAAGCGGGATTGAGGGGCTGAATGGCCCACTTCTATTTCTATTATTGTTCCTCCTGGAATTATCAGGAGGATGTCTCTTGCTGTTTGAATGACATTGCAATTAAGCCTGCTGTGTTACTTTTTGAATGCAATAATAGTTTTTCCACCGTTGAAAACCTAAAATTGCCCCTTAGTGACAATCCTAGGTCTTGGCAGGATAGGGAGGCGGGTGAGAATGGACAATGTTGCACTTTGCAGCACTATTAAGAAGTCCCAGGAGGAGAAAAGCTGATATGAGAAAAGCTGAAAAGCACCCCCCCCACCCCCCCCATATATTCTCCCTGTTATAGTACCTACTCAGGCTCCGCTATCTTGGCACTGCCCTGGCAGACTAACAATACCCAATTGGCACTGCCAGGATGCCAGGTGGGAACTGCCTATGTATCAGGTGGGTAATATGGATGGGCACTGCAAGGACATGTCCCTACCTACCTGGAGCTTCAAGGGTCTCTGTGCCCCACTGGCCGTGGCCATCACAATTTATCTCCGCAAGTGGAGACCACTGGTGATTCTTGCTGGTCTTATGCCACACCCGAACATTGGAAATTCCCAGAGCTGGGAGAATCCAGTGTCGAATGGGCTGTGTATATTTAAATGCTACTTTAAATATGCTAATCAGCCTCAGGCCCTCAGGGTGTGATTCAATCTGTGCCATTAGAAAAGAACTGGATGATTGCAAACTGTTTGGCACCAGGCACAAAACCTATTTTTATTTGGCCCACATGCTATTTTCTGGGATTGGTACGACCTGCACCAGATGTGGCAAGATTGGAAAACACTCTCCATATTTAAGATGCATTGCAGCAACTCACCTAGGCTTCATCAGCAGTACCTTACAAACAAACCCAGTCTACCGTCTGGAAGGAGTAGGAATATGGAAACACCATCACCAGCAGGTTTCTTTCCAGATGACTCACCATCTGATTTGGAAATGTATCATTGTTCCTTCATCATTGTTCAGTCAGAATCTCCACAGCATTACAGGAGTATCTACACTACCTGGGCTGCAGTGGTTCAAGAAGACACAGTGGTTAGCACTGCTGCCTCAAAGCACCAGAGATCCAAGTTCACCTGTGACCTTCACTGACTGTGCAAAGTTTGCACATTCTCCGCATGTCTTCTTGAGTTTTTTTCCAGGTGTTCCTGTTTCCTCCCATACTCCAAAGATGTAGGTTAGATGGATTGGCCAGGGTAATTTGATCCTCAGTGTCTAAAGATGTGTAAACTCCATGGATTATCTATGGTAAATGTGTAAAGTTACAGGGATAGGGCGGAGGGGAGGCCTGGGTGGAATGGCTTTTCAGAGAGTTGGTGCAGACTTGATGGGCCAAATTGCTGCACTGTAGGAGTTCCATGGTTCTAAGGTGGCTTCATCACCACTTCTCAAGAACAATTAGGGACTATAAATCCATAAATCTGAGATTAAGTTTAAAAAAAAAGTCCTCCTGTGAATTACCACCCCTTCCCACTAGCATAAAGTTTTGGACTGATTGTGATTGAAGCCCTGAAGTTGTTTAGAAAAGGTTGATAAATTCATCTTGCTTTGGAGAGAAAAAAATAATTGACATTCCGATTCCAGTTAATATTTCTTTTTAAAAAATATGAAGTGCTACGTAAGAACCACAGGGCACTGTCAAACCAATTTAACAAATGAGAGATGTAGTAAGCTGAGGGAAAGGTAATTTACTCTATTTCCAGAGAGCGTTATATTGATATGTCCCAGCTTGGCTAATGGGCATCGTGGCATTAGTTACCATGGTAATAAACTTCACCATCTAATAAGGAGACAACTCCTTTCAAAAAAAAGTTCTGTGTTTGGTGCAGTTTGGGGTTTATTATTATTTTATCATTGTAAACCTCTTACTGCTAAGTAAACCTTCACTTCACAAATCCTGGAAACTCTTACGTTGCAGAAATAAAGGGCTCTTGATGGCAATAGTTTGTTTGCTAATTTGAACAACATTTGAAACTCAATTCTCCTGCACCTCCACCCTCACCCCTACCTATGGGAGCCCAAATGAGCAGATCAGAGGAGGCTTGTTTTACCCTCCACCTGATTTATGCTTTTTATTGGCAGTCAGTCTAGTTGCTTTCTCCTCCATCAGCTTTGAGCTTTATTAAGGTCTTGTGTCTTTTGTCTCATTCTCCATCCAATAACATTAACACACAGGGCAGGGGATTTTATAGACTGTCATTTGATTCTTCTATTTTCAAACAAATATTATGAAAAACTTTAATGAATAACATTTCCCCCAAGTGGAATATATGGTGTAAGACTGTCTACAATGGCCAATTATAGAATCATAGAATCCCCACAGTGCAGAACAAGGCCTTTCAGCCCATTGAGTCTGCACCGACCAGAATCCCACCCAGGCCCTATCACTGTAACCCCATGTATGTACCCTAGCTAGTCCCCCTGACACTAAGAAGTAATTTAGTATGGCCAATCCACCTAACCCATACATCTTTGGCATGTGGGAGGAAACAGGAGCACCCAGAGGAAACCCATACAGACACAGGGAGAGTGTGCAGACTCCACAAGGGCAATGACCCCAAGCTGGGAATCGAACTAGGGTCCCTATCGCTGTGAGGCAGCAGTGCTAACCACTGTGCCACTGTGCAACCCCAATATGAATTATTTAGATCTGTCTCAATGATATATGTTTATTTTAAACAATTGAAACAAGATGAGGGGGTGGGGAAGAAAGATTATGCTGGATGGGTTTAGATTAAATAAAATGGGAGGGGATTTGTGTGGAGTATAAGCACTGACATTGGCTACTGTTTTAAATACATTTCCATATGGCGAAGGCATCTTTGGCAAGGTCAACATTTATTGTCCATCCCCACTGGCCCTGAGAAGGTGGTCGTGAACCAGCTTCTTCACAGCTGAATGAATTGCTAGCCTGTCTCAGTGGGTGTTTAAGGGTCAACTACATTTACTGTGAGTCTGGAGTGACATGTGGGCACATTCTACTAAGAAGGGCAGACACAGAACATAGAACAATACAGCACAGAACAGGCCCTTCGGCCTTCGATGTTGTGCCGACCAAAATAAAAAGCAATGCCCCTCCAAACTAAACCATTCCCTTCTCTTCCATATACTTATCAATTAACCTCTTAAACGCCACCAAACTTGGCGCGTCTACAACAGCTGCAGGCAGGGCATTCCACTCCCTAATCACTCTTTGAGTAAAGAACCTACCTCTGATATCCGTCCTATAACTCATACCCCTTAATTTAAAGCTGTGTCCCCTCGTGCTAGCTTTCTCCATCCTAGGAAAAAGGCTATCACTGTCCACCCTATCTAAACCTCTAATCATCTTATATGCTTCAATAAGATCCCCTCTTAGCCGCCTCCTTTCTAACGAAAACAACCTCAAATCCTTCAACCTCTCTTCATAGGACCTGCCCTCCATACCAGGCAACATCCTGGTAAACCTCCTCTGTACCCTCTCCAATGCCTCCACATCTTTCTTATAATGTGGGGACCAGAACTGCACACAATACTCCAAGTGCGGCCGCACTAGAGTTTTGTACAGTTGCAACATGATGCTGCGGCTCCTAAATTCAATCCCCCTACCAATAAAAGCTAAGACTCCATATGCCTTCTTAACAACTTTATCCACTTGACTGCCTACTTTCAGGGATCTATTGACACATACACCAAGATCCTTCTGTTCCTCAACACTATTAAGAGCCCTACCATTAGCCCTATACTCTACACATTTATTGTTCCTGCCAAAGTGCATTACCTCACACTTTTGTGAACATTTGTGAACCGAATGGATTTTTTAAAATAATAATCGATGGTAATGTGGCCACCAATACAAATTGATTTAATTAGCTGTATTTAAATTCTCCAGCTGCCATAATGAGATTTGCATTCCTCTTTCCAGTGCATTAGTCCCAACCTCTGGATTATGAGAACTGTAGCAATAGTAACCAGCAGCATGGTGGTTAGTACTGATGCTTCACAGCACCGGGGACCTGGGTTCAATTCCGGCCTTAAGTCACTGACTGTGTGGAGTCTGCACACTCTCCTGGTGTCCGTGCGAGCTTCCTCTAGCTGCTCTGGTTTCCCCATACACTCCAAAGATGTGTGGGTTGGGTGGATTGACCATGCTAATTTGATCCTTTATGGCATGATTTTCCAGCTGCACTCGCCCCAAGGCCAGGAAATCTTGCCTGAGATCAGCGAACCTTTGCATGGTCCATGTCTCGCTCGCTACGATTCCTGTGGCGGGCAAATGGGAAAATTCAGCAATTTCTGTTGGAGGGATTCACAGGGTATATACACTGGGTTACAGGGATAGGGCCTGGGTGGCATTGTTGTCAGTGCAGGCTTGATGGGCTGAATAGCCTCCTGCACTGTAGGATTCTATTCTATAACTGTGATGTTACTGTTTCTGGTGAAAAGGCCACTCAGCCTGTTTCTCTGCTATATGTATTTCTACATATCTGCGTGTTGAAAATCTGCTTCTTGAACAGCTGCAGCCCGTGATGTGAAGGTACTCCCACGTGCTGTTAGAGAGGGAGTTCCAGTCCTCAACAACACTAAAGTAACAGTGATATTGTTCAGTGTTATGTTACTTGGAGAGAAACATGCATACGGTGATATTCCCACTGCCGCCCTTGTCCTTCCAGTTGGTAGAGGTCACGGGTTTGAAGTGGGGGATGGGGTGCAGAGGATGTATGCTGAAGAAGAAGCTGATAAGTTGCTGCAATATACCCTGTGCATCAGGCATACTGTAACCACTTTACACTGGTGGCCAAGGGAGTGGAGGATTAAACTTATCTAAAGGCTGCTGATCGAGATATGGGACAGACAAAGCAAGTGTCAGTCCATCTATTATTAGTTTGAGTGTTATCAGTATCTTATTTCACATCTAAAGCAAGCTTCTCATGTTTGTATTCAGTGTGGCAGTCTGGCTTGTCAATCATTTGAGAGTTGAATCTCATTTCGCAGGGGACTGCATGGTAAACGTATAATTTCATATGACTGAAGGCCCATCAAGTAGGATAACAAATGTTATAAATGCCAGTTAAATGAATGTTGTAGAAGCAGCATCGAGACGACTTTCAAGTGGCAGAGCTTCTCGCTCTGTGGATAGGGGTATTTTAATAAGGAACTGACAAAGGCCTGGATTTTTGTGGAGTCGGAATGGCTCCAGAACCATTTAAAAGTGGTGGGAGGAACACAGTTCTGGGATTCCTGCTCCCTCTCTTGATTGACAGGGGATAAGGGTGCAGGTAGTGAGCCCGCATCCTCATTCACCACCTTGCTGCCTCCATTAGGATAGCTGGTTCCCAATCCCCTGCAATTCTTGTGGAGCCGCACCAACTTCTCCACGACTCATGGATCTCAGAGGAGTTGTGAACTCTAGTTTTGATTCAGAAACCTTTTGCAAAATGAGTTCAAACGGGTATGCCCCTTCAGCTTCCTCCGTGTCCCCTCCATTCCAACTCAATGACAACTCATGCCCCCCACAGTCGCTCCCTGTGGTCCCTTGTCCTATCAATGCCAACTTATACCCCCTCCATGCCTCTTCACCCAGTGAAATCAATGAGTCAGATAATAAAATTAGCAAGTGTGTAACTACTGGGAAAAACACATTCACTCATCTTTTTGTAAAACAAGCTGCTGTATCTTCAACTCAACACAAGTGTCAATTGGACAGATCGTTCAAGTACCAGCCTGAGAGGCGACAAATGCTTTGCACCTATTAGTCTTGTTTGCCGGGACATCTGACAAACTCTCAGTTCTCAAAAAGAATGTGGTGAACCCTTTCATGTCCACCTGCAGAACAGGTCAAGTCCTTTAGAACTCGTTCCAAAAAAGGCACAAGGATAAACTCAACAACCTCAAGACAGTCAGATTATCCTCGGGAAAACTTCTAGAAATGATCTTCCTGGACAAGGTTAACAATTATTTGGGCAATTGTGGACTAATTAAAGAAAGACTGCACAGCTCTGTTAAAGAGAAATCATATGCAACTGACTTGCTTGAATATTTTGAAAGGTTGAGAGAGAAGGTTGATAAGGGTGATGTGGTTAATGTGGTGTACCTGGATGTCCAATTGGCAATTGATAAAGGGCCATACGACAGGCTTGTCAGCAATGTGATTACCTATGGAATGAAAGAGACAGTAGTGTGGATATAAAATTGGCTGAGCTACAGAAAACAGAGAGTAGTGATTATATTTCAACTGCAGATATGGTGGGGTTCCTCAGGGTCGATACCAAGTGCACTGAGTTATAGAAACTCTACAGTGCAGAAGGAGGCCATTTGGCCCAATAATTCCACCGACTTTATAACAAAGCATCTCATCAAGCCCATTCCCTTAATCCCATACATTTACCCCACTAATCTCGCTAACCTACACACCTTGAGACACATTGGGGCAATTTAGCATGGCCAATCCACCTAACCTGCACATCTTTGAAGTGTGGAAAGTAGAATGTACAAACTCTCACAGTCACTTCCCTGAGACACCCCCCCCCCCACAGTCATTTTTTCCCTGGGTTGCTCCTCGATGTTGAAAATCTGGGGGGGGTATTGTTATTCCAGCAGCAATCACAGCCTCTGTGCTACTGCTGAGTACAAAAGCTGCCAGACTCTGACTAGAAGGTTATACTCTAACCCTCAGTCTGACGGACGGTCTACCACTAGCCACTGCACTGCCGGATGGGCAGAAGCTACAGTGGCCTTCTCTCTCAGAGTCAGTCTCACCATTCTTTAAGGCAGCACTTACCGGGAATGGAATATTCCAGCCTGTAGCATAGACAAGAATGCTACAGGAACATATACTAAAAAAGACAAAACTAGCTATAAGATGTATTGCAGCATTTGGCCAAATCTTCTTTAACAGCATCTTCTGAACCCATGACCTCTACCATTCAGAAGGACAAGGGCAGCAGGCATATGGGAACACCACCATCTGCAAACTCTCCAAAAGTCACTCACCATCCTGACTTGGATCTATATTTTTTGTTATTCATTTGTGGGCCATGGGCATCGTTGACTAGCCTGCATTTATTGCCCAAGGGCAGTTGAGAGTCAACCACATATATTACCATTCTTTCATTTTTGCTGGGTCAAAACCCTGCAACACCTGATCTAACAGCACGTTGTCTGTACCGACACCACATGTAGCTGTTCAAGAAGGCAGCTTATTATCTTCTCCAGGGCAATTGGGATTTGGGCAATAAATACTGGTTTTGCCAGCAATGCCCACACTTCAAGAATGAATTTTCCAAAAACGAGCCTGTCCCAATCCTTCATGTTAACCAGTACACTTAAAATAATCTACAGACAAACTAAAACTCCCAGGATGTTGGAAAGTGTGTGTATGGAAAGCCTTGAGGCTTTGTCTCTCTAATAGTTGCCATGGTGTCGTAGGAAATTTCCTTCATGATTAGAATATCCCACCAGAGCGCTTCCTAACATTCCTCAGGGCAAGAGCAGTAATTGGGGATCTGCATGGATTCAGCATTTCCATCGCTTCAATATTCAGAAAAGATTCTGATTTCCTTTTGATCTCAAAACTGTGAGTCTTGATGTGCGCATCAACAAGAAACTTTAGAAATTAAAAAAGCAAAGGGAAAGGATGTGAAACTGTGTCCTGGCCAGTCCAATGGGATTCTGATAACCTTGTGACTCAGTTGTCGAAAAATGTTCTTGGCTCAGGAAGTGTACAGATTGTTAATTAGAAAAGTATGTATTGACACGATTGTATCAGCCAAAGATCTGGAGGCAGGGCAAAAAACTCACAGCTTATTTTACCACTGTGTCTACTTATCCCTCAAAGAGCAAACTTTTACAGTAAACACAATTTACTTATACAGTAAGAGGAGGCCTTCTGGTACAGTGGTTAGCCTCTGAGCCAGAAGCTCCGGGTATGAATCCTACCCCAAGACTTGAGGCCAAGGAAGATGCGTTCATGGTGCAATCAAACAGGTTGAGTGTCAACCCACAAATCCTTCCAACATGCCGTTAGGTGGTGATAAGAGCAGGAGAAACTCAGCCATGTTTGATGTGGAATGGCACTCCTTAAGTTATGAAACCTAGGAATAACTAGTTATGAAAACAGGTGAAAATCTGCATTAGTGCAGTAACCAGGTGCAGCAAGAGAACTAAAATGGACTCTACAATTAATGGTCTACTCATCATATAGCAAAGAGAGTCTATTTAGAATAAATCACTGTGTTCTACAGCAAATAGTGCTCACAATCAAAAGTAAGAAGGGAATTTAAGTGTCACGGTGACAAGAATAACAAAGTGATCCACATCAGTCTCTTGGGCGCACTTCACCCTGCAATTGTCTAACACTGCCACTTTTTTGGAGCGTGGTGAGTTGTGTGCTGGCACTGCCGGGAAATGGGGGATGATGAACACGCCAGTAGGTCCCACTTCAGCTCAGGCATCGGTAATCTCACAGTGCATTGGGAGACTCCAGTCCCCCCAAGAGCATTGGGATGCCCCCTTGTTTGGTAACATGTTCCTCCATTCCCTCCTCAACACAGGTCACCAGTATCATTGGCATTGGGGCCCTCCTGATGGATCCCCTTGTCTGACCTCTGACATGTCCTCCCATCATGACCTCTGACACACTCCCCCATCATGACCTCTGACATTCTCCTCCTATCATGACCCTGGCACACAGGCTGCACCCTACTGCCACTGCCGATGGCACCACCTGGCCTTATCCCCAATGACCTGAGGGCTTTAATGGTTTCTGAGTCCCTCCACAACCTCTCCTCCTCTGAATATGACCATGGTGCCAGGTCTCTGTGAGTGGACATCAGTAATGATTTGCACTGAAGAGATGGGAACATTCTGGGAGGTGGGGGAGGGGGGAGGGGATGATCACATGCTGATCTCGCTAATGAGATGGAAATCCAGTCAATCTCATGCTAGTTGGCTGCATGCCCTTTTGGGGCACAATCTGCAAACACTGGGTGCAGAACTGGCTCACTATTATCCGGGATTGGTGCATTCTGCACCAGGTGTGGCGAGATTGGAAAATGTCCCCCAACGTCAAAGTCTCTGATAAAAGCAGGGTTAATTCTCCTGAAAAATGCAGCGCAAAGCATTAAACCAATCTCAATTGTTTACAATAGTGTGGTCCTCAAGTGTAACTGATGGGGTCATAAACCCATCCATCTCCATCTCCATCTCCCTTCTTAGTAGGAATACAGATTTTCACTCAATGCAGTCTTAACAAAAAAAAAAACAGCCTGATTAATCTTAGACTCGTAACCTATTTAATCATTCATTCGGCAACTCAGTCTGAACAGGAAAAGCAGACGTACATTACAGAGATGCCTGGAGCATGCAGCTACCCACAGGTGAATTTTGGCAAATAAGAGATTGGTGTCAGTCCAGTGAACCTATGTGTCGCAATCTCCAGAAATTGCTGTAAATCGGCACATTCCTCTTGACTTCACCAAGCTTCAGGTAGAGTTGCTAACTCTCTCACCTTGCCCCGGGATGTCCAGGAATGAAAAACGCACCCCCAGAATTCTGTTGCAAGCAACCCAGAAGAAGGGTCATTAACCATTTTTTTTCTAAACATGTTTATTGACTAATTATGAAAAATATTGGAGATGGAATTAAAAAGGCTGAAAATCTAGAATCATCCAAGACATGGCAAGGCAAGGTTATTGGGTGACCAATGGCTGAAGAGGAGGGGAGAGAGTGTTTGGTGGTGAGGTGTCATAAAATGACATCTCCAGGAATAAGTCCAACCAAATTTGCAACTCTGGCTTCAGACAGTTTCTGTAAAACGGGATATAGATTTCCACCATGTTTGTATACACTTGTATGTCAATGATAACCTCCTAGAGCACATGCTGCCTCTTAAAGTGCACTTTACAAGTTACAACCATTTAGTGACACAATAGTTAGCACCGCTGCTTCATAGCACCAGGGACCCAATATGGTGACTCCCTGTGTGGAGTTTGCACATTCTCCCCGTGTCTGTGTGAGCTTCTTCCCAGTGCTCTGGTTTCTTCCCATAGTCAAAAGATATGCAGATTAGGTGGAGTCCCAAAATATGTAGGTTCGGGAGATTGACCGTGGTGAATGTGCAGGATTATGGAGTAGGCTGGAGGGGGGAGTTGGTGGTGGTGGACATAGTGTTTGTAGGCCTGGATAAGATTCTCTTTCGGAGACTCAGTGCAGACTTGATGGACCAAATGATCTCCTTCTGCACTGCAGAGATTCTATGGTTCTAACTCACTGGCTGATTCTTTGCCAGCATTACCGTTCCATTAAAAGTGCATGATTGCACCATGCCAGTGTGCAAAGTGAGGCCCCCCCTCCCCACCAATCCCCCCAGCAAAATTACAAAGCTGCCAGACACCCAGCAAGCGTGTTGAAATTGGTAACAGGATGAACTCAGAAGCTTTTATGCTTTCTGAACAGATTTTCCTCAATTCTGTTTGGCAGATCGTACTCAAAAGCAAGGGCTAGTGATTTGGTCCTCCCTAAATTAGGACTAAGTAAATGCGAGCTAATCCAAGCAGCACATAGAGCGAATTTGAGCCAAAACACAGCACCATAAGGAAGGTAGAGATAAAAAGGAAACTGAAAGAATGAAAAATGAAGATATTGTTGCTTTTTAAAGACAGAGTCTGCAGAATGTGTGTTGGGTCCTATTCTAGAGCATTACTGAGAGAACTCTGTACAAAAACAACCACTTATATTTATGTGACGATTGTAGTGACAAGGGCAACACGGCAGATGAGGATCACGTCACTTAAGGAACCAAAAGGGACCAAGAGTGGGTAATCACTCGGTGGGGTGGAGTCTTTTCTTCAACAGAAAACAGTCTGAAACCATCTAGAAGACATGAAGGGAGTGGGGCTGCCAGTGGGATTCTGGCCTCTGTATAGTTTTCAGATACCCTTTGTGTTCCTAACCAAATCCGTCACGTGAAAATTTGCAATTTATATCCTGTTTTAATACAGTAAAATGTTCCCAGTTGTTTCACAGGAAGAAAGACTTGCATTTTGATAGCACCTTACAGGGCCTGAGCGCATCCCCAAAAAGCTTTGCAGCCAATCAAGTACTTTGGCGATGCGGTTCCTGTTGTGATGAGGCATAATCTATCCAGATGCCCTGTCCTTCAGAGAGTTTTTAGGCTAAAATCTCTGACATTGATTAAATTAAAATTAAGTGGATTCTATAATGGGTGGATGTTCAACTCTGCCAATTTTCTGTCTACGCTATGAAAATCTACCACCGCCCACTCATTGTATTTTAGCTGGGTAGGCATGCAAAAGATTCTGTGATGAGTGCTTTCCACAAACCCAAACCAATACATGGAAAGGCTGTTAAGAGATTACAGTTCCTTAAAGATGGATTCACTAGGAGCCACTTTAATTCTCAAAATGTCTGGAGATGGTACATTTGGAGTGCAATTTCTGCTCAAAAAGCAGAAAGTTAGGGTATATCTGCCAAAGTCATTCTATGTGATCCATCCTCACATAACAAGTGCATGGCCAGAAAGCAAACGACCACTTTGGGTTGGTCTGCAAATCATAAAATGTGCTATATAAATGCAGGTCTTTTTCTTTGCTGCACTCCTGTAATGTAAAAGGGGTCTGGTAATTGGAGAAAATAAGTCATCGTTTGATTTCATAGCACTCTCACTTTCTGAAGTCAAAGGTAATGTTGCTCCAACATGGGCCCAGCAGAGCTGTGTGAACTCTTGGAAACAGTTATGTAAATATTAAGTGGCACAGTGATTAGAAGTCCTGCCTCACTCCACCAGGGACCACAGTCTGTGCAGAGTTTGCGCATTCTCCCTGTGTCTGTGGGTTTCTTCCGGGCGCTCCGGTTTCCTCTCACACTGCAAAGTTGTGCAGATTAGGTGGATTGGCCATGCGAGATTGCCCCTTGGTGTCCCAAGATGTAGATTAGGGAGATTAGTGATAGTAAGTATGTGTGATTACAGGGATAGGGCCTGAGTACGTTGCTCTGCCAGAGAGTCGGTGCAGACTCGATGGACTGAATGGTCTCCTTCTGCACTGTAGTGATTCTATAATTGAGCTAGTTAGTGATAGCTTGAAATTTGTTGACCTTTCATGATTCCAGTTGTGTTCAGACCTGAGGAACCTATTTTGGATTTCAGTGATGTGAAGTTGTTTTATTTTTCTCTTCTGATAAGCCTTCGGATTATACACTTCAGAGTGCCACTCGGGAGTTATTTGTCTCCCCTCACTCTCTTGAGAACTGAGCAACTTGGAGAAAATTTATGAGAAACGGAAAAGGTGCGTGATTTATTGGAAAGTGTAGACTTGATGTATCAAATAGCTGTGTTTTTCTCTGTGCTCATTCTGTCAGCTTTTGAAATTCAAAGTTGAGGTTCAGACCTGGAGTTTGGGATCCTGTATTCTAGAATTTGTCTAGAATTTGATTGTAATTGTTTCATACGTTAGGACTTTGTTTGGAACTCAGATTAAAGACATAGTTGTTTATGCAGAGCGGACATTGATCAACGGTCTCTGATGTGAGTAACAAATATACTGGAACTTTGCCAGAGAGAGACTTCTGGTGAGTGATACTTGTTCTTTTAACCAATTTTAATGAGGCATTTATTATCCTCTTCCTCATTCTATGACCCCACCCCATCTCCCAGTACCGCATATCTTACCTAGTCACGGCATTCAGGTGACAAGCTCTTTGTCAGCTTATGAATGCCAATGGGAAGATTGGAAAATCAACCAGGATTTCTGTCATTCCTGAGGGAAGTCATCTGTTCTCAGCTTGATTCATCAGCAAATTGCTTGGAGGATGATGGATCTCAGATCATTTGCTTCCAGTGAAATCCCAGCGTCTGTAACTAACCAGCTTACCAGGGTTGAATTTTATTCTACGTCAACTGGTTAAAAAAAATCGACAACACCAAGTGCACATAACTGACATTAATGCTAGTTAATTCAACAGCGTGACTCAGAGAGGTGAGAAGGACAATTGGGCTGAGAGAGAGCGAGAGAGAGAAAAGGTAAATCAATGATCAGGGTTCGGCTGGCACCAAACTTGGTTCTAAAACTTCATTTGATAATGTTCCAGTGAAGACTCTTGGGAACTTTAACTCTGTTAAAGATATCTATAAATGCACGATGTTGTTGCTAATTATAAGTAGATTTGCTCTGTTCTGTTGCTGAAGTAAAAATATGCTTTTTCTTTCCAGTGCAAGATGCTTCAAGACAGATTGTTTTTAATATAGGATTCTCTTGATTATTTCAGTAAGAGATTGGTATGGTTGTTCGAAATAGTGGGAGTTCAGGATTGATGCCAGGAACTCCCCCACACAGAAGATCCAATTTTAAGCCCCTGTACCTGACTGGAATGGAGCATGCTAGAGATTAAATCTGGGGAAAAGCTTCTCTTTGGTGATTGAAGAAGGGGTTAATGGGAATGAGCCAAAGCTGCACCCCTTCTAAGTGATGCACTGAATTCTGTTTAGCGTCCATGCCAACTGCCAACATGTGTTGCCCATGTGATGGCACAGTGGCACAGCAGTTAGCATTGCTGCCTCACAATGCCGGGAACTCAGGTTTGATTCCCGGTTTGGCTTACTGTCTGTATCCTGCATGTTCTCCCCGTGTCTGCATGGGTTTCCTCCGGGTGCTCCGGTTTCCTCCCACATCCAAAGATGTGTGAGTTGGATAGATTGACCATTCTACATTGACCCTGGTGTCAGGAGATTAGCAGGGTAAATATGTGGGGTAACAGAATGGGTGGGATTGTGGTCGGTGCAGACTTGATAGGCTGAATGGCCACCTTTTGCATTGTAGCAATTCTATGAGAATTCTGTGGGTTTGTGTGGGTTTACTCTGTGTGCTTTAGCTTCCACCCATAGCCTGAAAGACATGCTGGTTAGGTGTATTGGCCGTGCTAAATTATCCCTCCGTGTACCCAAACAGGTGCCAGGATGTGGTGACTGAGAGGTTTTCACAATAACTTCATTGTAAATGTTAATGTAAGCTGACTCGTGACACTAATAAATTTAAAAGAAGAAACTCTGATTGGATATATTCCTGGAGGCTTTGTCACACAACCTCTGACCATCAACAACTGTGTCCCCACCCTCCCGTGTGCACCAATCACCCAGCTGAGTGGCCAATTGGAGAGTGAATGGGTTCTTAATTACTCAAATGAATAACACTTGGCTGTCAGTCAAATAGTCTTTTTTTTCTGCCTCCAATATTTTTATGACTAATGAGTAAGAGTGTTCAAAGAAGATGAAAAACAAAACAAATCACATTATTTTTGTAGGCCCGGTATTATTTTTTTCTCCTGGGTGTCACTTACAGCAGTACCCTGGAGATTAATCATCAGTTCCTGGGGATGCCAGGTCTTGCCTGGAAGGTTGACAACCCCATTGCTGGCAGAAGGTGAGCTTCTCCTTAAAGTGGTGGGTGCCCGTAGGTAACATGTCAGGAATTGTGATAGTTACACCAGAATTTCAGCTTGACATTACTGCAACCAATACAAAGGAGGGTATGTTACTTGTATCTGAGTAGGTAAGGGATGTGCAAGGTGATTATGTTGGGAATGGCTAAGGTGTTTTAAAGGTCCTGATTACTTGTGTGTCCTTTTGGGGCTGACAGAACTACTTCCTCCTGCGGATCTCTTCCACTCTTTCTTCCATAGAAATGGCCAGAAATCTAAAATGGCAGCTGGTGTTCGATTTATACCATAGGGTTTCTGTATTAAAGGGGATCCTTAATGCTTCAGACATCCTGCTGAAGGCTTGCTTCAAAATCATAGAACAGAGTCATAGAATCCCTATGATGGGCCATTCGGCCCATGGAGCCTGTACCAATCACAATCCCACCCAGACTCTATTCCCATAACCTTACACGTTTACTCTGTTAATTCCTGCTGACACTAGGGTCAATTGAGCATGGCCAATCAACCTAACCCGCACATCTTTGGAGTGTGGGAGAAAATCGGAGCACCCAGAGGAAACTCGCTCAAACACAGGGAGAATGTGCAAACTTCAGACAGACAGTGACCCGAGGCCGGAATTGACCCTGGGTCTCTGGCGTTGCGAGACAGCAGTGCTAACCACTGTGCCATCGTGCTGCCCCATTGCTAGCGTGCTGCCCCATAACATCAATACTGCATCATTGGTGTTAATGGGATAGTATGACAGCTGTAATGATACATCGTCATGTATTGAACACAATGGGATTTATTTAGTGATCTTCAAGAACAGCAGCAAGTTTGCAGCTGAAGTATATTTGCTGAGGAGAATCCCCTCCTCTTGGGGTCATTCCCCACTCTGAGTCCCAATTCCTCACCCAGGCCAGGTTGTTCTGTTGTGTTGTTCTTAAAAGGACGATCATCACAATAACCCATCAATTTTTGAGGCTGTTCACATCCCACCAGGTGAAAGAAGTGAAAACCAAAGTGCACTTTATCTAAGATAATCACTTTTCACTGAAATCATCAGAAAAAAAAAATTGTGCTATTAAGGTAGCATTCCACCAGCTCTAACCCAGATTGGGCTGTAGTCTTTTTGCCACCTTTCTGTCATAGAAACCTTACTTCACTGTAAGTAGGGCAGCATTTCCTTATGATGAAACCATAACAGCAAGACGAAGAAGAAACAGCAGAGGAATATTGGAACAGGAGTTAGACGTTGAGCTATTCTATAGGAGCTTGCCTGAATTGCAACTCAACCCCATTGACCCACATCACTTGATAGTCCCATACTCAACCAAGTCCCACTGCTCTCAATTGCAATGGCTTTGATTGGTTCTCAACACCCATGGTCTTTCGTTGGGAAGGGACTTGCAAATTTCTATGATATGTTGGGTCTGATTTTACCATCCAAATTGTGCCCAATTTTGGGTGCAAAAACTTGGTAAAGTCAGACACGATCCACGCCTGCCTCCATTCCGGTTCCTCCTTTACCAAGGCCCCAGAATAGCCACAATGGGGACCGCACCTGAAATGGGCAATGCAGCCATTTAAGTGCATTTAAATTGACTTAATGGGCTGCACACCCAACTTCACCAGCATTTCCCCCTTCACCACTGCGTTCGCCCATCCAGAATCGGCGCAAAAAAGACATGCTCCGCAAAAGTCCGATTCAGACGCTCCAGTTAGTCAGGAGGTAAGCACCGAGCATCCAATGGTTCTGCTTTGAGATCAGTGGGGGGTGGCGGGGGTTGGGGGGGTGGGGGGAGGAGGAGGGAGGGGGGAGTTGATTCTGCTTGAGATCAATAGGGAGAGGAAGGGGGGGTTTCATTATCATTCTGCTTGTGATTAGCGAGGGGAAGGGGGGAGGGGCCTGTGATTGGTCTGGGTGGTGGAGAGTGAAGGGATAAATGGGTCAGTAATGTTGGAAGGGGAGGCAATGTCATTATTTGGGCCAGGAGGGATGTGGCAGGGATTTTGTTTTTTCTGCACATGCACAGTTGAAGGCGCCAATCAGAGCTGTAGGGTTTCGGGTGTGTTAAGCCCCGCCCACAATCTTTTGCAGCATGATTTGGAATCACTGATATTTTTTCAGGCAGAGTGCGTATGGGGGGGTGCCTGAGAACAGGACTAAAAGTCGGATCTGAAATACTCCCAATTTCAAGACCATCGAGTACTTAGAATCAAAATGGGAAACCAGGACCCATTCTCCCATTTTGATATCAAAAAAAACTTTAATCATTCTGGCTCAACGAGTGGATAATTCATGAACACTTTGTACTTAAACAGGACAGAGCCATCATGGCATCTGTTTAGTTGGACACAACAGGGAAAGGAGATGTTCTAAGATTTTAACATCTGTGAGAAAAACAGTTTTACAATCTGAAATTTTTAAATCTGACATAATGTCCAGGAGATTATAGACTCCTCTCCTGAATTGCAGAATTTTGGCAATAGTTTACCAATTTGCACAAAGTGTTACAGCTGCTCCAGCAATATTTCTTTATTAAAACAAAGCGGATATACTGCCTAGTTTCATCTCTGCCCAACTCCCAAAAGTACACCAGAATAAGCCATTGCAAACTCTGGTATCTCTTCACTGTGCATCTCACTCAGCACGTTAGGAGAACCTATGGGTTCTATGAGTTTCACATATAGAAGCAGAGGATTGGGTCACAGAGACCCTCAAGCCTGTTCCACGTTCAATAACATTAATCTAATGCCATGAACCCACACTGAGCCTTAAATATCTTTGGATGACAAGAATATATCAATCTCAGATTTAAAATGTACAGTTTGTAATACATTTTGGTAGGAGGATCAATGAGCAATGTGAACTGTAAGGTATAATTTGATTGAAATTCCTTTAAAAGTCGAAATAGAAAGACCTGTGGGTGGATGCACACAGCTCTTTGAAGTTGACAGAACAAGTTGAGAAGGCTGTTAAAAAACATGTGAGATCCTTGGCTTTATTAACAGAGGGATTGAATACTAAAACAAAGAAGTTAAGCTCTATAAATTACTAGTTAGGTCTCAGCTGAAGGATGGCAAGGCCTTGGAGAGATGCAAGGCTTTGGGATTGGTACCAGCAGTGAGGGACTTCAATCATGTGGACAAAGTAGTGCAGCTGAGGTCAGTCTCCTTCTTGAAGAAAAAATTAAGAGAAAAGAGCTGTTCTAAATCATGAATGGCTTACATTTCCTCCAGTAATCACAGCTCTCCCTATCTCTGTGTTCACCTCTCGCTTTCCAGCCTCGCCCCCTGCCCTAGACTTCTGGCTTCCACCACCAGCCTCCTCCACTCCTGCAGCTCCCACAAAAGGACTCTACATTCTGACCTCTTAAATACTGGATGGCACAGTAGCACAGGGGTTAGGACTGCTGCTTCACAGCTCCAGTAACCTGGATTCAATTCCTGGCTTGGGTCACCACATCTGTGTGGAGTTTGCACGTTCTCCTCGTGTCTGTGTGGGTTTCCTCTGGGTGCTCCGGTTTCCTCCTGCACTCCAAAGATGTGCAGTTAGGTTGATTGGCCATGCTAAAGTTGTCCTTAGTGTTCTGAAATGCATAGGTTAGAGAGATTAGTGGATAAATGTGTAGGAATATGGGAAAAAGATCTGGGTGGTCGGTACATTCTCTATGGGTTCAATGGCCTCTTTCTGCATTGTAGGATTTCTATGATTAAACTTAATAATTCCTCACTCTGTATTGGGGAGACGGGGACATACTAGTAATATCATTGAATTAGTAATCCAGAAGTCCTGGTTAATGTTTCAAAGATGTAGAGATGCCAGCGTTGGACTGGGGTAAACTCAGTAAGAATCTGGCAACACCAATTTTAAATCCAACCGATTTATTTGATAGTAAATCTGCAAGCTCTCGACTTTTGTCTTCGACATCTTCTCCGGAGTCTTCAACATATCATTGATGATGATGAACATCTCGCTAGGGCCATTCCCACCCCCCACTTCTTGCCTTCAGACAACCGCGCAACCTCAAACAGATCATTGTTCGCAGCAAACTTCCCAACCTTCAGGAGAACAGTGACCACAATATCACACAACCCTGCCACAGCAACCTCTGCAAGACATGCCGGATCATCGACATGGATGACATCATCAAACATGAGAATACCATTCACCAGGTACACGGTACATACTCTTGCAACTCGGACAACGTTGTCTACCTAATACGGTGCAAGAAAGGATGTCCCAAAGCTTGGTACATTGGAGAGACCATGCAGACACTATGACAGCGGATGAATGAACATCGCTCGACAATCACCAGGCAAAACTGTTCCCTTCCTGTGGGCGAACTCTTCAGCGGTCATGGGCATTCAGCCTCCGACCTTCGGATAAACGTTCTTCAAGGTGGCCTTCACGACACACGACAGCGCAGAGCCGCTGAGCAAAGACTGATAGGCAAGTTCCGCACACATGAGGATGGTCTTAACAGGGATCTTGGCTTCATGTCGCACTATCTGTTACCCCCATGACTTGCCTAGGTTAGCAAAAAACCTCACTCACCGTGCTGTCTGGAGACAATACACAATTCTCTAACCAATGCACAGGGTTCCCTTCACCCACATTGTTAGCCACTTTAAGACTTGAATAGCAGGTTAGGTGTAAGAATTTGCATTCTAATCAGCAATCTGTGACTGTCTGTGCTGATATGTGTGCTATTGCAGACCAGAACACTGCATTTGCCTGACGAAGACGAAAGTCGAAAGCTTGCAGATTTACTATCAAATAAATCGGATTTAAAATTGGTGTTGCCAGATTCTTACTAACGTTTCAAAGGCATAGGTTCAAATCTCAACACAACAACTAATAGTATTTAAATCCAGTTAATAAATTTGGAACTATAAAGCTCATCATTAGTAATAGTGACTACAAAACCATTATTGGTTGTTGCAAAAACACATCTCTCTCACTAATGGGAAGGAAATCTGCTGGCCTTACCTGATCTGGCCTACAGGGAGTTTGCAGTTCTGAAGAACTGACTCTAAATGTGATTTCCAGTTCTCTTGTCATGAATGGTTGAGTTTTTCCAATATTTTCTGTTTTTTATTTACTCAAAGAGCCAATAGAAACCCTGCAGTGGAGAAAGAGGCCGTTCAGCCCATTGAGTCTGCACCGACCAGAATCCCACCCAGGCCCATTCTCCATATCTCTACATGTTTACCCGCTAATCCTTCTAAGTATGCATCTTGGGACACTGAGGGGCAATTTAGCATAGCCAATCAACCTAACCCGCACATCTTTGGACTGTGGGAGGAATCCGGAGCACCCAGAAGAAACTCTCGCAGATTCAGCAACAATGTGCAAACTCCACGCAGACAGTGACCCAAACTAGGAATCAAACCCAAGTTCCTGGAGCTGTGAAGCAGTAGTACTAACCATTGTGCTACCGTGATGCTTACTTGTGGCTTTAAATGGTTTACGGTTTTAAAGGTGCTATGTCAGTACATGCTGTTGAAGTTAAATGTAGAGGAACTGTTTCCCATGGTAGAAGGTCAGTAACTCGGTGACATACGTTTAAGGTGATTGGGAGAAAGAACATGAGGCAAGATAAGGAAACTTTTTTTTATTCAGCGAGTTGGTGTGATCAGGAATGAAAAGGTGTTGGAAGCAGATTCAACAATAATATTCCAAAGAGAATTGGATTAATACCTGATGTGAAAAAAGTACAAAGCTATGGAGAAAGAGCATGAAGTGGAATTTATTTGATAACATTACTAAAGGGCCAACACTGAGTCAATGGGCCAAATGGACTCCCTTGTGTTACATAGAAATATAGGATGGAATTTTACCAGCATGCCCGCCCTAAAGGGGGCTGTTCTGTGAGCCTTGCCCGCACCCGGAATCAGGGAAGACGTGCTGGTAAAATTCCGGCCAAAGAAATTAGAAACAAGAGTAGACCATTGAGCCCTTTGGGCTCGCTCCGTCACTCATTTTGATCATGGCTGATCATTAAAATCCTGATCCTGCTTCCCTTCACCTCATATCTCTTTATCCCTTTAGCCCTTGAGCTATACCTAATTTCTTCTTGAACTTGTACAACATTTTGTCCTCAACTACTTGTTGTGATAGTGAATTCCACACATTCGCCATTCTCGGCGTGAAGAAATTTCTCCTTACTTCAGTTCTAAAAGCTTTACCCCTTTGTCCTCAAACTATGAACCCTAGTTCTGGACTTCCCCACCATTGGGAATATTCTTTCTGAATCTAATCTGTCTAACCTTGTTAGAATTTTATAAGTTTCTATGAGATCCCCTCTTAGTCTTCATCTCCAAAGAATACAATCCTAACTGACATAGCCTCTCATCATATGACAGAGTTGCCAACCCAGGAATCAGTCAGGTAAATCTTCACTGTACTCCCTCTTTAACAAGGATTTTCTTCCTCAGATAAGAACACCAAAACTGCATACAGTACTCCAGGTGTGGCCTCACCTACGTCCTGTACAATTGCAGTAAAATATCCCTATTCCTATCCTAAAATTCTCTTGATTTGATTTAATTAGATTTGATTTATTATTGTCACATGAATTAACTTATGGTGAAATGTATTGTTTCTTGAACGCTATAGTGACAAAACATACCATTCATAGAGAAGGAAACGAGGGAATGCAGAATGTAGTGTTACAGTCATAGCTGGGGTATAGCTAAAGATCAAATTAATGCAACGTTAATGCTATGAAAGCCAACATTTGCCTTTACTGTCTGCTGAAACTGCGCACTTAATTTCAACAACTGATGCACAGGGACACCAACGTCTCACTGAATGTGCACCTCTCTTAAATTACTATTCAAATAATAATCTGCCTTCCTATTTTTGCTACTGAATTGAATAACCTCACATTTATCCACATTACACTGCAACTACCATGCAGATGCCCATTCACTCAGCCTGTCCAAATTACGCTGAAGCATCTCTGCATTGTCCTCATAGCTCACCCTCCCACCCAAACTTTGTATCAGCTGCAAATTTGCACATAATACCTTTAAATCTCTCTTCTAAATCATTAATATATTATGTGAACAGTTGGAGTCCTATTGCAGATTCCTGTGAAACCCCACTAGTCACTGACTGTCATTCAGAAAATGAACCATTTATACCAAGTCTTTGCTTCCTATTTGCTAACCAGCTTTTGATCCATCTCAAAACACTGCCCACAATCCCATGTGCTTTAACTTTGCATAGCAGTCTGCTTGTGTAAGACTTTGTCGAAAGCCTTTTGAAATCTAAATAAACAAAATCCACTGGTTCTCCTTGATCAACTCTCTATCCTCAAAGAATTCCAGTAGATTTGTCAAGCATGATTTCCCCTTTGTAAATCCATGCTGACTCTATCTGATGATACCATTGCCTTCCAAATGCTGAGCTATGAAATCCATGATAATGGACCCTACAACTTCTCCAGTACTGACGTTAGACTCACTGGTCTATAGTTCCCTGTTTGCACTCTACCTCCCCTTCTGAATAGCAGACTTATATTTTATATATATTTCATTATTCTAAGGTCATGGATAAAAGCATCAAAGCCTATCCCTGTCTGAAATTATAACAACTGAACACAGCACCGTCATTATCGCAATCAACTATCAGCTTCAGTAGGCTGATAATGATGCTTCTGAGACAAAAAAATTGAACTTATGTCCCATTCAGATATCTGGGCATCCAAGGCAGGCTGGCATGTGAGCATCTTACCATAAGACCATAAGATGATCTTAGTCAAAATCTTGAAATAAAAGCGACCAACAAAATATACATTCCATAATAACTTTATCCAACAGTACATCCAAAAATACAATCAAAAATGAATGATTCACGCTTTTGTTTCTCCACTTAATGCCTGTTTTGTTGTTACCTTTGTTTACCTAGTGTTCCTACACTTTGCTGATAGAATTGGAAGCTTCTGTGAGGTTGGAAGATGCTACCATGTATCGTGTTGGTGCTGTTCCTCGGACAGCTATTGAACCTTCTGGGCAGTGAAGCATATCACTGGTCCCTCCCAATGGACAGAAACTGCACTGTGAGTCTAGAAGGAGTTTCTCAGCTACTGGAAGGAGGTGGTTGAGGAGAATCTTTGCAATGATTTTCCCTGTGACAGCCAGCAGGCAGACTCCTCTGTAATTATCTCAATTGTACTTGTCTCTCTTCTTGACAATAATATGATCGCAGCATCCCTGAGACACCACCCTCACGACATGCAGTCTTCTTCTGAGATGTGGGATATAAGATCAAACATACTCACTAACTCATTGGAGACCAATTGATCAAATGGTGCAGGCTAATTTGAGAAGGCATCAAGCACATTATGTACTCCATTAGCAATATGCAGAGGTAAAGTTATTGGTGGGTGTGTACAAACCACTACATAACCCTTCAAACATCATCTATAGCACACGTGCATTGCATTGTGCATTGGATTTAACGACAAGTTCAGAGCTCATTGAATTGGAGAGGAATCCGAGATTCCAAGGAACTGCCTAAGAAGACACAGTGCTGGGTAATAGTTGCAACATGGTTGATGGAAGGTTGCTGATGTTTGTTGGGGTAGACAAAGATGGCTTTGCAGGTGGCATCGTCTGCACCTTCGATGCTCATCTTTGGAATGCATCACCTTGGCATGGGTACAAAGAGCGTGGGCTGGTTGGCTGACTGAGAGTAACCAGCAAGGACACTGGCAGAGTGATGATGGTGGGAGCATGCGTGCTGTTACCCTGAGAGAGGACAATAACTTTCCAACCCGAAGGACTGCAGCTGTTCCCACAGTAAACCAAGTAATCTGCATGAGGACAGAATGTTGGACTGGTGTAAGGCTATTGGAAAATACTTGCAGCATTGCTAACTCTGTGAGAAAGAGGAAAGAACGTTTGTGAATGTATTGGAATGTGTTTGGGTGATGTGCCATCAGAGCTGAATTACTGGAGGCTGCAATAGGTGGGTACGTGGCTGGCATTATTTGTATGTGTGCGTGTCGAAATGGGGGCATCTGAAGCTCTGGGTTCTGATCAGATTAATACGAACAAGGTCCATTCAACATTCTGATTGCAGCTGGGAAGAAGCTCTTCACGAGTTGCTTGGCACGTGATCTCAGACTTTCCTGATCGAAGAAGATGAAAGAGAGTATGTCTGGGATGTGTGGGGTCTTTGATTATGCTGGCTGTTTTCCTGAGGTAGTAGGAAGTGTAGACAGAGTCAATGGATGGGAGGCTGGTTTGTGTGATGGATTGGGCTTCATTCCCAACTGTTTGCAGTTTCTTGTGGTCTTGATCAGAGCAGGAACCATACCAAGCTGTGGTACAACCAGAAAGAATGCTTTCTTTGATGTTTCTATAAAAGTTGATGGGAGTTGTAGTGGAAATTTCCTCAGCCTCCTAAGAAAGCAGAGGCATTGGTGGGCTTTCTTAACTGTAGCATTGGTGTGGAGGGATCAAGCAGGTCATATAGAAACTTGAAGCTCTTGCCCATTTCCACTCTATCCCCATTGATGTAGATGACAGCTTGTCTTTCACTAGGTTTCCTGAAGTCGATAACTATCTTCTTCATTTTACTGACATTGACAGAGAGATTATTATCATCACACCAGTTCAGCAGATTCTCTATCTCATTCCTGTACTTTGTCTCTTCATTGTTTGAAATCCGATCCACTACGGACGTGTCATCAGCAAAAATGAAAACTAAATTGGAGGGGAATTTGGCCATACAGCCGTACATGTATAAGAAGTATAGTAAGGGGCTGAGGACACAGCCTTGCATATAACTCTTTCTCAAAGGCCAGTGGAAGCAAAGTCTTTGAATCTTTTTCAGGCAGAGCTAGATAGATTCTCAACAAAGGGGTGGAAGGTTATTGGAGGTAGGCAGGAGTGTGGATTGAAGTTACAATCAGATCAGCCATGATCTTACTGAATGATGAAGCAGGCTCGAGGGGCAGAGTGGCCACTCCTGCTCCCAATTCATATGTTCTTACGAACTTAGAAGTAGCAACAGTCCAATTTTTAACCCTTTAAAGTGATGAAATGACCAACTGATCATTTACCATCTGAGCAAGGAAATAAATAGTTCATGTTTTGACTGAAGATTTATTCAAGTGAGAATGTTAAGCTCTCTTCTCAATGCTGAATTATTGCACCATGTTCCCAGAATTTCAGCTGTAGCTCAGTGAGTAACAATACAACTTGCCTCTGAATCGCTCTGAGCACAAAATCCAGTCTGCCACTCTGGCCTCTTCTGGGTGCGATAATAAACTGAAGTCCCCATCTTCCTCTTAGAGGAATGGAAAATATTCCAGAACCATGGGCTTGATTCTCTGGTCACGCTCGTCTGAAAATCGGAGAATCCTGTTTGAGGTCAATGGATCTTTGCGTAGTCTGCTGTCACCCGCCCCTCCCAACCTGCTACAATACTTGTGACAGGTGACATGGGAGAGTTCCAGTCTACATTTTAAAGAAGAACAGAGGAGGTGTCTGACTAACTCTTAACCACAAGCTACCTCACTAAAGTGCATTACCTTGTTATATCTCTCATTACAGCATGTGGGATCTTGTTGTGTGCAAACTGGTAGATGCAATTCATATATGACAACAGTGGCTACACTACAGAATACTTCATTAGCTGCAAAGTACTTCGGGACAAGATGAGATTGGGAAATGCAAGTTTTCTCTCCCTTTCTCTTTCCAGGTTTCTATCTATCCATCTGTACAATACAAAGCAGATAGTTGTCGTGGCATTGACTGTTACTGAGATTTTGGGAAGACCGCAGTATGTGTATGGCTTAAATGTGGAAGAGAGAAACCTTTACGCAATTGCTCTTGAGGAACTTGTTATGCTCTGTTGAAGATGATTATTGACCTTGGCAAGTTTTGCCTGACAGTCGATGTCATGATTTGGCCTACTTGTTTGTGCGATCTATTCTTTGAGAAAATATGCTTTAGGCAAGGTTAAACTAATATACTTTGAAACTGAACTGGACCTGCATTAAATGCGCTCTGGGTCCTCATGGGTTCAGGAACACATTCTAGTAATGGATATCAACCAGGTGGATATCAAATACAAAGATGTGAATGTGACGCTACATTTTAAAGCTCTGCCACAGTTGGAATACTGTGTTGAGTTCCAGTACCTCACCATCATATTGGCCTGTCGTCTGAGATCCAGGGTGTTATTCCTCAAAGATGAGGAATACCCTTTGGATGTTCATAGGTAAGATTTGCACAGCACTTACTCAGAAGTACTAACTTCCCTATTGCCCTATACTGGGAACCATTTAAAATTGTGATTTAAATCACAGAGACCCCTCATCTCTGACTACATCCCCCCACCCCCCAGCTACCTTGGGACATGGGACACCCCCACATCCCCAATTTACAGGGATTTTCCCCAATCCCCATCTTCTCCCCCTCTCTCATGGGACTAATGCACCACTTGACTTCCCAGGAGCCTTTTCTTGCTCTCCTTCCCTATGACCATCCATGTGGTTTAATGGATGGGTGCAGCCCCAACAACACTCAAGATGCTTGACATCATTCAGGCCAAAGCAGTTCATTTGATTGGCATCCCATCCACAAACATTCACTCCCTTCACCACCAAAGCATCATGGCTGCAGTGTGTACCACCTACAAGATTGATCCCAGCAACTGCAGTAATACTGCGGTATCCTTAGGCAGCAACTTCCACACCTATGATCCCACTCCCTAACAGTACTGTGAGTGTATCTACACCAGAGGGACTGCAGCAGTTCAAGAAGGCAGCTCATCATCACTTTCTCAAGGGTAATTAGGGATGGGCAGTAAATGCTCCTAGCCTAAATCTCATGAATGAATTCAATAGAATAGCAGCATGAGAATGACCAGATAAACTATATTTTTGTGATGTTGATTGACAGACAGATAATAGTTGAAGCACCAGGGATAACTTTCTTGCTCTTCTTTGAAATTGTGCCAGGAGATCTTTTATGAATTGAACCTCAATTTAATGTCTTATCAGGATGACAGCAGCTCTGACACTGCAGTGCTCCCTCTGTCCTGCACTAGAGAATCAGCTGTGATCTATGCCCTCAAGCCCTGGAGTATGACATGATGCTGAAACCTTGTGTTTCAGAGGCAAGAATGGTATTAACGGAGCCATGGTTGATAAACCCAAGGCTAAGAGATTGAAACCTTCAAACACAGCCAGAATGTGTTGCTGAACAGTGAAGTCTATTAGATCTGATAATCATGATCTTTTCCTGCATTGCAGTAAAGGACTTAATTGGCTTTGGGATGTCTTGTCACCATGAAAGGTGTTATATGTATTTCTTTCTTTTTATGTGGAAGATTCTGGGATCCCCGTACGTATTCTGATTGGGAGGTCAGTCATAGCAGCATTTCCATTGGTCACTCCTGACCTTGGAGCAATGCCGTCACTGAGAGTCAGAAGACATGAATAAATACTCATCCCCTTCTCTTTGAGAAACTAAATCTGCAGCTAACTGCAGCAGCAGCCTAGGTTAAAGCTAAAGGCCTCTAGTAAAGCCCCCAAAATATCCCAACTAATATTAAACGAACATAAATAATTGCCCATTCATAATTGCCCATCTTTCCTGACTTTTTCCTGACTTTAACGGGAGGCACTCCCCACTTATTTCCAATGGTTTTGTAGGACTTGTGACAATTGCCCACACCAGCATAAAACATTGTGGTGTTGTAAAAGGGAATGATTGTCATTTGAAGAAATGTTGTCACCCGTTGATCAGTAAGGTGAGTTTCTATGAAACAGCAATGGCAGTAACCAATTAACCCACGTGTATCAAGGTTTCCCTGTTACATTCTGTCTGCATTGTCTCAAGGAGTGTGCACATTAGCAGTCTGTAATTTGTAACTCTATGGCCTTTAAGAAGGAATCCATAAAATGTTGCCGTTGAATTAAAGAGCTTGAACTTTGGGGGATTGAAGCCAGAAAAATGAGAAGGGTTTGAGCACGTGGCCTCCACTGGAGCAAGAGCGAATACTTTGGAACAAATCTCCCAGTGATAGTGGCTAAAATTGAAATAAATTGAGCAGTTATTTTCCATAACATTTATGTTGTGGAATTTTTAATGTACTCATGCTGGTATAAATTAAATTTCAGTATCATCGTCAAAGGATGGGCAGAAAATGTTTTAAGTGTTTGGACTGTTATAGCTTTTGCTGGTTCCCTACCGTTGACTTTTTTGCCATTGCCTGGCTGTTCAGTGACTGAAGAGAGTACTTGCATTTTTATTGTATCTTATCCCATCCTCAGGGCATCCTAAAAGAATTTGCAGTTGCTTTTGAGTTGCAGGAACAGCATTGTGGTCCGTTTGTGCTGAGTTAAGTTTCCCAAGAGCTAACAAGATGAATTATGAGTCGAATTCTGACTGCTTGGTAAGAACCCTTCGGTTGGTTTTCTGCCTTCACAATCGCATTTCAGTCAATCAATGCTCTGCATCTTGACAGCAATTTGTTGCTTGTTTAAATTTGAGCTATTCACAATTCTATGCTGCAATCACTAACAAATACGTGACAGAATGTGATAGGCTACTGTTAGCTGTAAGGTTGAAATTAAGCTTGAGAGCTTGCATCATAAATGGTCAAATCACAAATATGTTTCCTCGAGCCTAATGTCGGAATTACTAGAAGTTTACAAATGTGAAAAAAATGTCCAAGTAGTTTTCATGCATTATTTACTTCTAAATAGTACATTGTGAATGCAAGTGTTGCTCCTTCCAGCAATCCTGTTGCAGCTGGATTATTTCATGACAAAATTGTTATCGGAAATTTTGTTGTGAAAATGATAAAGAACAAAGAACAAAGACAATTACAGCACAGGAACAGGCCCTTTGGCCCTCCAATCCTGCATTTACTACACTATTCAACTTAACTAAAACCCCCTATCCTTCCGGGGATCATATCCCTCTATTCCCATCCTATTAATGTATTTATCCAGATACTCTTCCAAATTCACTATCATATCTGCTTCCAATACCTCCCATGGCAACAAATTCCAGGCACCCACTAACCTCTGTGTAAAAAATGTATCCCATACATCTCCTTTAAACCTTATCCCTCGCACCTTAAACCTATGCCTCCTAATAATTGACTCTTCCACCATGGAAGAAAAAAATTTCTAACTACCCACTCTGTCCATGCCTCTCATAATCTTGTAGACTTCTATCAGGTCGCCCCTCGACCTCAGTCATTCCAGTCAGAACAAACCAACTTTTCCAACTTCTCCTCATAGCTAATGCCCTCTGTACCAGGCAACCTCCTGGTAAATCTTTTCTGTACCCTCTCCACAGCCTCCACACCCTTCTGGTAGTGTGGCGACCAGAACTGAACACCATATTCCAAGTGCAGCCTAATTAAAGTTCTATAAAGGCTGGAATCTCCGGTCCCGCATGTCCCACTGCTGCTGCTGGCGAGAATGGAGAATTTGATGTTCAGTCAAACCTCCGTTCACAGCAGCGGGACTAGAGAATCCCAGCCATTGGCGAGGTGGGAAAATTTTGGCTAAATCTTCTAATGGGAAATGTGGGCATGATGGACCAAGTGTGACTGTGCTAAAGGGGCCACGCACTTAAAGAAATCACATGCATACTTCACAATAAAGGGGGCATTGAGTGAGACCAGGAAACGTCCACTCTGGCATTCAATTTTCAATAATGCAGTCTAATATAACTCATATTAGGTGGATTTACATCAATTTCCTTTTAAGAAACTGAATAGATTAAGGACAATCCATAACATCATAAATTGGATCTGTTGCAATGAGATGAAGAATTTCCGCATCTTTTGCATACAATTATGTTACATCTAAATTCCTAAAGCCTTTAGTTTTTAAGTTCTCTTCCATGTTGAGTGGCAAGAAGACTGAATTCCATTACCAAAGGAATTAAAGGTAGTTACGGAATATTGGAACAAAATCATATTTAAATCCACATTCTGATAAAATATAGTATTGATTGGAGCCATACACCTCTCTTTTTCGGATTCAGATAAATATAACATGGTTTATGTACTGGATGATGTCAATGAATGTGAAAATGTCTTCACTGACAAGTCCATTCAGGCCTATGCACCTACAGCAGGTCTATTTCCACTGATAGGACTGTTCATCGTCATCCCATTTCTTTCCTTACAAAGGCAATGGTTCGGTGGGGATGCTTGCACCTCTGAGTCAGATGGAAGTTTCAGAGGTCATGGGTGAAGTCCTGTTCCAGAAACATGAGGGCATAGTCTAAACTGAGAGCCCAGCGCAGAACTGAGGGATTGCTGTTCTATCAGAAATGCCATATTTTTGCATGAAACCATAATTTGAGCATTGATCTACAGTAAATGTAAAAGATTCCATGATGCTATTAAAAGAATAACTTCCTGGTATCTTGGCCAACATTTATCCCTAACCAAATCACTGAAACAAATCAACTGATTGTTGGTTGCATGGCTGTAATTGTGACCTTGCTGTGCATAGTTTAGCTGCTGTTATTTTCTACATTGCAGTAGTGACCACACTTCAAACTTGCTAAACGTTTATTAGTGTCACCAAGTAGGCTTACATTAACATTGCAATGAAGTTACTGTGAAAATCCCCCTGTCACCACACTCCAGAGCCTGTTCAGGTACACTGAGGGAGAATTTAGCATGGCCACCGCGCCTGATCAGCATGTCTTTCAGACCGTGGGATGAAACCGGAGCATCCAGTTAGTTGGCTGTGAAGCACTTTGGAACATCTTTCCAGTGTTTAGCCAATCCATCGTTATATCTATGATATTTATTGTGTTTATTTATGATTGTTTGATCCTCAATATTCACTAGTGTATAGAAAATCAAGGGGTAACCTAAATGAAGTGCCTAAGTTGATTGAAGAAGTTGACAGGATAGAAAGAGGAAAGCTTTTTTCCTCCTCTGAGGGCTGGGAGTTCCAGAATAAAGGGCTCTGTCGACTAAAGGGATAATCTGATGTAGAGAAAGAGTTCAATTTGTTGATCAGCCATGATCATAATGAATGGTGGGGGAGGCTCGAAGGGTCAAATGGCCTACTCCTGCTTCTAGTTTCTATACAATATCAGAAAGTGGTTCAGAGAGGGTTTACTGGATTGATATCTGGAATCAGCAGATTGTCTTATGAGGAAAGATTAGACAGGCTGGGCTTATTTCCACTGGAGTTTAGAAGAGTGAAGAGTGACTTGATTGAAATATGTAAGGTCCTGAATAGTCTTGACAAGGTGGACATTGAATAGATGTTTCCTCTTTTGGGTGAGTCCAGAACTAGGGGACAGTTTTAAAATTTGGGTTGCCATTTTAGAATAAAGATATGGAGAATTTTTTCTCCTGGAGGGTGGTTGAGAAAATTCTTATCTCTGTCTCAGAAGGCATTGGAAATGGGGTTATTGAATATTTTTAAGACAAAAAGATAGATGGATTCCTTTTCAACAAGGGAATCAAAAAATTATTAGGAGATAGGTGGAAATGTAGAATTCAGAACACAAACAGATCACCATGATATATTGAATGGTAGAGCTGGCATGAGGGACGGAATGGCCTACTTCTGCTTCTATTTCGTATTTTTGTGGACATATATGTGATGTTAATGTCATAATCATTTTGGATCACATGATTGTGAAACAGAAGAGATGTGGGAGGTGGTGAAGCTCTAATCCTTTGTAGATGTCCAAATGTGTAAATACTTTCTCTAAAGAGTAATAGTTTTGAGGAAATGCCAGCATACTTTGGGAGTGTAGACAATCCCCAAGCCTCCCACTGTGTAGACCCTGACCACACAATGAAACAGTAATTAACCTTAAAATTAAGCAAGCTATTCAGGAGTGATGTCAAGAAAGACTTCTTGATACAAAGTGCAATGGAAATCTGAAATCTTTTCATTCCAACTTGATACTGAATAAGTTGCAAATGTCATATTTACATTGATATGTTATTATTGGGCAGGGAAGAGTCATAGAACCAAGTTAGACAGATTTTTAAGACACAGACCAGTGATGATCTAATTGAATGGTAGGTAGTTGAAAAGAGCCAAATGGCTAACAAATGTTCATATGCACCTCATAATTATATTTTTAAACTCTGTCAAAAGACAACACTGGGTATCACGGCAGTACATTGGTCATCCTGACCATACAATTCATCTTCAAGAAGCTGTCACTTTACAGAACTCATCTGTGATTCGAAAGGTCAGTGATAATGGACTCTTAATTGTGACAAACCCATCATCTTTCCATTGCAAAAATATTTTTCTTTAACGATATCTAAATAAGTAACTAAACATTTGAACAAAGCTAACTAGTTTGAAACTAATATCATCCATTGCAATTTAAAAAAGCATTCAATTCAACACTGAATTCAAGATTTAGTTCATTGGCTGGCCATTCACACTTGTTCTAATTTACAGCAGTGCATAATGTGTCCTGATAGAGAAATTCATTTAACCAGGAGCACCAAACATGCCTTGAGATCCGTGGATTGTTCATTTATCTTTAATACAAATTAAGACAATTTTTATTGAGATGTTGTATAAATATTTCAATGTGGTACCTAGGGAGGGCAGTATAGTCAGAGATGTCACCTTTCAGATTAAATGTTCAGTTGAGGCCCTGTTTGCCTACTTAGATGAATATAGAAGCTTCTGTAGTCCCATTCAAAGAAGAATATGGAGATACCCCAATTATTCATAAAATAATTCCTCAAAGGCCAGAGTTCCTTCACCAAACTTAAATTCATTTACATTGTTAGGAACACTCAAACCAAATATTTCCTTATACAGAGTACAAACCCAGAGTGCCAGTAACTTTGACATGTTACATTATGTACACATGCAGGGCTCCTTGACTAAACAACCCATTACTGCCTTAATCAGGGAGCTCGTATTTTTAGAGGTCCACTCTGTGCGCCTTGTTAAAGTCATTACAGTTAGTTATTTCACTGTTGTTGCTGAAATGTTGGCTACCAACTGGCTTCCATATTTATGTATAAAAGAGTCACAACTCTCCAGTATTGGTTATTCATTGTTCCTTTGGTCATTTTGAGAATGTGAAAGCTGCTATATTAATGCAAATGTCTTTATTTGTTTTGTAATTGGCAAGCTTCTTTGTTCCTTCCTTTCCTTTTCTCCTTTGTCACACTCATGTTCATCCCAGCCAACCTCCCCATGGAGAAAGTGGTCGTAATTCTATCACAGTGGCCTTCGAGATCCAGAGAAAAGTTTAGTGCCCATCTTGAATCTGGTCAGGACAATCATAGAGTAGTATTCCATACACCAGTGTGTTTGTCATCCCCATCACCACATCTAGGCTCAAATCAAAGTTCCCGTTCAACACAAGCGTTCTCATAAGTCTGAGAATGAGAGAATAATGTCAATCTTTTTGGCGCATGCTGGATTATTTTCATGAATTTTCATGAAATGTTGGAAATGTAATTACTTAAAGCAAGAACATATTCTCAAAGAAACCAGATAACAAACATGATTAAATAATAATAAAACAAAAAGCAAATAGAAACCCCCTATTGTGAGTTTATCATTGTTTTCACTTGCACTGGGAAGCAGGTGTTCAAGTATAGTAACGTACAGAAAACGTAGCTACCATTAAGAACCAAATGAAAACCCCTAAGAGGCCCACAATCTTTCTCAATCATCTTAATCATATATGCGTTCCTTATTTTCAAATTCCTCTTCTGGTCTTATCTCTCTGTATCTCCTGTGTTTCACTGTGGTGATAAAGAATACCATTCCTAATGTTACCTGAACTCCCCAGAAATAGTCTATGTTTTGGTAGCAGCAGAATCCAGTTGTGCAATTACCTGTTCTTCAGGATCCTTATTTCCAAATCTCTGATTCTTTGTGATCTGCTGACACGTACTGCAAGCTGCAAAGGCAAATACAATCAATCATTGAATCTCCAAACACAGGAGGATGCTATTCAGCCCACTGTGCCTGCTCCACCTCTGAAAGCGCTGGTAAAATTCCCATAAGTCTTCCACACCTCTGCAACTTTCTTCCCCCTTCCTGGAAGTTAGTCTGCTTCAGGCAGTGTGTTCCAGATCATAATAATCATAGAATAGAATCATAGAATCCCTACAGTGCAAAAGGAATCCGTTCGGCCCATCAAGTCTGTATGACCACAGTCCCACCCAAGGCCTATTCCCGAAACCCCACACATTTACTCTGCTAATCCCGCTACTCTAGGATCAATTAGCATGGCCTAACTACACATCTTTAGAGTTCTGGATTTTTCTGAACTTTGTTTCCATGCTGCCCTCAACACACTTGTATTGGTCCATTATTATCTTAGTCAAATATGAGCAAAGTGCAGGCAATTGGCACTAACTCAGGGATTTAAAGAAAAGGCAGCATGGACAAATTGGGCCAAAGGGCCTATTTCCATGCTGTAAATCTCTATGACTCTATGAATCTATCTGCATTATACCATGTTTCTACTTGGTTGGCTCGATAGTTAGCGTATGATGTAGTAGAGCACCAATGGTGTCGATTCAATTCCTGTATGCGTTACGATATTTAATGGAAGCTCTACTACACATTTGTGATATGGCGCCACTCAAGCTGAGTTGCTAAAATTGTCTGTCTCTCATGAAGAATAAAATTGTAAAAATCTCCATGAGGTCCATGGGGAATCACTGATTGCTCTCATTGAGTATGAGTTCCCCGGTAACAGGGGCAGCGGCCTGCCCAGCTGGAATTCATTACCTGAACCTTTTATAAGAGAAGCCTAGGACTGGGCCTGCTGTAAGGTAATCCCAGACAGGGATTAGTGTGTGTATACCATGGCAGTGATTTTACTTTGTGTTCTGTAATAAACCATGTTCCAAGTTATTACGGACTATGATCCTTTGGGACTATGTCTAAATGATGATGGTAATTTCACAATTCTAAAAGTCGGAGAGTTTTGACATGTAACTGGACAAGGATTTCTTTTCAGTTCAGATTGTAATTCCTCCCAGTCCCAATGTGCCAATTGTAAAGGGTTGGAGTAATGTACCTGTGTTGAACCCGCTTCCCGGGATCAGATGAAGGGGAAAAGGAGGGAAATCAGTGAAGCCAAATCTGACAAGGAGGGAAGCTAGCTCTTTCATAGAGCCAAAACATGACTATTCAATAATACGCATCCCGTCCTGTAGTCACATAATGTCGAGTTCGGCTAACAGAGCTGTGTTTCACATTTTGAAATGACATTCATTTGGGAGACAATAGAACAGTTTCATTTGCAAGAGTTTCATTTTATCCTTGAACCAGCATTAAAATATCACGTTACTCATCTCTACAAAGGCGCTGATCAGAACATTAGCGACTGCAAATTCTTAAACTCTCCAAGGTTTTGGTTTGGTAGTAATTTAAGATACAAGCTTTGTATTGAAAATGAGGGCATTCACATGTGTACCGAAGCTTGATAACAGATTGAATCAGTGGCTTCACCAGATAAAGGCTTCATCTGAGTTTATGAAATCATAATTGTGCTAATGACATGAGTACAGCTTTGTTTTCTAAACAGGAATGAAAAGTGAAAGGGTTCAGTGTTCTGCATGATTATTTACAGGGAGAAAGCACATGATTCAGTTACTCGTTCCAGGGCCAGCTCACTTAAAGAGCGAGGCAACGAGGGTCGCTGGTCCCTGCTCCTTCCCCATAGCTCTGCAAATCTTTCCTTTTTGAATACTTATCCAACTTTTTTTTTGAAAGTTTATGGCTGGAATTTTACCATCCCACTCATAATTGGAACGGGCGAGAGACGGACAATGGAAATCACAGAATCCCTACAGTGCAAAGTGAGGCTGTTCAGCCCATCGAGTCTGCACCAGTAACAGGCAGGATTTTCCAGTTTTGGAGAAAGGGAGACAGGAAAATCCCACCCAGTGAGTCTGCCCAGGCCGTCCTTTCAGTCTTTACATTCTGAATCATAAAAGCTCAGTAAAACAAATTCTCCTCATTCCCTTCTGACCTGAGGCCACATCTAGAATATTGTGCATAATTTTGGTCTCCTTTTCAGAGGAAGGATATTCTTGCCCTCGAGGGAGTGCAGCGAAGGTTTACCAGGCTCTTTCCGGGGTCAGCGGGACTGACGTATGAGGAGAGATTAACTAGATTAGGATTGTTTTCACTGAAGTTCAGATGAATAAGGGAGAGGCTCATAGACTCTCATAAAATTCTAACAGGACTAGAAGGGTATATGCAAGGAACTATTCTCAATGGTAGGGGAATCCAGAACCATGGTCACAGTCTGAGGATTTGGGGTAGACCATTTAGGATGAAGATGAGGAGATATTTCTTCAACCAGAGCCTGTGGAAATTCATTACCACAAGAAGTAGTTGATGCCAAAACATTGCATGTATTCAACAGGCAGCTAAATATAGCACTTGGGGCAGATGGGATCAAAGGTTATGGGGAGAAAGCAGGATCAGGTTATTGAGTTGGATGATAAGCCATGATCATGATGAATGGTGGAGCAAGCTCAAAGGGCCAAATGGCCTCCTTCTACTCCTATCTTCTATGTTTCTATTACCTCTTGCCAATTAATTACACTGGATAACTCTTACAATGGAAATTTGACATTTGATGGGGACAATTGTACCTGATTCTGAAGTGTTCATTTTAACTAGCTCTTGTACATAGGGGGGTGGGGTGGGGAGTGGTGGTTAATGGCTTAAAAATGATGTTGAGTCACTCATGATCCCTTTTACACTATCACTTTCTCTATAGTTATTCCTGTGCTGTAGAAAATGCAGTAGCCAACATGTGCCCATCAGGCTTTACACAAACCACACTCCAATTAATGACTGTATCATCTATTTGGGTATTGCTTGAGAGATTAATAATATGGTTGTTTTTATCTGACAAGCATTTGCACACCTAAGACTTTGATTTCTGCACCCAGTGTCTTGAGTCAAGTCTAACAAAAAATGTCATCTGTTTCATCGTCGAAGCATGATTGAATGAGTCAGCAAGGTTTGAGTTTCATTCTGCAGATTTTAGTGCAAAATCTAGGGTACCACTCCACGGAAGCACCGAAGAAGTGTTACTGTTGGAGGTGTCATCTTTCAGGTAGGATGTCTGTCTTCACTTTTGATTGCAAAATATCCTGTAACATTATTCCAACAAGGAGCAGGGAATTTCTCCCCGGTGATGTCTTGGTCAATATTTACCCCTCAACCTAACTGAAAGGATCCATCTTGTCATCCTTGCAGTTTGCAGGAGTTTGCTTTGTGGAAACTAGCCAATGTGTTGCTTACATTACAACAGCAGCTACACTTCATAAAGCATTTTATTAACCGGAAAGCAATTGCTGGTTGGGGGGAGGGGCAGTGATCCTGAGATTGTGTAAGGTGCTGGACCAATGGTAGCTTTTCAAACAAAAGCAAAATAAAACAGAAAATGGGGAAAATTGATAAGTTGCCATTTAAGCCATGAGTCGTTCACTGTACCCTCACCATGTTTGATTATCTCCCCTCCCCACAGGTGGACCAATGGCACAGTGGTTAGCACTGCTACTATGCAGTGCCAGGGACCGGAATTCAATTCTAGCCTCAGGTCACTGTGTGTGTGGAGTTTGCACATTCTCCCCATGTCTGTGTGGGTTTCCTCTGGGTGCTCTGGTTTCCTCCCACAATCCAAAGGTGTGAAGGTTATGTGGATTGGCCATGCTAAATTGTTCCTTAGGCCCTGATTTTACCATTTTCATTCTAAGTGCTGAAACTGGACACAATTCAGATCTGATTTGGAAAACTGCTGTCAGGCGCTCCCATATGCACTTAACCTGAAAAAAAGATCGCGGGTCTGAATCGTGCTGCGGGCAGGGCTTATCACACCCGAAACTCTGCAGCTCCGATCGGAGCTTTCAACTGCACGTGCACGGTGAAAAACGCAATTTGAAAAACGTGCCCCTGTCATATCACTCCCGGGCAGATAAACTGGCTTGGGAACAAAAAAACGGGAGCAATGGCCCCCACAGACATCACCACACCCCTACAACATAACTGTACTCCTTATCCACCTACCATCCCTCACCCCACTACCCAGACTGATCACCACGCTCTGCCCCCCCTTCCCCCCAAACCAATCACCTGCAGAGTGGCAGCAGTCCCCCTACCCCTGCCCCCACTTTCCCCCCCACCCCCCCACCCTGCCCACCAGAGATCCATCTGACCTCCACTCCATTCACAAGAGAGAGATCGGGCCTCGTCTTACCACCCTCAGAGATACATCTGATCCACTCCCCTCCTCTCTCCCCGCCTACCAGAGAACAATCTGGCTTCCTTCCTCCCCTGCCAACCAGGGAATGATCAAGCCTGCTGCAGCACCTCCTCACCAGACAGTAGTCGGGCCTCACTCCCTGACCAGGGAACAATTGGACCTCCTTCACCAGAGGATAATGCAGCCCACTTCCACAACCACCACGCCCCCACCCCCCTCACCCATCACTGCTCTGAATTAGAGAGCTGCCGGGAGCTCTGAACTTACCTCTGCAGAAACTGGAGCACCCAAAGCAGACCTTTGCCGAGCGTGTCTATTTCGCGCCATATCTGTTCAGGCGAACCCGTTGGTAAAGGGGGAAGGGCTGATAAAGTTGGGCAGGCAGCCCATTAATTCAATCTAAATGCGCACAAATGCATTTAAATTGCCATTGTGCCCGTTTCGGGCGTGTTTCGGATTGCAGCCATTTTTGGGACTTGGTAAATTGGGCATCCGCTCAGATGCGGGCGCGGATCAAGCTAATCTCCTTCACCCGACTTTACCAAGATTTCGTGCCTGTTTTCAGGCAAGGCACAATGGCAAAATCTTAGTGTCCCAAGATATATAGGTTAGGGGTTTTAGTGGGGTAAATACTTGGAGTTACGGGGTAAGCCTGGGTCAGAGTCAGTGCAGATTTGATAGGCCAAATGGCCTCCTTCTGCACTGCAGGGATTCTATGATGTTGCCTGACATACTGCGCATTTTATACTGCTTTGTTCATTTCAGGTGACCATTGCCTGCTGTAGAGTTTCAGGTTTAGCACGGGTTGGGTGCAGAGTAAATCCCCCTCCAGTTGGCCCCAGCTATTCAGTGTAATCTCAGCTGATGGTCCTGCACATACCAGTGCAACATTTCAATTTCCCACACCATGTGTTATTGGGACTGAGGCTGAGATTGCCAATTTAGTGCCAATTAGTGAGGAATTATGTCCAGCTTGTGGACTGGTGCCTGTCGACAACTGGGTCGAGTCCAGCCAATCTCACTACTTAAGACCCTTACAGCTGGCCGTCAGAATAGGCTTTTAAGCCATCAGTCTAGGATGAATTCCAACCCAAGTCCCAGATGTGAAGGGGGCAGTCTGCGAACCCACTTTGCAAGCCAAGCCTTTGGAATGTGAGTCTGGTTGCATCTTTTTCCTGGAAAGAGAGCAATACGCAAAGTTGACCCACAACATGGGTACAGTTATTGTGGTGCATTGCTGAGCTTTCAATCAACTTCACAGCCATTATAGTGGATTTCAGGAGCCCAGCTATAATTAGTTGGTGGAGGAGATATTACACAGAAATTACAGCACAGACACCATTTGGCCTTCACTTATCAATGCTGGCATTTATGTATTATGAAACGATATTGATATAATGTAACACGAGGTAGTATTGGGAAATCTCCTTAAAGTACTACAACAAATTCACCACTGGGAATGCGTGGTTAACAATCCTTTGCCACTTTCTTCTTCACCTTGAGGTAGATCCAACCCACTGTGCTACAATCTCCACCATGGGTAAGAAGGCAGGTCCTAAATAGGGGGTGGCATGATGGCACAGTGGTTAGCACTGCTGTCTTACAGAGATCTGGGTTCAATTCTGGCCTCAGGTAACTGTCAGTGTAGAGTTTGCATGTTCTCCCCATGTCTGCATGGTTTTCCTTCGGATGCTGCGGATTTTTCCCATAATCTGAAAGATCTGCTAGTTAAGTACACTGGCCATGCTAAATTGTCCTTATTGTCCCAAGATGTACATGTTAGATGGATTAGCCATGGTAAATGTGAAGTTACAGGGATTGCTTGGGGGAGAGGGCCTTGGTACTCAGTGAAAGAGTCGGTGCAGACTTGATGGGCCAAATAGTCTCTTCTGCACCATAGGGATTCTATGGATCTATGATAAATCCATTCCAGCTGGAATGGGGATTGGTACCAATCTGACCACACCAACCATCTAGTTCCCGTTCCAGAGGAGTCTGAGTTGCTGTGGGAACATACACTTTTTATATGCATGTCGCAGTGTGAAGCTATGGTAGTGATGGTAAAGACTCCTTTCTTTTCCCATCACATGGCTGACCAGGAATCTTTCCTGCTCTTACTGGCCTGCATTGGAAGGATTTTCAGGTTGATGCCCAACTTATTTGGCCATATTATGAATGCACGTTCTTGGCCATCAATTCCTGGGGTGAGATTCAAACCCGTGAAACTTCTGGTTAGGAGATAGAGATGCTACCCACGGTGCCACAAGACAGCTACCACTAACAATTATAAGACATGAATTGGTGATGAGGAGAATAGCTCACTAACACTGGCTTAGTCCAAGGACGTGGATCCGATATTAATAGTAAGAATCCTATAATTTATGCCATAAAACAGATCCATCAAAAAAAATGCTCCTTATCACTTCCAGTTCTTTGCTTAGAAGATCTACTTTTTCTGAATATAAAGTGTTAGACAGTCATTCTAGAATCCCTATATTAATGCGTGGGCTTGCTTTTGCTTTAGTTTCTTGAACTGCCAATCAGGCAAGAATCTCAATGACAACTATGTGTACCACATGAGGATTGTTTTGTTTGGGAGGAATATTTTGGGTGGAGCGTTCTGCATTTCTTTTTTTGTGCAAAGTGACAGGATCAAACAGTCACTGTTTGATTAGAACATTGGGCTGGACGTGAGATAAAGCTCAGTAATTGCTTCTATCCTATCCTCAAACACCAGTGTCGACCACAACCATGGGACAGTTCTATCCCTTACAGCAGGCAAGCTCAAGGCCTCCTTTGAAAGATCCCATCACTCGGTGTTGGAGGACAGGCATTCCTATGCCATGGACAGTTATCTGTAAGAAAACTGGGTTAAGATTGCTGGGAATAAGTTGTTTTGACTCGAGCTGTCATGGCCATGAATCTATAACAACTTGCTTTTATCTAACGTCTTTTAACATAGTCAAGTGTCTCCAGAATGTCTCGTAGGACGATTATCAAACAAAATTCATCATTGAACCACAGAAGTAGATAATAGCATAGCGAGGAAATAGATCTTAAAGAGCATTTTCAAGGAATAGTGTAAGATAAAGAAGGAGATTTGGAGCTGGATTTTCAGGTTTATGTGAATGGAGGCTGATGGGGCCCAAATTTAATGAGGCTTGGTAGATGTGTTGCTTTCTCGACACAGTTGCTAGTGTTGGCCATTTAGGCTGATGCATGTTCAGGCTCATGAAGTCAGCCCCCCACCTCCCCCCGACAAAAGTCTCATTAAACTCATTGGACTCATTAAAGAGCCTCATTGGTAATCGGCCTCTAGTTTTCCAATCAGAGCAGGAACAGCCTGGTCCTGACAAGTTTAGCATTGACGTCAACTGTTGCACTAAGTACTGAAACTCCCACTGCATTGAGTATCTATGTACCTAAGCTAATCAGCACGTGCAGTACTCCACTGGCGTATGGAATACACTCTCTGATATCCCAGCCATTTTGTATCATTGTGGTATAGCTGTAGCCATGGCAATGCCAGGTCAGTGGTCAGGTAACTGAGACTTGATTAGGTTAGATAGCAAACACCCTTGCCTCTGAGTCTAAGGTCATGATTTCACACCTCACTCCCAGAGCAGTCATAATGGAGTCTTGCATTGTTGCAGGTGCTTTCTTTCTCACAAGACTCTCAGAGTCAGGTGTGACTGATCCCATGGCACTATTTCTAAAGAAACTACGGTGGCACAGTGGTCAGCACTGCAGCCTCACAGTGCCACAGACCCAAGTTCAATTCCAGCCTCAGGTCACTGTCTGTGTGGAGTTTGCATATTCTCCCTGTGTCTGCATACATTCCCTCCGGATGCTCTGGTTTCCTCCCATAGTTAAAAGGTGTGCAAGTTAAGTCGATTGACCATGTTAAATTGACCTAGTATCAAAGGGATTAGCAAGATAAATGTGTAAGGCTACTGGAATGGAGCCTGGGCGGGATTGTGGTCAGTGCAGACACTATGGGCTGAGTGGCCTCTGTCTGTACGGTGGAGATTTGCTGATTCTATGACCAGGGGTTATCCCAATGTCCTGATCAATATTTATCAGAGTGGAGATAGTCCTTTACATGAATCAGCATGTTTTTGAGGAATAGAAGGGAGGTGCAGGAAGGTATGAGATCAAGACTAGATACTTAGGAAATTACAGAGAAGAGAAACAATGTAAGAGAATTTCTGAGTATGACCGGATAGGAGAGAGTGAAACCAGGTGAGATACAAATACAGAGATGGTATTGGCAGCTGTGTAGGGATTGGAGAGTTTCAAATATACTTTTGCAGCTGTATAGGATGCTGGTGAGGCCGCAGCTGGAGTACTGTGTGCAGTTTTGGTTGCCACATTCGAGGAAGGATATATTGGCCTTGGAGGGGATGTAGAGAAGGTTCACTAGGCTGATACCGGAGATAAGGGCGTTGGATTATGAGGAGAGACTAAATAGGCTAGGTTTGTACTCTTTGGAGTTTAGAAGGCTGAGAGGGGATCTTATAGAGACATATAAGATGATGAAGGGGATGGATAGGGTAGAGGTTGAGAGACTCTTCCCGCTTAGCAAAGATAGAAGGACTAGAGGACATAGCCTCTAGGGGATGGGGTTCAATTCAGAGTTGAGGAGGAATTTCTTCACGCAAAAGGTGGTGAATCTTTGGAATTCTCTGCCTGTTGAAGTGGTGGAGGCTTCCTTGCTGAATATATTTAAGTCAAGAGTGGATAGGTTTTTGATTAACAAAGGAATTAAAGGTTACGGGGAGAAAGCGGGAAAGTGGTACTGAACCACTACAGATCAGCCATGATCTTATTGAATGGCGGGGCAGGCTCGAGGGGCTGGATGGCCTACTCCTGCTCCTATTTCTTATGTTCTTATGTTCTTAAATATGGAGTTGCCAGTAAGGTGGACATAAATTTGAGTCAAAGAAGTTTCAGTTTTTTTTTATTATTTCGTGGGACACGGGCATCGCTGGCTGACTAGCATTTATTGCCTAATTGCCCTTGGGGGGCAGTTGAGCGCCAACTACATTGCTGTGGTTCTGAAGTCACACGTAGGCCAGACCAGGTAAGGATGGCAGATTTCCTTCTGTAAAGGGACGTTAGTGAATCAGATGGGTTTTTCTGACAATCAATAATGGCTCCACGTTCATCAACAGATTCTTAATTCCAGATATTTTTTATTAAATTCAAATTCCACCATCTCCTGTGGTGGGATTCAAACCCGGGTTCCCAGAACATTAGCTGAGTTTCTAGATTAATAGTCTAGCAATAATACCTCTATTATCTCCATTACCTTCCCCTCCTTATTGATGAAATCCATGAGCTCCTTGCACATTGCTGGTGGGGAGGATAGATAGCTAGAGGAGAGGGGTGAAAAGAGACAGTTGGCAGTAGAGAGAAGAAAGTTTGGGTACAGTTTTCAATTGCTAGAGGATCTGGAACAATGAGCAGCTTTGGCAGGTCACCCGGAGGTGAGGCAATTGTAATTTGAAAGTGTCAGTGATTTGGGAGACAGGGTTTATTCTAAAAGGAGTGAAAAGATCTAAATAAGACAGTATATAAATGGGCTTCCATATTTCTTAATTATATTCACAGTATTTAGTAAATTAATGTATCAGTTACTTTGTGAGATTAGCAAATGTAGTTTCACTGAATATTAATGACATCATGAAGAAAAACAAGCAGTTTGATTCTTTACTAACTTAAAGCAACAGTAAAAACCCTGGAACCACAAGTAATAAATGTAGATTTTCACTAATTCAATCACTGAGAATCAGTGTTGTTTAATACAAACTGGTCAATAGTCACCTGTTGCCAGCTGAGAATTCATTGATATGGCTAATTACATTATTTGATCAATAAATAAGCAGCAAGTGAGTAACAGACACTGTGATTTGTCATGTGATCTCAATGTTTATATTCAAATATCAGCTTTTACTATTTGTGAGTATTCCTTGGTAAAATAGAATATAGAACATAGAACATTACAGCGCAGAACAGACCCTTCGGCCTTCGATGTTGCGCCGACCAATTAGGAAAAAGCAATGACCCTCTAACCTAAACCATTCCCTTTTTGTCCATAAACTTATCTACTAACCTCTTAAACGCCACCAAACTTGAAGCATCTACAATTGCAGCAGGCAGGGCATTCCATACCCTAATCACCCTCTGGGTAAAGAATCAACCTCTGACATCTGTCCTATAACTACCACCCCTTAATTTAAAGCTATGTCCCAGGAAAAGTTGATAACTGAGTCCTTTACTTCCATGTTAATTGCATGTGGGTGGATGTATTTTCTTTATTTATTCATGGGATATGGGCATCACTGGCTGGCCAGCATTTATTGCCCATCCTTTGTTGCCCCTGTTCAGAATCAACCACATTGCCGTGTGCAGATTTCCTTCCCTAAAAGTCGTTAGTAAACAAGATGGGTTTTCCCGAAAATTGACAATGGTTTCATGGTCATCAGGAAATCCTTAATTCCAGATATTTTTTATGTAATTCAAATTCCACCGTCTGCTGTAGTCTCCATAACATTAACTGAGTTTTTGGTTAATAGTCTAACTGTTATACCAGTAAGCCATCACCTCCCCGTGAAGTGGATGTCATCTGTGATGTGTAAGTAGTTTTTTTTACAATGAAATTGGTGCAAGTGATTATATCAATGCCTTTATAGGCACTCCCGTTACAATATATTGCACTGTGTCGCTGTAAACTAGTGACCCTGCTCATTGTGTCTGCAGAGTGATCTACACCTGTACTTGTTCACTGAAAATAACAGCACACCACCAAATTGTTTCCTCACTGTCCTGTTCAGATGAACACATGGATAGTTAGTGTCAGCACTGTGGGCTGGGAGGAGTTAACAAAAGGTGTCGTTAGGACAACGGAGCGTCAAACTGTTGAACCTTCCTCCCACATATAATTTTGCATGAACTTTCAAGTGGAGACAATTGGGGACCCACTGAGTTTGGTTCCAGTGAGTCTGGCAAGTGAGGTGTGAAAAGCAATTACAAGTGAAACTGTATGGCAGAAGTCCTCACTATTAGAGGCTGCTTTGCCAGCATTTGTAAAAGCTGACCTCAGTAGAGTTTGCTGATTCAATAAACAAGATGGCATGAGGAGATTGTTCTAACGATGTACTTTATCTGTCTGGCTGAGTAACAGACAGCAACATTCAGAGGCTCCAACGAGATGAGGAGAGAAAGGACGCAAGGTATTGTCTAATTGTACTGCAACAGCGATATAACTTTCCTCTGAGAAGAGCAGACGGAAGATACTCCAGTGGCCCTATGCCAATGCAAGGTCGACCTTGTATTCAGGAAAGACCCTGAGTATATTGGGTTGGTGATGGTTTAGCTTTGACTTGGTGCCAATAGAGCTCTGAGGATTGTGCCAATCACAAGGGGATAGGACCCTGAAAAGTCCTGTTCCCTGACACTATCCAATGCCTTCTGCTCGTAAGTGCCCATACAAGGGGTTGGATGAGGACAGAATTGAATGTCTGTTCGACTGAATAGCAAGTTTAGCTGTTTTGGCTCACATTAGAAGAATGGCCAATTGGGGGATATACTGTGGGGGGTCCAGAATCCAAGTAACTGCACTGGATTATGTTCTCATTAACCAAATTGGCTCCGAAAATCATTATACTTAAAACTTTCACTTTTCATTCTCATGTTAATCCCTTTCCTGGCCTCACCTCTCCCCACATCTACAACCTTTTCCAACCCTACAATTCCCCACAAACTCCTGGTGCCTTTGGCTGTGGAATGTTGTGCATCTTCCCTTCTCCTCACCCCATCGTTGGCAACTGCGGCTCAGCTAAAAGCTCTGTAGTCTACTCCCTAAGCCCATTTCCTTATCCACCTCTCTCCCTTCCTTTGACACCTTCCTTGAAATACATCTCTCTAATCTTTGGCCACCCCCTTCCTAATTCATATCTCCCTCTTTGGGTCAGTGATTAGACCTCTGTGAGGTGCGGTGGACCACTTTTCCTAGTTAAAAACGCTCTGTCAATCCAAGTTTTTGTTGAGTCAAGGGCTGGAATTTTCTGCTCTGGGATTGAGTCTGTGACAGGAGTGGGAAACTCAGTAAAGTTTTACAACACCAATTTTAAATCCAACCAATTTATTTGATATAAATTTGTGAGCTTTTGACTCTATGGCCTTCGTCAGGCAAATGCAGTGTTCTGGTCTGCAGATCAGAACACTGAATTGGTTGGATTTAAAATTGGTGTTGTAAAACTTTACTGAGTTTACCCCAGTCCAACGCCGGCATCTCTACAACAGGAGTGAGTAGTCATGGGAGTGACTTCCTCTAGAGAGTGGGGCAGATGAGCATGCCAAATCGGGGTTGTATAATTAATCATCTAAATTGTCCAAAAGGATCATGTTGCAGAGGCAACATGAGTGGCAGAGGCAAGCAGTTAATTGCCCACCCTGCCAGCATGTCCAGGCACCATATTCAAAAGAGACCAGAAGAAACAATGCACCAGGACCTTCAGAAACCTGGAGCATGTCGAGTAGAAGGCCACGAGTTCCAGCCAGCAATGTCTCACTGGAGATTCTCCTCCAGGAGGCCAAAACAAGACAGGAAGTCCTCTATCTGGGGAATGGGAGCAAAGGGCCCTCCCACTAAGTCATAGAAGGAGCTCACCAGGGTGCTCAGCATCCACAGGGTTGACAATTGGAACAGCCCAGTATTGCAGAAAAGAGGCGAACAATCACACCCACTCCGTAAAGATAAGTGAACTTTTCACTATTCAAACTCACATGAATGAAGAAGATGAATTCTTTTTCATCTTTCACAGGATGTGATTAGGCCAGCACTTTTACTGCACTTCTCTAACTGCTCTTGAGAAGATGGTGGATGGCTGCATTTTTGAACTGCTGCAGTTTACGTTGTGTAGGTACACCCACAGTGCTGTTAGAAAGTGAGTTGCAGGATTGTGACCCAACAACAGTAAAGGGACAGCAATTTTACTCCAAATCAGGCTGGTGTGTGACTGGGATAGGAGCTTGCAAGTTCGCTTGTGCTTCTTGGTGGAAGTTGTGGGTTTAGAAAACACTATCAAAGGAGCCTTGGTGAGTTCACTGCTGTGCATCTTGTACACACAGCACTGTGTCACTGGTGGAGGGAGTGATGGTGAAGAGGGTGGATATGGTGCCACTCAAGCTGGCTGCTTTGTCCTAGATGGCATCCAGCTTCTTGAGTGCATTTGGAGTTTCATTCATCCAGACGAGAGGAGAGAGATACATCATACTTCTACTTATGCCCATACAGGCTTTGTGGAGTCAGGATACGAGGTACTCACCACAGAATTTCCAACCTCTCACCTGTTCTTTTATCCAATGTGTTCACATTCAATCTCATTGTAAAACAAGGTAAATCATAGTAGAAGGAAGTGAGAGAAGTGAGGGTGACGGATTGCCAGACCTGTGAAATCTCACACAATTTGAGCAGTAGGGTGCAGAGTTGACAGGGGAGGACATTGCTCGACCACTTCCAACAATCTACTGAGGAAGCATCCACAATACAAAGATGGACAAGAATATGTGTGATGTGTGTTGTGAATGAACCAACCTTGACAGCCACTCGTTGTCTCTTTTCTTCGCTCCAGATGACAACAGGAAGAAAACAAGGCTCTCTTCATCCACAGAAGAAAGCCCAGATCACCTCGGAGGAGGAAGAAGAAGATCTCTCATTTGTAGAAGCATCATAGCATTCGGCTGTCCCCTCCTTCAGCATAGTGACACAGATAGTTCTAGCGTAGACATGGGGATCACTCACTGGTGGTCATTTCACTGACCCAGGGGACAGTGACAGCTGAACTCTTTCACACTGAAAGAGCATTGCTGGAGAGCAGTCTGACAAATGACAAGCCTCTACAATCAGCCATCAAACACATACTGGAGATGCAAGAGAGAAGGGTAATATCAGGCAATGGTGCAAGGGGCCCTCAAACAAAAGGCCTAAGAGATTGAGGAGTCTTTCTGATATTGTGACTCTGGTATGCAAGTGTTGTGAGTCACTATGGGAAGGGTGATGACCATTTTAGAGAGCCAGGTCCAGCGGTTCCTGCTGAGTTTGTGCACAAGCTTGCACTCCAGCACTCTAGCCATGGGTGCATTTCAGTAGTAGCACGACGAGAGAAGGTTGGGGCCCCCCACATCTTCATCAGGTGCCCTTTTCTCCAAGAAGTCAGAGAAGGATTGTCGGATACCCAAAAGGAGGAGGACCATCATCCAGACACCCTAGAGAAATTCATCCCACACACTCAAGAATGTTATGCTGCTCAAAATCCCCTCTGCCCTTGACTGCCCCATAAATTCCAGGAGGTCAGGCTGAGGAGGATGCACCTACCCAACAGCAGGAGACCCTTCACAGCCTGAGGCCATTCAGGTCTCAGACCTCCTGCCAAAGTCCTCTCAGACAACAGAAGAAAACAGCAAGCAAGCTGCCTCCACTTCAGTTCTGAGGGAATCACCCAGATGAAGTGGCAGAATAAGTAAAATTCAGAATTTCAGAATGCACACTTGTGTCATCAGGTGTACAATCATTGTAAACCATGTTGGCATTTGTTAAAAAATGTTCACTCGCACTGTTCTGAAGATTACTAGACTCCATCTTGTTGCTAGTTGCTTTAATGGTCACATACACTTCACCCCTTCTAGGTGAAGGATGCCCTGTTGAACAAGAATGAATGTTCTTCCCATTCGTATGTGCCTGTATGTAGGGAGGTAAGAGCCATGTGCGAGAATCCTCCCTCCCAACTATTCACCTTGCCTCAAGGCACTGTGGAGAGATCTTTCTCTTGTCAGAATAGAAAGACTAACCAAATAAGTCTTCATTGGAAAAGACCATTCTCCCAGGAGGTTTGAGTTGGCTGTCATTTAGCAGCCATGTCTCTTGTACACATCCATCTCCCTCTCTCCTTTATCACTAACTCTGAGTGCAGCTAATGACAAATGGCTCAGAATGAACTGCAGCTCAGTACCTTGCTGGGACCTCAATGTTATGAGAACCATTAGTTCAGAGCAGTTACTGTGTGGGTTTCACCATAGAATAAGGATTCAGCTCTCATACAGTTTCCCCATGATTATAAGGATATTCCTTTCGTTGGCCAATTGTGCTGACCTTCAGCCTCACCCACCCAAAAAGATCGTCCTCCCACCTCAATGTATTGCATTTGTTTGTTGCCTTGCTGAGGTGGAGATGATGTGCATCTCCTAACAAACTCACTCCACCAGTTTTTACCCTCCCCTTCATCCAACAACTTACCCACCCATCAACATTCACCCACCCAAAAGTGATCTTTACTCTCCCCTCCATCATCCTTGAACTCCTCCCATTATCCTGGACGCTGTCAAAATTCACTTTGGCATGCCTTCCCTCTCCTTGGAGCCCACACCCGTTACTGTGTCCTTGCCCACTCCAACCCTGTCAATTCCTCATGACGTTTCTCCTGTACCTTCAATGACCCTCCCAGTCAGAACTGCAGCTGTGAAACTGACATCCTGACTCTCATTGTAACCATACCCTCTTACCATTAACATCTTACGTTCTCCCCCCCAATAACTCAACTGTTGACTCCACATCCCTACTCCTCTCTGTAAAACACTCTGCCCCTCCCTGCCTTCCTCAGGCACTCTGCCCTCACAGCCTCACAGCTTCTCTTCATGCTTTTGTTCTCCCTTTGTGCCTTCCACCCCACCCCTTCCTGCTTTTTCATGCATATTCATAATTGGGAAGACACTATCAAGTGCCTGGAAAGTCCTGGGAGTCCTTGCTAGACACCACGAGATAAAATGCTCTAAATTCCCACAGGCGAGGTGGGCAATTTAAAGTTAAATTTTATTTATTAGTGTCACAAATAGGCTTACATTAATAGTGCAATGAAATTACTGTGAAAATCCCCTAGTCACCATACTCCGCGCCTGTTCAGGTACACTGAGGGCCAATTTAGCATGGCCAAAACACCTAATCAGCACGTCCTTCAGACTATGGGAAGAAATCGGAGCACCCGGAGGAAACCCATGCAGACATGGGCAGACTCCACGCACACAGGGGAATGCCAGGAATTGAACCTTGGTCCCTGGCACTGTGAGGCAGCGATGTTAATCACCGTGCTGCCCACATTTGGCTGGGGAACAAGATTCTGGTCAGTTAACGTGATAGTGAGATGGAAAATAAGTTCCTGTCATTTATCAGCACACTGTTGACTCACTGTTTACCCATTCTGGAAGTTGGAAGAACAAGACCCCAGCCTCATTTCCCAATGAGGGAAACTAACTTTTTCTTGAGTCTTGCCACATCCTCCACCCCAAATCCTGCTGTCGGCAGGGACAGGGAGAATATAAAATCCCTACAGTGCAGAAGGAGACCGTTTAGCCCATTGAGTCTGCACTGACCACAATCTCACCCAAGCCCTGTTCCTAAAACCCACATATTTACCCAGCTAATCCCCTTGACACTGTAGTCAATTTAGCATGGCCAATCAACCTAACCCGCACGTCTTTGAAATGTGAGAAGAAACTGGAGCACCCAAGAAGAAATCCATGCAGACACAGGGAGAATGTACAAACTCCGCACAGACAATGACTCGAAGCTGAAATTGAACCCCGGTCTCCAGTGCTGTGAAGCAGCAGTGCTAATCATCGTTCCACTGATTCCATCCATGATCTTTAGAGAAGGGTACAAAGCCAGAGGGACGATAAAAAGGTCCTGTGTAATAATTAGGATAAGATGAAGATCGGTATTTCTCCATAGATAGGCATCTTGAACCAGCTGATACAGAACCAACATCATTTGCACACCTAGCACAATCCACATGTTACTGTCAGTAACTAGTATAACATGATTAAATCCCACTGATAGCTAGAACAGTTATTTGATTTTGTGCTGCGATGTCCAATATAATGTGATACAAGCAGGCACATTGTTCTCCTGGCACGGCAGAGGCATGGTTGTTCTGTTACTGAGAGATAAGCTGTGTTACAAAATAAGAAGTGCACAATTGAGTGAGCACAAGCTATCAGTGAAGGCCAGCCGAGAAACCTCATTTAACAAACCAGATAGGCCATTAGGATTGAGGATCAGGATAGTTATGGGATGGAACAACTTGGATGGTAAGGCCTATCGATCAAATGGTGCCATGAAATGGTCAGTGGACACTTGACAATAAGGTATTTATATACTGCCTTTTGGACCCCTGGAATATCCTAAAGTACCTTATACCCATGGAGCACCTCTGGGTAGTCAGAATTGGAGCTTAAAGAAATGCAACAACCAGTTATCACAGCCAACAAGGTCCCAAAAGTGACCCAATGATCTTCAAACTAAAGAGCATCATTCTTTAGTGATGTTGATTGAGGGTTAAATATTCTTCAGGATCTGTCTGAGAGGGCAGCAGGAATCTCAGTTTAACATCTCAAGTTAGCAGCTTCATGAATGTCGCACTCCCTGAGTACACAATTTATAAGTTCATAAGTTCACAAGGTATAGGAATAGAATTAAGCCATTCAGCCCATCGAGTCTGCTCCATCTTTTGATCATGGTGATATGCTCCTCATCTCCATTTTCCTGTCTTCTTCCCATAACCCTTCAACCCATTACCAATTAGAAATTTGTTCAACTCCTCTTCAAAATTTACTCACTGTCCCAGCATCCACCACACTTTGGGGTAATAAATTTCACAGGTTGACAACCCTTTGGGAGAAATAGTTTCTCCTTAACTCTGTTTTAAATTTGCTACACCTTATTTAAGAATATGGCCTCTTGTCCTAGAATATCCCACAAGGGGAAGCATCTACCTTTTCCATATCTTTTATCATCTTTTTTACCTCAATTTGATCTCCCCTCATTCTTCTTAATTCCAACTGATGTGTCAACCTAATTGTGTGCTTCGGGATCTGGAATGTGACTTGAGATCAGATCGTTAGGCCTACACTGGCCTCTCAGCGAGGACATTGAGCAGGTGACATTACTGCATAGCCAACCAAATGCACGCTCCTTGCCCAAAGTTAACATCAGTCACACTCACCTTCTATTTTGGATCTCATGAAACTTAGTCTATGCGAAACTTAGTTCAAATGTGAGTGCGATAGGCTGGCCTCCCCTCTGATGCTCACAGACAAATGGTGGGTGATCAAACGTAGGAATGGGATGGTAAATATGGTGACTTTGCCCTACAGAGTTTGAGTTTTTTTTAACCCATTTGCAGAATGAGAGCATCACTGGCTGGGATAGCCCATCCCTAACCACCCTCCATTGCAGAGGACATTTGAGAGTCAACCACATTGCTGTGGGCCTGGAGTCACATGTCAGACCAGGTACGGATGGAAGATTTCCTTCCCTAAAGAACATTAGTGAACCAGTTGGGTTTTTCCAACATTCAACAATGGTTTTGTGATCATCATTAAACTTTTAATTCTAGATTTTTGTTCTGTTCAAATTTCATCATCTGGCATGGCGGGATTTGAACCCAGGTCCCCAGACCTTGCTCTGGTTCTATGGACTACTAGTGCTCCCATCCCATTCCTTCTGGTGGAGGTCATAGAAATTGAACCTCAGTGTGTTTTCAAGTTATATGTGCCAATAGTGTAACTTCTTCATCTTTCTCTTACTAGCAACAGTTAAAATCTGTTGCTGAAATGCTTGTATTTTTCCAAATCCTTCGAATCTTCTTTTGCTCAAGTTTACCTTAACCACGAGTTAAATATTTAGGCTTTCACAAACAGTAACTTAACACATTGTTCCAGATATAGTTTTGAAAGACAATAACATGAGAACAGAGAACAGGCTTTGAAAGTGCAGTGATCTGTGTATTTTAAAGCTCATTTGATCTAACCATTGATATTTGAGACTTTATTGTCCTAGAGTAATCTAATTATTTGAAATAACTTGTGTAGATCTAATTTAATATCCTGATGTATCTTGTTTTTGACATTTGGATGATGTCTTAGACAATTGATCATTATTGTACAATGGAATGAGACCTTCCAATGTTCGTAGGTCATGAAATGAGGCCATCCGGGCACTCCCTACAGTACTAGTATGGCAGCTCCATTCACTGCTCCCCTTTCCTCCTTGTAGGGAACGGCAGTTGGTTTAGGCTGATTAAACTTTTCTTTGAATTTTGTTGACACAGATCTCCCTGACCTGCTTCTGTCTTGAAAGTGAGGTGGTTTTAAGCGAGGAGGTTTCTTCTCTGATTGGAGAAGCAGGTGAGGCCTGGTGCCTGCAGAGTGGGGTCTATCACCTCATCCTGAAGTTGGTGCAATAGTCGAGTACAAATCAAATTCTCGGAAAGAATGGGGGAAATTAAGATGCTCAAAAAAGTACATATCTAATCTTGGGCATCACAAGGATGTCAAGATCTTGGAGAGAATGAAGAAGAGATTTACCAGAATGGTAAAAGATAAGTGGTTTCAGTTGCTGGAAGTGTTGGGTAATTCTCTAAAGTTAAGACCATAAGATATAGGAGCAGAATTAGGCCATTTGACCCATTGAGTCTGCTTTGCCATTCAATCATGGCTGATCTGATTCTAATCCCCATTCTCCTGTCTTCTTCCCATAACCCTTGATCCCCTTATTGATCAAGAACCTATCTAACTCTGTCTTAAAGACACTCAATAACCTGTCTTCCACAGCCTTCTGAGGCAAAGAGTTCCACAGATTCATCACCCTCTGACTGAAGAAATTCCTCCTCATCTCTGTTTTAAAGGAACATCCCTTCACTCTGAGGTTGCGCCCTCAAATTCTACTATTTCCCATCATGGAAATCTCCTGTTTGTTTGAAGTATTTCAGTGGGAGGGTCTATCTAGAAGGCAAAGGTTTAAGATAATTGGTCTAGAAGCTGGGGGAGGGGCAAGAGGTGGGAAAGCAGAGAGTTAGGGTGGAGAGACAAGAATAATATAAGAATTATTTACACAGTGAATTGCTGCAATTTGGAATGTATTGCTTGATAGGTTGGTGGAAGAATTGGCTTGACATAACTTCCAAGAGAGAATTGGATCCCAAATTGAAAAAAAGGAAATTTGCAAAGCAATGGAGGAAGCATGGTTTGGGCGGGGCGGGGGGGGGTAGTTGTTGCTGGAACTAACTGGATGACTCTTCCAAAGAGATTTCAGATGCAGAGTTGGTCAGCTGGCCTCATTCCGTGTTATAAGATTCTACAATTGCCTCATTCTGTAAGATATCCAAGTTGTTGGTTCCACAGAAGTCTGGGTGCAAATTACTTAGCTGTCTGTCTTCCCATCTGCTGCATCCTTCCAAACTCCCCCTGCTTGTTCATTTTCTGTCTTCCTTTGAGTGCTTTAAATTCATAACCTGCTCAAATTAATCAGAAATAGGAATGAATGGGAATGAAAATCAGATGGTTTCCTTAGCACCTTGCCAATTGCAATAACAGCATTACTGTCCTTGATTCATTAAATTTACTCACTGTTTTCACCTACTCACCATGGAGTAATCTATCAGATATAATGCAGTGTCAAGCCATTCCACCTAACCAGTTCATTCCATTCTTTCAGTCAGTGCTGGAAAGGGGCTCACATGCCTTCGTAGCACCACTAAAATTACGTAGGGGTGTCTGATCAAAAGAATCAGCTATTGCCTTCTCAGCAGCCACAACTTGCATTTATAGAGCACTTTTCATCTCACCGGAACATTATAAACCAAAATTGGATTATGAGCCTCAGAAAAATATACCAAGAAGAGTGACCAAAAGCTTAGTCAAAGATGGTTGAACAATATTTGACAAACCACATCAGGATGTAAAAGCGCAAGAGACCAAAAGCTTAAATTTAAAGTTTATTTATTAGTGCCACAAGTAGTCTTATATTATCACTGTAATGAAGTTACTATGAAAATCCTCTAATCACTACACTCCAGCATCTGCTTGGGTACATTGAGGGAGAATTTAGCATGGGCCGATACACCTAACTAGTATGTCTTTCAGACTATGGGAAGAAACCCATGCAGACACGGAGAAAGCATGCAGATTCCACACTGACAGTGACTGAAGCCAGGAATCAAACCTGGGTCCCTGACATTGTGAGGCAGAAGTGCTAACCACTGTGCCACCCCAGAGTTGAAGGAATGCTGAGTTCTCACAGGGTGATGGTGTTGGAGGAGAATACAGATACAGAGAACGGTGAGGCCATGGGGAGATTTGAAAACAAAGGTGAGAATTTAAAATCAAAGACTATTCATGCCTCGTTGCCAGCTAGAATGGAGAATTTGATGCTCAGTTAAATCTCCATCCACTGCAGCGGGATCGGAGAATCCCAGCTTCGGGCGAGTCTGGAGAATCAGTCCCAATGTTTCTTATTTGGACCATTGAGAAAACACAGTCCATAAAAGATAGAAGTACATTCGCCTTATTTAGACTGCACAGATCTTTCATGTTGATTGCTGTTTAACCTCAACAAATCAACCTGTGTTGCCACACTGCACAGTCCTGATTTAGCTGAAGATAAGTTTGCTACTGATGTTTATTTTGATCTATCTGCCCCTTTATCCTGGCTACTGTTATGAAGTGCATTCTGTATAAATATTTGTCATGGTGTTTGCCATTTGAAGGAGGAACCATCAGTCTTGTGGAGAGCGAGCAAGTGTGCATGAACTATGGCTCATTCCTACTGCAATGTAATACATGAGGAATGCAATTTACCTTCTTGCCATGAGGATGACATCATTAATAAGTGTGCTAATATAATGGCAGAGGAATGCCAAGAGCTATCTAGCGGTGATAACCCTCTAAATCAGTACAATAAACCACCTGCTTACTGCAAACTTAATTTCAGGAGCCAGCCTGTGATATTTATTGTGGACTATTTATCACCAAATGATAAAGGTGCAACACTTTGCTTAAGCCTCATTTTGAATGCTGTGTTAAACTCCAGATACTTGAACACAAAATCCAAGCAGTCACTCCTCAGAGAGTGCTGCCCGCACTTATTGGGGCTGCCTGCATGCCATCTTAGTGGATGTAAAAGACCCCACAGCATTATTGGCGGAGACATTCTCCCCAGTGTCCTGGATCGATGTGTATCTGTCAACAAACATGACTAAAACAGACCTGGTCATTGCTGTTTTTTTTGGCAGTAAACTGACAGTTGTGATTCCCACTTTACAATGACACAGTCCTCTAGTTTCCACTCACAGTCAGTAAGATGTGATGGTTAGGTGCATTGGCCATATTAAATTCTCCCTCAGTGTACTTGAACAGGCGCCAGAGTGTGGCGACTAGAGGATTTTCACAGTAACTTCATTGCAGTGTTAATGTGAGCCTACTTGTGACAAATACTTAAATGGATCATATGGCTATTATCCTTCAAAAGAACTTAATTGACTATAAAAGCTTTCAGGTCATCCTGAGGTAATAAAAGGCATTATAGGAAAGCAAGTCTCTTTTTTAGTGACATTTAGTTACCAAGGCCAATTAGGGGAAACATCATCCTGCATTTCCTCCAAGGCATTAGAATTAGCACAGCAGACTATACTGATCACGGTTTATATCATTTGGTACCTGATTTGGTGTCCACCCCAAACTGGTCTGTGATCCTTAGAGCCTATTTCCACATCTAGCCATGGCACAGTGACAAAGTGGTTAGCACTGCTGCCTCATAGCACCAGGGATCTGGTTTGATTCCAGCCTCAGGTCACTGTCTGTGTGGAGTTTGCATGTTGTCCCTGTGTCTGTGTGGGTTTCCTCTGGGTGCTTCGGTTTACTCCCATAGTTCAAAGATGTGTGGGTTAGGTTCATTGGCTAAGCTAAATTGCCCCTTAGAATCAGGGGATTTAGGAGGCTAAATTTGTGCAATTATGGGGAAGGGGCCTGGATGGGATTGTTTTCAGTGCAGGCTCAATAGGCCAAATGGCCTCCTTCTGCACCATAAATTCTATGAGGGAGGGTTGGCTCAACTTGTTTTCTTATGAGTGTGGAAGATTAACGGTTGATTTAATTGAGATGTTTCAGGTAGAGAGAAAAACTTTCCTCTGGTGGGGGTGTCTAGTACAACGTGACATTACAAGGCAAGGTGACACTTAGAAACATTTCTCATATAAAAAAAAACCTGGAATTGGCTTTCCTGAAAAAAAACTGCGGAGACTGAGGATCAATGGAAAATTTCAAAAGCAAGATTGATAGATTTTTATTCACAAGGGCATTATGTGAAAGCAAGGTTGCTGGGAGTTAAGATACAGAGAATGTAATTGGATGCTGGTTCAAGGGGCTGAATGGCCCACTCCTACAACAGGCATCTCTACCCTTGGTTTTTAATTGATCTAAAAGGTAATGCTGCTCTCTGACTCTGCAGGCTTGGATGATCAATGGTTTCCATTTAATGATTGCAACAGTAAAGCCATTCCTTTAGACTACTTACGTGTGTTTGTTCTTCAGTCTGTGAAGTCACCCAACCCCGCCAAGACCCCCAAAAATTTGTATCTCAGCAAGTGTGGAACATAGAACCATTACACAGTGCAGAAAGAGGCCATTCAGCCCATCAAATCTGCACCAACTCTCCAACAAAGTATCTCAGCCAGGCTAACATTGTGCTACTTCTTAATTCTGAGAATTTCTGCAGCATCAATCCATCAACAAGATTGCTTCCTTCCTTCACTCTGAGGGGATCTGAAAGAGTAAATATGGAGGAACTCTTTATACTGACAGAGTGGTTGTTGATCAAAGGATACAGATATAAGATAATTGGCCAAAAGAACCAGAAGTGACTGAGATTGGCTTTTTTTGGAGCAAGTTGTTGGCATCTGAAAAATACTGCCTTGAAAAAGTGAAAGAAACCGATTCAGCAGTAACTTTCAAAAAGAAAGTGGATAAGCACCTGAAAAATAAAAGAAATACAGGGATAGGGGAAAAGAGTGGGAGGGTGGGACTAGTTGGATAACTGTTTCAAAGAACAGTATAGGTACAATGTGCTGAGTAGCCTCCTGCACCATTCTGTTGCATTATATTACAAACAAGATCTGCCTTGGCTCCTGCACTGTCAAAACCTTGTAAGAAGTCTGACAACACCAGATTATTTGGTAGCACAAACTTTCGGAGCACTGCTCCTTCATCAGATGAGTGGAGAATTGGTTCATTGTCAGGGAATGCTTCAGCGGTTGTGGGCATTCAGCTTCTGATCTTCGTGTAAGCGTTCTCCAAGACGGCCTTCAAGACACACAACCATGCAGACTCGCTGAGCAGAAACTAATAGCCAAATTCCGCACACATGAGGATGGCCTCGACAGGGATCTTAGGTTCTATCACACCAGCTGTAACCATTTGGCCTGGGCTTGCAAAATCCTACTAACTGTCCTGGCTGGAGACAATTCACACCACTTTAACCTGAGCTTAACCCTCTCTCCACTCACATTGTCTGCACCTGTAAAGACTAGATTACTGCTAAAACTCGCATTCCAACCGTTATCTTCTGATTGAGTCTGTATCTATATATGCCCTGTTTGTGAACCCAAGTCTCCACTCACCTGAGGAAGGAGCAGTGCTCTGAAAGCTTGTGCTACCAAATTACTCTGCCCACTCCAGTCCAATGCCAGCATTTTCACATCAATAATAATGAAATAGAAGTAGGAAATGTTGGATATTCTCAGTAGGTGGGTGGGATTGTGTTCGTTGCAGATTCAGTGGGCCGAAGGGCCTCTTTCTGCACTGTAGGGTCTATGATTCTAGGTCTGGCAATGTCTGTGGAGATAGAAACAGAATTAACAGGCAAATTTCTCTAGCCTCCCAACTGTGTGTCTGCCACTCATGCCGCCGGGAAGTGATGCATTGTTTGATAGTAGCGGGATTCTTGGTCCTGCTGCTGTCATTTGGAGAATTCCCATTGATGTAACACCATGCTGCCAGGAAAACCCGTGGACAGGGTGCACTGCCAGCGGAATTGGAGAATTCTGTTGGTGTGAACGGTTGCAAAATTCCAGTCATAATCCTTTGAGACCTTATCTGATATCTCAGGTAGAATTGCCAACCAGCAGCATTGACCTGAAGAATTGAAGATTATTCTGTAGGATACTGATGCCAACGGCTCTGCAGAAAAATCAGAATGGAATTAAACTCTTTTCCATTTTCTTTGAAGGTATTTTTTTATGAGGTATCAAAAAATTTGCAGATGCAGTTGGCAATTTCACTCACATTCAAGATTAATGTAATTGGATGATTAAGAGTTTATTTCCTTTCCAATTGGCTTGTCAGAATGCAGTGCTCACAGAGGATGGACCAATGGCATGAAAGTGGGGTGGGTCAAGATGGAAGATAATGCGATCCAACCATAGGATTGCACCCAAACAGAATTGGCAACACCAGGGTCTGAAGAACATTACAGAAATAAGCTATTGGATTCACCCACCTTGTACCTAATCACTGCACTCAACTGATCACTCAAGCTCTGCTTAGAAAATGATGTCCCACTAATTCAGAAACCTGGTAAGAAGGAAGTTGCTTGCCTGAATCTCCAGTTTTGAATTTCTCATTTGTTCGCCTTCCAAACCTGATGTCTTGATGTGATATCCTACTCCCATTGTGCGGGAGGCTTGCTGACAAGGACACGTGGATCGCTTGCTTGTTTCAATTACTTGCAACTTCCACCACAAACACTTCTGGGAATCCGATACAAGCCGTTCATTCAGAGCATTTCATTCTCAACCGCAACAGAATACCGAGTGACACATCTAAAACACTGGAATCAATTAAACTTCCTGAAGCGGGTGAAAATGATCCTTGACAGCTCAGCCTGCACTCACTCTGCATCAGGGCTGCACCTCTTCTGTGCCAGCTCCACATCTGTGTTTCCAAGCCTTGATCAAAGAAGCAGATACACTTGCCATGTCGAGTGAGTACTCGGTCAGATGGTTGACGAGACCTGTGTGTTTGTGTAGGCTTAATCGTATTTACATTGATAACGCAGCAGCATAATGAATTAATACCTTGGTTTACCAAGGGCAATGACCAGAAACTTGGATGTTAACCAATTCTGTGTTGGTCATCAGCATTCTTCCCCCAGAGTCCTCAAGCATAATTCTCATCAGACAGGACATCGGGGAGCTCAGGTGGAGTGTCAGTTTGACTCCCTGCCCAATATTAATCTCAACTGACCTCAACCAGGCTGTGAACCTAACCCACCCTATCAGTTTCCAAATGGGTGAGTTAGGTTTGAGCTCTTCCTATCTTTTGGTATTGATCGATAACCTGAAATATTAAATGTGCATCATCGTAGTCTCCAAACTGTTGTGAATTCCCACTGTCAATATTGATAAGCTGAAACAGTGACACGTTAAAGACAAGTTGGCCGAGGCTTACTGTTCAAATTTTGTCCTCCCTTTTCCCTGATTTGCTTTGGTTTCTGCCTGGCAGTTCTATTTTGCAGATTAGTGCTGCTTACTTATTTTGAAACCACCTCCCACTCCGCCCCCAACCCCCAGCACCCACCCTGAGAAGACTAGGTATAGTTGATGAGAGTTTATATCATTCTGATGGAGGGGAAGGTTCTCATGCACTGTTTATTCTCTTGGGATAGAAGGTAGATTGAGGCAGCTGCGCTGTCTAGTTAGAATCATTACACCACCATACAGAGCACCGGTGTTCTCTCAGTTTGGTGTCTGTGACTCTCTGCCACATTTGATAAGGCCCCTGTGGGGAAAGTGTCCTCTGGTTGCTGTTGTGCTGTAAGCACAGCTTGTCCTGTGGTGACTGTGCGTCAGTGGCACTCTGAACACAATGGCTCCTGAGGCTACATTGCAAGCTGCAGGACTACACGGACGATAGCCCAGCCTATGTTCTGCTCAGTTTTCTTTCACATTGATTTGATTAGTCTGATATTAAAATTTTCAAATCCCTCCATAGTCCTATCTCTGTAACCATCTTCAACCCCATAATCACCTGAGATACTTGCCCTCCTCCAATTCCTGCCTCATTAGCACTTTCAACTTTTACCGCCACACAGCTGAAGGTTACAAAGGTTCTGGAATTCACACCCTAAACATTGCTCTCTCTCCGTCTCTCCCTCCAGTAAGACACCCCTCTAAAACCTACCACTCTGCCCATTGTTTTAAACTGCCATAATCTGTCTTCTTGATTGACTCAATATCATTCTACATTTGGTAACATTGCTGTGAGAGTTTTACCGCATGCAAGAGACAGGACATTGAGGTCAATGGAAAGAAGCTGAGAGGAGTGTAAACTGGCTTGATTGATTCACTGTTGCATAGCTGTTTGAGACAAGGTTCACTCCCTCTCTATGGTATTTCTAAACACCACGGGATAGGTTGTATTTGTGTCTTTAGAGTTTGCATGATATTCTGACCCAGTGATAATCCCATCCTTTCCAGAACCTACCTGGCTTTCATTCCAGTGAAATGAATAGAATTAAGATTAGGCTGATATGTTCAAGGCCCATGATACTGATCCATGTGGTGAGGACTAAAATCTGCTCCAATGGGCCATGTGATTACATCCACCTGAGAGAGTGGACGGGAGGGGTGCCACGATGGCCCAGTGGTTAGCACTGCTGCCTCAGGGACCTGGGTTTAATTCCAGCCTCCGGTCTGTGTGATGTTTGCACATTCTCCTCGTGTCTGCAATGGCTTCTCCGGTTTCCTCCCACAGTCCAAAGATGTGTGGAGTCGTTTTATTGACAATGCTAAATTGGCGCTAGTGTCAGGAGGATTAGCAGGATAACTTTATGGGATTACAGGAATAGGGTCTGGGTGGGATTGTGATCGGTGCAGACTTGATGAAGTGAATGGTTCCTTCTGCACTGGAGGGATTCAATGATGCTATCTTTGTTTGATATCACATTTCAACTGTGAGCCCCTCCAACATGGTAGAACTTCTTCAGCACTGCGCTAGCTTTTGTTGCTCAAGTCTCTGCGATGGGAATCAAACCTATGTTCTTCTGACTGCAGAGTCAAGAGTGCTACCATGTGTCTGTTTCTTGTGTGACAATTTCTCCGGCCTTTGCATTATTGGGATGACGCATTATGTGGGAGATGAGATAGAGATTAGCCATTATGTAATTTAATGGTGAGAGAGGCTCAAGTTCCTGAATGACCTTCTCCCGTTTCCAGGTTGTTAATCATGCTTTGCCCTCCTATTCAGCAGTTCACAGGTCACTTAGCCCATTAACTCCCACTCCGTGATTGCAATAACTTTCCCTTGGCTGTACCCAAGGGGCATGGCTTACCTTGCAATGTTTGGCTCTGATGAAAGGTCTGGAGTATTAACCAAGTTCCTGTCGTGTGCTTTGTGCCATTTTTCAGCTTGGTCTTGCGTTGCCACAGTAACAACAACTTCCACTTTACAGTGCTGCAGACTGTGGACAGCTAATTCCATCTACTCCATCCATTGTGCTGTCTAATGTAAAGCTAATGTCCAGTGACATTTCAAACTCCTTAATCATCAATGCAGATCCGAGGCTTATTAAGGTACACATTCTGGGCGAGTTGTACAACAGCGTTACAAACAACTTAACATCAGGCAATTAGGCATGTCACTCTTCTGAGCCTCATTTAAACAATCACCATGGTAACTGCTCTTAATATAGTTACAGCTTCTCTCCTGCAGTGCTTATACCCTAGGTAGTCAGGACCAATGTTCAGTAAGGGTTAGGGGGGTAATTGCAGCTAACTACACTGTCTGATTCATTGGCCTGCTCTTTATGTAAGAAAAAGAATCCATTTTACACTTTTATTTTACTATGAATTTACACTGATTTAAAAAATGTCTGCTATCCAATTGCAACAGTTGAAGTAACCAGTTAAGAAGGGTTACTCGTGGTCAAGATTATGAGTACTTTATTTAATTTTTATTCAGAAAAAGTATGAACTATTTTGTGCCTATTACTTAGAAGGACATCAAATTTGCTGTACAGCAAAGCCATCCTGCCCAATTGGTCTGTGCTGCTGTGACTTCATCTAACACAGTGCTTCTAATTTGGATATTGATTGCTTAACCTGTCAGCAAGCTAATGTTGGATTCCAGTTCCCATCTCCAAATTCCTTCCCTCAGCCCCCATATTACGGCTGGGGTCACTGTCTGTGGAGAGTTTGCATATTTCCCCTGTATGTGTGTGGGTTTCCTCTGGGTGCTTTGGTTTCCTCCCACAGTCTGAAAGACATGCTGGTTAGGTGCATTGGTCATGCTAAATTCTCCCTCAGTGTACCTGAACAGCCACCACAGTGTGGCAACTAGGGAATTTTCACAGTAACTTCATTGCGGTATTAACAAGTTCATAACAAATTGAAGCAGAATTAGGCCATTCAGCCCATCGAGTCTACTGTGCCAAATCAGGGCTGATTTGCTCCACTTCCCCATTTTCCTGCCTTCTCCCATAACTCTGTTACAAATAAACATTACCAATTAAAAATATTTCTAAAACTTCGCCTTAAATTTACTCACTGTCTCAGCATCTTTAGAGTAGTGAATTCCTCAGATTCAGAACACTTTGAGAGAAATAGTTTCTCCACAACTCTTTTAAATATGCTATCCCTTATCCTAATGCTATGATTTCACATCCTAGAATGCCCACAACAGGAAGCATTTGCTCTATGTCTACTTTATCCATATCTTTTATCATCTTGTATACCTCAATTTGATCTCTCCTCATTCTTCTAAATTCCAGAGAGAATAGATCTAAACTGTTCAATTTCTCTTTGTAAGACAAACCTTTCATCTCTGGAATCAATCTAATGAACAATGTAAGCCTATTTGTGACACATAAATAAACTTTAAACAATGAGTCCTCTTTACAAAAGTGGGATAAAGAAATCAGAGCAGAAACCTTTCAAGCCTGCTCTGCCATTCTGTAAGCTTCAAGGCTGATCTTTTACCTTGGCTCCCCCTTTCTCACGCGAGTCTCACATTCCCTGATTCCCTTCATAACCTTCTCCCTACGTCAGTCAAGCAGACCCCCTCTTCTTCTCTCCTTTCATGGAGACCCTCTTGTTTTCTTTTTCGACTTGCCTGAACGGGCGGGGTGGGGGGGCGCACTAGTCCTTAAACTACCCCAATTCATGGTTGGAACTTGATCCACTACCCACCATTTCCCCCTCTCCTCTCCCCCTCCCCCTCCTTCTCCTCCTCTCCTCCTCTCCATCCTCTCTCCCTGTCCCCCTCTCCCTCCCTAAACTTACAAACAGCATCTTGCCTCAGATTCCCAGAGGGCTCTCTTTATTTTGTTCCCAGTTGACAGGTGTGTTTTGTTAAAAGCTTCTTTGATTGGATATCGAAAGGAAGGTAAGGTAAGGAAAGCATCAGCGAGTGGCTCTGCATCACTTTGCTCAATCATTAGCTGCCATTAGCCGCAAAATTGAAAGACCTGCTGAAGATAATGGCATAAAGAGAGAGGAGGGGCACTACAGAGGTTATTAATAACAAATTTCAATATTCATGTAAGGAGCTGTGAGAATAGTTTCGACAGTCAGAGGAAGAGCACCTTGACTGTCCTTGGAGCACGTTTTTACCGGTTTTAACACTGAGTGATTTAGATTCAGTTCTGTGTAACATTGGGTCATTTCAGAGCAGCCACTAGTCTGTGCTACACGGGAATCACACTTAATGACTTTCTGATGAACACTAAGTGGATGTGTGCCACCGTAGCAATCGTTCCCTTCCAGTTCATTATCAGTTTATCGACTCCTCTCAGGGCTATTAAGCTTCCAGCTGTGATTATTGTGGGTCTTCATCTTAAACTCTCAGGTTGTTTTAATGGAACTCCTTGCTGCCTACAGGACTAGCCCATCAAGTACGACATGTGACATCCAAAGCTGCTCATGTCTCAACTGCATCTGTTGCTGGATCCTGAGCAGTGTTTCCTTTAGGCTGTCTGCATCAGCAAGCCTTAGCGATTCTAACTACAGAGGTAGTGTCTTAGAGTGTACAGTGAGTTGTGGGGGAGAGATGTGGGGTTTGTGGGGCCGGGGGGTTTGAGGAGATTGGGAGGGGGAATGAGGAAGGACTTGAGAAGGGTTGGGGAGGTTGTGGGGGAGTGGGGAGGGTATTGTGGGAGAGGAGTGGGGGGAACAACTGGAGGTGAGGAGCCAGAGAAAGTCTCAGCTAGAGTCTTGCAATACTAAAGATGAGAGCATCGCAGATTCATTTGGTCAATGGCTGTGTGAGGGAATGAGGAAAATTCCAAGGAACTGGTCAGTCTGTGAGGGGAAGGGGAAAAGCCTCACTGATTAAGAATGTTGGGGAAGTATATCTCCCTGACATAGAGTGAGATTTGGGAAGGCATCCCATTCAGAAGCTCAGTATTGGTTCCAAAAGTCTATAGTAATGAAAGGAAACAAACCAGTAGATGTGACTCATCATGGCTCAGTAAACAGAGAGTAATGATTGAGAGCGTGTGATCTAGTCTCAGTGAGCATCTAATCCTTTCTGTTGGGCAGGTTCATCATTTAGTTTTAGTTATTGATCATATATATGATCATATATATATGGTCAATGCACAGCTATCTTTAGCATTGACTGAGTTACATCAGTATCATTAGGGGTTACCAAACACCAAACGGGACCAGCTATGAAAAATACTGTAGCTACCAGAACAGGTCAATGATGAGGAATCCTGCAACGAGTACTCTTGACTCCCCAAAGCCTGTCAGCCATCTACAAGGCACAAGTCAGAGGTGTAATGGAATATATTCCACTTGCTTGGATGAGTGCAACTCCCACAATACAAGATGCTCAACATGATCCAGGACAATGCAATCTGCTCGATTGTGCATTGTTGGGAAAGGATGCCAGTGGCAGCAGTGTGGACCATCTGTAAGATGCACTTCAGGAACTCACCAGGGTTCCTTTGACATCATCTTCCAAACCTAAGATCGCTATTATCTAGAAGATCAAGGGCAGCAGACATATGGGAACACCACACATAGAAGTTCCCCTCCTTATTGCTCACAAACATACAGACAGATGAAATAGGAGCAGAGCTAAGCCATTTGGTCTCTCGAGCTTGCTCTATCATTCAATAAGATCATGGCTGATCTGTTTGTGTAGAATTTCATATTCCCATCTATCCTGATAAGTTTTTATTCACTTGCCTAACAAGAACTTAAAAGAATCAGCAAATCCACTTTCATTGCTTTCTGAAGCAGAAATCCAAAATCACACAACCTTCTGAGGAAAAAAAAATCACCTCATCTCTGTCCTAAAAAGATGAGCCCTCATTTTAAAATAGTGCCTCCAAGTTCTAGACTCACCCACAAGAGGAAACATCCTTTCCATTTTGCTAAGACCATTCAGAATTTTATATACTTCAATCAATACTCTCACTCTTTGAAACTCTTGTGAAAATAAGCCCAATCTGTCCAACCAATCTTCATTACCTGCTCATTTCAGATACTAATCTAGTAAACCTCCTCTGAACTACCTCCAACATTTACATCATTCCTTAAATAAGGAGACTAATAGTATTAGAGATGTGGTCTCACTAATGCCCTATATTTTGCTGGATCAAAATCCTGAAACTCCCTCCCTAATAGCACTATGAGTGTACCTACACCACACAGACCATCACCTTCTCAAGAGCAATTAGAGATGGGCAATAAATGCTGGCCTAGCCACCGACACCCAATTCCAATGAATGAATAAAAATAATCTTACACCAGCTTGGACTAATTGAATCTGTCTAGGTTATTGGATGAAAGGCCAGATTATGTGAGTTTTATTTTATTGTTCAGCATGGGGAACAAATTCTTTAAGTGTTTTCTGATCGAAGCCTAGACACCCAAACTAAAAAAGCTATATTTTCCATTGCTTTGACGTTACATCCATTCTTCTGAAATGCAAATTTTCCCTTATTTGGGAAACTCCACCATAAGCGGTAACAATTTTTCTGTGTTTAGCCTATCAAATTTCTTCATTGTTAAACATCTTGTGTTGTATTTTACAGCCTTTCTCCTCCACCACCACTGCTCACCAACCCCCCCCTCCCCCCCACTCCAGGGGGAGTGGGGAACATGTAAAATACATCAGGTAGCAATCCACTGGCTGCCTGCCCGTCCTGACCTGGTCTCCATAATACAGGTGGGAAGCACCCACTAGCTTGCCTACACCTCGGCCGACTGAGGTCCTTAAGAGGCCAATTATTGCTCACTTAAGTCCCTCAGCCAATCTCTGTGCTGCCACAATATGTTGGGAGTGGAAGGCGCGCAACAGGTGAGAAGGCCATCTTTTATCCAAGTTAGAAGTGGGTTGGAGTGGGTGTATATCCTTCGGACAGTGTCCTGTGCATATTAGGGGCAGCTTGTCTGTGTTTTGGTCCCAGCTGGCGTACTCACCAACCACTTTGCACTTGTTCTCCCAAGATACCTGATTGCTTGATGTCCAAAAAGCCTCGAACCTTCCTGGGTCCAGACACCATCACTCTTTTCTGTGTGCCTCCTTGCAGGCCCAGCAGCAGCTGAGGTTATCCCTGAAGGCCCCGCCTTCTCAACCTTGTTTCCCACCTGAGTTTTGACGATCCTCAGGTTAAATCCCTCAGTTAGCAACCCCCCCTCCCCTCCCCCTCAAAGGGGAGAACATCTTATGGTCATCTGGAACTACGGTGATTTTTGATAAATGCAAGTTGTTGTTGTAATCACACGTTTTGATGGTCAGGGTGGATGGGTGAAATTGTGGAATTACTCGAGTCTTGACAGCCGTCGGATCATTTCCACCTAAAGAGGATCGTTTGCCAATCTGACACCTGCCCCCGTTCCATGAAATGTTAGCGAGTTTGCGATTTCTTACTTGCGGCCCTGGAACCATCTTCGTGTAAGTTTGACACATCACAAAATTGAAGCCACCCTTTGGTCTTTATGCTTTCAGAGTGAAGAGTCACTGGCAAAGGGGAATTGACTACATACTCCGAAGGAGCTGAGACACACAATGATGGGCTGAGTGACCTTCTTCTGATTTGAAAGGATGAAAAATCTTCAGTTCCACAGTACCAGCTTCTCATGTTATTTAATGGGCTGCACCTATATTTATAACTGACTGAGGACTCATACACGCAGGGGAACTGATGGGTGAGCTGCCTCTTCCCAACATGTGTGGTTAATGACATTAGTCACAAGTGCTCGAGTCACGACTGAGTTATCAAGTGAACCACACTGTATATTTCAGACAAAATCCCTAAACGGGGTGTGTGTGTGTGTGTGTCGTTCTCTCTCTCTGTCTGTCTACTACCATTCATTTTAAACAAAACACAATGAATAGCATGGACTCAGAGTAACAAAATGTCCTTGCATCAGGGTAATCAGAACAGTGAAAGATCTGAACCTTTTAGCCTGGGAATTTGATTTGTTTTACATACATAGAGAGAGAGAGAGAGGTCTGATGGTCCAACGTGATGGATTGTGCCCTTCAGGAATGGAACGGGGGCAGGTGCCAGATTGGCAAACTCTCTTCTTTAGGTGCCAATGGCTTGTGCCAGATGTATTAAAAACAACTCATTAAAATATTTAAATAAAGGAACTATGTTGCTGGACCTGACTGTGAAATTGATGCCTCCAAAGCCTGACTCGCCAGGTCAGCAAAGTCAGCAACACTCAGCTTCAACTTTGATATTGAAAGCTTTTGGCCACCTTTTCCCTACCTACAAAGTCTCCCTGCTGCCTGTGGCTGGGCTCATTTCCCCTTTTGTCGGTGCCATCAGGCGACCTGACCACCGCCCCCAACAGCGGATAGGCATGCAGCCAAAATCAGGAGCACAGCAAGGGTGGGCAACATTGGCACGGTCATGATAATGAGCTGTCATCACCAACTCCATGTTGTCTTTGCAACCATGTGATTAGGTGTGAGCTTTCCCTGCCTGTGCACTGTAGGAAATTCCTCCCACCCTTCCCCCCACAACAAGTCCCCGCGCGCGCGTACACACACACACACACACACACACACACAAGCAGCAACTGGCTTGTGGCAGCCGAACACTCATAACAATGTTGCTTTTTGATTCACGGATGTCAGCTCTCCCTATCATTGTGAAGCAGAATTCACTAAGCGTTGAATAGTTCACCCGCTAATAGGGAATGTGAACTGGGATTACACAGTCATGAAACAGGTTAGTGTTACCCTACTGATGATAAAACTGTGTTGTTTCAATAGTAATGCAAGTCATTTGGTTTGGGAGATAAAATTTTTGTTGGGACATTGAGGAGAACTCTTCCACTTTTTAAAAAGATAGTAGCAAGTGATCTTTTATATCCACTTGAAAGGGTAGGCTAAGCCTCGCTTGAACATCTCAGTCACAAAGACAACACTTCCAACTGGATACTGCACTGGGATATCAGCTCAGATTATATGCTTAAGTCTGGGGCTGAGACTTAGGGTGGGCCTTTCTAACCCTTCCCACTGAAGGACAGACCCCACTGTGCACTGCAGGGAACTACCCCCGCCCCATCCGCTCCCCACAACTCCCCATCCACGATGGTTTCCCCAGCGGCGGGACAGACGAACCATGCAAGACACGTAGACATCAGCAGGACCGGAAGATCCCGCCAGTGGTCATTGGTGAGCTGCTTTCGCTACCCAAATCATACTGTGGTGGGGCTAGAGAATCTCACCCTTAAATGTCTGTGTGGGAGGTGAGAGTGTTCCCAAAGGAGCCATGGCTAACTTTGTTTCTGTACACCAGATAGAAGCAAGGAGAGGACAATTGAAATCCTGAGTCTGCAGCTGGCTAACTGGGCAATGTTAGTCACACCAGTTTTTCTCAGCAGGTTCCCTCTCCATGCAGCTGACTAGAATCTGTAAGGAGCTCATCACTGTGCCTGAATGTATGTGAAGCAAAGTACATGAAGCTAAGCCAGAGCCTGTAGGATTCCAGCCTGCTGCCACCATGGCACTGAGAAAGATTACAAACATGTCCCTCCAAGCTCCAATACCACTTGTACCATTTGTCCGTTCACTTTTCACCTTGCCTTTGGATGGAGTCCCACTTCCCATTTGAGCTCAGTGCATGGAGGTGAATTCCCATTTAGAATTCAAGGGCTGAGTTTAATCTGGGTAGCAGGGGCCTCGCTTCAGCGGGGGAGCCAACGAAAGAGAGCACCTTCCTGCTTCTTTCTAGGAAGGTCCACTGCTCCTATGGGTGGCTCAGTGGCACAGTGGTTAGCACTGCTGTCTCACAGCACCCTGGTTCGATTCCTGGCTTGGGTCACTGTGTGGAATTTGCACATCCTCCCCGTGTCTGCATGGGTTTTCCCTGGATGTTCCGTTTTCCTCCAACAGTCCAAAAGTGTGCGAGTTAGCTTGGTTGGTCAATTAAATTACTCCTTAGGAGGATGTGTTGGGATGGGGGGGGTTAATATTGGGTAAATGTGTGAGATTGTAGGAGTGGGGCCAGGGTGCAGGCTCAGTGGGCACTGTAGGTTTTCTATTAAGCACCAATTAGGATTAAGGATTCCAGGGATGGAAGTCTGACCTGCCAAGAGCTGCTAGCTAACCAGTGAGGCTTGTAACTCTTCATTGTCCGGAAGTGACACTCTGCTGGTAATTTACCCACCTTAAGGCCCAGGCTTTGCTTTTCAGGCTTCCCAGATAGCGAGTCCCCAACCTGCCACTGGTGAATACGGGAAGTGGGGTGAATGAGGCCATTAAGTGTGCATTAACTGCCCACTTGAGGGTTTTAGTTCCTAGCAGGGTGGCCTGCTATTGACTTAATTGGGGTAGAAACTGGAAAGCAGCAGGGTATCCATCTGTCAGCCTTCTACCTGATTAAATGCGCCTGCCACGAAGCTCACCCTGGGGAGGGCATCAAATTCCACTCCAAGCGTCTGTGTCAAATGCATGTGAGTCAGTTATCGTGACTGGTAAAGTGACAGAGGAAAGTTCTCTTCTACTGTGCCCCAAACATGTAATGGACAAAAAGCTCAGTAACACAGCAGGTCAGAACTGGCTCTGTTCACTCTATTTCTACAGCAAATACTGTGGAAACTTGGATTAAGATCTTCACAAGAACAGCTTCTGATTCCTTAAGCAGTGTTGCCTTTTCAGCTAATGGAACATTTGAATCTTGTTCAACATTCAATTAGATAATGACTGATCTGTACCTCAGCATTTCTGAAGATTAGGTCTAATTCCGTGAATAGAGATCCTAGAATGTGAGATTAATATTGAGGCAATCAATATTCACGATCCAAGCCTCTCAGAGGTTTGAACCAATTGGATGAGTCCACTCCATTACCACCATATGACAGGCCTCTTTCATATATGGGTACTTGTTCCCCACAGATGTGCAAATTAGGTGAGTTGGCCAGGCTAAAATTGCCCAAAATGTGTAGATTAGATGGATTAGGGATAGGGTGGTGGAGAGGCCATGGACATAATAGAGAATTAGTCCCGTCCAAGCCAGTCACCATCCTGACTTGGAAATATATCGCTATTCCTTCGCAATCACGTAGTCAAAATCCTGGAATTTTCTCACCAACGGCACTGTGGGTCAACCCACAGCACATGGACTGCCGTGATTCAAGAAGGCAATTCACCATCACCTTCTCAAGAGCAACTAGAGATGGGCAATAAATGCTGGCCTAGCCAGCAACGCCCATGTCCCATGAATGAATAAAAAAATTCAATGGGCCGAATGGACGCTTCTGCAATGTAGGGATTCTCTGATTCTATGATATACATAATAAAATGAACATTTCATGGCAACTTTATTATTCTCTGTGTGAAAATGTGAAGGATCATTCCTCATATAAATTTTTATGCTGATTAAAAACTGGGCAATAGATCAGGGAAAGTAGGATCAATATTGAGGAGCCAAGTGGCGTATTTTTGTTCTGAGGCTTATTTATGCTTAATACATTTAAGGAATCCATAATCTTAATCAAGTATACTCCTGACCTTTACGAGCAAAATTGTTCTGAACCAAAGAGTTAAATTGTGTGTTTCATTTTAGTTTTTTGCAAAATTAGCTTGAGTGATTTTATTAGGGTTTCACTTCGTCTTGGTTGAAGCTAATGGTCTTGTTTATTTGCCTAATTTATTCAGTGTTGTGTACTTGTACCTGTGTTTCATTTATCATGCAGTGCTTTTATAATCTGTTATTATTAAAGCAAGTTGAAGTTTTTCCAGAGATTCACACACTGTACTGTTTTCTAACCCTCATGGGTTCAGAGATGTTTGACAGTTAGCAGGTCTAGTCATGTTGACAAACTTCAGTTATACCAATAAACATTCAACAGGTTTGGGTTCAAAAAAATACAACCTCAACAGGCCAGACTCAGGAAACTTCTTGTAGGAATGTCAACACATATGGGCACTATAGGTTAGGTACGAAAATATACCAGTTACATTGATTTGATTTAATTTATTATTATCACATGTATCAACATGGTGAAAAGTATTACTTATTGTATGTTGCAACTGTACAAAACTCTAGTGCGGCCGCACTTGGAGTATTGTGTGCAGTTCTGGTCGCCACATTATAAGAAAGATGTGGAGGCATTGGAGAGGGTACAGAGGAGGTTTACCAGGATGTTGCCTGGTATGGAGGGCAGGTCCTATGAAGAGAGGTTGAAGGATTTGAGGTTGTTTTCGTTAGAAAGGAGGCGGCTAAGAGGGGATCTTATTGAAGCATATAAGATGATTAGAGGTTTAGATAGGGTGGACAGTGATAGCCTTTTTCCTAGGATGGAGAAAGCTAGCACGAGGGGACACAGCTTTAAATTAAGGGGTATGAGTTATAGGACGGATATCAGAGGTAGGTTCTTTACTCAAAGAGTGATTAGGGAGTGGAATGCCCTGCCTGCAGCTGTTGTAGATGCGCCAAGTTTGGTGGCGTTTAAGAGGTTAATTGATAAGTATATGGAAGAGAAGGGAATGGTTTAGTTTGGAGGGGCATTGCTTTTTATTTTGGTCGGCACAACATCGAAGGCCGAAGGGCCTGTTCTGTGCTGTATTGTTCTATGTTCTATGTATGCTATACATACATTCATAAAGAAGGAAACAAGAGAGTGCAGAATGTAGTGTTACAGTCATAGGGTGCAGAGAAAGATCAACTTAATGCAAGGTAAGTCCATTCAAAAGTCTGACAGCAGCAAGGAAGAAGCTGTTCTTGAGTCACTTGGAACGTGGCCTCAGACTTTTGTACATTTTCCTGAAGAAAGAAGGTGGAAGAGAGAATGCCCAGAATGTGTGGGGTCCTTAATTATGCTGGATGCTTTACCGAGACAGTGGGAAGCGTAGACAGAGTCAATGGATGGAAGGCTGCATGATAATTTGGGCTATATTCATGACCTTTTATAATTCCTTGCAGTCTTAGGCAGAGCAGGAGATATACGAAGCTGCGATACAACCAGAAATAATGCTTTCTATTGTGCATCTGTAAAAGTTGGTGAGAGTCGTGGCTGTCATGTCAAATTTCCTAAGTCTTCTGAGAAAGTAGAGGGGGTAGGCTTTTTTAACAATAGTGTCTGCATGGGGGGAATCAGGACAGGTTGTTGATCTGGCCACCTAAAAACTTGAAGCTCTCAACCCTTTCCACTTCATCTCCATTGATGTAGACAGGGGTATGTCCTTCTTTATGCTTCCTGAAGTCAACGACAATCTCCATTTTGTCGACTTTGAGGGAGAGATTATTGTTACTGCAGCAGCTTAGCAGATCCTCCATCTCATTCCTGTACTCTGCCTCATCATTGTTTGAGATCCGACCCACTACAGTGGTATCATCAGCAAGCTTGAAAATGGAATTGGAGGGGAATTTGGCTGCACAGTTATAGGTGTACAAGGAGTATAATAGGAGGCTGAGCACACAACCTTATGAAGCACTGGTGGTGAGGATGGTTATGGAGGAGGTGTTGTTGCCTATCCTTACTGATTGTGATCTGTGAGTTTGGAAGTTCAGAATCCAGTCACAGAGGGAGGAGCTGAGGCCCAAGCCATGGAGTTCGGAGATGAGTTTTGTAGAAATAATTGTGTTGAAGGCTGAGCTATATTCAATAAATAGGAGTCTGACATACATGTCCTTGTTATCTAGGTGTTCCAGGATTGTTAGGCTAATAATTCATTGGACTAATAATCCAAAGAATGTGGCCCAGATATTAATGGGGAAGGAGTTCAGTAAAGCTGGGATGTGAATCCTGGCAGCAGAACTTCATCTGAATGACATTGGGCAGATTGCACCTCAGTGGTACTAAGTAACGGCAGGAGATCAGAGTGGGGAACCCATGGAGACACTCTCCAGCAGTCAGTAAGGGTAGGGGGGGAGCTGGAAATGAGCTGTGATTAGGACTATGAGTAGCTGGGGAAAGACCACCACCTCCTAATCTTCAGTACTTACCTCAGTCAGCGCTGTCAGTCTTGGATCTGCTAATGGGAACATCACAGTGCTGGTTTCTTGCAACTCAGAATGCCAACGATACACAGTCCGCCTTTCACAGGAGACTCCTTGCTGGAATGAGCTTAGGTCACCCATTCAAGCAAGTGGGGAGTATTCCTTCATACTCCTGCCTTGTGCGATATAGAAGGTGGCTAAGCTTTGGGGAGTCAGGAGGTGAGTTACTGACCACAGGATTCCCAGCCTCTGATCTGCTCTTGTAGCTGTTGTATTTATGTGGTAAATCCAGTTGAGTTTTTGGTCAATGGTAACCCAAATGATATTGACAGTGGGGGATTCAGTGATGGTAATGTTATTGAATGTCAAGGGCCTGTGGTTAGAGTGTCTCTTATTGATGATGGTCATTGCTTGGCATTTGTGTAATGCGAATGCTACTTGCCACTTGTCAGTCCAAGTCTAGATATTGTCCAAATCTTGTTGCATTTGAACATGGACTGCTGGAGTCACGAAGGGTGCTGAGCATTGTGCAATCGTCAGCGAACATCGCTAGTTGAGTGGCAGGAAGAGAGTTGCACAATAGGGGTTATGGAGGAAAATGGATGAGGGAGGTCAGCACTAAGACCAGGTGAGTTCGGTCCCTCAATCCCCACTCACCTACCCCATCCCCCTCCCCACGTCCCAGGAGTCTTCCACGCATTGGCGAACCCCCACAACCTGTCACTGCCTACAGGCCTCAAATTGATGATGGGGAAATGAGGCAGGACCCTTCCAATCTGATCAAATGTCCTCTAGCCACCACACTCACCACTGGGTAGGGCAAATGATGCTGAATAATCATAAAGGAATGAGTCCTGACAATAACCAAAAATGTATCCTGCATTTGCCTCCTGTGATTATTGTGTTATCAGCAAGTGCATCTTTAGGCTTGTTACAGCTGAAAATAGTGCACTACCATAGAAAGCTCAGATCTGAGAAATATGCACATGATGTCCAATTAATTTATTTTGCACTGCACTCTAGGGAAATAAGGATAAATCAAACCACATGCTATTTTTGGAAAGATCTTAAAAGGGGCAATACAACTGCTAATTAAATATCTCTACAACTGGGGGAACAGCTATTTGTGTGTTATAGGTGTCTTAGGGAGGTGTGAAAAGATTCACTATATACTAATGAGTGGGATATGCAATTGAGACGCTGCTATCTCAGACAAATAAGTGCAAAGTATCTGCTGACTTCTGATTATGTTAGTAATACATTCTGAATTTAGCTATGCTAATATTCTGCATTAAAATTAAAATGTATAAAGTGGAATTAGTGCGGCAGTTAAGTTGATTGCGGACACAGTTTAGGTGTATGTAGTTTGTATTTGAAAGCATGTGCTGTGCCATCATTATAACCTCAGTGAAAACAAGTTGACCAAGGGCAGCTTGGTTGCATGGTGGCATAGCGGTTAGCACTGCTGCTTCATAACGCCAGGGTCCCAGGTTCAATTCCAGCCTCAGGTGCTATCTGTGTGGAGTTTTGCATGTTCTCCCTGTGTCTGCATGCGTTTCCTCTGGGGTGCTCTGGCTTCTTCTCACAGTCCAAACGTGTGTGGGTTACGTTGATTGGCCATGCTAAATTCTCCCTTAGTGTCAGGAGGACTAGCTAGTGTAAATGCATGGGGTTATGGGAATAGGACCTATGTGGGATTGTTGTCAGTGCAGAGTGGATGGGCCAAATGACATCCTTCTGCACTATAAGGATTCTGTGTTTCTATGAAGTTAGTATCAGCCTTTTTCTCCACGAGTTTGAGATTAACTTGTCTTGTGAATTTGTAGTGAAAAATGTGCTGCAGTCACTGATGGTACTTTTGGAAATTGACCTTATGGTGAAGTGTATTGTGCATATCCATAGGTTTGATCATGGCGCTTCCTCTGATTTACTTTATCACAATGCAAGAAAAGGAGGGAAAATACATTTATAGGAACATAGAAACTAGAAGCAGGAGTAGGCCATTCGTCCCTTCAATCTGCTTCATCATTCATCTTGATTATGGTTGATCATCGAATATCCTGATCGCCCCTTCCTCCCACAAATCTCCCCCAGCAATCTCTTGATTGCTTTAGCCCCAAGAGATATGTCTATATATAAAGCACCTTCAATAATGTTAGGTTCTTACAAAGCACATTACAGCCAATTTTTTGTTTGAAGAGTAGCCCCTGTTGTGATATCGGAAACAAGGCAGTGAATTTGCATGTGTAAGCTCCCACAGACAGCAGTATGATAATGAGTCGATAGTCTATTTTGAAGGACTTTGGCTGAGGACACTGGGAAGAAAGTTCCCACTCTTTTTTGCAATAGTACAATGGGATTTTAACCATCCACCTGAGAGTGCAGGAATTTCTGGTTCCAGAGACCGATTCTATTGTATCAAAATAGAACATTCCCCTCCAACCAGTGGCAGGTTTGTGGCAGAGAGGATGTGGGAATAATAGAAGGGTGAGAAATGACGGTGGTGACTTGCGGTTCCGACTGTTGTTGCAGGATAATGGCATGTAGCTCGTCAGGAAGCCGATTAGCATGTCATTAATGATATTCAAATCAACATCAAACCAAAATGATCCCTGGACCTTCCCCTCCACCCCCCTCCTCCCTCACCTAACCTTGTGATTTTCCCAAAGCCTTCCCATTATCTGCAAGGCACAATTGTGGGGTTTGAGGGAATACTGCCCAATCTCCTGTATGAGTGTCACTCGAGCAGCACTCTGGAAGCTGCACACCTTCCAGGACAAAGAAGGCTGCTTGATTGATACCCCATCCAGCAGCCTCAACGTTCAGTCCCTCTATCGTTGATTCACTAGTGGCTGTGTGTAGCCATATGAACGATGCATTGCTACTCATTCCCAAGGCAATTTAGGCAGCCCCTCCAGACCCACCAGCTCTAGCAGCAGGAAGGACAGCAATGGGATCAGCATCTGCATGTTACCCTCAACTCCTACCTCCTGCCACCATCCCTCCCTCCGCCCCTCTGCCAACCCAATAGCTGTACCTTCAGTGAGGCTGGGTTAGTGATCCGCAGTTATCTCTCCCTGCAGATCACAAGGGGCAATTCAGTAGGGCAATGGGGCAGCACCCAACATCTTCTGGAGGTGAGATGAATGGGGAGAGAAGAGGAATTACTCTGGCAGCGTGGATTAAATCTCTCCTGCACCGTAGGATAGTTCTCCTCTGCATACTGTGGCACTGACCGTGGCAACCTCCTGCCAAGCTGGTGTGGAGAGTTGTGTGGTCATCCTGTTCCCCATCCATGGGAAAGAGGGCATCCCACCTCTCCTTCACAGTCTGGAGGTCATTCCCCAGGGTGGCACCACTAAACCATAGGGCTGGTGTTTGGTGTCTTCTCCAGGCCATCTCAATGTCTTGGACTCTTGGTGCAATGAATTACTGGCTGAACAGTTCCTTTTAAAAAAGATATTTGTATCTTGCTGCCTGCCACAGCATGTGATGTGTTGTAATCCTCCCAGCTGCATAATCAATGAGGTGAATGGTGCGATAGTTAATGTGTTCATCCGCTCCAGTCTCCGGAGGGGAGGGAGGGAGGAAATCTTCTCAGACTTCCTGCTGGTGTGGTACAGGCCCAGCGCAGAAATTCCCAACCATTGACTCTGATTCTCTCTCCAGTGATGCTGCCAGACCTGCTGAGAGTTTTTTTTCCAGCATTCTGTTTTGATTTCACTCCTTGGTTCATAGTTTACAGTCAGTAAGGGATCAGTGGGTGAGATTGTAAGAATATCACATTTGCCTCACATATGTCGTATTTCATTAACTGACCCATTCAGCCTGCTGCTTTATTTCTCCTGGTCCATCAGCCAGTGATCCCTTTCATGACAGCAGATCCCATTGAATAGGATTTAGATTTCAATGTCCAAGGCTCATTGACTGAAGAACCCTATAAATTTCTGTGATAAAGAGTGGACACTAAGCGAAGAAAGCAGTGGCAGAGTCAATGTCTTTCAGGTGAGATGTTAAACCAAAGACTTGTCTGCACCCTCTGTCTTTACCAAGAGGAGCTATTCCTGGTGCCCAGACCAATTTTTATCCCTCCATTAGCATCACTGAAACCAGAGGCCCTGATTTTGTGCTTGGTAACACCAATAGTGCCAGCACAAAGCCTGGCCAGCTCTGTCAAGCAGCACCAGGCCTTGAGGGCCTGGCTTTGGACTCCAACACCTTGGCATGGATGGCAGCAGTCTGAAGTGTCTGTCTGACAGGCAACTGCAATGGGACTGGGTAGCTGTCAACCTGAGAGAGGGCAGTAGGCTTGTGCTTTTCTGAGCCACCTCCAGCCTCAGGGGGTGGCACCTCAATGGGTGGCAACTTAGGGGGTGACATCTCAGGGGGTGGAACCTCAGAGGGTGGCACTTCAGGAAGTGAGTGACATCTCAGCAATTGTGGATAGTTTTCTAGTCTGCCTTGCAGGCTCAAAGAACTCTCTGAGCACTGAGGTCCGCAGCCACAGTAAGAGCAGTCTGAGAGTGCATGGGAAACGTAGATCCCCTACAGCACAGAGACTTTGGCTGGCCTGTGCTGTAATATGGAGGTGACATAGCCCCCATCAGACAATGCATCACAACTGAGTCTGCAACTGCTTCCGCAGAGCTGGCCACATCACTCTCACTTCAGAAAGGATGGCCTCAAACCTCTGCGTGAAGCCGTGAGCTAAACTGGAGCTGGACTCCTTCAGGCTGTCTGACAGTGATAAATTATCCTGCAGCTTTGCCAGTGCGCCAAGCACCTCAGCATACATGCTGTAATAGATCTTATCTTCGGCCTCGTGCTTGGGAAGCTGGCAGACACAACATCCATTCCCCTTGGCCACAGCCCACTCCTGCCCTGTGAGTCATCAGGTGCAGATGCTGTCTCTGTGCTCCCCTTCCACACAGTCAGTATCTGAGCGGGTGGCTGAGACGGTCAGGTCCTGACACCTCTTCCTTGGAGTTTTGGTGTAGCTCACTTCCGTCCTCCCGGGACAGATAACCAGGTGACAAATCCTGACTATTTGGAAAGGTACAATCAGAGAGGAGGGTTGGAGAGAGGAAAGAGGGGTGAAGCAACAGCTCCATGGTCACACCGTCTTCTATTTTCAGTTCAAGCCAGGAAGCATTCTGAGGGTGAGGAGGGGGCTGAGATGGGACACAGGGCAGGACTGTAATGTCACCCGAGATGGTCTCACTTACCCTGGGTCCTGTCATAGCCAGTCCTGCTGCAGGGCTCTCCCTTCTCCATTGGACTGAGGGGATGAGGATGGCATGCCTGCCCCTTCTCTGCCACTTCCTCCTCTTTATAGAACATCCTGCCTGCAAAGAAGGCAGAAGAAAGTCAGTGATGGTGCCGTGGTATTCTCTGGGCAATGTACCTACTGTAACTGACTAGCTGGAGGTTGTGTAGAAGCAGCAAGATGTGGCTGTGTCCAGCAGTTTACAATAGGAGAATCTGAATGTTAAGACTGAGTTCTGACTGTTTGGGACTGCTGCTAACTAGGTGTGTGGTGCGCTGAGCAGCAGGAGAGGTTGGTGGGTTTGGTGCAATATCGATATTTGAAGATGCGCTCACTGACTCCTGTGCAAGATCATTAGAACTTTTTCAGCATCATTATAAGGTCCTTGGGAACTGACTCCTTGCATTGGCCTCCATGGAACTCTCTTTGGAGAGCACTTCTGAGAGTCTTCGCTGAAATATGCCTTTCTCTCCCTGTTAACTCTGATGACGAAGAACTCGAGCATTGCATCCATGAATCTTGCTGCTGTCTCTCTCTCTCTCTCTCTCTCTCTCTCTGTCCTGGTGTCTCAGTTGTTTAACCTTTAATTGCAATACCTGGCAAGCAACTCTTGATTCATTGTAGCTTCCTTCAAAGAGGACAGACTGCCTTTAAGAGCTGGAGATTGACTGCAGTACCTGCTAGTGTCAATTCTGTGCTTACAGCCAGTCAGCATTATGGGTTCCTCTGAGCTTCAACTGGAAATGATGGAAAGGAGGAGGCAGCAGAGAGTTTATGCACTGCCTATGTCAATGACTAGAGAAATGGCCAGTGTGAATCACAACACTGGCAACTGGAAATAAATCTAGATGAATTTTTTCACGAGATTAACTATCACATTCCTGATTGTGGGGGCTTACAATGTGCAAATTGGCTTCCATGTTTCCTAAACTGTAACAAAAATGTTTCCTTGTGTGTAACCCACTTTCATCTTTAAGGATTCTAATTCAAACCTGTCTTTCTTTTCAGTATGGCATGTGTGCCTCTGCCTCGTGACTTGCTGTCATGCAACGTAGCAGCATTTTCAATGTCTGGTCAATGAATGCATTCAAATTATTTTAATGGTCCCTTTTATTTAATTACAGGCCCTTCACTGTGTAAGCTATGTGCTTCTTTTCGAGCAAGTGCTTTACATTTTCAGAAACAGATAACTGTCAACTAACACTCACTAATGTCTTGTAATGAACAAGAAAGGGGGAGGTAGGACATTGGATTCGGTATTGTACAGTGGATGCTCATGAGCCCATGTACATGGCTCAAAGAAGCACAGAGACCTGTCCTGCCGTCATAGCCAACACTCCCATCTCAACCACTGAAATGATTAACCGAGCATTGCTATTTTCGAACGTTTCCAATGTGTAGTGTAGCTGCCCCGATTGTCTGCCTAAGAACACAAATGACATATGCATTTTTGAAGTGCACTGGGAAAATTCTAAGCTTGTGAAAACATGCTGCATAGATGCAAGTCTGTCCTTTTATACAATGTCTAATGATCGTGTGAAAATGATGCATCTCTTTATACCAATCCTGGGATCAATCAGTCACTCTGATGACAATCACAAGGAGAAATCATGGAAATAATTTCTTGAGGATTGCAAGATTTTTGTTTTGTAAGAAGCCCTTAACAGATGCTACCAATGTACACTTTATTTTTGTCACGCTTGGACAATTTGTTTTTATGCCGAAGCCTTTAAATTTTCTTGCTTGGCCGGACGAACCTGGTAAATTAAAATGGTCAGCTTGTGTGCAGCTCATGTGGAAGCTTACAGGAGTGGCCATACAACTTAGAGGAAATGTTGGCCACTCCATTGGAATTCCGTTACCATTGCAGCACAGAAACAGGCCATTTGGCCCAACTGCACTGTGCTGGTGTTTGTTCTCCAACAACATCTCAGCAAGAGTTTAGCAAGGCCTTTGACAGTGTCCCCACAATATGTGAAACATATTGGATTCAAGGGAAGTTGAATCAAGAATTGGCTCATGGCAGAAAGCAAAGGCTGATGGTTGACAGGTTTATGTGACTGGAAGGCTTTTTTCCGAGGAAGCTGCGTACGATTCACTACCAGGCCCCTTGTTTTTTTGTTATATGCCAATAAATTTAGACTTGAATGTAGTGAGCATGATGACACAGATGTAGATGATACTAAAACTTGTCCTTATGGTTGATAGGAAGAAAGTTGTTCACCAAAGTCTTACTCCTGTTCACCAATCGTGCACCCCCACCTTGGGGGCGGCACGGTAACACAGTGGTTAGCACTGCTGCTTCACAGCTGCACAGACCTGGGTTCGATTCCCAGCTTGGTTCATTGTGTGGAGTTTGTACATATCCTCGTGTCTGTGTAGGTTTCCTCCGGGTGCTCTGGTTTCCTCCCATATCCAAAGATGTGCGGGTTAGGTTGATTGGCTATGCTAAAATTGCCCCTTAGTGTTCTGAAATGTGTAGGTTAGAGGGATTAGCAGGTAAATGTGTAAGGATATGGGGATGGGGCCTGGGTGGATTGTGGTCAGTGCAGACTCGATGGCCGAAGGGCCGGTTTCTGCACTGTAGAGTTCTACGTTCTATGGGTTTTCCAGCAGCATGGGGTGTGTTCAATGAGAAACCCCATTGACAACGGTGGGACCATAGATCCTGCCTCGCACTGCCATGGAGAAGGGGAAAAAACTGCAGGAAGGTAAGAATAGAGTGGTCACAAAACTGGCAAATAGAATTCATTCTGGAGAAGTGTGAGGGTAATGCATTTGAGGAGGGCGGATACGACTAGTGAATACACGAGAAATGGGCCGGTACTGAGAAGAGAAACTGAGGGAGCTCAGAATGCATACCCACAGTTAAAAGAAGATAATTAAGAAGGCAAATTTTCCTTTATTAACTGAGACAGAAAATATAGGAGCTGGGAGATGAAGCTAGAGCTCTATAAATTTATTGGGCTATGGCCAGGGCACACTGTACAGTTCTGGTCATCACATTACAGGACAGCTATGATCAGACTGGCGAGGAAAGAGAGGAGATTGATAGAACTGGGGGGAGTTTGAAGGATTGGATTGACTGGGATGCTTTGCTCAGAAGTTTAATTGAGGTTTATATAATTCTGAGGGGCCTGGGTAGAGTGAATAGGAAGGATAAATACCTCAGCAGTAAAGTCAATAATGAGGGGACAGAGATTTAAAGTACTTGTAGAAGAATTATAGGGATGCTGAAGATTTCTTTTTAACCTAGAAGGCAGTCTGAACCACGCTGAAAGGATGGTAGAGCCAAGGACTAACTAGCTGGCTATCACTTGAAATGCTGTAGCTTGCAGGGCTACAGATCAAGAGAGTTCCAGCACTCTCCAGGTAAAGTATTGACTCCAGTCATGACAGAGTTAAAGGCAAAAGGCAGCAGCGTAAAAACACAGAGCTTCACTCTTCAGTTCATGTCACCAGCTGAACCCACTTATTATGTTGAAGCTTTGTAACTCCCTCCTACCTCTCTATTAGTCATGCTATTTCACTAAAAACAGAGCTGCCTCTGCACAGACAGAACTTAATCACAGAATTGAAAAACTGCAGATGCAAAATGTCATATCCTTTCTTCTCATTTGTTTATGGATTGTGAGAATCGCTGTGGCTGGATCAGTATTTGTTCCCTGTCCCTAATTGCTCTTGAGAAGGTGGCGGTGAGCTGCCTTCTTGAACTGCTGCAGTCCATGTGGTGTAGGTACACCCCCGGTGCTGTTATGGAGGGAGTTCCAGGATTTTGACCCAGCCTCAATGAGAGAAAGGCATTATGTTGAAAGGCATTATACCTTCAAGTCAGGATGATATGTTGCATGAAGGCGAACTTCAGGTGACAGTTGTTTGTAGAATCATAAAATCTCTACAATGCTGAAGAAGATCATTTGGCCATTGAGTTTGCACGGACCACAATCCCACCAGGGTCTATTCCCGTAACTCCACATACTTACACCGGCTGAATTGACACTAGGGCCAATTTAGCCAGGTCAATCAACCTAAAACACGCACCTTTGGACTGTAGAAGGAAACTGTGGAAACCAATGCAGACACAGGGAGAACATGCAAACTCCACACAGTGATCCGAGACTGGAATTGAACCTGGATCACTGGCACTGTGAGGTAGTTTCTATGCGTTTTCTGCCCTTATTATTCTAGGAGGTGGAGGCCAACAATTTGGAAGAAGCTAAAGAAGGAGCTTTGATGGTGTACATCTTGTAGATGGTGCACACTGCTACTAATGTGCACCAGCGGTGGTGGGAGTAAATATTGAAGAAGGTAGATGTGGAGCCTAACATGTAAGATCCTTTGTCCTGGATAGTGTTGTTTCTTGAGTGTTGGAACTGAAGTTATCTCAGCCAGCGGAGCGTTTTCCGTCACCCTCTTGATTTGTGTCTTGTAGTTAATAATAGACAGGCGTTGGGGATTCAGGAAGTGAGTTATTCACTGCAGGATTTCTAGCCTCTAATTTGGTTTATGGCCGCAGTATTTATATGGCTGGTCCAGTTCAGTTTCTGATCCTTTGTAACTCCCAAAATGTTAATAGGGAAGATTCAGCAATGCTTTTAAATGTCGAGCTGAATGGTTAGATTCCCTTATTGTCAGTTTCTGACACTTGTGTGGTGCTAATGTTATTTGCCACTTATCAGCCCAAGCTTTCAGATTTGCTAAATGTGGGGATGAACTGCTTCAGTATTGGAGAAATTGTGAATAATACTGAGCTCCGCAATCATTAGCGAACACTCTTACTTCTGACCTTACGATGAAGAGAAGATCATTGAAGTAGTAGCAGAATGGGCCTGGGACACTACCCTGAGGAACTCCTGCTGACGACGGCATGATTAGCCTCCAACAGCCACTACCATCTTCCTTTGTTATGGATTTTATTCCAACCAGTGGGGAACTTTCTCCCTGATTCCCATTGATTTTAATTCTGCTTGTGGTCCTTAATGCCTTACTTAGTAAAATACTGCTTCTCAATGGCCGTCGTATTCACTTCACCTCTTTTGTCCCTTGTTTGGGCCAAGATTGTAATGAGTTCTGAAGCTGAATCCAGACTGGTGCATAGGTTATTGTTGTGTATGTGCTGCTGAATGAATAACACTGTTTCAGTAGTACCTCCCATCAATTTGCTGATGGGGTGTCACAGTGATTAGCATTGCTACTCTACAGTGCCAGGAACCGGGGTTTGAGTCCTTGTCACTGTCTGTGTGGAATCTGCAAGTTCTCCCCATGTCTGCATGGGTTTCCTCTGGGTGCTGTGGTTTCCTCCCACATTCTGAATGACATGTTGATTAGGTGCATTGACCTGAACAGGCACTGGATTATTGCGGAGTGTGGTGACTGGAGGAATTTCACAGTAACTTCATTAATGTAAGCTTTACTTGTGACAAATGAATACATTTTATGTTTATAAGCAAATGGATAGGGGTAGTAATTGGTTGGGCTTAATTTGCTTTAATTTCTTTTTTGGACAATTCTGCCTTTGTGGACTGGACATATCAATGTAATTCGTCATATTTTCAGGCAGTTGTCAGAAGCAGTGCTCCGAGAGCTCGTGATTGCAAATCAACCTGTTGGACTTTAACCTGGTGTTGGTAGACTTCTTGCTGGAATGACTCGGTTAGGGCACAAGACTCCAGTGTCACAGGTGGGATATTGTCTGGGTTGATACAATCTGCTGTATTGAGAGCCATCAACTAATTATTAATACCATAGGGATGAATTTGAATTAACTGAAGTTAATTTATGATGCTCCATGGAAAGGAATAGAGATGGAATATCCATTTGAGACTTCTTGCTGCATATGGTTATTTCAGCCTTGTTTTTTGCATTGATGTGTTGGCATTCTTCTGGTGTTAATTGCATAGTCCACTATCATGTACTTACTGGACCTGACACTCAGGACTGCAGTGTTTTGATCTGATGAATTAGTTATGGGGTCACGTAGCTCCATCTTTTGCTTCTGCTGTTTGGCAAAAATGTGTGAGGCTTCAATGGGTCGCCATCTCATTTTAGGTATGCTTGGTGACGTTCCTGGCATGTTCTCTGATACTCATGGTTAAATAGGGGCAGCACGGTGCATAATGGTTAGCACTGCTGCCTCATAGTGCCAGGGACTCGGCTTTGATTCCCGGCTTAGGTCACTGCGTGGAGTTTGCACGTTCTCCCTGTGTCTGCACGTGTTTCCTCCGGGTGCTCCAGTTTTCTCCCACAGTGCAAAAGACGTGCTGTTTAGGTGCATTGGCCATGCTAAACTCTTCTTTGGTGTACCCAGACAATTGCTGGAGTGTAGTGACAGGGGAATTTTCACAGTAACTTCATTGCAGTGTTAATGTAAGCCTATTTGTGACTCATAAATAAACTTGAAGTATTACTTTATTTTTATCTCTCAGCTTGATAGTAATGGAAAAGTAGGGCCATGAGATTACAGATGTGGTTCTGCTGATGGCTAACAGTGCTTCATTGACACCCAGATTGAGTTGCTAGATTTCTTCTGAATCTATTCCAAGTAGCATGGTGGTGATGCTGCACAACACGATGGGGGCTATCTTCAATGTGAAGATGAGAGTCCATCTCCATAAGGACTGTGATGTGTTCACTCCAGCCAAAAGCATCAGGAACAGATACGTCTGCAACAAGTAGATTGCTGAAGCCAGGTCAGACAGCTTTTTCCATCTTGTTGGTTCTCTCACCACCTGGCATTGACCCAAACAGGCAGGTATGTCTTTTATAATTTGCCAGTTCTGTTAGTAATGATGACTAAGTCACTCAAGAGGCGGGGGGTGGGGGGGGAAATCATCTCCCACCTTCCAACCCCAGCAGAGTACATTCTATGCCCTTGTTAACCGCAGTGCTTGCTCCAAGAAGTATTCAACACGGAGGAGTATGAATTTTTCCTCTGATCGAGTGTGGCAGGTTGTAATCAGCAGGAGATATCCTTGTCTTGTTTGACTTGCTGCGATGAGACTTTGAGTTCTGGAGTCAATGTTGCTGACTCAGTGGGCCAGTTCCTCCTGACTGCATAGCACCCTGTCACCACCTTGGGTAGATCTATCTGCCACTTGAACAGGCCACGTTGGGATGTGGATGGAAGACCCTGAGATGTTGGCTGTAAGGTATGGTTAATTGAGTATGACTATATCAGGCTATTAATTGACCAGTCTATGGGACAGTGCCACAACCTTGGCATGAGTGTACATATGTGAGTGAGGAGGATTAAGCAGGGTTAGTTGAGCAGTGTATGTATTTGTCATTTCTGATAAGGGAAATTTAAAGTAGTAAGAGTTCTAAAGCGGGAATTGGACCCAGGTCCTGGCGCCATGAGGCAGCAGTGCTAACACTGAGCTGCGTTTCACAGAGAGCAGTGAAGGCTGGGTTATTGAATATATCCAAGGCTGAGCTGGACATATTTTTGGACAAAGGATTGATGGGTAATGGGGTACGGGCAGGGAACTAGACTTAAGGCCACAATGAAATGAACCATCTTATTGAAAGGTAGAGAAGACTTTGTCCTTCCGATGGTGAAGTTGTCCAGAACATGGCAGACTGACTAATCAAAATACTCATTCTGATGCAAATTGCAGAGGTCCTCCAGTGGATCCAAGCAACCCAGTGATCTGTTCTAAGATGTTTCTCATAGGAGCAAGGAGCACAGATGGCCTATCAGAAGCCTCAAAGTCAAAACCAAGGCTTTCTCCATGTGCAGCACTGCTCCCTATCCACTTCATCAACTTTAACCAAGTTTGCAAACTCTATTAGAGCCAATAGAAATTAACTAGCAATCAACCTGAGAGTGTCTGATGTTTCCTTTACATAGTGCAGGACTTTACATAGTCCTTCCTTCAGCTGTGTAAAGTTAAGTTAGAAAGTCAGCTGGAGCAACAAGGTTAAAAATGTGACTGCTGATGTCAAATGGATGTTTGGCACTGACAGACTTGCTCTGAGTGTTTCCAATGCACACTCCTAATGCCTGCGTAAGTAACCTCCCAAACTGGCCATGTTGGAAACACCTGCATGAAGTGCAGACATCATTTCAGAACCAATCTCGGCACCAAATCAAATGCCACATTGGAACCAAATTTTGAAGCCATGCTTTTCATTTGTTCTCTCTAAATGCTTCATGTAAATAAAACAAGACTGCCGGTGTATTTTAACACAGGTCAAATTGCTGGCTCTGTCACCTGTGTAATCCAGATTGACACATCCTCCTTGTGAGGAAGATCCCAAGCTTACACCCGATCTTGAACACAGTGAGAAATGAATGGCAACCATGTTATTGGCACAATTTGACACTGTTTACTATGAACAGAGTGGCAATCTTGTCCTTTCCACTCATTGTTACAGTGTCTGCAAAATTATAGTTTCAGAAATGAAACCACAGCTCTTTATGCAAACCAAATCTTGGAGGACCTCAGCACTTTCAAACACGGAGCTGTTCCACATTGTTACTGAAAGGTAATTGTACATCTGTTTTCCTCCATTCTGGAAAGATGCTGGTGCTAATCCCACTCTGGAAACTTGAAGAGAAATCCTGTGCAATGTTGAGGGAGTGCAACACTGCCAGGGTGCTGCCATTCAAACTGAAGCCCAGTCTATCTATCTCAGATGAATTTAAAATATCCCACATCTCTATTTGAAGAGGGATTGGTGTCCTGGACAATATTTATCCCTCAGCCAACATCATTGAAACAGATTACCCTGGCCATTACCTCATTGCTGTTGGTGGGATCTTGCTGTGTAGAAATTGACTGCCATATTTCCTACCTTACATTGACTACACTGCTCAAGGGTTTCATTGGGCATAAATGACTGTGAAGGATGCTATATAAGCATAATCCTCCCTTCTGTTATTTTCTTCTGCTGACTAACACCGAAGGTACAGTGGATAGGATGTTGTGATATTCATAGTGCTGTAGGTATGACATCGAACTCTGAGCTGTTGTGCTGCACCACAAACAGGAGCTATAACGGTTAGTGACCTCTTGACACTTTGTAGTAGGAATTGCTTAATGTGGAATCTTCCACTATTAGAAAATGACATAATGCTTCAGATCACTTCAGTTTGGATCACGAGTTCCACCCATGATCTATTTTCAATTGTTGTGTTTGTTCATCAACTCCCGTAGCACCCCCCCGCCCCCACCCTATCACCACCATATGCAATCCCTTCCAAAAATTGCGCACATTTTGCAAACTTATTCATTGATCATATAAATTTATCAGTAAGGGGTTTAACAAGGGCATTTGCACAGACTGCCTCGCATTAGCATAGCATCCCAGAGTGCCTTGCAATTGGGAGGGGGCCTGTTTCCTCCTCATTGTTTTAAATGTCATACGAAACCGCCCAACCTGATTACTTCCAAGTTAGGTTCCCAATGTCGGTCATTAACTCGTATCTGCTAATTAAAGAAGTATGGGTCCCGGTGTACATGTTGATTGTGCACATTGTGAAAATTAACACCTCGGCATGATTTAGAAAGTCATGGAAAGTTCTTGTAGGGACTGGAGAACGTTATCCAAGTTCCTGTCGACATGCTAATATATTCGAATGAATTACAGTTCTACATTTCATTGTTCCATGCGGTGCAACAGATGGCCATCCCAGGCTGACTGTCATTTCATTATATGCTGTGAGCAGAGCCAAATAGTGACACAGGTGATAACCTTGCTTTCTTAGTTTTAAACAAAAACGGGTCAGACAATAGGAGCTGATTTGTAGCTAGTCACCAGGGCCCGAAGCCAGGGTGGCAAATCGACCGCCTGTTGTTGACACAGACTGAAAGTTGACCACTGTATGTAAAGTCTGATACAACAGAGCAAAACAGGGTGTTTTGAAACTGTGGTTTGTTTTAGCATGATAGTTACCATAACTTGTGTCAATTTACCTGATCTGTGTGTTCTTATACACCTACTCATCCACGGGTTTCTAACTTTCCTGACATGGGTAGGTAGGCTGCCATGTTACTGAGCCAGCTGAATTTATTGCACACAAGATTTTCAACCACAATCCCCTTGACCCATCGACCGGAATTTTATCGCCTCACCCGTCTGAGGCTTGTAAAGTCCCACCCGAGACCAACAGAGAACGCTCTTCTACGAACCTCAGCCTGGGGCTAGCGTGCCGGTAAAATTCCAGCCATTGGGTGTTCAGATTTCAGCGGTCAGGCTACAAACAATTTCGGGAAGGGTCAACAGCACTCGCTTCCATTTGTCCCAAATTGGCACAGTCAACAGGCCTAGTGCTTGTTTCAGGTGGGAGCTCTGAATGTCTCGAGGACCCTTATCAATATGGCATGCTGTGCATTGCCAGCCGCAGAATGAGCAGGTACATGTTGTACACCATATTAGAGGCATCACATTAAAAATCAGGTCAATCTCTGAGCCTTTGTGCACAGACTTCCTGAACCAAACATGCAATGTTACATTGACCTGCTTCAGTATTTTGTTAAAATGTTTTGCCTGGGGTGAGAATAACAGGGTGGGAGTGACAATGTTCTATTCTTTCATCTCATTTCTTCCCGTAATTTACCACTCGGCAGTTTGTCCAGTGAGAATTCCAGCTTTAAGACATTAGAAAGGCGAAATCTAAGGGCTGACTCAATAGGTCAGCTTAAAACCAAGGGCTGGATTTTCCGATCCTATCCGTGCTCACCCTGCCTCAAGTCAGAAGGGTAAATTTGGCATTTCAGTCAAAACACCATTGACTTTCAGCAACGCCGGAGAATCCCAGTCACGAATGAGGATGGAAATTTTCAGCGTGTGAATGGTTTGATACATTAGATTCAAATAAGATGCTTTCACTTTTGGAGAGTTAGGGACTAAGGTTCATAAATATGATTGTGATTAATAAATCCAACAGGGATAAGGGAGCAGGTAGAAAATTGGAGTTGAAGCCCAGGAGCAGCCATGATTGCGTGGACCTTGTAGAGTCAGTGCAGACTAGATGGATTGAATGGCCTCCTTCTGCACTGTAAGAATTCGAGGGTACTCTCATGAATGTCTGTTCAGATAGATGCTAAAGAACCCGTAATATCAGCCTGTACAGACGTTCTTGTACAGATAGAGAAGTTGCATGTCACCATATCAAATGAAGTCAGCACTAAATGCACTTTTACACTCCAAGAGTAATTACATTCCATTGGAAGTGCTGAGCAGATGTGATCAAGTTGGTACATAAAGGGAAGTATTCCCAAATGTCGGTGCCAGTATCTACTTGTGGTTTGGTTTGTTCCTTAAGTGATTTGTTGGTGGAAATTCTATTAAAAACTGTGGTTTACAAACATAAGATACATTGTCAAGGCTGCGAGGGAAATTCTGTGCGCATTGGGTTATGAGATAGCTCAGATAACTGAGAATATATTTAGCCTTGTGTCGATACATTAACAGATTGCTCAGCTCAATAGCAGTGTTCAGCTGCCACTGCATTTGGACAAGTGCCTTCTTGTCACTGCAATGACAGTTTCACACTCTGCCCTCTTATTGCTCACCAGCATGGAGCTCACGTTGTTAGTATTACTTACCAAACTGAACTGGGGGCTGTGCAGGTAAATTTAGATTTCGGGCGGGGGGTTCGACCCATCTCAAACATTTCCAAGCTTGTTTGAACCAGCACACTGCAAAGCGATGGCTACATCCTGTTTCTACAGTCCAGGCAATTCAATGCATGCTGGACTTACTGGTCTGGCAGACAAATTGAATCCAAATGCTCAAACGGTTACTGCTTTGGGAAACCATGCTGTTAGGTACCTGACTTCAACAATCACATGAGTGTAGTGCTGACTTTTGCCAAATCTTGCCAAGGGCACTGGAACTAACAATATACCATTGGACCCCTGAGCTCCCAAACAGTTACCTCACCCACCCCACCAACTGTCCCTTTGAGGAAAGGGGAAATCATGCACGCATTGGCTTTCCACGCATTCCTCTCTTAATACACATGGAATTTGCTATCCTAAAGTGCGATGGGTGATGGAACAGTAAGTAAATTTAAAGAGGAGCTGGACAGATTTTAATTGGTAATGGGTTGAAGGGTTGAGGGGAAAAAGCAGGAAAATGGGAATGAGGAACATACAAGCTATGATCGAATGGCAGAGGAGATTCGATAGACCGAATGGTCTAATTCTGCTCCTATATCTTACAAACTTATGAACATGATGCACATTGCTCAGAGGCAAACTGATTTATGTAGGATAATGGTGACATTTTCTACAAATAGAATATGGAATAGTGCAGCACAAATAGAAAAATGCTGGATAAACTCGGTAGATTTAGAGCATCTGAGAGAGAAACAAGGGGAGGGCAGTGGTGTAACAGTGTTCCAATTGGATAAGTAATCCAAAGAGCTAGGGTATTCTCTGCAGACCTGGGTTCAAATCCCACCACGGCTGATGATGAAATTTGAATTTAATAAAAAGACAATTTGGAATTAAAAGTTTAATTATGAAACCATTGTTGATTGATGGAAAAACCCACCTGGTTCACTAATGTCCTTTAGAGAAGGAAATCTGCCATCCTTACCAGGTCTGGCCCGTAAATGACTTCAGACCCACAGCAATGTGCTTGACTCTTAACATCCCCTCTGAAATAGCCGAGCAAGTCACTCAGTTGAAGAGCAATTAGAGATGGATAATAAATGCTGGCCAGCCAGTAATGCCCACATCCGCAAACAAATAAATTTTTAAAAAGTTTATATGACTCTTCTCCAGAACTGGAGTGCATGTTAATGCTAATACTAAACATATATATTATGTGGATCACAGAATTAAAGTTTTTTGTGGTAAAGGAACCTAGTCATTATAGATATTTGCACTCTAAGGGAATCAGAGGAAGCGGGGATAGTGTAGGGAGGTAAATTATCGAAGAATGAGAGGTGACCTTATTGACCTCTATCTGATTCTGATGAGGCTTTACTAGGTGGAATCTGAAAGGAAGTTTCTCATTGTGAGGGAAATCTAGAATGCGGGGGCATCATATAAAAAACAAAAGGTCTCCCATTTAAGAGGGAGACAAGGAGGAATTTATTCTCTGACGATTGTTAGTTCTGTGAAATTCTCTTCCACAGAAAGGGGGTCAAGGAACACATTCAAGACTGAACTGGGCAGATTTCTGATTGACCAGGAAGTGAAGGTTTATGAAGATAGCAAAGATAGCAAAGTTATGTTAAAACTGCTGTCAGGTTAGCCGTAATATTATTGAGTGGTCTTTTTTTCCATTGCTGCTCATTCTTCAATGTGAAGGTGACCATGTTAATTGTCTGGGTTCAAGCATCTAAGGGTTATCTCTGTTTGGAACTTTCTGATCCATATTGGAAGGATACTGCAGGCAATTGAGTTTTGGATGAGTTCTGGATTTCACTCCTTGTGTGATATGTGCTCTGGTAATATGCTTGCTTTCAAAGGGGTCTACACCATTTTTTTTATTTGGTTGAGCCAGATTCAGTGGATGAGCTTCTCCCATGTGAAACTCAGCTCACTATCACCCATTTTACACTGCCAATAAAGTCACTTTGTTCATGGAAGAGAAAGCAGGTTCTAGAGGAGAATCAGAGTGAGTCATTCAGATTAATTCTCTGGCTCTAAGTCCAAATGGGAACAGATACCTTAACTGAAAGGTGCAGTAGATTGGAGACGTGCAGCCTTCGTTTCAATTCTTAATGAGACACTCACCAATGTCAGGAACCCAGACGAGGGATACACATTCTTTGCCAAAGCCATGGTGGAAATGTTGGAGTCATATGACATGAACCTCCAGCTTGTGGAACCAACAATAATGCTTTGTGGAACTGTAAAGTTACCCTGTCATTTTATCATCTAACCAGTAGCATGAGCTCCAGTTCAGGTAGGGTATCTGGCCCCATCGAAACTGCTTCTGCTGAAAACACTGCCTGCAAGACTGATTCATCACTGAATGTCTATCTCATTGTGTGAAGTCAACATCGCTGGAAAAATTATCCAGCATTGGTTTCCTGATTACTGAACTCTGCGAAAGAATACCTCACTGGACTTTGATTCTGGACTCTGAAACCAACATGAAACAATATTTCTTTTCTCTGTGGTCTCTGCACTGTCAAACTTTCTTCTTTCTATCCCCCTTTTACTATATGAAGTCAGAATGCTGACATTGGACTGGGGTAGGCACGGTAAGAAGTCCCATTGCACCAGGTTAAAGTCCAACAGGTTTATTTGACATCACAAGTTTTCAGAGCACTGCTCCTTCATCAAGTGAGTCCCAGGCAATTCACCTGGTGAAAGAGCAGCACTCCGAAAGCTTTTGTTATAATATGAATGCAAAGGAGGCAACATCATAACTCACCTCTCATGCTTTGAGTGTGTGCAAATGAACTAACCCTCTGAATTCATTCTAGCTCAATTTTGTTTTGGGATTATTAATAGAAAATTGGATCTCACAATACCTGAGGGGTTGGGAAATATGCCACCACTTATAAAGAGGAAACAAGTCAACTGTCTTTCTGTTTGTGGATGGATGGTGAGGAGAGAAATTAGTGCTCTTCTGAGATAACAGTGATGATTCTATGATAAAAGCAATTGCATTATCGAAGAGTGCAGCTCCTTTGCAGAAGTGAGTGCTTTTGAAATATTCTAAAATGCTCTTTGCTTTAAACAAAATGGTGTCACCCACTCTCATCTTGGTTGGCACCTTTTGAGAGCATTAAATCATCAGTGTATCATCAATATGGTGACCTTGTCAGCAGCTCATTTCAATGTCAGCCCATAAACCTGACAACATAAACTCCTCACAGTGATGTACAAAAAATTTGGCTGATGGCAACAGAACCCAATCTTAGAACATTTCAATGGTATTGCAAGAAAAAAGTCCTTTCAATTTAATATTATTTGCACCTCATTTCATCGTATAAGAATACCTTCTTCACCCTCTTCTTCCCGATCACAGTGATATTTTCCACTATGGATATTAGTCCTTCACACAATGAAAAGAGTTGAATTATAATGTAGTTATATGCTTTGATCAATGTCATATAAAGTGATGAGCCAATAGCTAGGGCAGAGAATTGTTGCAGCTGTGAGTTAATTAAAATGTCTCTGTATTGGACAACACAGAACTGCATAATGGAAAGATTGAAATTTCTACCAATACTCGGAATGTCAAAAAAAAAACCTTTGTTTTATTTAAATGTAGAAAATGACATTTCCTCTTAATAAATTTGTGAAAGATGAATTGAACTACGTCCATGGGCTTCTGGTGGTAGCATGTTTTGGATAAATGTATCTAAATTTAACTACCCTTCCGTCTGAAGTGAGCAAGCGAAAAGGTGAGTAGACAATATTATTTCCATAGTCTGTGACAGCTCTGGTTAAATAAAAGGATATTGATGTCAAACAGTGCAAAAGATGGAGAATTCTGTGTTTACGCAAGAAAAGGTACATCAAATCTTTTAAAGTTGAAAAGCCTCGGTGCTTTGTGAAAAGACATACAGAGGATCATTTTTTCACCAAGAGATGTATATTTTTAAGAATCTGTTTGATGTGCTTGCAAGATTGGATGAAACTTTAAGAAATTTGATGCTCTGATGTATCTTATGCAAATCCATCCAAAACCTCTGTTGAATCTTTTGAAAGACATTACCCAATGAAAGCTCACATATTTCATCCTCAAAATTTGGTACATTAAGAGTTCCTTCCTTGCAATGATGTAAACCAGGTCCTTCCGTGTGCGCTTTGATCTCGCTGAAGAGGAAGAAGTGAATGTTTGTTTGGAGATAAACTGTCAATGATTCAATAAGACACAGATTAATAATGTTTACAATCTGATAAGTTGAATTGTCCAGGAACTAGTGATGGATGAAGAAGAAGCGTTGGCTGTTGGAAAAATGCAGGTGAACATTTCCTTCAGATTCCACGGTCTCTAAACTTGCATTATTATGGTACTTGTCTAAAGATGAGTTGGAAGTCTGCTACTCATAATTCTTTTGGCTAATCCAACATACTTGTTTATAAAAGAGAAAAGCTATTAGGCATGCTTGTCAGTTACAGAGAGAAAATGTTGCAAAGGAAGCCAAGAAAGAGGCATATTTTGTGATGTATAACTATCATTTAGCTTTGGCAGCAAGATACCATTCAAGTTCAGAGGAAGGGACTACTCCATTGCAAACTGCAAGTGGTGTGAGCTGTGGCAGGGCAGACAAGGAATAGAAAGGATCAAGGAACAGAAAGGTTGCACACAGAAATATACTGAATTTAGTGTCCGAAGACTGTGTTTAACCTTGAATAGAGTGCAGAACATCAGATAGCAAGAATTTTTTAGGAAAAGGAAAACATCATTATAGGCCCAACAAAATTGTCATTCTTTGATAATTCAGTGGTACGTATCCATTTTCTCACCCCCATAGGGCAGCATAGCGGCATTGTTGCCTCTCAGTGCCAGGGACCCGGGTTCAATTCCAGCTTTGGGTCACTATCAGTGTGGAGCTTGCACATTCCACTGTGTCTATGTGGGTTTCCTCCGGGTGCTCCGGTTTTCTCCTACAGTCTAAGGATGTATGGGTTAGGTGGATTGGCAGGATAAGTATATGGGGTTAGGGCCTGGGTAAGGTACTCTGTTGGAGAATCAGTACAGACTCAATGGGCCAAACATCGTCCTTTTGCACTGCAGGGAATCCTATGAAATAGAGTGAGGTTTAATCCAGTCCATTCTGCTTAACATTTTGTGTACAGAGAAAATGTGCTGCTGTGTGGCTCATATCAAGAATGAAGAGCCTAAGTTTTACTAACCTTTCCCTTTAACTCGATGTTCTGGCTCTAAGGATTAGATTCATGGCCCTTCTTGGCTCCGTTCCCAGAACTTAGCTATTTCCTAATTCAGTAGCCAAAACTGGACACAGATTCAAAGTACGTCCTCATCGGAACATCAGATAGCATCAGAATGCTAACTATAGTACCAAACTCGAATGAAAGAAAGAAATATATTGGTACACATTGACAGCTGGTGTGGTGGATGCTGACTCTCTGCATGTCATTAAGAGAGGACTGAATCAATTCTTAACTGAGACCGTGATTGAATTATGGAAAGGAAGTGCCTTTATACAAAGCATCTGATTCATGTGATCTTTTGGAATTGTTTCAATCACCTGAGGGTGGAAGAGAGGAATTTTCTAGGGTTTTTTTTTTACCTTATTGATTTGATCACTTGTTTTTGCCATTCCAAGGTGATTATGACTGAGATTTTCCAGCCCCGCTGTGGCATGTTGTCTGGTGGCTGAGCCTGGTGGATTCCTCAGTGGCACAGCTGCTGAACCACACAAAAAACCATTGCATTCGGTAGGACTGGAAAATCCCACTCAGGCAACCTTGATTGTTACAGCATGAGGATCGTGAGGAGGTGTTTAGTCAGGATTACTTTAGACATCATAAGGCTTCAGTGCACAGCATTTCCTATTTTCATTTCTGTTTTCGTTTTTGATTTCCAGCAGGAATTTGTTTTAATTCATTCATGGGACGTGGCCATCACTGACTGGCCAACATATATTGCCCATCTTTAGTTGCCCTTGTTCAGAGGGCGGTTGAGAGTCAATCACAATGCTGGGGATCTGGAGTCACATGATAGCCAACCCAGGTACAGATAGCAGATTTTCTTACCGAAAGGACATTCATGAACCAGATGGATTTTTCCAACAGTCTGCAATGATTTTATGGTTAACAGTAGATTCTTAATTCCAGATTTTTTTTATTGAATTCAAATTCCACCATCTGCCATGGTGGGATTTGAACCTGCGTCCCCAGAACATTAGATAAGTTTCTGGATTATTGTCTAACAATAATACAACTAGGCCATTGTCTCTGCTTTGCTTTTGTAATAGTATGAGGAAGACTTGATGGATCAGTTGATCTTGTTCTACTTTGCAGCCAATGAAGTACTTTTGAAGGGCAGTCACTATTAGAAAATAATAGGGTGATATAGTTCAGGTTTCCCTTTGGTTTGATAATTGCTGCTCTTCCATGATTGGATATACAATGTAGAGTCTAAAATCATGCCTCAAACCTCTTTTACATGTTCTTCTAATTGATTCTTTTCATCTTTGTCTATGCTTCCATAGGAACAAAGGAACAAGAACAAACCATTTTGTTTGTGACTAAAGTGTATCCTACCTCCAACATGCATCCATGTGCGAGCCCAGGAGTAACAGAGACCGAAGGTATAAATGCTTTTTGTAACCCCATAATCCACGATGACAATAACCAAAGAGGTAAGATACTTTATTGTACAAACATAATTTATGCAAAAGTCAAAGGTGTTTCATTGAGCCACCCAGTGTTTGTGTGACATATTCTGTAGATATGGTGAAACTTTTATTAACGGGGGTTTGCCTTTAAGAGCCGTGGGGTTATGCTGCAACTGTATAGGACCTTGGTGAGACCACATTTGGAATATTGTGTGCAGTTCTGATCACCTCACTACAAGAAGCTTGAGAAGCATTGGAGAGAGTGCAGAGGAGATTTGCCAGGATGGTGCCTGATTTGGAGGGTAGGTCTTACGAGGAAAGGTTGAAGGAGCAAGGGCTTTTCTCTTTAGAGTGAAGGAGAATGAGATGCGACTTAATAGAGGTTTATAAGATGATGATGGGGATAGATAGAATGGATGTTCAGAGACTATTTGCTCGGGTGGACATAGCTGTTACTAAGAGGCATAACTATAAGGTTCATGGTAGGAGATATAGGAAGGATGTCCGAAATAGGTTTTTTACTCAGAGAGTGGTTGGGGTGTGGAATGGACTGCCTGCTGTGGTAGTGGAGTCGGTCACTTTAGGAACTTTTAAGCGGTTATTGGATAGGCACGTAGAGCACACCAGAATGATAGGCAGTGGGATAGCTTGATCTTGGTTTTGGATATAGCTCAGCACAACATCGAGGGCCGAAGAGCCTGTACTGTGTTGTACTGTTCTATGTTCTACTAGGAACTTATTCCAGTTAATTAAACTCAATGAAATAAATTTTGGCATTTTTATTCTTTCTAAATTCTTCATGTTCCAGTAATTAATAGATGATTTTTTTTCTCTGATGCCAGAAGTTTGGTGAAATATTGAAATCTCACTGTGCAATGCACTGTCGGAGGTTCCTCTCTCAGATGAAACATTAAGCTCAGGCTCTATCGGTCCTCTAAGGTAGATGTGAATGATCCCAGAACACTATTCAAAGAACTCTCAAATTCTCTCAAAGTCCTAGCTAACATTTATCTTTCAATCCACGTCTAAAAGGTACTGGTTATTTACTTAGTTGGTGTTTAAGGAAGCTCGTTGTGTCCAAACTGGCTGCCACACATCTCACATCCAACAGTGATTATGGGAGAGATTCTCCAGTCTCATCCCTACCCTACTGCCATCAAGAATGGAGAATTCGGTGCTCAGCCAAAACGCCATTTGCTGTAGCGGCACCAGAGAAACCCAGCCGTGGGCAAGATTGGAAGTTTCTGGTGTTTATTTCAAAAGTATCTCACTGATTGCACAGTATATCTCCTGAGAGCACAGAATCATAGACCTGGGTTTAAAGTGGAGATGATGGCTCTGCCCACCAGCTAAAAGAGGAGGGATGAGCCCATCTCATTGGCCCTGAAAGCCCCAGGATGTCCAAATTGGAAGTTCTCCCCCCTTGTCCACCACGCCACCCACCCACTTCCTCACCATCTCCCGCTCCCAACCAAGACTACAGACAGGAATCTAGGATATACTTGTCAACCTCACCATCACACACAGGTAACATACCAATGGTAGAAAGAGGCTCTTTAGCCATTAATAGGAAAGACCAATGGTCATCAAATGGATGATGGACAGGTATGAAACCAGTAAGGTGATTTAGGCATTGGGCGCCCCTACCATCCCACCCCACTAATTTAATGCAACCGCCACCCCTCCACCAATCTGGTGGCACTGAGCCTAAAATTCCAGAAATAGAATGATAGAAGAATCATGGTGCCTAAGGAGGTCATTCGGCCCAATGTTTCGGTGCTGGCTCACTATAAGAACTGTTCAGCTAGACACACTACCTTAGCTTTCTCCCAAATAGTTTCTCCTTGGATTCCCTTGTGAAAGCCACAGCTTTTACCACACTGACGGGTAGAAATTTAAACCACTTGCTGCAACAAGTTGCATAAGTTGCAGCAAAATATCCTGATATCTGAAATAGAACAATAGCCTAGGTCTCTGGATGACTAGTTCAGTGACATTATCACTATGCTTCCATCTCATTAGAGCATGTTATTTGGCTGAACTTAATATTTATAAAACTGCATCTAATTCCAATTCTGTCTCTAATACCCTTCTATCCCCTATCTATCCAGTCTTCTCTTGAAGTTGCTGACACACAATCTAGTCACAGTACCTTCTGCATAAAATACCAAAATCTAAAATTTCCATTCACCTTCTTGACACATTTTACGGTATTGGAAAGATGATGTGAAAATTGTACATTTAATGAATATTCGACAGAAATAGTTGTTCAGCAAAATGATTTCATTTTCAATTCTTAAGATACGGCTGCCACTAGCATGATTGGTATTTATTGCTCATTCTTTGGTAGGGTTTCCCAGCTGCTTCCCGCCAGCTGGAAATCTTCTGGTCCTGCTAAAGTTAACCCCCTCATGGCAGTTCCCCACTGGCAGTGTGGCAGAGCCACACAAAAGCCCAAAGATCTGGTGGCACTGGAAAGTCTTGACATCAGCCCATGGCTCACAGCACCCACAATGTAAAAATTATCGCAGAATGGGCTGGAAAATCCTAGCCTTCTAATTGTCCTGAGAAGGTGATGCTGGATTGCCCTCTGCAGTGGTTTGACACAACCAAATAACTGGAGGAGAACTTCAGAATTGGAGCTACATGTAGGCCACACTGAATATGGCAACCAATAATTCTCTAAAGAACATTAGTAAATCTGCTGGGGACAATTCAACAGCTTTATAGTCACTTTTTTTCCTCTTAATTAATTTCTGAACATTGCTATGTTATTTTCTATTATTGGTGACAACGCATCTTTAAGAGGGTTGATCATTCCTCTCCCAATCTTGGCCTACACCACTCAATAGATGACCAGTAGAAAGTGTGTGAGAAACTTCCGAGGTAACACTTATCAAGTTTCCTTTGCACCCTGTCATCCTCTCCGCTGCTTTCCAGCTGAAGCCAGGGCCTATATAAAGGACCTGCTGTTTTAACCTGTATTGTACACACTGTGGAACATCACAGCCCAGTTTCATTGTGCAAAACTGAGCCTATACAAAGACAGCCTATTTTCCATTCACTTCACAAACTGCTGCTACTAAGATTATCAAAAGAAGGATCAGTTTTTCCTGAAGTGGGTCAATTGGCAAGTGTTACCTATAGTGGATGATAAAGGAAACAGTCTGTCAGTCATTGATCTGAATAGTGGAGCTTCTCATTATTCATCAACAACAATAAACCTATTTCTTGCATGAGATTGCAGGTGAAGATAAGATTAAGTACCTAGCCATCAGCTGAGGAAGTGTTGTAAAATGTGAAGTCTTCAAAACCTTTTAATGATCTACATCAAAGATGTTGCCGTGAAAAGGAAACAATCAGGGTACATAAATCAATGTCCTTATCAAAAGCTAAACAAAGCCTCCATAACATCACCAATATTGGTCCCACCACCTACATTCACTGAGATCCTTCGTTCTCTTTTCTATTGAAAAAGGACAAGGATCTCTTCAAGTATACTGTCTGTCAGCCTATTTCTCTTCAGAATTATTTCAAGAATCCTTGCAAACTTACCCTGAATAATATATTGGCTATTTGTTTGCATAACCTTTTGTTGTAGCACTGAATTACGCAGAGCAATTGAGCTGTGCCTGTTATATAAATGCTACGCCAATATTCCACATCAGCCCTCTCCCATCCTACTCCATTTCTTTTCCTTTCTCCCTTATATTTCTTCTTACTTTATTTCCTCCCAGAATTGTAAGAGTCTTTGGAACTCTCTTCCTGAAAAGGCAGTGGAGGCAAAGTCATTGAGGTAGGTGGATTCTTGACAAGTAAGAGGGTGAGAGGTTATCAGGCATAGGTAGGAACGTGGAGTTGAGGTTACAAACAAATCAACAAAGATTTTACTAAATGGCGAAGCAGGCTTAAGGGACTGAATGGCCAACTCCTACTTGTAATTCATATATCTGTAAATGTGTCTATGATATTCAATTCCTCCTTGTATTAAGTTCCATATTCTCACTACTCAGAATTAAGAATTCGTTATCAGATTTTTCAGTGACTACAATATTTATGACCTGTTGTTTTGGATTCTGCACATGTGGAAACATCTGCTCCTCCAAACCTCTTCATAATTATAAGAAGCTTCTAGCAGGACACATTCAATCTTTTCTTGATATAGAAAAGAGCCCAAATCTATTTGCTTTTTATTGATATCAGAACTGAGATGGTTCAACTATGTAACTCTGCATTGCTTGAATTGAACTTGGATCTCACTTCTGATGTGGAAGAAGGTTTTGACAACATGTATTAGTCTCCGCTGCATGGTGTTCAGAGGTCATTTTGTCTCAGGGAATCATTGTCCTCCTTGTTTTACGCCTGCCCTCACCACAAATGCCTGGGAAACTGCTCCACAATTCCACCATGATCCCGCACTGTCGGTGTCCCGATTGTTGGCATTCCCGAGCCTCCCTTCCCCCCACAGTCCCAACTACCCCACTCAAATAGCCGACACTGATCACTCCCTTTCCTTGCTCTGCCACTAATCCCAATGCGGCGGGCCATTCCCCACCACTACCTTTCAGCTCCACCCTGGCACTGCCCAATACCTAGTGGGCAGTGCCAAGGTGCTCCTTAGGTAGTGCCAGTTCACACCTTGGGCAGTGCTGTGGATTAGGCTGGCACTGACAGGCTAGCACTGGGGGGGGGGGACCATCCCTTATCTGTGACCTCCTTGGGGTGTCTCTGTGGCCTCTGTTTCCTCCAGTGGGGTTGGGCTGCCTGTTCTCCATTACTGGGGATCAGGAGTATACCCCGCTGAGGTGAACCACTCCTGTGGGGGGAGGGGTGGGAGGTGGACGCTAGTGGGCCTACTACCGAAATTTAAATTCAAATTTTAATATTTAAATCAGTTCTGTGCCAATTTCTGGCATGGAGTTGATGACTCCAAAAAATTTGGAGCCAAAGATGGCATCCAGCATTGTGAAACAAACTCAGCTGATGTCTGCTGGTCCATTGCTGGAGTATTGCAGTGGGCTGGGAGAATTGCCCCCTCTCATCTATGCCTTTTATTTGAACTTTCATGATGAGCTTTTTCCCTTTACCCTAGATTTCTCAATAAAAAGAAGCATGAGAGAGGATATAAAGTCCCACAATGGTGCAGTTAACTGGTGAATACAGTTGCCTGTGACCTCTATGGAGTTTTATAAATTGAGCAGTGAAGCACGCTCAGTAGGGTGAATGTGTACTCTGAATAAGTGAACACAAATTGTGGCAAATCTGCTGTCCATTGAGGGTGACCATGTTGTGCTGGAAGTCTGTAATTGAATGAAGGAAACCATTTCAGTGACAAAACTGCTGAATTATTTAGTTTGCTGAAAATATACGTTACTGCCAGGGACATGCAGTTATCAAGCAAATTACTGGAGAGCAATGATATCTAATTAATCATTAAGCACTGTTGTAATCAGTGAATAATTCAAGATGGGTTCAATTGCAGCAACTGAAACAAAATATTTTGAACATGCCTCCACACTGAGTTATATGTGATGCTGTACCATTAAAGTCCATTCCTTTGCAATTGGTCTGTTTTGCAATTTGATCCAAATCTACCTCGTCACTCTTATATAATAATTTCTCTGATAGATGCAGTAAGCACACAGTTACCACAAAACATAAGTGAACCATTTCTCTTCATGCCAAGCTTTACACTTGTCTGGGTGTAAACACTAGTAGACTGGTTTGGCTTGCAAGGGAAGGTTATTAAGAGAGCTGACAGTTGCCTCAGGGACTGGTAATGTTGTATATTAGCAGTAATTTGTCTGGTTCTGGTGTTCCAGACTCAGTTTCATTCTAATGTGGATTTTTAGTTCCAAACTTTGGGCATGCAGTCAAGCAGCGGGATGCCCATTCTGAGGAACGAGAAGCTTTTCCCACATAACCCTTGAGGTCAATTGCACCTAAAGAACCTATTGGCCAATTGTATATGGATCTTCAGTCAAAAGCTTGCAGCTGGAACATTTGCCCCTCCATTGTCAAACATTCCCAGGTGAGGTAAAGTTCGTGTGGCCCAAGCAGGGGTTATTTTGACCAACAGTGAAATCAGGCACTAAATGGGTGCAGAACTCATGAGACTAACCTGTTTAAAAGCTTGCAGTTAGCAAACAATTTCAATCCTAATTGCTGATCACCATAATTTGAACTTGTCTGGACTACCAGGTTTAACACTGAAGTATTGCTTCAGTTGCAACTCTTGTGGAGCTGGGTGGCATGGAGGCATAGGGGTTAGCACTGCTGTCTCACAGCGCAGTGACCCGGGTTCAATTCCAGTCTTGAGCGATTGGTTGTGTGGAGTTTACATGTCCTCCTCGTGCCTGCATGGGCTTTTCCAAATGCTCTGGTTTCCTCCCACATGCCAAAGATGTGGAGATTAGGTGAACTGGTTGTGCTAAGTTGCTCTTTTGTGTCCCATAATGTGTAAGTTAGGGGAATTAGTGGAGTATATATGTGGGGCTACAGGGATAGGGCCTGGGTAATGTGATCTGTTGGAGAGTCAGTGCAGAGTCAATGGGACAATTGGCCTCCTTCTGCAACTGTAAGGATTCTAAGTGGTATCCTTGCAGCTATTTTCACTGAGATTGTTGCAAGCACTGGCTGATACAATGTTGATTATTGCAGGAGGACTCGGAGAGCGAGGGAGACTCCTATTGGAGGTCCTGGTGCAGGAGGTTTGGAGGAAGAGGGATGATGTCCTGTGCCCACAGTGGAGTGAGGATTCTCATTATGTTGAAGCTCTCTCTCCTGCAGCGATTGGAGCTGCCCAGCCTGAAACCATACATTCCTCATATTCCTGCCGTATCCAAACCAAAGGGAACCCCTAGATAAACCCGCCTGGTCAAACTTTCCCTTTCTCCTCGTGACTTGCAAGAGGGTGGAGTGGCACAACATTTTAGGTGAAGTCCTTAGAGAATTCCTGGAATAAATGTTGCTCGGGCATCACTGATGTTTTGTCAAAATATTCCAGAAAACCTCCTGGTGTGTTTCCGAAATTCTCTTGACAGCCCCAGCAACCTGGAATAGTGAATATCAAGTTCAAGTGGTGAATATTAAAGTGGACATTAATGATCTGCTAATAATAATCAGTTCACTGATATGTGCAGCAACTACACAATTGTTATTTTTTCTAAAAAGCATTAACTGTTTGTCCTCATTCTGAGCATTGCACATGGACAAATATTAATGGTAATGGACACTGTTAAAAAAAGGTATTAGGACAAGTGATGGCCACCAAAATGTCATGCCATCTCTTTAAGCTTTACATTTATTATAGTGTCACTAGTAGGCTTTCATTAACACTGCAGTGAAGTTATTGTGAATATCTCCTATTTATCACATTCCTTTCCAGGTATACTGAGGGAGAATTTAGCGCAGTCAATCCACCTAAACTGCACATCTTTGGACTGTGGGAAGAGGAAGCCAGAGGAAATCCACACAAACACAGAGAGAACGTACTAACTAAACACAGACAGTGACCCAAGTCAGGAAGCAAATTTAGATCTCTGGTGCTGTGAGGCAGCAGCACTAATCACTGTGCCACCATGCCGCTCCAATGAGCCTAACATGCTATTTAAATGGCAATCATCTGTCTTGTGACCTTTTGGACAGCTATGCAGGTTTCAATTTATTAGCCAAGAAATTGACTAAACACAGTCTAAATCAAAGTCACAATTTAAGAGGCCATTTTTGCCATTCTGGCTCTTTCACGCCTAAAGTATTAGAGGAATACCGCTCACAATATATTTGCTAGACCTTTCTGTGAGTGGAAATTAGAAATCTCACAAAATAAATACAAAGTATTGCCTTTGATAATATCACCACATTAAAATGTTCAAATGTTAACATTCCGTAACAACATCATTAGTCAGAATCAATACTGCTTCCAGCGATAAAGGAGAATATGGGGATGGGTTTTTGGGTTAGTTGCTCCTAGCATAGAGCTTTCCATGGGCACAGCCCATAAAAACTGAGCTTCCAATTTTCCATTGATTAGATTCAAGGGGTTACATTGATCTCTCTGCTTTCTTGCAAGGATGGCAGACTCTCCATTTCATGCTTGTTCCTCTTTTAATGGTAGTAGTAAATATCACTCTTAAAGTTTATGAGAAATCATTCTCAATTTTTTAATAGTGAATCTCTGGCCACATATTTAAAACAGATCAAGGCCACGAGTATAAGAAACCACCACATTTGAAAGAGGGTGGGATTTTCCAGCCCTTCTCGAAGGCGACAACTTCCAGCCCCAGTGAAGCACCACCCTCCCTCCGCTATCCCGTGGTGAGTTCCCTGATGGTGGGACAGGTGATCCTCACAAAATTTCATCGACACCGGAGGAATAAGAAGATCTTACTGGTAGTCAATAGCGAAACTGCCTCTTCTGCTGGAAAACATGGTGTGGAGAGGCTGGAAAATACCACCAGAATTGGGGAGAACATGAATCACTGTGTAATGCTCAGTTGTAGAAATGTGTGCATTGAATTATGAAGGGAAGTTAGAGGCACAGAAGGGCTTCACGTTATGGAGTCATTACACAGGAGGCCATTCAGCCCATCTTTGAAGAGAGATCCAATTAATCACAATACCCCAGCTCTTTTGCAAATGTTCTGTAATTATTTTCGTCTTCAAGTATTTATCCAATTTGCTTTGGAAAGCTTATTCAATCTCCACTCACCATTCTATCAGCAATGCCTTCAGATCAAATTACTTCCTGGGTAAAAAAAATTCTCCCCACTTCATCAATTTTTTTTTGTCAATTATTTTAAATCCATGCCATCTATTCACCAAGTCTTAGAACCTTCAGCTTAGCAGGAAGCTATTCAGCCCATTGAGTTTACACGGACCAAAAGAGCACCTTACTTATCCAACCCATTTAACGTGGCTAATCCACCTAACCTACCCATCTTGGGACACTAAAGGGCAATTTAGCACATTGATAAGACTTGGAATACTGTGCACTGTTCTGATCACCATATTATAGAAAGGATATTTTTAAACTAGAAAGAGTGCAGAAGAGATTTACTAGGATGCTACCAGGACTTGATGGTTTAAGTTATAAGAAGAGGCTGGATAGACTGGGATTTTTTTTTCTCTGGTGCATAGGAGGCTAAGGGGTGATCTTATAGATGTCTATAAAATAATGAGGGGCATAGATTAGCTAGCTCGTCAATATCTTTTCCCAAAGGTAGGGAAATCTAAAACTAGAGGGCATAGGTTGAACATGACAGAGGAGAAATACAAATGTGTCCAGAGGGGCAATTTTTTCACACAGAGGGTGGTGACCATCTGGAACAAGCTGCCAGAGGTAGTAGTAGAGGTGGGTACAATTATGTCTTTTAAAAAGTGTTTAGACAGTTACATGGGTAACAAAGAACACAGAGGGATATGGATCAAATGGGAGCAATTGGGACTAGCTTAGGGGTTTAAAAAAAAGAGTGGCATGAACAAGTTAGGCTGAAGGGCCTGTTTCCGTGCTGTAAACCTCTATGACTCTTTGATTCTATGATATTATAATCTTGCGATCAAGGCAGCCAAGATTTAAACATTGTTTTATTATTCAGGCTATGTTGAAATCAGATTCCATTACACCTTCTTCAATTAACATTCCATCTCATTCTTATTTAGAACTTAAAAAAAAACTTGACCTGTTAGGTTTTCTTCCAAAAATCCCCAGGCTCTTAAAGGTGCAGCTTGGCATCTGTTTAAAAATGACAACGTCCTTACTTAGTTTACCAACACAACAATAATTTTAGCCTTTGGCTGAGTTGTCAACTGTAAGTGGCACAGTGGCATAGTGGTTAGCATTGCTGCTCACAGTGCCAGAGACTTGGGTTCAGTTCCGATATTGGGTGATTACCTATATGGAGTTTGCACATTCTCCCCGTGGAATTCCTCCAGGTGCTCCAGTTTCCACCCACACTCCAAAGATGCATAGGTTAGGTGGACTTGCCATACTAAATTGCCCCAAGGTATCTGGGGTTACGTGGATTAGCAGGGTAAATCTGTGGGGTTATGAAGATAGGGCCTGGATAATATGCTCTGTTGGAGAGTCAGTGCAGATGTGATGGGTCAAATGGCCTCCTTCTGCACTGTAGGGATTCTATGCTAAGCTCTTTCTCAATAAAAGAGGCCAGTCTTCAAACACACATCTTCATAACCTCATTCTTCTTTGTCCCACAGTGTAGCTGTGCAAGGTTTGATTTATTTGTTTTTGTTCTTACCTCAATTGAGAGAAACCTTCTTCACCAGTTTATAGTGTACAAAAATTGTGAATTTTCCATTAGCATGATGCAAATCCATCTGAGCAGCATTTCAAGAGATTAATTTGTTATTTGACTGGTAGATATGTGTCCCTTAAGGTAGGAAGGGGATCTGTGAATAACATTAGGATTTGAAGAAGATAGGCTGGGAGTGTAGCACATGAGGTAATATTCCTTCAGGTAAGTGCAAAATTTCATTGAATACCAAGATGTTCTATTGCTTTCAGGGTTTTTGTTGCATTCTAAATTATTTTTTATCATGTATGCTGCCTTATATAGTTACAGTTTCATTTACATTTCTATGTAACAAAATACAGTAAGGTACGTCTTTTTCAAAATGTGCTGCAGATTAGTTGACTGATCATTATCTAACTCCTGTCACCCCATGGAAATTTCAAAGGATAAATTAGTTCTAAATTAGGAGTTTCCAGTCCATATTACTGAATTCCTTGATGTCGGTTATACCAGCACTAAAGTTCAAAGTTTTTGAGTTTATTTATTAAGTTCACATTAGCACTGCAATGCAGTTACTGTAAAAATCCCCTAGTTGCCACACTCTGGCACCTGTTTGGGTAACTGAGGGAGAATTTAGCATGGCTAATGCATCTAACCAGTGCATCTTTCAGGCTGTGGGAGGAAACCGGAGCACCCGGAGGAAACCCATACAGACATGGGGAGAACGTGCAGAGTCCGCACAGGCAGTGGCCCAAGCCGGGAATCAAATCTGGGTCCCTGACACTGTGAGACAGAAGTGCTAACCACCATGCTACCGTGCTCCCTATTAATATGCTTTTATTTACCTCAGAAATGATTACCCTAATTAAAGTAAATATGCTGGTATATATAGTTACAACATTTAATAAAAATATCAATCTTCTCAATTCAGTACAGAAATCTTGATGAATACAAAATATGCCAGGATCCTTTTGAAATGAACACAATTTGTAATGCTAACGAAGATAACATGCACAAATTCATGTGCCTCCAAACTGCTCTGCAGCCAAAGAAATGATTTTCTGTTAGAAACACATTGTTCAATTTTTGATTTGATTTATAATTGTCATATATATTACTATAGGTGAAAACCATTGTTTTTTATGCACTATAAAGACAAAACATACTATTCATAGAGTACATAGGGGAGAAGGAAAGGAGGGGGTGCAGATTGTATTGTCACAATCATAGCTAGGGTTTAGAGAAAGATCAATTTAATATAAGGTAGGTCCATTGGAAAGTCTGATGGCAGCAGGGAAGAAGCTGTTCTTGCAGTTGGTTTGTATGTGATCTCAGACTTATTTATCATTTCCCTGATGGAAAAAGGTGGAAGAGAGTGGGTTCGAGGTGTGTTGGGCCCTTGATTATGTCGGCTGCTTTGCCACGCCAGTGGGACGTGTAGCCAGGGTTGATGGCTGGGAGGCTGGTTTGCATGATGGACTGGAATATAGTCACAACCTTTTGTAGTTTCTTGTGGTCTTGATCAGAGCGAAGGAGCCATACCAAGCTGTGATACAACTGGAAAAGATGTTTTCAGTAAAAATTGCTGAGAGTTGGAGTAAACATGCCAAATTTCCTTTGTCTCCTGAGAAAGTAGAGGTATTTGCACACTGCAATGAATTGAAAAGAGCAACATGACAGTAACCAGGTCATATGGTTGTTGATGACGTTCGTTGAGGGTTAAAGATTAACCAGAGAGAGGAGTCCTATTCTTTTCAAAATAGTGCCGCATGATCATTTATATCCAGCTGAAAGGGTGGATGGGGCCTTGGTTTAGCATCTTGTCTGAAAGATGGCACCTTCAGCAGTGTGGCACACCTGCAAAAGTCCACTGATATCTCAACTTATTTGTACTTGTTATAAGTGTTATGCTGCACTTTTTTCAGATTTTCAAAATCTGGCCACGCTTTAAAAAATGGCATTAAACTTTTTAAATTCATTTACAAGGTGGCTTTGCCAGCATTTATCACCCATCCTTAATTGCCTTTGAACGGAGTGGTTAATGGTTATTTCAGAGGGCATTTAAGAGTCAACCACAATGCTTACACCTGGAGTCACATGTAGGTCAGATCAGGAAAGGAAAGTAGATTTCCTTCCCTAAATGACATTAGTGAATTTTTGTAACATAAACATAAAATACTGCAGATACTGGAAGGGTCATCCAGACTTGAAATGTTGGCTCCTTTTCTCTCCATAAATGCTGTCAGATACTGAGATTTTCCAGCATTTTCTGTTTGAGTTCTTGTAACAATCGACAATGGTTTCATGGTCATCCTAGCTGAATGATCATCGTTAGACTTTTAATTCCAGCTTTTCCTTCAACTGAATTCAAATTTCACTATCTGTCTCAGAGTAAAGGGATTATCCTTTAGAACGGAGGTGAGAAGGGATTTCTGCAGCCAGAGGATGGTGAATCTATGGAATTCACTGCCACAGAAGGCTGTGGAGACCAGGTCATCGAATGTATTTAAGACAGAGATAAGTAGGATCTTGATTGGTAAGGGGAATCAAAGGTTAGGGGAAAAGGTGGGTGAATGAGGTTGAGAAACATATCAGCTGTGATTGAATCACAGAGTAACTTGATGGGCTGAATGACCCAATTCTGCTCCTGTATCTTTTGGTATTATGGGCTATGGATCCAGTCTTCCCAAAGCATTGCTCTGAGTCTCTGAACCACTATGTTAGCACCTTCCTTACTGCTAACATAGACTACTGACTTGACTTGATCTGTAGGTTCAAACCACCACACTGTGCCAAAAGGACAACACATTCCAGACTAAGAATCATCATCTCCTGAAACAATTCTGACTTGAATGGGTCATTCTGAAACCAGGACGGCGAATATCTGAAAGCCCCAGGGTGAATGTCTGCAAACAGTAACCTATATTTGGAAAAGTGGAACTGTGAACAACAATATGATCAGGCAGCCATGTTGGTCTCCCTCTTCATTGTTATGCGCAGGATACAACAACTGCAGAAACAGCAGAGTAGGAAGGGCAGTGACACCTATACCCTGTCCCGAGTGTATGAGTGAGCGTGAAAACGTGACGTAGTATTAGACTTTCAGGATGTCTTAGCACACTGCACGAGAAACTTGCTGCTGGCTATTCAAATTGTCCACACACTCAGGGGTTAAGAAACACATGCGTCTTTGTTTTAAATAAAAACACACTGACAATGGACAGTGAGGGAATTGAGGGAACATGGGTTTCATTCTTTCTCATCCCTGTTGGTTTTATGTACTATTTCTACATTCAGCTGAATTCTTTCTAAATGAGGTTAGGTTAATGACCCAGCTTCCTGATTTTAACGGTTTGTTAGGAATTAATCACTGATTTTGTCTTTGAGTGGAGTCAGTAAGTGGCGCACTATTACCTAATCATTACCAATCGGTGATCCAGGACCACCAGAGAGACAACTTGAGGATGAGGCGGCTTTGCTGAACAGATATTGTCTTTTTTTGATGTGAAAGGCTCAATGAGCCCCAAGAGAAGTTCTGTGACTGTCGCAGGTTTTGTGTTGCATTCCAAGTGATTTGTGCCAGACACATACTTTCTTACCCAGCTTCAGATTTGGATGTATTTACATCATGGAGCAATTAGATAGTGGGAGGGTGTGGGTAAGTGTCCACTGCTGCCTTACCACAGATTTTCTTACTCCTCTGCTCTTCTTTGCTGCTCCATTTCTTTTATCCTTTCCTTGTTAGGCATTGGTTACACAAATGTTAGGTCCTCCAGTTGTTCTTTCAAACAGCCGCCAGGCTGAATTCCCTGAGAGGGCACGGCAGATAATACAACCCCATCCTCAGCATGAGCCTTTTAATAGCCATCAGAGGTTCATAATTTATAGGAGCAGAATTAGACCGTTCGGCCCAGTGAGTCTGCTCGACCACTCGATCAGGGTTGATATGCTCCTCATCCCCATTTTCCTGCCTTCTCCCCATAGCCCTTCAACCCATTACCCCAATTAAAAATCTGTCCAACTCCTCCTTAAATTTACTCACAGTCCCAACATCCACCACACTTTGGGATAGTGAATTCCACAGATTAATAACCCTTTGGGAGAAGCAGTTTCTCCTCAACTCTGTTTTAAATTTGCTACCCCTTATCCTAAGACTATGACCTCATCCTAGAATGTCCCACAGGAGTGAAGGCAAAAATGAATGTTCCGATTTGCCTATCCCAATATAGGTTATGTAGATCAGCCATATAATACCTGCCTGCCCTCCATTATAGCAGTACTTAAATATCAAATATATTTGTATGTTCCTTCACAAGGGGGTGAAAGGTTACTGGGGTAGGCAGGAATGTGGGGTTGAAGATACAAGCAGATCAGCCGTATGATCTTATTGAATGGTGGAATGGGGCTGAGGGACCAAGTGGCCTTCCTCTGCTCCTGATTTGGATGTTCACAGAATCCTTAAAGTGCAGATGGAGGCCATTTGGCCCATCACATCTACACCAACTCTTCAACAAGGCATTTTATCAGATCTATCCCTTGCCCTGTCCCCAGAATCCTGCTAATCCCTGTAACCTGCACATCTCAGGACACTAAGGGGCAATTTAGTTTGGCCAATCCACCTAAATCACACTTCTTTGGAGTGTGAAAGGAAACCAGAGCATCTGGAGGAAACAGACATGAGGAGAATGTGCAAACTCCACACAGACAGTGACCCAAGGCCGGAATTTTCATTCTTCATTTGCTGTGAAGTTCTTTTGGGACTTAACTGACATTACGGAAGATACTATTAGGAAAAAAAAACAGTAAGTCATTCATGCTTTGTTTTTGGTAGTGTTGTACATCACCCTGTCAGAGGTAAGCTGTGTCAGTGTAGCGTCAGACCCTGTATCACCCTGGTATGTATGGACCAAATCACCAGTCCCTGAACACCTGAATCATCAGAAGAGCCAAAGCAATATCTAACTTTGGGCAGGTTTCTCAGGGTACAGTAGATATTGTGGGTGACCGACCTCAATCACTGACTAGTTCCTTACTCATTTCGACCTATACATGGGCCAGGAATGTATGTTGACCTGCTGGCAGATTTCTAGACAACAACTGGCTGCAAAATTTGTCAGATGGCCTTTCCCATTAGGTGCTCGCTCACCCTGACCTGTCTTTACACTGCATCAGTTGAGGCTTAATCCATTCCTTACTCAACCCTGTTCTTGCCTCCCTTGAGGCTGTTAGGTGGCCATTAAAGACCATTTAAGGGCAGCCTCCTGTGAACGGCAGGACGGAGGCAGGAAAGTGACCCTGAAAATGACTTGACAGTTTGATAGTTCTGCATACCTTCTTCCCCTTTCTGGAGCAATTACCATGAAGTAATGAAACATACATTGCAAGTTGAGGCCATTCATAAAGTAAGAATTGGATCTGCTTCTTCTGTGTAGTGGGTTTAAATGGTCCAACTGATTCCTAGTTCATAGCTGTGACATTACCTACTCACTAAAATAACGTTTGCCCAAGGTGGGAGTGGGACATCCTGATCTGACTATAATCCGTTATTTTTAAAGATCCTTGGAGTCTCCCAAACTCCACAGAAATCCACCCAAAGTTTCTGAAATTCTGATGAACTAAGCGTAAATGTTGTGTGCTCATAAAACTACCAGTACATAATTTCTTAGTCTCATCTCATTAATTGATAATACCACAGTACTGTGTTTACAGAAGTTCCTTGATAATGTTCAGCATAGTCTTAAGTAGGCTTTGATTGAGAATACAGGGGCGTAAAGCGAGAGAAGAGTATTGTGATAGTGAGGTTTTTAGTGGTGGGTTTTACTTAAATCCAGAAGATGCACAAGGGTAATTAATAAATATTGGGGACAGGTTTAACCTCATCTCCCCAGCAATTCTGGAGTCTAATTTTAATCTGCCCTGCCTGACTTGGCTTTGTGGTGTTTATTAGATAGATTGTAAAGTGGACGGCTGATCCAATACTGTCCGGCTGGATAAGATTAAATGATTGTATTTAAGCCTTGGATGATAGATCACAGGTAGTGGGAAATGTCGCCTGTTCATTTTTTTTTGAAGAGTAGGAAAATAAGTTGTACAGATTGAATTATGTGAATTTAATCGTAACTGTTTATTAATTTATTCTCTGGAAAGTAAATACCTTCAAGGTTTCTTCCTGGCCTCATTTCGTTAAAAATAGTATATTCAGGTCCAGAGTTCAGCAGGCCTGAAGAGAAAGGCGTCCCCAGTCAGAAGGGAGCTCCTGATGGAGATGCCCTTCCTTCCGCCTGAGATCTAACCTTCTTTATCCTTCAGTTTCCCCCACAGAGTTAGAATTGGCCAGCTAGCCTAAAAATGAGGCTAGGCTGTGAAAGGGCATTAAACTGGAAAGGATGCAACAAAGATTTACAAGGATGTTGTCGGGTTTGGGAGGTTTGATTTATGAGGAGAGATTGGATAAACTGGGACTTTTTTTCTGCTGAGACTTGGAAGGATGAGGAGTGACAGTGGTTATAAAATCAAGAGGGGCATAGATAAGGTGTATACACAAGGACCAGGATTCTCTGGCCATTCACACCAATGGCATTCTCTGGTCCTGCCAGCAGCGCAGCCCTGTCCGTGGGCTTCTCATTGGCATGGGGTGACATCATTGGGAATTCCCATTGACATTGATGGGAGCAGAGAATCCTGCTGCTAGCAAACAACACGCCACCTCCACTGGCAGTAAACACTCGGTGGGCAAAAAATTTTGCCCAAAATCTTTTTCCCAGATCAAGGGAGTCCAAAACTGGAGGGCATAGGTTTAAGGTGAAAGGGGGAAAGATTTAAAAGGGACCCAAGGGGCAACTTTTTCATACAGAGGATGGTGTGAATATGGAATGAGCTACCAGAGGAGGTGATAGATGCCAGTACAATTGTAACAGTTAATAGATACTTGGACAGATACACTGATGGGAAGGTTTAGAAGGATATTGTCTGAACGCAGGCAAATGGGGCTGGTTCAGTTTAGAAAAGCAGTTCAGCATGAACTAGTGGGGCTAAAGAGCCTGTTTCCATTCTGGATGGGTGATATTTTAGGGCCTCACTCATCCTGAAACCATAAAGTCCTGCCTGAGGTCAATGGACTTTTCCATGGTCTGCTCCTCACCTGCTCCGGATCCCGTGGCTGGCAGGCTGGTAAAATTCCGGTCTATAGCCAGAATTATACTGGCATTTAAAACAGGGGTAAGTGAGACTAGTAAAATAGCATTCTCCATTGGCCTCGGGTGGGTGAGGTGGTAAAATTCCAGCACAAGTCTCTGTGAACTCTAAAGTGGACATTAAAAATTCTGGTCAAAGAATTTTTTCTACATCACCCGCTGGAACTCATTCTTTTCTTTAGTTTTTCCCCTGTGGCTCAGTTGACTGCATTCTAAGAAGGTTTTGTTTCAAGCCACATTCCAGACCTTGAGAACAAAATCAAGCTGACATTGCAGTGAAGTACTGAGGGAGTGCTGCACAGTTAAAGGTACCACTTTTTGGATGGAATATTGACCTGAAGTTCTGTCTGCCTCACAGGTACATGTCACAGATCCCACTGCATCATTTCAAAGGTGAGCAGGGAAGCCTTCACATTCTTTTGGCCATTTTCCCCTCAATTAATACCCATTAACAAATGATCTGGTCATTGTCACTTGCTGGTGACATCTTGCCAAGGGCAAAATGGCTGTTGCTTTCCCAACAACAACACCTACACTTCAAAAGGACTTCATTGGCTGTAAAGTACTAAGGGATGTCCTGAGGGTGATGCCTTTCTATAATCAAAGAACAAAGCTCAGAGAACAAGTACAGCACAGGAACAGGCCCTTCAGCCCTCCAAGCCTGTGCCGATCATGATACCTGCCAAAATTAAAACTGTATGCATTTACAGAGTCCATATCCTTCCATTCTCACCTGATTCATATATTTGTCTAGGTGCCGCTTAAATGCCGCTATGGTACCTACTCCCACCACCTGCCTGGGCAATGCGTTGCAATCTTCACAGCATGATCACCAAACTTGCCTTAACTACTTTCCTGCTTTTTTTTAAGATTGTCATTAGAATAAGGTAGAATAAGCATTCTACCAAATGTGTCGTCCCTACATGCAAACTTTGACCTATCTCTTCTTTCAACTGATATTCTATGAGGGATATTAAAAGTCTAATTGCTCCACTCATCATTGTTTTATTAGTGAAGCTGATTCCTGACATCCGTTTTAGTTGGTGTACTTCAATGGCCTCACCTTGATCCTAATTTACTGCATGGTGCACTGTTACCTCGACTTCTCTAATATGCTGGAAGGTCCTTTAATTCAGCACAGGTACTTCAAACATTTGGAAAAAGAATGGGTGAGGTGGTTGTGCAGGATAGTGTTTCTTCAAGATAATGCAAGGTTGAATGGGCAGCAAGATAAGTCAGTATCATGGGGTTTAATGTTGCCTTCCTAAGTTATATGTACGCTGTCTTATCCAGTTTGATTTGGGTTAATTTACATCGCTGGGTCATAAGATACTGAGAAGGTGCAGGTGCATGTTTATCTTAATTGTTTGGAATTTAGTCAACTACTCTCTTGTCTCATGGCACACTCCCTGGCAACATGGTGAAATTTCATAACTGCTCAGAGAATTAGTTGCCAGATAATTTGGAGTAATTCCATCAGATATCTTGGTGCCTTGTTTGCATTGGTCATGTGATATTCAGGATCTTATATTTCAGCATCGGCGAGGCAGATGTTCCCCAATGGAGGGGTAGATTCCTTCAATGTTACACTTCAGCATTGATTCTTCCACTAGGTTCAAATTGTTTTTTTTAATGTGACATTGTGATAAATCTGCATTTATATAGCAGCCTCAGGTAAAAACATCTTATAGCCAATGAAAATACTTTTGAAGCATAGTCACTGTTATAATATAGGAAATATTTCATTCAATTTCACAGAGCAAAATCCCACAAATAGCAATAAGGTAATGATCTGAAAATCGGTTTTCTTTAGTGATATTGGTTGAGGAATAAATATTCATTGCAGGCACTGAAAGAATTCTCTTGCTGTTCTTTAATTCATGACATGGACCTTTTACATGCTCCTGAGCGAGTAGGTCAGTTTTGTCATTTTTGATAAATGGCACTTCTGACAATGCAGCACCCCTTCAGTACTGCACTGGTGTGCCAGTCTAGATTTTGTGCTCAATATCTAGAGTGGCTCTTAAAACCCTCAGCCTTCTGTAGCAGAGTTGAGAGTGTGGCCCACAGAACCATAGTTGACACTAATTTCTGGATGGGATTTTCTCATTCTGCAGCAATGAACCGAGATTTGACTGGCTGTCAAATTCTCCGACTTTGCTGCAGCGGAAGCATAGCGTGAGTGGTAGGTAAGATTGTACCCTAAAGATTCAAACGATGCACAGTTAATTTTTAACTGCTACATGGATGTTAATCTGACAAGAGTATAGCCCAACTGTTCATCATGAGCCTGCTGCTAATCCCAGTGAAATGAAAGGATGAAACTTGGCTGAACGCAGCATTAGCGGCTGATGGGCAACATCTGAAAATACCTCTAGTGGTGAAGGTGACAATGACTGTCTTGTGCAGCAATTTATTAACAGAGGGTTTTCTTTTGATCTGTCAGGAATGACATAAATGTATAACGCAGAAACAGACCATTCAGTCCAATTAATCAATGCTAGTGTTTATTCTTCTCAACACTTTCCTCCCACCTGATTTCCCCTCACCCTATCAGCTTATCCTTTCTACCTTAAGTACCTAGCTAACCTTCTCCCTTTTTTTATACCTACCCCCCAGCTCACTGCCAAATGCAGCTATACTATTCACTTCAGTTGTTCCATACAGTGTTAATTTCACATTCTCTGGGTAAAGATAATTTTCCTGAATTCCTTACTGGATTTATTAATGACTATCATATATTTACAGCCAACAGTTTTAAAGTCCTTCACTATTGGACTCATCTATATGGATAGGCACAGAAGGGTAAGCACACCCCCCTACATGGGTACATATATATATAGAGAGGTTGGAATTCTTCAGCTATTAACACCAGCGGGCTCCTCCCCTGGGTTTCATAGCAGTGTGCGCAGTGACAACAATCGGAAATCCCATTGACAGTAACAGGACCAGAGAATGCATCACAAGCGAACAGCGCACAACCTCCCATTGCCAGGAAACACATGGCTGGGAGGCCAGAGAATGTTGTCCAAAATCTACACACACCTACAAATATTCACATGTACACGTGTATAGAGCAAGGGCCATAGTACAAATCAACATCACATTTGAAAAATGTTAGAAGGCAATCAGGATGGAGCAATTTCCACATTCCTACTTGTGCTTCGAAACAGAATGGTTAGGAGAGCTACGTTGGTGACCTTTAGCAAGTTTATGTTCTCAGGTGAATAATGCACATGGTCACCTTTCTTGATGGAATTGAGTGGAACTCTTGTGAATGCTAATCAGGCTTCAGCAATGCAGGGACAACTCTCAAAACCATTTTGTTTCTGCCCACCAGGTGACCATTAGTTTCATCTCCCACCCGCCATGATTGGTTGTTGGCCATATCGATTGTCCATTGAAGGTATCCTCAGCTGCAGTCTGTGAACTCGGCGCAGGTGTTGCACATGTTTTTATGGCAATCACTTATGAGTTTTGAGGTTTGAAGCTTTCTATGCTTAATATTCTTGCTGCTGTAACTTCAGCAAAACCTTTGAGGGTGATCTGACCATAATTTGTCATAGTGTTGGTTCTGGTGAGAAAAGTGGAGCAAATTGTGCTGTTGGCTCCAGTGTAATTTTTGACCAGATCTCGAGTCTCATTGACAAAATTTTTATGACCACGAGAATCACGCTGCGCCCATGGCAACCTCCCTCTGATTCATCCAACACAGCTCCACTTAATCACACCAATCACTGTGGAGTTCCATATTAACAGCTCCCCAGATCTCGTTCCACAGTGTCTGCAGGGGGAGGCAGCCAGGAAGTTCTCAGAGGCAATCCTCACCAGACCTCTCAATGGAGTGGAGCAGAATCGGGATATAGTCCACCCTCCCTCCAGGGGGCACCCCTTACCCTGGTCACCACTCCTATCTTGATGCAATGGCAGTCCTGGTCAGTACAAGCACACTGCAGTAGAGGACAGTGCTGTGAGAAGTTGAACAACCTTCTGCACTCATAAGTGTGTCATCCTCCTGCACCCATTTTCTGAAAGCCCTCGCATCCCCTCCCACTTCCACCTTCATCTCTCACCCGGCCACTTTGGCTTTTGCCAACATCTATAAGAAGTCTCTCTTCCCCCCTTCTCCAATCACCATGTTACCCCCCACTTGCTGCCATGCTCTTCATGCCCCAGATCTCACTCAAGCCTCCTGCCTGCTACACCTCATCACCGTCTTAAATGTCAACACTGCTGTCTATACTCTCCCTACCTGTATCATTGCAGGACAACATCAGCAATAAGTGTGAGCAAGCACGCCCATCCAGAGTAATGCCGGAGATTAGAACTCACAGCCATTTGTTAAGAGAGCCTTCGAGCTGATGGAAGAGGAGGAAGAACACGTCTACAGTAATGGTGAAGTGGGGGTAGCAGAGAAAAGTGAGAATCCTCAAGACTGTCATTCCTCAAGTCTTTGGTGAGTGATCAACCAGGGAACCGGCATGCAGAGGGATTTTGGAGCCCAAGACTTTGCTGAGCCCCTTGCCAATGATGTGCCCCTGCGTCTCGTTGTCCCAAAGCTGCTGGAGCTGCTAAAGCAAAGTCGCGAGTATCAGGAAGGAATGACAGCAGCCTTTCCTGGAGTGTGAGACCAATTGGAAGAGTTCCATTATCTTCTGTTGAAGAGATGATGCCATCGCTTCAGTGCAATGAGGCCAACACTGTGAGGGTGGCGTCCGCAGTGGGACTTTGACACAGGATGAGAACTCCATGTTGGGAGATGGTTCACCATGTGTCAGCTCATTATCTTTACATCTGGCAGTGTAGGCACTATGGTACAGGGACTGGTGGGAATCCATGTGTTTCAGCACCATGGAAGGGTGGGACTTCTGGACCTCACTCCAGTTGCCCCTCAATCCCATGAAGAGCACCAGGACCGTCAGGCAGCCAAAGGGATGAGGATCATCTGATGCACAGCCAGGATCTTCCACCCAGGAGATTCTGGTGGTCCACCTTATCTGAGTCCCCCTGCCTGTGAATGACATTCTTCCAGCCCCACACACCAATGAGGGTGGGTGTAATACCCATACTGCCAAAAGCTGGCCAGGACCCTCAAGATCCAGATCCTCCAGAAACACCCACCAAGACCTTTTCCGACAACAGGATATGGAAATCATCAGGCCTCATCAACCTCAGCTGCAGATCCCAGATAAGCACATAGATCTAATGGGAGGATGGAGAAGATTAAGAAGTGATAGGAACCTAGTTGGCACAAGTGAAAGTATGCACCAGTGGAGAGAGAGGTCACCACTGTAAATAGTTACAAATAATGAATCACTCCGTTTGCTCAGAGAGACTCCATTCTGTCATCTCGTGGTGCCAAGCTGGGCAAACCCACGCACACACCCAGTGTTTCATTCCTGTGGAGTGTGAGAATGACTGTGTTATGTCTCTCCCACACTGAGCTCAAAGTGAAGAAGCCCCGCTTTGGTCAACCATCACCATTGAGTGAGTGAGAACACCACAGTGAGTGCTGAGGAATTGACACAGAGCCCTGACCCTCACCGCTCTATCAGACTTCTAGCCTGTTATGTTATGAATTTGTGTCTCCCTCACATTATCGCTTTGACACTACAGCCACATCCCCATCACTGATACCCCCACCTATGCTCCCCTGTACTCCAGCAGGATAAATAGTGCTGAGCCTTTAATGTCACATGGCATCTGAGCTGGACATTTCCCCCACCCCCTCATCCCTAGCCAAAGAGCGTAAGACCTGACCTCCTACAGTGCTAAAGTACATCTGATAGAATGCACAACAACAAGGTCTGCACCCTGATAGAGCACTTCAAAAATGGTGCTAGACACGATATTGAAAGGGGGAGTAGTGCCAGCTAATACCATCCTACCTCACCCGGGATTCCTCACAGTGCAAGCTGTGTATCACTAAGGCTTGAATTGAAAGACACATCTGCATTTTTGGGGGTTTGTCCCCAAACTCCACAGTGTGATCTAGCTCCAGATACTAAACTGGCTTGCTGGATTCCTTCAAGATTTGCCAGTTAGTCACTCTGGCAACATCAATCATCTTGATGAGACACAGCTAAATCCTGAGAGGTTTACTATTGGCTTTAGAGAGCAGCTTCATTCTTTGGGATCTTCAATGTTGCGCAGTTCAGCAGCCTTACAAAGAGAGAATAAATACCGTCTCATTCCTCGACCTGAGAGTCAGAGTTCACAGAGAGATGCAGTTGAACTTCCTGTCCAGTGAGCCCCTCTCACACCATTGACAGAGGGAGGATTGAAGATTCCACTGCATTCATCCTCCCCCCAAGTGAGAGAGTCTTTAAGCGTCATAAGTTAGGATAGCTCCCTATTGCTGATACCGCCACATGGCCTTGCAGCTTGGCCTCTCCCAGAGCAGGACCCCAGGACTCGATAGTCACCCCCATTACTGTCCCCTCCCCCACCCCGTTGTGCCCACCTCCCACTCAGTTTGCAGCTCCAATAAGGAAGGGAACCCACTCAGCTACTGTTTGAACTCTAACCCAGCATGGGGGAAATGGGAAGTGATGCCCACTTGGCGACTGGCACATCCCCTCGGAGCAAGGGGGCGACCCGATGTGAAAGGAAGATAAAGCCTGTCAGTGACCCACACACACACTACCCAACCTCCTTCACCCTGACCCACACCCCAAGCTGCACTTTGTGTGTGCCCCAGCATTCTGCCTGGTGTTCCTTGAGTGTTGGACTGCCTGGGAAGTAATGTCCACCTGAGCACTCACCTCCTATATCCCTTTGGAAAGGATGGCGCTGGGTTCATTGTTATGTAGAACTGTTTATAAATGGTGCTGATGTGACAACAGCTGAATACACAGTTCAGCGGGCTCAACATCTGGATTGTGTGCTCACTGATGTATTCAGATTAGACTCCCACCCTTCCCCGGTGAGTTCCACATCACTCTACCAGCGAGGTTAGCTCAAATTCAGAAAACGCACACTTGCCAGCAAGAATCATACTTTTCTGACCTGTCCGCATCTTGAGCCTGCACTGCCATCCTTGCAGGCAGTGAACACAGACTCAAAATCCCACCCTTTGTCCTTGGCTCTGAAGTGGTGATTTCTGTTATTCTTCCTCTTGTCCCTTTAAGGTGCTGCTGGAGACCTATCTTATTGGTTTGTCATGCCGATTTTCCCTCCAGGGCTGCTTATATTTAGAGTACAATCTGGCAACTCACCAGACTAATTGATATTAGAGCCAGCCATGAGAAAATCAAATGGTTCTATGTCACATCCTGCGGGTATACTCATTAGCCAAATGACTTTCTTTGGAAACTTTCCCTCATAAGTCAAGAAGCTATGAGTAGGTGATGCCAAGTTTGGGGTTTAAAGTTTACAAGATTGCTCCAATAATACACTTTGAGATGTTTTACCAGGTTGAAGGTGCTACATAAATGCAAGTAGTTGTTTTCTGTGGTGGACAGCCATAGTAGAATAAACTCAAATTTACAATCTTCACATTTGGCATTCAAGGCTCCTTGCTTAGGAATGGAAATGCTCGAAATATAATCATCAGGATTTACAGAATCCCTACAGTGGAGAAGAGGCCATTCGGCCCATCAAGTCTGCACAGACTGTCTGATGGAGTATCTTACCCTGGCCCTCTCTCTATCCCTATCCATGTAACCCCACACATCTTATTTATTTATTTATGGTCGCAAGTAGGCTTACATTAACAATGCAATGAAATTACTGTGAAAATTCTTTAGTCGCCACACTTTGGCACCTGTTTGGGTACACTGAGGGAGAATTTACCATGGCCAATGCATCTAACCAATGTATCTTACAGACTGTGGGAGGGAACTGGAAACCCACATAGACACGGGGAGAATGTGCAGACTCCGCTGTGACCCAAGCTGAGAATCAAACCTGGGTCCCTGGCACTGTGATAACCACTATGCACCACACCGTGATTCAGCATTTCAGCATCAACTCTAGTCCATTCTGCAGGATCTCAAATCTTTGATAACCCTTTTCTTGATTTTTTCTTCTTCCTCTATTCTGCTGGTTTTTAAAAAGTTGTCCAGGCGACTTTGTCCTGCCCTTTTCTCAATTATTTACATATTAGTATTCTTGACCCTTTAGTTAAATGTGAGTATTAAAATAAGTCAGTGGGAAGATCTCTCCATGCTCTGTTACAGTTGAACGATGAGTGTTTTGTAATGATTGACCTGTCAGTTGTAGTTCCACTGTGATTAGTGTTAGTTTGCTTTTTCAGTCGCCTGCCTATTGGAACTCATCCATTGGCCTCTTCTTATCCTAATTCTTTCCTCAGTGCAACAGTATCATAATGCTGTCCAAACAGATTATTTCACCATTTGACTTTTGGACAATTGTACATTCAGCTAGGGGTGAATACACTAAAGGGCTTTTGCAAAGTTGGAGAGGGCCTATAGAGAAGGATAACATTTCTTTAATGGCTCTGCAAAGTTGAAAGAAATAACAAGGTAAGCCTATTAGTGCTGTGGGTTTTGTGTTGCATGCTGTTATTTTGTGTCATCTACGTCCTCTTAACAAGTGACGGTTCTCCCTTGGTTTTAGTTACACCCCTGGGCAATAAGATACCGGAAGGATGTAGGTACATATTTGTGGACATAGTCTTCCAAAGATTAATTGATGTTAAGGCATAGACCATGTGGTACGCTGGAGCTTTTAATAGATATTTAAAGCCAATTCTAAGGCTGGTACTTATTGGAGCAATAATGATGTATCAGAAAGATATGGAGGATTATATAATATTACAGTGCAGAAAGAGACCATTCAGCCCGTCAAGTCTGCATCAACCACAATCCCACCTAGGCCTTATCCTCATTATCCCATGTATTTCCCCTAGTTAGTTCCCCCTGACACTAAGGGGCAATTTAGCCTGGCCAATTCACCTAAACCGCACATTTTTGAACTACGGAGGAAACTACAGCACCCTAAGGAAGTCCACATAGACATGGGGAAAATGTGCAAACTCCACACAGATAGAGACCCAAGCCGGGAATCAAACCCAGGTTTTCTGGAGCTGTGAGGCAGCAGAGCTAACCACTGTGCCATCATGCTGCCCCCATGGGATGTCATTGTCACGCCCAATCTGTTTTCTGTGAATGTCCACGTACGTGTACACTTTGTAGTGGATACTAGACAGTGAGTGTTGTAAAGTGGGAGTCCCATGTGGGCATAAAAGATCCTTTGGCACCATTTCCAAGTGCAAGGGAGTTCTGCCCTGTGCCCTAGGTCCAGTCTTTATTCCCCGGCTAACATTACTAAAGAGGGATGATTTAGTCATTTATCACAGTGCTGTTTTTGGAATTCGCTGTGCACAAAATTGTCTGCTGCACTTCCCTGCGTTTCAATGGGAATTATACTTCAAAGGCGCTTGAGTGTCTGAAATCTGGAAGTCTCCATATGAATCCAAGTATTTTCTTTAGATTAGCAACTGTGAAAGGATATCGCAAAACAGTTGAACACAAGTAGTCCTGTGAGGCAATTAAGCTGCTAAAAGTGCAAGCAAAGATTAGCTTGTTGAATCTGACCCTTCTAAAGCACTAATAGCCAGTCCAAATTAGAATGCGTGGTGAAAGCTGTCCTCAGGAGCTGTCAGACCCCGCTGCACTTTTCTGATGTCTTCTCTTTCACATTTCACAGTTTTTATTTTTATCCCAACAAAGTTAAAAAGCAAGCGAGTAACCATGGTAACAGAAACCCCATTTTGTTTTTAGTCAGCAGATTTCGAACAACTCAGAATTTTTGACGCCAAAAAAATATAAACATTTTCTGTCACCACATCGTAGATCCAATGAATCTGATACAGTCCCAAGACACGAAGATTATTCTGCTTGCTGTTTTCTGTGAGTGCTTCACGCATTCATATCAAATAACGCAGGATTATCTTGCTTATTTCAAACAGTTTAATGCCTTTATTAAAATAGCACACAAAGCATCTTGATGCAAACATGTCAAGATTTTGTATAATGATATCACAGGGGTCAGTTTCCAAGCTCCAACACGTTGAGAGCGAGCTGTCAGTGTTTACAAGGCTGGTTATATAATGGTCAGGGAGGGAGGAGATCTATAATATACACAGCTGTGGAGGAACAGTCCCTGAAGCATTTCTGGATTAAGGGCTGCACTGATATGGGAGTACGTGCAGCTCACTCACATTATCAGCATCATTGAGGGGAAGCTCGGAGAAGGTACGATAACAGCTGTGGGACTTGCTGTGCGGGATTAACCCGTGCCTCTTTGTTATGTAGCAGGCAACATGAAATTTCTGAGCCTTTTGGCTGAGATCAAGGGTGCAATTTTACTGGCACGTCCGCCCAAGGTTTATATGGTTCCACCTGAGGTCAACGGAAAATTCCATTCTCCGAGCCTCACAGGTAAAATTCCGGCCCAAGTATCAGATCACGCCCAAATCCAACACCTTATCCTGTCAGCTTGGATCTTGTTTGTCTCTCTTGCAGGAACCATGAATTAGCTTTAGTTGGATTTTGAATTTGGTTTTTGATGCAAGCAAGAAATGGATTTGTGTTTGCCCAGTTCATTCTGAGCACTGGCTTTGCAACTTTAAGGATGGAATAAAATACATTTTTGAAAAACTCAGTGATTCTTGCTCATTTTCATAATAGTTGTATGCAGCCCAGTGCTGCACATGCTGCAGAGTGGCTGCACTCCTCAGGAGGGGGTGCCCAGGCCTGTGTGAGGACAGTACTGTCCATAGTTAACCTACATGACTTAAAACCAGATTCTTAAATCATTGAAAAGGTCCTTTGAGGAAGGAAACCTGTCATCTTTACTTGACCTGGTCTACATTTGATAATCTCCACAGTAATGTGGTCAGCTATGAACTGTCTTCTGAAATAGTGTGCCTCACCACTGCAGGAAAGTGAAAAAATAAGGATTAAAACTGAACAAACCAGCCAGCCTAAACCACTAGAAATAACAAAAGCACAACCTGTCCCTTTGATCCTGCAATTTTCCTATCATCTTGGGCCTACTGCCAAACTTGGGAGAGCTGTCCCACAGGCTAGTCAAGCAAGAGCATGATATAGCCTTGCTCATGGAATCATACCTTGCGGACAATGTCTCCGACACCTCCATTACTACAAGAGAGAATGTTGGAAAATCTCAGCAAGTCTGGCTGCATCTATAAGGAGAGAAAAGAGCTGACATCTTGAGTCCAAATGACACTTTGTCAAAGCTAAAACATATAGGAAGTGGGAGATATTTATACTGCAGGGTGAGGGAATGAAAGATGAGTCACTGGCACAGAAACCAGGAGAAAAGACTGCTATTACCTATCCATAGAGAGAATAAAGAGTGTGAATGGCCAAACGGCAGAGAAGCTAAAATGAGAGGGTAAACTGTGACAGATGAAGATGTGGGGGCAGGAGGAGAATGGAGGGGAAAGAGATAAAATTTAGAAAAGAGGAAAAAGGGAAGAAATGGGGTAGGAAAGGTAAGGAAGGGGGATAAAATAGGGGGAAAGAGTAGAGGGAAGAAAAATGAAGAAAGACAATAAAGAAATAAAAGATAGAAAACAGTAAAAAACTAAACAGATTGAAAACAAAGGGTCAAAGTGGAGTAGAGCAAATCATCTGAAGATGCTGTTCCTCCAGTTTGTGTTGAGCTTCACAGGAACATTGCAGCAAGCCGACACAGACATGCGGGCATAGGAGCAAGGATCAATGTTAAAATGGCAAGCGACAGGAAGGTCAGCATCCTGATTGCGCACAGACTGAAGGTGCTGAGCAAAGCGATCACATAGTCTACGCTTGGTCTCTCCGATATAGAGGAGACCACATTAGGAGCAGCAAATGCAATATACCAAGTTGACAGAGGTGCAGGTGAAATGCTGCTTAAAGTAGAATACCTTGAATGGTACGCGTAGAAAAGGTAAAAAGGCAGGTGTTACACCTTCTGCAATTGCATGGGAAGGTGCCATTGGTGATGGGAGAGGTGTTGGGCATTGTAGAGTGGACTAGGTTATTCCGGAGGATATTTGCGGAATGCTGGGAATGTGAAGGGAAGCTGGTGGAATCATGCTGGGTTTGGCGAAAATGGCGGAGGATTATGCTTTGCTTGCAGATGCTGGCGGGGTGAAATGTGAGAACATATTAGAAGCATCACTTTGGAAAGTAGCATCATTGGAATAAATGAAATGGAGGTGAATGAACTGAGGGAAAAGGATGGAGTCCTTACAGGATGTAGTGTGTGAAGAGGCATAGTCCAGATAGCTGTGGGAGTTAGTGGGCTTGTAATAGACTTGTAATGTCCATTTTAATGCTACTTTCCAAAGTGGTGATTCTAATATGTGCTTTTTTTCCTTCAGCTGTGGATTCCCATCTACAGTTGTTGACAGGGCCCTCAACAGCATGCAGTCCATTTCCCACACCATGGCTCTCACACCCTCCCCTCCCTCCCAGAACAAGGATAGAATCCCCCCTATTCTCACATTCACCCCACCAGCCTTCGCATGCAAAGCATAATCCTCTGTCATTTTAGCCAACTCCAGTGTGATGCCACCACCAAACACATCTTAACTTCACTCCTTTTGTCACAGCCTCACCTGTCACAGCTTGCCCTCTGATTTAGCTTCTCTGCCATTTGGCCATTCATACCCTTTATTCTCTCTGTGGACTGCCTTTAGCAGCCTTTTCTCCTGGTTTCTGTGACTATGATTCATCTTTCATTCCCTCACCCTGCAATATAATTATCTTCCATTTTCTATGCCGTTTTGCTTTGACAAAGGGTAATCTGGACTCGAAACATCAGTTCTTTTCCCTCCTTACAGATGCTGCCAGACCTCCTGAGATTTTCCAGTATTTTTCCTTTTGGCTTTAGATTTTAGTAACTGCAGTAATTTGCTTTTATCTCCATTACCATCTCTGGATATGTCCTATTCCATCAGATGGACAAACCCAGCTGTGCATTAGGAAGGAGTTTATATTGGGGGTCCTCAACATTATCTCTAGACCCCCATGAACTCTTAGTGATGTCTGGTAAAACATCAGTAAGGGTATTTCCTACTGACTACTACCTACCACGCTCCCACAGCTGTTTGAAGCAGTCCTCCAAGACGAACATTACTGAGAGTGGCAAAGGAACAGAATGTACTCTGGGTGGGGGACTACAATATCCATTACCATCAAGCATAGCCCAGTAGCATCATTACTGACATGAGCCCTGAAGGACATAACTGTCCAAACACTGTCCACCATCCGCAAAACACAACTCAGGAGGATGGTAGAATATTTTCCATTTGCTTGAATGAGTGCAGCTTCAACAAAACTCAAGAAGCTTAACACCATCCAGGACAAAGCAACCCAATTGGTTGGCACCATATCCACCACCTTGAACGTGCACTCTCTCCCTTAGTGACACACACAGGTAGCCAGCACAACTCAGAAGGACGGTAGAATATTTTCCACTTGCCTTGATGAGTGTAGCTCCAATGAAACTCAATAGGTTTAACACTACCCAGGACAAAGCAAACCTTTTGGTTGGCACCATATCCACCATCTTGAGCATGCACTCTCTCCCTCAGCAACACACACTGGTAGCGCATATACCATCCATCAAAAACTGCAATGCTGCAATTCACCAAGGCTCCTCCCAAACCCACAACCTCTGGCACATAGTAGGACAAGGATAGCAGATGCATGGGAACATCACCACCTGGAAGTTCTCCAATCCATTCACCATCCTGACTTGAAACTATATTGCCGCTCCTTCACTGTCGCTGGGTCAAAACCCTCCAATTCCCTAAGTAAAAATTAATTAGTAATTAACCCGAGAGTCGCTAATCAGCAGTGAACCTGAGTTTATGCTCCTTTTAACTCAGGCTGGTGGGAGAAATCCATTCTGCTGCTAAATGCTTGTTCAGCTGTTTGAGGTTAAGAAAGAGCCACTGGCATTCAATTAACATTACATGCTGACTGACATTATAATCTGCTTACTCTGCATGCTTCCCAGTGCAAACCCCTAACCCCCTCACTCCAGACCCCTATATATGACCCATCACTATTTGCTAAATGTATGCACATACAGAGCCGATATTCTTTGGCAACCAAAACAGCAAATGCGGCACCGAGACGATAGGTGATATTTGTACGTACTAACTTCTCATAATATCACCAAAACTTACTGCTAAAAGGGGTAGTATAGAATCCTTAGTATAAGATCCTTCATTTTAGTTTTATTATAATAAGTAGATTGAGTTAAGGTAATTATAAAGTGCTTTATACATAAAATGAGAATTCACAATGTACCTGGAACAAAATATGCAAAGGTATTATAAACTGCAAAGATATTATAAACTGTACAAGCACAAAGTAACCACGTATTATAAGTATAAATTGTATTTTCAGTACATATGAATTGTACATCTTGGTCAACGTCACTCTAAATGCAGCATGATAGGAAGCTCAGTGGTATACTAAGAAGTCTCACAACATCGAGTTAAAGCCCCCCAGGGTTTATTTGGTAGCCCAAGCCACAGGCTTTCAGAGTGCTGCTCCTTCATCAGGTGAGTGGGAGTTCTGTTCACAAACAGGGCATATAAAGAAACAAACTCAATTTATAAAATAATGGTTGAAATGCGAGTCTTTACAAGTAATCAAGTCTTAAAGATACAGACAATGTGAGTGGATACAGTGTTAAGCACGGGTTAAAGAGATGTATATTGTCTCCAGCCAGGACAATTAGTGAGATTTTGCACGTTCAGGCAAGTCATGGGGGTTACTGATACTGTGACATGAACCCAAATGTGCAGAACTTGGTTATCAATCTGCTCAGTGATTCTCAGCGCTATGTACTCTTGCAACTTGGCCAACATTGTCTACCTGATACACTGCAGGAAAGGATATCCCAAGGCATGGTATATTGGGGAGGCCATGCAGACACTACGACAACAGATGAATGAACAGCACTAGACAATCACCAGGCAGGAGTGTTCTTTTCCTGTTGGGGAACCCTTCAGTGGTCATGGGCTTTCAGCCTCTGATCTTCAGATAAGCGTTCTCCAAGGTGGCCTTCATGACAAATGACAATGCAGATTTGCTGAGCAGAAACTGATCATTTTTCCCTCTCTTACAGAGGGGAAGAATGATTGATGGATATAGAGATGATTCACAGAGGTATGTATATCTGAAAGAGGCCATTTGACCTTTCATCAGAATCTGCGATGTTCAAATGTCTCTCGAAAGGCCCCGAGTTTTTGTACTCGCAGCATTACCAAGACGATATTCTTTGTCTGACATAGGATGAAATTGGGAACATAGGGAACACTGCACTTGCCTGAGGAAGACACAAGAGTGTTGAAAGCTCGCGGATTTGCTATCAAATAAATCGGTTGGATTAATAATTAGTGTTGCTAAATTCTTACTATAGGATGAAATTGACATAGGAACAGGAGTAGGCCATTCAGGTCTTAAGACTGTTCCAGCATCGAATGAGATCACAGCTGATCTATGGCCAGACTCCATATACCTGCCTTTGGCCCAAATTTCTTAACACTTTGCGAAACAGAAAGAACTTCTGCTGAAGAAGACAAAGCTAACAATATTTGTATAGCTTTTTAATTAATGCCACATTTCAATTTACATTAACACTGCAATAAAATTACTGTGAAAATTCTCCAGTTGCTACACTCCGATGCCTATTTGAGTACACTGAGGGAGATTTTAGCATGGCCAATGCACCTAACCAGCATGTCTTTTGGAAGGAACCGGAGCACCTGGATGAAACCCATGCAGACACAGGGAAAATGTGCAAACCTCACACAGACAGTTAACTAAGCTGGGAATTGGACCTGGGCCCCTGGCACTGTGAGGCAGCAGTGGTAACCACTGCCACCATGCTGCCTGCAAGAAAAATCAAGTTGGGTTTCACAGTCTCCTATTTTGACATAATGGAGAATCGAAATTGGGAGCATTCCTAACTCACTGACTGTAACAATTTTAATTAGGCAATTGAGATTGGCCTGTTTGAACATGAACTTCCTGATTAAGGGCCAAATTAATGGTCCAATCAAGGAGCCCTTTGCTTTGTACTTAAACAAGAGTGTCAGTTCCTCTGGCACTCTGAGTGCTGACTGCATATTGAGAGCACTCTGTATAGTGTTATTCAATCTTCTAAATAAAGGAATATAGGTAAAGGGACTTCCATCTCTAAGGACTTACTACAGCCACAAAGAAGGAATGTGCAATTCTTCGGATTGTTTTTTAATAACTTCAGGAATTCAGCTACTACTATTCTCTTTGCGGGGGGGTGGGGGGCACGGTTTATTTTGTTTGTAGTTGTACTCAGCGTGAAGAAGGTTTTGCTGGTACGGGATAGATGTTGAGACACAAACAATGAGACACAGACTGAGGCTGATTTCCATCTGCCAAGATTAAGGGCAAGAGGAGACCTTGCTTCAGCCTGCTGCGGGAACCAAGAAGGCAAATTCTCAGCAGTGGCCAACTAAGATGGCTGCCACCACGATTGTCAAGCCTAATAAGGATAGCAGTAGCCTTCAAAAGCTGCCAGACCCATCAGAGAGCCAGCAGTGCCACCATCAATGAAAGCCATTGCTAGGGCTGCACCTTGAGGATGAGGGTGCATCAACGGCTGTGAACTCTTGAATTCCAGTAACTGGGGTCCCAGGGCACAGGGGCCTGATAGGTATGTCCCTGCATGGATGGTTCACTGAGGATAGGTGGTGAGTTCTTATGGGATGCCCTTTGCTATTGGGGGTCCCCTTAGTGGGTCATAAAATGGATTGTCTCCCCACAGGATAGCACAAGGCTCTGCCCCACTGCTAGTAATATACAAATGGAGGCAGGAAGAGCACTTTAACTGGTCGTTATGTGGCTCAATCCATCTTTGCACCAGCAGCCCACTGCTAGCATAGCAGCAAGAAAATATTGGGCTTAATGCCTGGCAATTTCCCATGCTGCCTTGCCAGCCTTCCTGCCTCCCAGCCCATCACCAAAGGTCTGGTGTGATTCCAGTTCATGTCAACATTCAGGTTTCAATTGGACAAATAAATAAAAGAAAAGGGTTTGAACGAAGCAATGTGAATGAATGTGATTAGTGCTCTATGTTTATGTGGAAGTTTAAATAAGTTCAAATCCCACATTGCAGTTTCTTTGTAAGAATTCTATGTTTGAAAATGAACTCTTCTGTCTGTCTGTCCATCACAGATCTGGATTTGACTGAACTTCCTTATCTAACTCATGTCGAGCTCCTCATATCCCTCAATGTTCAGTCCTTTGTTACAGTCTTGCAGGTTTAAAACCCTCTCTCCACCAGCTTGGTACAAAATAATCTCTCATCTCCTGATTCAATCCAATCTTTTTAATCTTTGGTCAAGTTTGGATAAAGTTTTTTTTAATTTTAAAGAAAAATCTGCTTAGGGTCAGCTGTAGCTCCATGGGGAAAGATCTGAAGGCAGGATCTAAGTTGTTGTGCCAAATGAGGCTGTACAGTTTGTGATGATTAGTATCCCTTTAAGAGAATTTTTAAAAAATTATGATCTCTGCAGCTCTCACAGTCAGTGTTTCTCAGCTCACAGCCTTAGGTGATGTAATTAGTGAGAGGAGGAAAAACAAACTGTTTGCTGGTCAGATGACAAGGGTTGTTTTTAATTTTGTTTTGGCTGCAGTGTTCAGACCATAGCTGAATCAAGTCTCTCTGTCTCTGCTTTTATTTTTCCAGTTATCTGAAAGCATGTCTTGTTTGCCATCCTGCAGTAAAAAAAAATGTGTTTTGATTTTTTTCGGGAGCAGAAGACCACAAGCTACTCTGAATTTTCAAGATCATTTGAAATCAGCATTCAACCCAGGGAACTGGATTCGAGTATTATGTGAGCTTTAGCCTGCATGGGGATAAATCTGTTTAAATAGTTTTGTATATTGTATTTTGATTTTAATTGGAACACATTTGAGATATTCATTCAAAATTATATATTATAGTGGTTATCTTGTTTCTTGTTTGTAATTGATAAAAGTTATTTGTAATTTTCTTACTATGCATGTTAACTATATTCTTAAATAAACTTTGGTAAAAGCTCACTAATGGGTCATTTGAATCATACCTGAAGTGAAACATCACATGCTTATCCTAACCAAATTCAAGATGCAAAACTTATGATTCGGATGGGCTTTGTAAAACATTTTGGAGTTTCTGACCTGAACCATAACAGATCATCTTGCAGGTGACTTGTTAAACCAACATCGTTGTTCACTCCCTCAGGTGGAAAGATCCAATGGCACTATAGAAAAGCGGGGGGGGGGGGAACCTCCCCTGGTGTTCTGGGCAATATTTACCCCTCAACAAACATCACCAAAATGGTTTTATTACATTGCTGTTTGTGGGATCTTGCTATGTGCAAATTAGCTGCTATGTTTTCCCCAACCGCCCATGCTCAATGGACCTTTTAGACAGTCCACTGCAGTTTCTGTCCTGCCTGATCCCATGGCGGCTGAGGTGGGAGAATTGCAACCAATGATATACTTTCCAAAGTATAGCTATTATTGAACATAGAACATTACAGCACAGAACAGGCCCTTCGGCCTTCGATGTTGCGCCAACCAATATAAAAAGCAATGCCCCTCCAAACTAAACCATTCCCTTCTCTTCCATATACTTATCAACTAACCTCTTAACCGCCACCAAACTTGGCGCATCTACAACCGCTGCAGGCAGGGCATTCCACTCCCGAACCACCCTTTTGGTAAAGAACCTGCCTCTGATATCCGTCCTATAACTATCACCCCTTAATTTAAAGCTGTGTCCCCTCGTGCTAACTTTTTCCATCCTAGGAAAAAGGCTATCACTGTCCACCCTATCTAAACCTCTAATCATCTTATATGTTTTGATCAGGTCCCCTCTTAGCCTCCTCCTTTCTAACGAAAACAACCTCAAATCGCTCAGCCTCTCCTCATAAGACCTGCCCTCCATACCAGGCAACATCCTGGTAAACCTCCTCTGTACCCTCTCCAATGCCTCCACATCTTTCTTATAATGTGGGGAACCAGAACTGCACACAATACTCCAAGTGCGGCCGCACTAGAGTTTTGTACAGTTGCAACATGACGTTGCGGCTCCGAAACTCAATCCCTCTACCAATAAAAGCCCAGACTCCATATGCCTTCCTAACAACCTTCTCGACCTGACTGCCTACTTTCAGGGATCTATGCACATACACACCAAGATCCCTCTGTTCATCTAGACTACTAAGAATCCTACCATTGCCCTATACTCTACACATTTATTATTTCTGCCATAGTGCATTACCTCACACTTTTCCACATTAAACTCCATTTGCCACCTATCGGCCCAGCTCTGCAACTTGTCCAAGTCCCTCTGCAAACTATAACACCCCTCTTCACTATCTACCACTCCACCGACTTTAGTGTCATCTGCAAATTTACTAATCCATCCTTCAATACCCTCTTCCAGATCATTTATAAAAATTACAAACAGCAGGGGCCCCAAAACAGACCCCTGAGGTACACCACTTGTCACCGAACTCCACGATGAATATCTCCCATCAACCACACCCTCTGTCTTCTATCTGCTAGCCAATTCCTAACCCAATTAGCTAAATCACCCTCTATCCCATACATCTGCATTTTCTGCAGAAGTCTTCCATGGGCCACCTTATCAAACGCCTTACTAAAGTCCATATATACCACATCAACCGCCTTACCCCATCCACCTCCTTAGTCACTTTTTCAAAAAACTCAATGAGGTTAGTAAGGCACGACCTACCCTTCACAAAACCATGCTGACTATTTCCAATCAATTCATTACTCTCTAAATAAGTATAAATCCTATCCCTAATTATTCTCTCCAATATTGTGTCAAAGAAAATGCAGCAGTCAATTTGCACACAGCATGTTCCCCCCAACAGCATTGCAATAATAACCAGGCGATCTCCTTCAGTAATATTGGCCAGATTTTCCAACCATTCAAGCTCTGTCACCACTGCAAGTGAGGATGGTGAATTTGACACTCAGCCCTTTCTCCATTCAATGCGGTGGGACTAGAAAATCCTGCCAGTGTGAACGACTGGAAAATTTCACCCATTATAATAGTGATTTCCAAATCTATGACTGCTACCATCTGGAAGGACAAGAGCAGCAGATACCTGGGAACTCCACCACCTGGAGGTTCCCCTCCAAGACATTTGGAACTATATTGCCATTCGTTCATTGTTGCCGGGTCAAAATCCTGAAAGTCCATCCCTAACAGTGCTGCTAGCGTACCCACATCTCAGGGATTGCAACAGCTCGAGACGACTGCTTGTCTTCATCTTCTGATATGCGATAAATGCCGGCCTACGTCCTGTAACAATGATTTTAATAAGCACTTCAGAAATGCTTAACTGATGAAAAACCTCTTTGGGTGTCCTGGGGTAATGAGAAGCATATACGTGCTAGCGGCCTCTTTAAAGGGCAAATAATGGTGGGTCACATGGCCCAATGGGCCTATTGCAATGGAGCGCACAAACCTGGGCCAATCACAGCAGAGAATGTGGGTCCAGGAGCGGGCAGTTGTTCAGTTGGAGCCTGAGAGTTGGAGAGTACATTCATCACTCTGCTCTGCATATAATTCGTCTCACAATAAATTACTTTACTTAGCTTTCACCTGCCGAGTTGTTGTCATAGCCTCGCGGCTATAACAATACGTGACTGCAAGTTCTTTGTCCTTTTCTTTCTTCAAGGTCGGTACATAACCAACTGACTGAAACATTTCTGTCGCGTTTCTTCATCTGGGTTAATACGCAGAAAATATTTCCTCTCCAGCGAACAGGGATAAATGAGTCATGTAAGTTGTAGAACGGGTCAGTGACACGACTGATAGGACCTAGCATAATTGGAGAGAACAACGTGCAGCTCATCTACGAAATACAAAGACATTACACCGCTTTTCAGTTTAAGACAAGGTTCTTTCATCCAGCAGAACAGTGGTAGCTATTGTCTGGAAAGAATCTTTTTCGTTTTCTGGATCAGTGATATTTCACTGTAGATTGTTCATGGAACAAGTGCTCCCACTGAAATAGAAATGATCTCTGCACCGATGTAACCTACTGAACATGTTCCCATGGTTCTAGTTCAGGGGTAGCATAATGTCACTTGAACTTGAATTGCTGAGATCAAGCCTTTTGTTGTTGCACCATTTTATTAATGGTATAAAACTATTTTTCATCCATTATTAAGAGAGATTATCTGGTTGTTATCTCAATGCTGTTAGTGGGAGCTTGCTGAGTGTAAATTGACTGTTGAATTTCTGCCAGTATAACACTTCGAAAAGTATATAATTGGCAAAATTTCTCCTGCCTAGCTTTCCGCCAGAATCGTAATGGGCGAGATGGAAAATGCAGTGGACGATCTGAAGGTCCATTGAGCCCTGGTGGGAATTTCTGGTCTTGGGGCACACACTGCCGGAGAATCCGATCCATGGACTTTTCATTGTTTTGAAGTATCTGGAGGTTACGGAAGACACAATATAAATACAAATCCTGCTTTCTTTTCCATGGAATGTGGGTATTATCCCAGTTTTACAAAATAGGCAATTTGTAAAATTTAAAATCACAATGTTGTTCCAGTTGAAACGTTCCTAACCATGACAGGGGAATGAAGACATTTCTGTTGCTGTGTATGTATCCAGTGAGGTACGGGACCCCTGAGGCTGAAATAAAGCGTGTGATTACCACACACAACAGTCTCAAACCTCAGATCTGGGATCAGCATGACATGCATTCTTTGTTAATTTTATATTCATTGTATTCAGATTAACTGAGGATTCAATTATATTCCTATAAATAGGCACAAGCAAAATGTGTTATTTTCCACTCCCTCTCATGTTTTACTTTTGCACAGTGCTGACCACTTTTTTTATGATTAACACTTTGTGCTATTCTGCTTTGAGACAGCACTGACCTTTATTCTGCTATTAACACCTGCTCTGGAGCAAGGCTTTTATCTTTTACACTATCATTACCTCTCTCTGCATCTTGTGTTCCATAGTTTAATCACTTTTGCCCCCCAACCTACCCCAGATCTACTTCTACCTACCTCTATATAGAGGTATCCACCTACCTCTATATATTTGATGAGCACTTAAAATATCATTGTCAAAGATATAGGACAAGTGCAGGAAAATGGAATTAACATGCCTTTTATGGTAGATTTTGTCAGTGTAGACTTGTTGGGCCAAAGGGCCTTTCCTGCACTGTATAACTCAATAGCTGGAATTTTACTGCCCTGCTTGCCGTGGGAATTGGAGTGGGCGAGGGGCAGAACAGGGAAAGACTCATTGACCTCGGCTGGCATTTTACAGTTTCGGGGCAAATGTAAAAATGTAAAATCCTGCCCTATGACTCTACCCCTTTCCCCTTCCACCTCCCTCTCCAATTCCGAGAAAGATTCATATCAGATTCCGAACATTAAATTTGTTTCTCTCTCCACAGATGCTGCCAGACCTGTTGAGTTTTTCCAGTATTTAGCATAAGACCATAAGGACTAGGAACAGGAGTAGGCCATTTGCCCCCTCCAGACTGCTCCTCCATTCATTAAGGGTTATGGTGAGTGGGCAGGTAGGTGAAGCTGATCTTTTAATGGACTCAGCTCCACTTACCCACCCACTCATCATAACCCTTAATTCCTTTACTGTTCAAATATTTATCTATCCTTATCTTAAGAATATTTAATGAGGTAGCCTCAACTGCTTCGCTGGGCAGGGAATTCCACAGATTCACAACCCTTTGTGTGAAGAAGTTCCTCCTTAACTCAATTCTAAATCTGCTCCCCCTTAGTTTAAAGCTATGCCTCCTAGTCTGGTTTCACCCACCAGTGAAAACAACTTCCCTGCTTCTATCTTATCTATTCTGTTCCTAATTTTTTAATGCTTCTATTAGATCCCATCACCCTCGCCTGCCCCCCGCCCCCAACCAAATTCTTCTAACTTCCAATGGGTACAATCCCAGTCTACTCAATCTATCCTCATAAACCAACCCTCTCAATTCCAAAGTTGAAATCAACCTAGTGAATCTCCTCTGCACACAGTGCTTTCCCCCCCCTCCCCCCCCAATGCCAGTATATCCTTTCTCAAGTCAGGAGTCTAAAAGTATGCACAGTACTCCAGATGTGGCCTCACCAGCACCATTTTCTGTTTATCTTTCAGATTTTCGACATCTGCAGTATTTTGCCTTTATCCTAATGAATGTGGTAGTTGGATTCTGAGCATATGCTTATAATGTGCAAGTCCATAAATAAATGTAAAAGTATGCAAAGATTGGCTCCAGCTCCATCCTTCAGCAGTTTGGTTTTGTAGAATTGAACATTCTTCTCATTATTGTTTTTACGTTGAATTATACAGAGTACCCGTAACATAGACAATGATTCAATCCAGCTGGTCCATATCTGTGTTTGTATCTTCCCTCCTTCACATATGCACACACACACACACACACACCTCCCCTCCAGCCATCTTCATCTCACCCTTTCAGGCGATCCTCATGTAACTTCCATTTAAATCTTTTCTGAAACTTGGAATTCTAAATTCAGGTATCATCTTGGTAGATCAGCTTTGCCTCTTCTGCTGTGCTTATTTATATACCTGATTCCTAAATTCCAAATCCTGTTTTTATATCTTTTCAATGAAATTCACAGAATCATAGAATCCCTACAGTGCAGAAGGAGGCCATTCAGCCCATTGAGCCTGCATTGACAACAATCCCACCCAGACTCCATCCCCATAACTCCATGTATTTACCCTGCTAATCTACCAAACCTACACTAAGAGGCAATTTAGCTGGGCAATCAACCTAACCCGCACATCTTTGGACCATGGAAGGAAACTGAAGCACGAAGAGGAAACCCACGCAGGCATGGGGGGAATGTGCAAACTCCACACAGACAGTGACCCAAGTTGGAATCGAACGCAGGTCCCTGGCATTATAATGCTAACCACTATGGCATCCTGCTGCTAATGAAACATCGATGGATGTTTTACAATGTTGAAGGTTCAAGTTGCCATTGAATGGGTGATGGCATTGACCAGTTAGGCCAAATGGCCTGTTTCTGTGCTGCAATATGCCATCTTACGACATTTGTTCAGATGAATGGCAGAAGTCTCAGCATTTTATAACCAATCTGCTTTTTAGCCAGGTTAAGTTGGCTGCAGGAATAGCTGCACTTAGAGAAACACTACAATTAGTTGCTCACTGAACTCTGCTGTGCCCACCGTAATTTACCCACACATCTCAGAGTCAGTGCTTTCTGTCTGAGTGATCAGCTGTGGGGTAAAGATAACTGCTGCCAACTCTGAACTAGTCATCACTCAGAGTGTCAAATGCCAGCAGATATGTATCATCTGGAAAGCTGATTAGAGAAGTCAAAGGAAGAATTTAAACCAGTGCTTGTCGAGCTGTCTAATGATCAAATAGCTAACCGCTGGCAAAGGGAGGAGATAAACAGGGATTGGGTTGGCTTCGAGATGAAATGGCTGTCATTGGCAGATTAGACTTGGGGCAATTCTGAATAATAACAACAAGTTGTATTTATATCGGATCTTTAACAAGATAAACATCCCAGGGCACTTCACAGGGGCCACTTAAGGAAATATTGAGGCAGATGAGCAAAAACTTGGTCAAGGAAGTAGGTTTTAAGGAGGAACTTACAAGAGGAAAGAATCTGAGAAAAAGAGAGGTATGGGGAGGGAATTTCAGAGTTCAGGAGCCAGATAGCTGGAGGCCCAACTCCAATAAGGGAATGATTAAAATTGGGAAGCTCAGAAGGACAGAATTACATAGAATCATAGAATACTACAGTGCAGAAAGAGGCTATTCGGCCCATCGAGTCTGCATCGGCCACAATCCCACCCAGGCCCTACCCTCATATCCCCACACATTTTACCCGCTAATCCCTCTATCCTACGCATCCCAGGACACTAAGGGGCAATTTTCGGATGGCCAATCATCCTAAGCCACACATCTTTAAAGAATATGGGGGGTTGTGGGATTGGAGGAGATTACAGAGATAGAGACAGGCAAGGCCATATGGGGTGTTGAACACAAGGGTGAGAATTTTAAAATTAAGGCATTGCTTAACCAGAAGGCAATGCAGATCAGCGAAGATATGGGTGATGGTGAATAGGCTTGGTATGAGTTAGGGCACAGCAGTTTAGATGACCTCAAGTTTATGGAGACTAGCCAGGACAATGTTGGAGTGATCAAGTCTAGAAATGACAAAGGTGTGTGAGCGTTTTGACAGCTGAAGCAGGCAATGTTACAGAGTTGGAAATTAGTGATAGCTTATGTGACGATTTATGGTAATTGTCCCTTAAAGGGCAACATCGCAGAAGAGGGTCACCAGTCTTGAGGGACCAATTAGGATGAGAGTGGGGTAATCACCCTGTCATCCTGTAGGCCTGTAGAAGACACGTATGGACTGGATCAGTCAGTGGGCTGCTGGCCTCTCTGTAATTTTCCTCATGAGTAAATACGTTTTGTGTTTCTAATGAAGTCTGGAAGCCTGTGTCAATATAGAGCATATATGTGGTCAGAAACTCACTGCAATGTCAAATATGTCACCAAGCTTATGAGCAGTCTGGTTTAGCTTCAGACAGTTGCCATGGAGAAGGTTGGAATTGGTGCTAAAGGAGCAGAGTTTTCTGCTAGGATGACTTATGTCTTCCTAATATTCAACAGGAGGACATTTCTGATGTTTGGACATGCATTCTGTGGTTTAAAGTCACTGGTGGGATCAAGAGAGGTTGTGGTGAGGTAAAGCTAGGTGTCTTTCATGGACATGTAAAAATCTAACACTGTGCAGTTTTACTGATATTGGCATGAGGCAGGATGTTGATCAGAAATAAGATATAGCCAGGGATGGTCCTTCAGGGATTCCAGGCGTTTCTTGTTAGTCCAATATTTAGACCAGACAAATCCGCACAGTTCAAGGACTCTACAAGCCAGTCTTGCTCATCGAGACTCTGAGAAGTGGTTGGCTTTTGACTGAGGGTTGGGAATCTGCCCATTTGACTCCAGAAGACATTTCTATTGTAGCCTTTAACAGAATAAAGTATGACAGGGCAGTTGACATGAACATTCTCAAACTAAATTTGATATCCGGACACATAAGGTAATATTGATAAGTTTGGTCAAAGATTTTTAAACAGAGGCTTGAAGGAAAATGGAGAGATGGATAAGACATCTAAACAGCATGTTGGCACAGTGGTTAGAACTGCTGCCTCACAGCATCTGGGAACCAGTTCGATTCCGGTCTTAGGTGTCTGTTTGTGTGGAATTTGCATGTTCTCCTTGTGTCTGCGTGAGTTTCGCCCAGGTGCTCGGTTTCCTCCTACCCTCCAAAGATATGTGGTTTAAGTGGATTGGCCATGCTAAATTGACCCTTAGTGTGAGGAGATTAACAGGGTAAATATGTAAAGTTATGGGGATAGGGCCTGGATAGAATTGTTGGTGCAGGCTCGATGGGATGAATAGCTTCCTTCTGCACTGTAGAATCATAGAATCGAATGAGATTTGGGAAGGAAATTCCTGAGCCTAATGCTTAAAAGCTAATGATAAAATGATGGCAATCAAAAAGAGGGCAGAATTGGAAAGGCAAAGAAATGTAGGAATGTTGGAGAGTCGGAAGCCAATGTTACAATGGCCAGCCTGGTCCTCTTTGAACGGGCAGCATGGACTTCACCCATGTAGTGATAAATTTTGAGCTTTTATGAACACCAATTAAATTTTAATTGGCTAAACACCTATAATACTTGGAAAGCCTCATGCTTTGAGTATTGCCATATTTCCCTATGTTTGCTGTGTTTAAGTAAGCAGAGTTGCACTCTTTACAAAACAAATGAACTATTTATATAGACCATAAAAGCCAAATACTGTGGAAATCTGAAATTAACATAGAACATGCTGGAAAATCTCAGCAGGCCTAATGGCACCTATAGGCAGAGAAGCACTCATATGGACTCGAAATGTTAACTCTTGTTTGGCTCTCCACCGATGCTGCCAGATCCATTGAGATTTTCCAGCATTTTTTGTTTTTATTATTTATATGGATTTCTTAGTGACAAGATTTGAAATTCAGAGCCTGGTGACTAATCACTGCAATGATTCACACCCAAGCCATTCCGATTCTATTTTGAGAGGAATAGTTCAATGTTAATACTCTGTACGTATTAACATCCTGACAATATTGTTAAAATATGATTGAACACCACAAGTAGCAATGACTATTTTGCTATCTTTAGAACAAAGGAAAGTACAGCGAGGACCAGGCCCTTTGGCCCTCCAAGCCTGTGCTGATCATGATACGATCATGAAAAAAAATCCTCTGCCCTTACTCAAAGTGTATGCCTCCATTCAGGGCAGCCCAGTGTCACAGCGGTTAGCACTGTTGCCCCACAGTGCCAGGGACCCAGGTTCAATTCCGGCTTGGGACATTGCCTGTGCAAAGTCTGCACATTCTCCCTGTGTTTGAGTGGGTTTCCTCCAGGTGGTTTGGCTTCATCCCACACTCCAAAGATATGCAGGTTAGGTTAATTGGCCCTGCTAAATTGACCCTAGTGTCAGGGGGAATCAGCTGGGTAAATGTGTAGGCTCATAGGTACAGGGCCTGGGTGGGATTGTGCTAAGTACAGACTCAATGGGCTGAATGGCCTCCTTAGGTACTGTAGGAATTCTATGACTCCCTTTCTATTCATGCACCCATCCAGATGCCTGTGAAATGTTGCTAACGTACCTGCTTCCACCACCTCTTCTCATAGTGTGTTCCAGGCACCCATTACTCCCGATGTGAAAACCTCCCCCCCAGCCCCTTCAACTTTCTCTCTCTCACCTTGGGTCTCTGCTGATGAAGATGAATGCAGTACAGAAGACAAGTTAACTTAGTGCATTGGCAATTGGGATCGCAGTGGTGGGAGTCTTCCTGAACAGTTTTTATTTTACTGGTTGTATCATGTCCCTGTATTTCTGCTGCATTTTGAATTGGGCATCGCAAAAAATTTTCACTGGACGTTATTTCTTGATTTCATTTATCACCATGCTTTTGGCAGGAATCTCCAACCCAGTCCCTTATACACTGCCAACCACTGGGACGATAGAGAGGGTAAAATTCTCTTAATTAGCCCCTCTGGACATCCCAAAGCCCTTTAGTTTACAGCTTCTGAAATATTTTTGAAGTGTAGACACGTAGGCAATGTGGCAGCCAGTTTCTGTTTAGCAATAAAAACACCAATTTGATAACAGCCAGATCATCTGTACTCAGTGATGTTGATAGAGGGATTGAATACTGCACCAGGACATCAGGGGAGAACTATTTCAATGCTGTGCATTGCTTTATCGCTAACTGAGAGGATTTTATTGTGTAAGTTAGAGATGTATCTCATCATTGTGTGCTGGGCAAAGTGTGTTACTCTGTGAGATGATACCATTTTGATTCTTCATCTTTGTCAGTGGTAACTGGGCAGAAGCACATTGCGTAGATGGTGCTGCTTTGTCACTGCAGGATCAAAGTGGGGGAAATGTACCACCAGCTCTGTTACCGCCGCTGCCGTCGCTGCTTCTGCATGAAGAAATATCAGCAAACACTCTACTGGCTACAGCACATTTAATTACAGCACAGCTAATCTTCATGTGCTGGGCCTGTCACATCCAATAAGCCAATGCATCAACTTCATTACTCAGAGCAGGATGGAAAGGCAATCACACGTTGGCTGCCACATCGGAAACAGAGGTGACGTTCAATGCCATTGCTTTGACCACTGTTCATGGCTAATGGGAATGCAATTGAACCATTATTGCCATTCTGTGAGATGAAGGATGGATGGAAAAATGATAGAGTTAACTAATGTTGGTGGTGCTACTGTACATTAATCAGACGTGCCTATGCATGCTGCTCTGAATAGCTACTGTAAAAGATTTGCGTTGGGAATAAACACAGCCAATCATATGTGAATGCAAGTCTATTTCTGAAAATTGGAAAATTATGGTGGGGCAATTGCAACGAAGAGAAAAGAATAGATTCGGTAAGGATTGGGAAGGAGAAAGACTGCACCTGATTTATACAACTTTTTTACAAGGTAACCCTCCAGTCATCCTCAAACGCTTGAGAGGAACATCTAGAACAGGTATTCCCAAACCATGCTTCATGACTACCAGTGAGGTTACAGACTGGAATTTGAGGGTCACAATGTCTGAAACAGTAATGGTGACCTTCGAGAGGGGAGACTCCAGCCTGGGACTGACTCTGATGTCCTGTGCTATGTTACTCTGACTGTGTCTCTGATATCCTGTGCTATGCAGCGATGCCAATCGGAGGAATAGTAAATGGGAAGGAGGAGGGTTGTGAACAGAGGGTGAGGTCAGCAGGTAGCTGCTCTGTGATCGAAGCTTGCAAATATCTCATTGGCACATGCTGTCTCAAGCTACAGCAAGCACAGTCTGGAATAAAGCTGAAAAGCAACAATAGATGCCTCTTTCTGAACAATCGATTACTAACAGCCAAGGAAAATAAATCCATGGCTTTGTTCAGAGGATCATAGCTTCAGTCGTACTGGGACTGCATTCATTCTAAAAAAAAATTCGACTCCCAAAAACAGGAATAACAAAAGTCCATGACTTCAAGTCTTTTGCACATAAATAATTATAAAGAAACAGTAGTGCATTACTAAAATCTGAATTTCTTTATGGATCAATTATCCCACTTGCCCTTTCCCTTCCCGACTCTCCTCTTGCTGCTCCCCTTCCTGATTCTCCCACTCACTGCTTCTGTTGCCACTCCTCCCATTCTCTGCTTTCCTTTCCAATTCTCCCACTCACTTCTTCCCTTCCCACCTCTCCCACTCACTGCTTCCCTTCCCAATTCACCCACCTACTCCTTCCCTTCCCACCTCTCCCAATCACTGCTTCCCTTCCCACTCCTCCCATTCTCTGCTTCCCTTCCCAATTCACCCACCTACTCCTTCCCTTCCCACCTCTCCCACTCACTGCCTCCCTTCCCAATTCTCCCACTCACTTCTTCCCTTCCCACCTCTCCCACTCACTGCTTCCCTTCCCAATTCACCAACCTACTCCTTCCCTTCCCAACTCTCCCACTCTCTGCTTCCCTTCCCAATTCACCAACCTACTCCTTCCCTTCCCACCTCTCCCACTCACTGCTTCCCTTCCCACTCCTCCCATTCTCTGCTTCCCTTCCCAATTCACCCACCTACTCCTTCCCTTCCCACCTCTCCCACTCACTGCCTCCCTTCCCAATTCTCCCACTCACTTCTTCCCTTCCCACCTCTCCCACTCACTGCTTCCCTTCCCAATTCACCAACTACTCCTTCCCTTCCCAACTCTCCCACTCTCTGCTTCCCTTCCCAATTCACCAACCTACTCCTTCCCTTCCAACTCTCCCACTCACTGCTTCCCTTCCCAATCACCCACCTACTCCTGCCCTTCCAATTCACCCACCTACTCCTTCCTTCCCAACTCTCCCACTCTCTGCTTCCCTTCCCAATTCACCAACCTACTCCTTCCCTTCCCAACTCTCCCACTCACTGCTTCCCTTCCCAATTCACCCAACCTACTCCTTCCCTTCCCAACTCTCCCACTCACTGCTTCCCTTCCCAATTCACCCACCTACTCCTTCCCTTCCCAACTCTCCCACTCACTGCTTCCCTTCCCAATTCACCCACTCACTCCTTCCCTTCCCACCTCTCCCAATCACTGCCTCCCTTCCCAACTCTCCCACTCACTCCTTCCTTTCCCAACTCTCCCACTCACTGCTTCCCTTCCCAATTCTCCCACTCACTCCTTCCTTTCCCAACTCTCCCACTCACTGCCTCCCTTCCCAATTCTCCCACTCACTCCTTCCTTTCCCAACTCTCCCACTCACTGCCTCCCTTCCCAATCTCCCACTCCCCTTCCTTTCCAACTCTCCCACTCACTGCTTCCCTTCCCAATTCACCCACTCACTCCTTCCCTTCCCACCTCTCCCAATCACTGCCTCCCTTCCCAACTCTCCCACTCACTCCTTCCTTTCCCAACTCTCCCACTCACTGCTTCCCTTCCCAATTCTCGTACTCACTCCTTCCTTTCCCAATTCTCCCACTCACTGCTTCCCTTCCCAATTCCCCCAATCACTCCTCCCCTTCCCAATTCTCGTACTCACTCCTTCCTTTTCCAATTCTCCCACTCACTGCCTCCCTTCCCAATTCCCCCAATCACTCCTCCCCTTCCCAATTCTCGTACTCATCCTTCCTTTCCCAACTCTCCCACTCACTGCCTCCCTTCCCAATTCCCCCAATCACTCCTCCCCTTCCCAATTCTCGTACTCACTCCTTCCTTTCCCAACTCTCCCACTCACTGCTTCCCTTCCCAATTCCCCCAATCACTCCTCCCCTTCCCAATTCTCGTACTCACTCCTTCCTTTTCCAATTCTCCCACTCACTGCCTCCCTTCCCAATTCCCCCAATCACTCCTCCCCTTCCCAATTCTCGTACTCACTGCTTCCTTTTCCAATTCTCCCACTCACTGCCTCCCTTCCCAGTTCTCCTGCTCACTGCTTCCCTTTCCAATTCTCCCACTTGCTCCTTTCCTTCTCACTCTCCCACTCGCTGCTTCCCTTCCCAACCCTTCTCCCGACTCTCCCACTCACTGTTTTCCATAAGCCAAATCCAATAAATGAACCCACAATGTGTTTCCCAATCCTTTTTGAGAAATTGGTATCTTTATATCATTACGAAAACATAACGTGGTGTGAGTCGTGGATCTTCTAACCAACATGGTCCTCAGCCTAGCCACAGAATTCACTGCATATTAAATAGTTTTAAGTCATGGTCTAACCCTTCATGTTCTGGTCAGATAGCTGGGGAATTATACTGTTAGAAAGTGTTAAAATTGCAGTGTGGTGATTGCACAGAAGAGCTTTGAAGACACAATGCAGGGAAAGTGTTCAAATACAGGGTTGCTAGGCAGATGGATCCCTTGTGTTGAATAGGACAGCACATGACAAGGACTAGCATCAGGTTTGTTCAACTGAGACAGATGAATGATGATGTGCTAGACATGCCCAATGTTTATAGCCTCAAAAAACTGCTCTAGGATGGTCAACAAACTTGCAGGTCCTGAGCACATCCAATTGCTGACACATTCACTGCAACATCAAAACCTAGCAAGGCAATTGGAAGGAGTGGCCTTCAGCATGCGTCCAAGGAAATGTCCAGCTTTTCATCAGTTCAACAAGACACGTGGCAGAAAGTTTCATTGGCAGTGACAGTGTACGAGAGCATTGGTCGATCCAATTGCCAGGAATGATGATATGTTCAAGTAAGAAGAATGATCGTCTGACACCTTAGAGGAAATGCATCCACAAGGTCATTGTGCACATCATTACTTCTTGGTTTGTCAATGAGACAATTCCTCGAACATAGAACCTTAGAAAGGTTATGGCACAGAAAGAGATCTTTTAGCTCTGTAGACATGATAGAGCATCATGTCTATATTAGAGTAATGGTTGATTCAACTGCAGACAGCAGTTTCACACCGTCAATCTCATGGAAAACATAGGCACCATCTCACCTTCTGATATGTTTGCCAAGATTTGAATTATCTGCCTAAGGAAATTGGTAATTACTCATTATTGCCCAAGACTGGCACATGGGTAAATACCATCGTACTACCTCCACTAAATTTACAAGTTACATATTCCCAGATATGGAAAGCCATGATGAAGCCTACTGCTATGGAATCTGTGTGCAATGGTTCACCAATTTCCCGTGAGGCTTTTGTAGTCCTGGAGTGCAAGAACAGTCAATCCTCCTGGGGGGCACAGGTGGCACATCATAGAGACTAAAGGCCTGGCGATCACAGATCTACTAGTATGTTGTGACCTCTCACTAGAATTAGTCAGACATTGCATGGCACATCAACTTCAGAATTAACTCTTCTAGTCTCAATTCATGACCTGACATCAAAATATCCAGAATGTTTTGAGAAAATTGTCAGTTTCAAGGGAGATGCAACTTTACACTTGCAGGAGCTTGCAAGTCTATCCATTGATCCACAACATAAATGCAGCATCTACTTACAAGGCAAACTGAAGATCAAACCAGAAAAAATGGAGAAAGAGAATACAGATTAGTGCAGTTCAATTATGTGATATAAGGAAGAGCAGATGAGAGTATGCATCAATCCAGGACATTTAAACTTTGAAAATTTCTCCTCACAAAATACCCACATTAAAAGATTAAATCCATGATTTTCAGGTGACAAGTTATTCTCAAAACTTTCTGCCAAACATGACTAGCAGTGAGTACATTTCAGAGAAGCCCGAGAAACTTATTACATTTTATACCCCATTCAATGATACTGTTTTCAACAACTTCCTTTCAGAATCTCTGTTAGCAAGGATTCTCAAGCTCACATGGACCACATTATATACACTATGCCAGGATGCTTCTATATCATCACTAATATTGCTGTTGTGGGAAGATCAATGCAAGAACATGACCATAATTCACACCTGTTAGTGTAAGTGACATGTAATGAAGGATTTGAGCTCAACAGTCTGAAATGTGCCATTAATGTGAAGCAGATCAAACTAGTCAGTTCTATTTATTCTTGTATTGGCATTTGTCTTGATCCAAGTCAAATACAGGATATTAAAGCTATGCCAACTCCACCAGATCCTCAATGCTATTCAAAGATGTCTAGGTCTCTTTAATTTCTTATCTCCATAGATACCAATTTTGCCCAAAAATTTTCATCACTAAGGGACTTGTTTAATGTTTTTTCCTGTGGCACCAAAACCAGCAATACCTCTTCAAAGCATTGAAACACCAATATTAAAAACTGCAATTTTATGATCCCAGAGGACAGATAGATGTGAGATAGATGCCTGACACGAAGATCTGGGAGAATTCACACTACAAAAAGGAAAATTGATTGTATTTTCTTCAAAGTCTCTGTCTGTAGTGAGATCCAACATTGAGTGAGAAACATTACCTTCAGGAATCATGGGTGGGATTCTCTGAAAAAAATTCTCAGGGCTGAATTCACATGAAGACTGGAGTAAATCCTACTGGTTTTTTAATCGGAATTTCAAAATGAATCTCCCACATTCTGTGCATGCATGAATCATGATAAAAACCTGGGGCAGGGCCTATTCCCACCAAGAGGTCAACAGCGTAGCACTGAGTAGGCCACTACGCTCTTGCCAATCTGTCATAGCAATCCCATCGAGATTAAGGCATGTACAGTAGCCCTCACTGCCACTCTCCTGAATGCTGGCCAGCCCCACGATCCTGCACTGCTGATCTTCAGACCGTCCCCCAAAATGGGCAGTCCCAATCTTCCTGACCCCAGCTCCCCACCCCTTGCCGTAGCCTGTAAAGAACCTTATGATTAACAGTTCACAATCATTGGTAAGCTATTTCAGATTATGTGTGAGAAGTGGAATATTGATCATGCTACTTATTCTCCGCATTACTGTAGACCTAAGTCTAGCTGAATGAATATGGTGAAATCTCTAATTCTCAAATGTAGTCAGAATAAGCATTGCAGTGTTACATCTAAGAATGATATCTTTAAGTGCAAGTATTCATAATTGGCAGACAGTTGTGTACCAATCTACCTACCCTTACCCATTCTACTCTCTCAGAAACTAGAAAGCAACTTTTCAAACTGAAATGAAAGATTAACAACTTGCGTGATAATAATGCAGGTACAGAATTGCGAAGTTCACAATTGGGACAACACGTTTGCATCCAAGTTCCAACACAAGATACGTAGCAACCAGTCAAAATGATAGGGATTTGTTCAGATCAAAGACTCACAATTGCACAATTCACTGTGGGCAAATAAAGAAACCCCCGGACCAGTTTCCTTACAAGATCTGGACCAACCACAAATTAACTCTAAGCTTTCGAGGCTCATGGCTTCATTAGTTCTATGTATTAGTGCAATGATAACTAAACATGAAGGTGTACTGTAAATAGTTATGCTTCTTTGGAAGGGGCAAAGTAAAGAAAGATTTAGCAAAATGCCTTTTAGAGATTGTAGTATGACATCACAAGAAAGGAAGTGTGTAATGCCATCCAATTTTAGTTCCACTTCTGCTTTTAGCAGAGTACACACACATAGCTCTGTAGCTCCAGTGTCTTCAAGTTTTATGCCAGACTTGTTTGAAGTACCCATACATTTTTTTTTAAATGTTACAAAATTGATTAAGTTTTCTACTAAAGAGTCATATTACAGAGTTTAAAGTCTGGAGAGACTTCAATGCTATTGTTTCTTTCTAAACGTAGTTCATATTGATGAAGATGTATAAACTAATCATTTGGAAAACATGTGATTGATTCCCATTTTTCTTGTTGCATAATTCATCAATCGTTTGCCCTCATAGTCTGAATTACAGAATTTCACATTGTGGAATGAGGCTACTCAGCCCATTATCTCTGTGATACTAATGTCTTCTAGACATGTTTTTCATAAATGCAAATACAAATATTTCTACTGTGAAACTGTTCATTTTAATGTACAAATAATTATTAAATCTGCCCATAAAAGGCTCCAAAAATAGTGGTGTTAACTCCTGAAAATGATTCATTAATGGAAATGCAAAAGAGAAAATGGACATAATTTAAGACAAAGCAAGCACCAAATAATCTGGCCTGATCAGATTGGGCACAACCTCTGAAAAAGGCATAGCAGAGTGGTTAGCACTGCTGCCTCACCATGTCAGGTACTTGAGTTGATTCCCGGCTTGGCTCACTGTGGAGTTTGCATATCCTCCCTGTGTCTGCATGGCTTTCCTGTCCGGGTGCTCTTGTTTCCTCCCACAATCAGAAAGACATGCTGGTTAGATGCATTTGCCACGGTAAGTTCTCCCTCAGTGTTCATTGTGGTTTTGATGTAAACCTACTTGTAACACTAATAAATAAACTTAAGTTTAAGTTTTGGAACTAGTTAGAAATTTGCGTGCACAGAATGAGAATGTAGAAGCAGAGCAAACTGATCATCTGTAAAACACCAAGTTCATTTTAATTAACATAAGCAGAGGCACCCAGTGCTGGTGAAAATCTGAAAACACAATGCTTACTGGGACAGTGGAAATATTCAAGACTCACATAGGTAGACTTTGTTGAAACAATAACAACACAAGGTCTCCAAACATTCAGTGTAATTTTAAAACCCAAGCCGATCAACTGTAGGTTTTTTTGTTGGGTAGAGTCATCAAGAGCAAAGACAGGTAAAAGCACTGCGGTGCAGATCCAATTCAATGTAAGAGGAAGTTTGAAGGGTTGAATGGACTACTCCCATTCCTTTGTTAAAGCTTGGTGCAATAGAAATTAAAGTTTGTCGGTTAAAATGGCACAATCTATTTTTTGCCAGGTAAGGTAGTTCATAAATTGTTTAGCATCAATATGGAGAAGCTTCCTGTAGGTGTACAATGTATAGTATAATATTTGGGGTGGCACAGTTGCACAGGAGCATTGCTGCTTCACAGCGCCAGGGACCCAGATTCAATTCTGGCCTTGGGTGACTTTGTGGCATTTGCACATTCTTGCCTTGTCTACATGGATTTCCTCCAGGTGCTCCGGTTTCCCCCCACATTCCAAAGATGTACAGGTTAGGTGGATTGGCTATGCTAAATTGTCCTTTAGTGTCCCAAGATGTTAAGGAAGTTAGTGGGAAAATAAGTAGATCTATGTGGGAAGTGCCTAGTTAAAATGTTTTGCCAGACAGTCGATGCAGACTTGATGAGCTGAATGGTCTTCTTCTGCACTCTATGTATACTATGATAACTGAGGTTTTGTGAGATCTATGAATGCTTAGCCCTGTTTGCAAAGGTTTTATTTTAAGACAGTTTTGCCTATGCAATTAATTCTAAGCTTAAAAAATTGACTACATTTTAAAACTCAGGAGGCTGGGTTAGCTGAAAATTGACCGCATTCCTGAAAAGAACCCAGCAAGCAAAACACATCTTGATAATAACTGCAAAATCGGTTTTCTTTAGATTGCAAGGACATTCCAATAACTAGATAAGAATTAACATATAATTTGGAACTGTGTGTTCAGCTTGTAGCTTGGTTTTGAGTTCAGTGTGTCCAGTATAGTACAGGTATGGCTTGGGAGCCAGTCTCAAAGTTTGCTTTTTCTCTTCACTTCCGTAATGGTTTAATTTTCTTTAAGTTCTGTTCAACAAAAGAAACTCATTTTAAAATTTGTACCAATGCTGGCCTCGTCTATTCAAAGGAATGAATGGACCCTACAGGTTTAAAGTCACCAGCATTAAGCATGAATATTGCATCTGTTTTTCACACTTGAGACATTTTAATAGCAAAAAGGATAAGGGGAATTTTTAAACAGTTCCGAGAGGACTCACTAGAAATACTCGGAAATTCATTTTAAGGCTGGAAATGAACTGATCCTTTCTGTCTGCTAATGTATTAAAGTGGTTGAATGACAGGAGATGATCTCTGTTTTCCCTGGCACAGTATGATGCAGATTTGGCAGTATAACTCACATTTACTGGCTGCACATCACCTGAGCCAAGGACTGGCCTCAAAATGTACCTCAGGAGAAATAGAGCAAGTTACAATTCCCAACTTTTGAAAATTTTGAAATTTGCAATACAATTTTGTTCACTTATTGATTTTCCTTTGAGATAAATTGGATCAATTTTCGAAGTAGAGAAATATCCAGGACATAAGAGAAAGAACAGGAGACAATGATGTTTGTTTTGAATTGTTGTAGCAAGAAGCTAGCACAGTTGCAATGCCAAATCATACACGGCTATGGGCCAAGTACTGGAAAAATGGGATTAGAATAGGTAGTTGGTTTGTTTTTGACTGGTACAGACACAAAAGGCCGAGTGGTCTTGTTCTGTGCTGTGTACCTCTATTATCATTTCACCAAGAGGTCAGTTGAGGTCCTTGTGTGGGCATTGCAGAGAGGTGTGAAAACAGGCCCCCGTAGTATACTCTGGCACCCTCCTTGGTGGCCAGGGACAGTGCTCCTGATCAGCAATTCAGAGAAGGTATCTCCTGCAGCAAGGGTTGCCCTATGGAAACATCTCTTTCCCCTCTCCAATGATAACCCTACCCTTCAGTTCCGATCATGCTGCTACAGGTGGCTGAATAATTAGATTCTGGCAATTTAGATGAACTCCAGAATTTAAGGAACACACTGTCCACAATAGTGACTGTTGACATTAAACCTGATAGAATCATACAGTGCAGAAGGAGATCATTCAGCCCATTGAGTCAGCACTGACCATAATCTCACACAGGGCCTATCTCTGTGACCTGGACACAAAAACCTTGCAAAATTCCACCCTATATTTCAATTGAGCACTTCTGGTGACATCTTGAAATCACAAGACTGAAGCTGAAACAATTTCTGAATGTCAGCACAGTAGCAAGATTGAATTACAGTTCTCAAGCAGCTGCTGGAGATTTGTTACGTTTTATATAATGTCAACAGGAGTCTTTCACTTTAAAACAGAACAGCCCATTCAATGCATCCTCTCTCTTCTCCTTTAAGACTTTCTTACTTCTTTGACCAAGTTTTTGGTCCTAATCTCTCCTCAAGTTACTCAGCATCAATCCTTAACTGATATATTGCGAAAAATCTTGTGATGTTTTATTATCTTGAAGACACTGGCTAGGATTTTCCAGCTACTCATGCCCTGCTGTAAGCGAGGATGGAGAATTTGGTGCTCAGCCAAATCTTCATTCACTGCAGTGCGTCCAGAAAATCCCGTCATCGTGAACAGACAGAAAACTCCCCCTCTCTCGCTGCTGTTGAGTTTGATCAAGTTGGTGCAATGCGGTAGAGTTGTAACGTGCTGCATCATGTGAGATGCACCACTTTATTATCACACAATGGTTCACTGGGAGGTCCACTGCAGAACGTGGTCACCGGTGAGTGTCCTATGACTGGAGAACTGGACACACACAGAATGTTTTGTGTGGGTGGTTGATATTTCAAATTGAAAGCCTAGCTTGTGTTTGGAAAACGTCCGTCCACTGGCAGCTATTCAACAATCTCACTCAGGGAGACAAGCAGAACAGATGATACGAGAAATGGAACAGATGTACTGATATAGTGGAGGCTGCTGTCTGCTTCTTGACCAAGGTGAACCCAGGAAGCATGCATGTATATGTCACTGCTGCGGACTGGTATGCGGTTTCAACCAACCACGGTAAATGTCAAATATGTTCAGGTCATGCGCAGTGCAGGAGAGGATCAAAGTGAGCCTCTCTGAACTTGTCTCAGTAACCAGCTAAACAGGAAGAAAAGAAGTCAGGATATCCCAAAGCTCTTTACTGTCAATAGAGAGACACATGGTTACAGGGTGACATAGATTGGGAATTGAATATTGACTTGCATGTGACATTTAGGAAGGACAGGGAGTGAAGAATAATTGGAGGGTGGTTCTACTTCCATTAGCATATGAGAGAGGAATGACCTAAGTTCAGGGAACCAGAACGTCAAAACAGTTTGGACTAAGATGAAAAATGGTAAATGCAATAAGTCACTTGTGGGAGTGTTGTACAGGCCTCTAATTGTAACTACACCGTAGGACAGAGTATGAAAAAAGGGATAATGCAAGCTTGTCAGAAAGGTATTGCAATAATTATGGGGATTTTAATCAACAGATAAATTGCAAAAATCAGATGGGCAAAGATAGCATAGCTAAGGAGTTCACATAGATTGGTTGGGGATAGTTTCTTAGATGAGGCCAGCATGGTGGCACAATGGTTAACACTGCTGTTCATAACGCCAGGGACCCGGGTTTGATTCCCAGCTTGGGTGGGTTTGTACATTCTCTTCTTGTCTGCATGGGAATCCTCCAGATGTTCTGATTCCCTCCTACAATAAGAAGTTTCACAACACCAGGTTAAAGTTCAACAGATTTATTTGGTAGCAATAGCCCCAAGCTTTCAGAGAACTGCTCCTTCATCAGGTGAGTGGGAGTTTGTGTTCACAAACCGGGCATACAAAGATGCAAACTCAATTTACAATATAATGATTGGAACGCTGTTCTTTACAAGTAATCATGTCTTAAAGGTACAGACAATGTGAGTGGAGTGAGGGTTAAGCACAGGAAAAGAGATGTGTCTTGTCTCCAGCCAGGACAATTCATGAGATTTTGTAAGCCCAGGCAAGTCATGGAGATAGTGTGACATGAACCCAAGTTCCCAGTTGAGACCTTCCTCATATGTGCAGAAGCCTACGGATAACCTCACGATTCTCTACTTCTCCAGTTTCTACCCTAAACACATTAAAGAATCCATGCACTATGACACCCCCTCTGTATACATAGGATCTGCTCAGATGAGGAGGCTCACAATAGACACCTCCAGACGCTGAAAGATAGAACATAGAACATTACAGCGCAGAACAGGCTCTTCGGCCTTCAATGTTGCGCCGACCAATTAACAAAAAGCAATGACCCTCTAACCTAAACCATTCCCTTTTCATCCATAAACTTATCTACTAACCTCTTAAACGCCACCAAACTTGATGCATCTACAACTGCAGCAGGCAGGGCATTCCATACCCTTACCACCCTCTGGGTAAAGAACCTACCTCTGACATCCGTCCTATAACTACCACCCCTTAATTTAAAGCTATGTCCCCTCGTGCTAGCTTTCTCCATCCTAGGAAAAAAGCTATCACTGTCCACCCTATCTAAACCTCTAATCATCTTATATGTTTCAATAAGGTCTCCTCTTAGTTGCCTTTTTTCCAACGAAAACAACCTCAAATCCCTCAGCTTCTCTTCATAAGACATGCCTTCCATACCAGGCAACATCCTGGTAAACCTCCTCTGCACCCTCTCCAATGCCTCCACATCTTTCTTATAATGCGGGGACCAGAACTGTACACAATACTCAAGTGCGGCCGCACTAGAGTTTTGTACAGTTGCAACATGACGTTGCGGCTCCGAAATTCAATCCCCCTACCAATAAAAGCTAAGACTCTGTATACCTTCTTAACAACCTTATCGACTTGCATTCCCGCCATTATTTTGTAAATTGAGTTTGTGTCTTTATATGCCCTGTTTGTGAACACAACTCCCACTCACCTGATGAAGGGACTGTGCTCCAAAAGCTAGTGGCTTGTGCTATCAAAGAAACCTGTTGGACCTTAATCTGGTGTTGTGAGACTTCTTACTGTGCTTACCCCAGTCCAATGCCAGCATCTCCACATTAGTCCTTCTACAGATCAAGAATGTGCTTGTAAGGTTGATTTGCCATGCTAAATTGTCCCTCAGCGTCAGGGGGACTAACAAGGATAAACTCATGGAATTATGGGATAGAGCCTGGGTGGGATTGTGGTCAGTGCAGACTCGATGGGCCGAATGGGTGTTCTTCTGCACTGCATGATTCTATGAAGAGTGCATTCTGGAGCCAAACAGAAAACAGGCTGTACTCAACTTGATATTGTGCAGTGAAGTAGGATTAAATTGCAACTTCATAGTAGAGATACTCCTAGGTAGCAGTGATCACAATATGATTAGATTTTACATAAGTTTGAAGGAGAGAAGAGTGTGTTCAAGACTAGCATTTTAAACTTAAATAAGGGCAATTATGAAGCATGAAGGTGGAGTTAGCTAAATGTGCTTAAGGGACAAATCAACAGATGTTCAGAGAGATATTTCAGAATACACAGAGTAGACACCTTCTAATGAAAAAGAAAATCTTTAAAGGAAGGGCTCATCGTCTATAGTTAGTTAAAAAAGTTAAAGAAAGCATTAAATTTTAAGAAACATAATATATTTTTGCAAAGGTGAGGAGGCAGGTTAGAAGACTCGGATGAATATAAAGAACACCAAAGAATGACAAAAAAGTTTGTTTAAGGAGGGGAAAATTAGAGCAAGAGATAAAGATAGCAGTAATATAAAGATAGATAGTAAGGGTTTCTATAGATATTTAAATAAAAGAGTTTTATTATCCTATAGGAAGCGAGTCTGGGGAGTTGGTGATGGAAAGTAGGCACATGAATTAAACAGATACTTTGCATCTGTCTTTACCATAGAAGATGCAAGTAATATTGCAGGAAAAGCTGTAAATCAAGAAATGGAAGGGATCAGTGAATTCTGGAAAATTACAATCACTAGGGAAGTGATATTGGACAAATTATTGGGCGTGCGCACTAATAAATCCTCTGGTCCAACAAGACTTTAACCTAAGGTCTTGAAGTAAGTGACTAGTCAGATAGTTGATGCATTGGTTTTAATTTTCTAAAATTCACTAAGAGTTGGGGAAGGTTTCAGTAAGTTGGAAGATAGAAAATATAACTCCTTTATTCATAAGGGAGGGAGACAGAAAGCAGGAAACTATAGGCCAGTTAGCTTAATATCTGTCCTAGGGAAAACATTAGAAGCTATTATGAAAGATGTTACAGCAGAACACTTGTAAAATTCAAGGTGATCAGATAGAGTCAACATGGTTTTGTGAAAGGGAAATCATGTTTAACCAGTTTAATGAAGTTCTTTGGAGGGCCATGGATAAAGGGGAACCAGTAGATGTATTTTACTTAGATTTCCAGAAGGCATTTGATAAGGTGCCACATCAAAGATTATTGCAATAAATAAAAGCTTGTGGTTCCGAGGATAACACATTGGCATGGATTGAAAATTGGTTAGCCAACAGAGCCAACAGCAAGCAGTAAGTTAGCATAAATGGGTCATTTTCTTGTTGGAGAATGTGATGAATGTTGTGCCACAGAGACCAACTTTTTACAAATTAAATAATTTTGGGTGAATTGGATGAAGGGACTGAAGGTAGGGTTGCTAGATTTGCTGATGACAGAAAGAAAGGGGGTGGCACAGTGACGCAGTGGTTAGCACTGCTGCCTCACAATGTCAAGAATCCAGATTCAATTCCCGGCTTGGGTCACTGTCTGTGCAGAGTCTGCACATTCTCCTTGTAACTGCATGAATTTCCTCTAGGTGCTCCAGTTTCCTCCCACAGGCCCAAAGGAGTGCTGGTTAGATCATCGGTCATGCTAAATTCTCCCTCAGTGTACCCAAACAGGCTCCAAAATGTGGTACTAGGGGCTTTTCAGAGTAACTTCATTGCAGTGTTAATGTAAGTCTACTTGTGACACTAATAAATAAACTTAAAATTTTGATCAGAAAGTAAATTATGAAGTGGACATAAGAAGGCTACAAATTGATGTTAATAGGTTAAGTGATGAGCAAACATCTGGAAAATGGCGTATAATGTGGGCAAATGTGAAACTATCATTTTGGCAGAAAGAATTAAAAAAAAGCATATTATCAAAATTGGGAGCAATTGCAGAGCTCTGAGATGCCAAGAGATTGGACTGTCTTAGTGCATGTATCATAAAAGGCTAGTATATGGACACAACATGTAATTCAGAAAGCTAATAGAATGTTATTGTTTACTGAGAGGAAATTCGATTACAAAAGTATGGAGGTTATACTTCAGTTGGTGACACCACATCTGGGGTATGGTGCACAGTACTGGTCTCCTTGTCTAATTTAGTTAACTTTTTTAGTTAATTTTATTATCATCAGCAGGCTTACATTAAAACGGCAATGAATTTATGTGTCAGAATCTTACAGCCCTGCCTGCCATGGAATTGGAGTGGGTGAGGAGTGAACAATGGAAATGTCTGTTGTTCTTGAACAGGATTTTCTGGTCTTGCTTGAGCGGGGTTGTAAAATCCCACCAACTGTGAAAATCCCCTAATTGCCACACTCCAGCGCCTGTTTGGGTACAGTGAGGGAGAATTTAGCATGGCCAATGCACCTAACCAGCATGTCTTTCAGACTGTGGGAGAAAACCACAGCACCCAGAATGAACCCACGCAGACATAGAACATAGAACATTACAGCACAGTACAGGCCCTTCAATCCTCAATGTCTGAGCTATGTCTGAACCCAAGATCAAGCTATCCCACTCCCTATCGTTCTGGTGTGTTCCAGACATGGAGAGAACGTGCATAGTCTGCACAGGCAGTGATCGAAGCTGAGAATAGAACCTGGGTCCATGACAGAATGAATGTGTTGTTGTGTGAGGAAAGGTTGGAGAGGTTAGGTTTGTACCCACTACAGTTTAGAAGAATAAGAAGTGACTTGATCAAAATCTTTAAGATCGAGAGAGATATTGACAGGGTGAATGCGGAGAGGATATTTCCTCTTGTTGGAGAATGTAAAATTAAGAATCACTGTTTGAAAAAAGCAGGTAATTTATTTCAGAGAGAAATGAGGGCCATGAGTCTCTAGAACTCTGCTCCTCAAAAGCCAGTGGAAGCAAAGTCTTTGAATATTATTAAGGCAGAACTGGATAGATGCTTGATGAGCAAGGGGACGATAGGTTATTGGGAAGGAATTTGGGGTTGACATTACAATCCGATTGGCCAGGATTTGATGAATGTCAAAGCAGGCTTGATGGGTCGAGTGGCCTACTTAGAGTTCCTAACTAATATGTCCAAATGTAATAAAATATTTTTAGTGTAGTGTAGTCTCTATTGTAAAATAAAAAACATGCCCAGTTTGCAAATAGATGTTCCATATCTACAATGAGTTAAAAGACCAGGTAATCTGGTTTATTAATGTTAGGTGGGATTACTATAGGCCAGAACACCATAGAAACCTGCTCCATTTTCAAAATACTGCCATGGGATCACTCAAAGCCATCCAAGATGGCAGAATGAGTCTCAATTTCACATGTCGCTTAGAATCATAGAATCCCTACAGTGCAGAGGGAGGCTAGTCCACTCTGGGCTGACCACAACCTCATCCAGGCCCTATCCTCATAACCCCACACATTTACCCTGCTAATCCTCCAATACTGGGTCAATTTGGTCTGGCCAATCAACCTAACCCACACATCTTTGGACTGTGGGAGAAAACTGAAGCACCCAGGGGAAACCCATGCAGACATGGGGAGAACATGCAGACTCCACACAGACAGACACTGACCTGAGGTCAGAATTGAACCGTGGTCTCTGGCGCTGTGAGGCAGCAGTGCTAACCACTGTGCCACCATGCTGCCAGTTGAGAGAATGCACCTCCAACAGCGCAGTACAGTTTGAGTACCACACCGAGTGTCAGCAGAGATTTTGTGCTCTCTCTGGAATGAGTCTTGAACCCAATAATCTGCAAGTCAAAGGATTGGTGGTCAATATACCAGGGTCTTGAAACAGAACTCTAGTCCAGTACAGAGAAACATAACATTTCTCAGCAGTGCAGTGTTTCAGGTGTGATGTTAAATAAAGGACTACCTCCTTCAGCACATGTAAGTAAAAGGTCCCATAACACTATCTGAAGCAGCATTGGGACTGTTCCTTAGTCAACGCCACTCAAAAAGAATGAAATAGTAAGTGATATCAATTGCTGTTTCTGGGACCTTGCAGTGCACTGTTAGCAGCCAAACTGATCAACATAACAGCAATACTTGGGAGTGAACCATTTTCAATTGCTTTTGGATGAAGAATGTGATAAGGTGCAAAGTGTATCTAATTCATTCTGTAGCTCTTTATTGATTTAGACTACATCCCATCAGGGAGCAGTGGCCCTAATTGGCCAGGTTAAAACAACTCAGCTATAGCAAGCACCACTGTGTTTGAAACAGCTGAGTACCCACCCAGGAAAGCCTGGGAGATTATTAGGCTTGCAGCAATGAGCTGGGAATGTTTTTGCGTTGAGTGAAAATAGACTGGGAGCTGGGACGAGGCTGCCTGAACTGATTACACGTGTGACTCATGGTACCTGTGTGTGTGTTTAAACTGGCCAGTGATGCAAATCAAGTAACACCGACAAGGTGATTTCAGTGGCAGCAAGCTGAGGGATACATACAGGAATAGGCTCAATGGTTTGGCTGGAGGGAAGGTTGTAATTCTAGAGGAAATCTGCTGCCAAATACTTGGAAAGAGAAACAGGTGTATTTATAGCTGGGAATTAATTGAATGATTACAGGCCATATAAGTTCACATTGGTAATACAGGAAACATATTTCATCTTCTTAGCTTTCAAGGTGTCAGCCCTGTCTCAGTTAAGTTGGTAGCAATCTCCTCTCTTGCATTGGAAGGTTGTGGATCTGACCCGTTACAGAAACTTTGAGCACATAAATAAGATTGAGATTCCACTGGAGCATGCGGGAATGTTGCAATGTTGGAGGTGCTGTCTTTCAAATGAGGCATTAAACCAAGGTCCTGCCTTCTCTCTCAGGTGGGTACGTGTAACCAATCCCATGACACTATTTATAAAGGAGCATGGGAATCCCCCTGATGTCTTGCTCGGTATTTATCTCTCGTTGAAATGAGATGGCTGACCAGTTCTCTCAGTGATAACTGCAATGTGCAAATTGACTGCCATGTGACCTAGATTTATATAAGAGTGACTAACATGAAAACACTTTGTCAGCTCTGAAGTGCTTTGAGGTGTTCTGTCGTTGTGGAAACTGCTACACAAATGCAAATTCTTTCTCTCTTTCCTGTCAGTGATCCACCTTCAGTTCTGTTTTCAGCTTTCATCCTCTCTCCATCATATTGGCCTGGCTATTGAATTCCTGACTTGTCCTTTTGTGTTTCTTTTATGTGACAAACGGACGTTCTGGGCAGGGTTTTCCCTTGCTTATGAGAGTGTTGCATGGAGGCAGGCAGATGGAGAAATTTGCTTTGCCTGTTTGTCAAATTCATCCTACTACCACTCTGGTTAATTTTTTTTCCCTCGGCAGGATCGACAGCTGATAGGCTCCTGCCCACAATTGATGAGGAGCCAGTCAAGGTTTTTAATGGCTTCATTATGGCTTATGAAGATTCCAAAATTTTCCAGCCATTCACACTGATGGGATCTTCCGGCCCTGTCGATGGCGCACCCTGTGTGGGTTTCCTGTTGGTCTGGGAAATCCCATTGACGATGGCGGGACTGGAAGTACCCTGCTGTTAGTGAATGCCACGGCGAGGCCAGAAAACTCCCCAGGTATTGTCAGAGGATGGTTGGAATTTTCCAGTTGATCTGAAGACCTCAGAGACATTGGGGGAATAGGCCAACTGCCTGGAGGTGGCAGCGAGGAGGGGCAGCACTCCTGGCGAACATTCAGACCCTCTCTATTTGCGTGGCAATAACTGAGGCCACAAGTAACCCTGTGGACTAGTCACCATCTCTCCACCAACACCCCCAAACCTTCTCTCATACGCCACAATAGTGGCCTAGCTGCTGAGACCATTTTTTAATTTCAAATTTTTAAACATTGCCATGCAGCATCCTCAAGGTGGGTATGCCCCCTCTTTTTCCCTTACCTGCAGGGGCACCCCCCCACCCCCTCCTTCTGAGTTGGAGAAAGCATCCTATTGGCCTTAAAGAGCACATCCCCTGCTCATAAGTGGATGATCAGCCCAGGACCTGACCGTGAATAGGCCAATTCAACAAAATCATCATCACTGAGGAGGCAGTGGAGTTGTGGCATTGTCACTGGAATAGTAACCCGGAGACCGGGGTAATATTGTGGGGACCCGGATTCAAATCCCACCAAGGCAAATAGTGAAATTTGAATTCAGTAAAAATCTGGAATTAAAAGTCTACTGATGACTGTGAAACCATTGTTTCAAACCCATCTGGCTCATTAATGATCTTTAGGGAAGGAAATCTGCTGTCCTTACCTGGTCTGGCTTACATTTGACTCCCGAGTCGTGGCAATGCGGTTGAGTGTTAAATGCCTTCCAAGAGATGGGCAATAAATGTTGGCCCAGCCAACGACACCCACATCCCATCAAGGAATACAACTATTTCCTACACTGTGCATGATCTATAGTCATGAAACAATGGTTTCACAGTCATCAGTAGACTTTTAATTCCAGATTTTTACTGAATTCAAATTTCACTATTTGCCATGGTGGGATTTGAATCCAGGTCCCCAGAGCATTACCCCCGTCTCTGGATTACTATTCCAGTGACAATACCACAACTCCACATTGTGCATGGTCTGTGATCCCTACGTGACACACTAATGTCGGGACTGGAAGACCCCACCAATGTGAATAGCTGGAAAATTTGGGGATCTTAATAAGCCATTAACCCTCCTCAATTGTCTCTTCATTGATGATGGGTGGGAGCCCTTCAGCTGTTAATCCTGCCAAGAGAAACAATGGCCCAGGTAGTGGGATGATGTTGGCCCAGGATCCTGTCCTCTTTCTCCTCACTGCGCCTTTGCTAAAATCACAATTCATTAAACTACTTCAAATTCTTATGCATTATTAACCACAGGAACCGTCCCTTCATCTCCCCCTTCCTCTTAAAAGTCTGCTAGTTTAGAAAATGCAGTCACAGTAACAGCTTGCTACTCTCCTAACCTGGATCACCACAGACTGGCTTTCCAAACTGCCTTCATTAGCCCTTCATCTCTGCAAAACAAATATTGGCTTGGTTTTGGTGGCACTTTCTGCCAAAATGTGCAAGAGGTTTGAATTGTTTATACAGAAAGCCAGTGATACACATTGAAAAAGGTTGACCGGATGTGTATCAAATTGGAATTAGGATAATACCACACGGGATAGAATGAACTAAGCTGAAGCAGACTGCAGCTGGATTGAACCAGATGGAGCTGGGTGAATTGAAGTTTATTAGACTGGAACTGGATTAAAGCTGCATGAAATGTTAAACTTGTTGGATTGTGCTGAAGCACTGGCCAGCCAGTGACCCACAGTATTAACAGTAATTCGGCCTGCATGATTCAGCATTATTTGTACAAGGCGATGGCTAAGGCTGGATTAAACCACATGAAACAAGATCAGCTGAGGTGCACTGAAGTGGAACTGGATAAGCACAACCAATTATACATTGCAGGAAGCTTTGCCTCCCATTGAACATTAGGAGAAATGAACGTCTTCTGGATCTGTGATTTAAAATCAGTCTTCATAGAATCATAGAATCCCCATAGTGCAGAAGGAGGTTATTCAGCCTACTGAGCTTGCACCAACAACAATCCACCCAGGCCCTATTCCCATCACCCCACAGTAATCCTTTGACATTGAGGTACAATTTAGCATGGCCAATCACCTAACCTGCACTGTGCGTCAGTGGGTTACAACCCTAGCTCTGGCTCAGAAGGTTGTGAGTTCAACTTCTGCACTAAAGTTTAAGTTCATTTATTAGTGCCGCAAATAGCACATCTAACCAGCACGTCTTTCAGATTGTAGGGGGAAAACCACAGCACCTGGAGGAAACACACACAGGCACAGGGGGAACATGCAGACTCCTCACAGACAGTAACCCAAGCCAGGAATTGGACCGGAGTCCCTGACAGAACGAGCGGGTTGTCTTACGAGGAAAGGTTGGAGAGGTTAGGTTTGTATCCACTAGAGTTTAAAAGAGTAAGAGGTGACTTGATCAAAGTCTTTAAAATCAAGAGGGCATTGATAGGGTGGATGTGGAGAGGATGTTTCGTCTTGTCAGAGCATCTAAAATTAAGGGTCACTATTTATAAATAACAGATAGCTCGTTTCAGACAGAAATGAGGAGAATTTCTTTCTCTCAGAGGATCATGACCCAAGCCGGGAATCGGACCCCAGTCCCTGGCACTGTGAGGCAGCAGTGCCAATCACTGTGCTGTGGTTTGAGCCCATTGTCAAAGCGGATCTCGGGGTCCGGGTCCATAGGAATCTTAAATCAGCCTCGCAGGTGGAGGAAGTGGTCAAGAAGACGTACGGTGTACTGGCCTTCATTAATCGAGGAATAGAGTTTAGGAGTCAGGAGGTAATGATGCAGCTCTATAAGACTCTTGTCAGACCCCAGTTGGAGTATTGTGCGCAGTTCTGGTCGCCTCATTATAGGAAGGATGTAGAGGCTATTGAGAGAGTTCAGAGGAGATTTACGAGGATGCTGCCTGGATTGGGAGGCAGGCCTTATGAAGATAGGTTGAGGGAGCTGGGACTCTTCTCACTGGAGATACGTAGGTTGAGAGGCGACCTGATAGAGGTTTATAAAATGTTGAGAGGAATAGATAGGGTGGACTCTCAGAGACTATTTCCCCAAGCTGAAATGGTCAATACGAGAGGACACAGATTTAAGGTGCAGGGAAGCAAATACAAAGGAGATGTCAGGGGTAGGTTTTTCACTTAGAGGTTGGTGAGTGAATGGAACCGACTGCCATCGAAGGTTGTTGAGGCAAACTCACTGGGGTCTTTTAAGAGACTTCTGGATGAGTATATGGAAAAGAATAGGATAGGGGGTTATAAATAGATCTGTGGATTGGTAGATGTGATTGGCGCAACTCGTGGGCAGAACGGCCTGTTTATGCTGTATTGTTCTATGTTCTATGTTCTAACTCCACAGTTTGGTACCGAGAATGTGCTACACTGTTAGCGGTGAAGCTCGTGTGAAAGGTTAAACGGGGCCTCCATCTAACTTCTCGGGTGACTTTCGCAGATCCTGCAACACTTTTCAAGAGGAAAAGCAGAAACAGGCTCCCTAGGGGTCTCGGAGCTTATCTTCAGCCAATATCATGAAAAACAAATGACCTGATCATTGTCACACAGCTGTTTGTCAGACTCAATTGTTCACAAAATGGCTGCCCTATTTTTGCCTTATGACAGGAAGCATACTTCAAAAGAAAAACATTTTGAGATACTGAGAGGATATGAAAAGTACTATCGAGATCAAAGTTCTTTCTTTGTCAGGATGCTCATCTTTATTCAACCAAGAACCTGGCATCGATGTCCCTTCGTGGTGTATATTGGCACTAACAACTTGAAGCACTGGCCAGCCAGTGACGCACAACATTAACTGGAATTCATCCTTCAGCATTATTTGTACAAGGAGATGTCAGTTGCTGACAATCACCTCTTCCACTGGGACTGTGCCACAAAAACACCTGAATGTGCATCTTTTAGAGGTGGTTCTGTTTAAGTCATTGATAAAATACAGCATATCCTGCAGTGCTCACTGGTCACAACATCCTCCAATGAGGAGTGCACTCAAGCAGCAGTTGGCATTTTTGTGCTTAAATCTTGGTGGTAAGACCCAAACTGACAGCCTTTAAAAGTTGAAGTGGGATTTTCCAGTCCTTCCTGCCAGCAGGATCTTCCAGTAGCTCTCAAGCCAACCCTGCTGTGGGTTCCCTGGCGATGGGAAGGGCAAATTGCTATGGGCTCTGGTAGATCCCGCCAGTGGTCAATGGCGAACCACCTCCATATTGGGGGAAAAGACGCCACGAGGGAGCTGGAAAACTCCAGCCTTATTGATGAAGGTGTGACCCACTGAACCAGAGCCACTGCTGACTCCTCTAATAAAGCTTCTGACCAAGATGGTCTCAATACCACACTGTCCTTAGATTGTGGGCTGATTTATACGCTGCTTTGTGCTGTTACAAGTTACAATTCCCCATTAATGATTGGCAATGCTTGCTTTCTGTCCCAGTCATTATGTCTTTAGGAAGTGGTTCCACAATAACGAGGCCAAAGTTAACAAAGCTGGCTAGGGCAGGAGTTAAAATTTTAACACTCTGAAGTCAACCCCAACACATCTGTACCCCAACGCTTCCAGGTTTAATGAGGTTGGGCAAAGGGTAGGCAGTGAACCTGCTCCCAGGAGATAAGCTATCTTGATGAAAATGATCACCTCCAATTTAATATGCTTTACAGATAAACCAGCAACTGGAAGGGGTCCAGGTAATGAAGAAGTAATGACCTTTACTACACTGCTGGTGGTCTAGGAAAAGCAGTAGCACTTTATTCTGACTCTTTCCTTCAAAGCACCCCACCTACAAAGCCCTCTGGATCCAAGATCAGGCCCTTTGTCAGACATCACACAATAGGGATCCAACATTCTTCCAGGGCCATGGATCAGATCCCTAGAGATCAGTCAAGATCTCCCCTATTCTCAGAGTCAGGGATTGATTGTTTTCTGCTCAGGATCATTCAGCTCCCGAACCCCCTCATCAAACCAGGGAGTCCTTGATTAAATTAACCCTTCCCTGCATGGTGATTGGAAATCAAGTTTGCCTGACTGGAAATTAAGTTTGTCAATAAGGCTAACTTTCAGAGTGGGAACCAATCACGTACAAAAGACATTTTCCCATCCCACCCACCATGGAACTCATAGCAGGCTGGAGGAGACCATGCAAACGTCCATGGGCCGGACTTTTACAGGGCGAGCGCAGCCGGAAATTCCCACCATGTGGAATTCCAAGCTTCCCATCTGGAACTCTGTCACTTATGCATGAAGCCCATGTTAAAACCCAGGCAATGTCTTCCTCTAAGAAGAACAACGTTCAGAACAAAAGGCAAGAGAGCAAGGGAGAATGCAAGCATACAGTTAATTCATTTCAGAGGATTTCATACAGTGTTTATTTGGATAAATGCATTAACTCTTTAAAAATAGATAATACACTTGGCCTTTTTTAGCATATTATCAGATAGAAATATGTCAAAATGCTTCATGCAATGAATTATGACTCAATTATTTTTTTCCAAGTCCTGTTTCTCCTTGTGATTAACAGTAGGTTTCATTAAAAATACATTAATTTGAACTAAGGGCAGAAAAGGCGGAAATTTATAGCAACCCCGTCAGCATTGGAAGAAGGACAGACCTGTCCTCAGGTCAGATACCTCATCAATGTTTCATTTAAAGCATTGTGCCAGCAATACCCTTGTCAATTTGAGGTTAGTTTCACCAGCTTCAGCATTCACCCACTACTGACAGCCCAAACTCTATCTGTTTAGGGAACATCTTCCTTGTACCTTGTTTCAGAAAGCCAAGAACAAAAAAAGGTGAACAAACTGAACCAAAAGAGGGGATATTGACCTGGGGGTTCCTCATCAGAAGAGAGGAACAACCATCACTCAAGGTTAACAGCCTGCTTCTTGGGTACTAAGACAATATAAGGACTTTTCTTCACTGTTGCTTTTGAGTCCACTTGATCCATTTCAAGACAGGGTTTCCTATCGCCTCCTTAACAACACTGCACAAGATTGGGAAACATTGCCACCTAGCCTAACGTCTAATCGCCAATGTCCAAACTTTGATCAATGTTATTATATCCTGCGCTAAGAACAGAAAATGCTCAAGAGTGTGGAACTCTCGGAACCCTAAATTCTGTCTTCACGTATGCTGCCTGCCCTGCTGAGTGTTTGCCCTGTATCTGGGGCATTTGATTTTTGTTTTCATAATCAGTGCAGAATCTATGTTGGTTCCCAATCTGGCAACTGCTCAACTTTAACAGTCAAACTCTTGTTTTCAAATCCCTCAGCATGGTCTCACCATGGTCTATTTCTGTAGCTTACTACAATCCTCTGAGATATTCAGCGTTAAGCAATTCTGCCTTCGTCTGCAGATTTTGATTGGCTTTCCACTGACAGGCATGTCACTCGTTACTTATTTAAAGTACAGGCTGTGACACTTCCTCCTCAAATCTTTCTGTCTCCCTACATCTCTCTCCTTTAAGGCACTCTAAGACCTATCTTTCCGACCGAGCCTTTGGCCACTGTCCTAACAATCCTTCATGTGGTTTGGTGCCAAATGTTGTTTGATAATTGACGCTGTGAAGAACCTCAAGATATTTTGCTACATTTTAAAGACATTATTTCAATGGAAGCCATTTCCAATTTCTTAATTTTAAAAAAATCATAATTGATTTATGGTCTTACCAGTTTATCTCCACCTATCCAATTAAAATCCTATTACGTAACCTAACTCAACTTCTTCAGAATGAAATACACAACACATCAAAAAAATACTGTCTCAAATATCCCCAGGACTGTCAATCACCGAACTCAGTGAAACTGATCTTGCCAGTTACATGACCATGGCTATGTAAGGAGTCTTGTTTTGTGCATAGCTAAAGGAACATTGTGATAGGAAACTAAATAGCTGTGGCAACTATATTCTTCGTGATGCTGAGCACAGCCTTAAAGAGAGCAAGTACAATGAACATCTTGCTTGGTTGTTTTTACCCCTTTAAGTTGCCTGAGTACTTCACTCTTGTAAATAGTAATGTAAAATCCTGCAGGAGACCAAACCAGTGTGATGTGCCGTGAGTATACTTTATTTATAGCAGATTTAAAAGAACACACAGCAGTTGGAAAATAAAGAGCTCTTTCACTAACAAAACACAATTCTTAAGTTCAAGAATGACCCAGTAAGCTTCCTCTGGAGAACAAAGGGGGTCATCTTGTTCTTCGATGAGCAGTGTAACCTGCTGGGAGGCCAGAAGAGCAAATTTACACTGGCTGGTTTTCATATCCACCTATTATTCGAATCTGTTTTGATAGGAGAAAACAATATTTAAGATCATGAAAGGGTTTGACAGAGTTGATGCATGTTTCCACCTGTGCCGGCAACCAAAACTTGAGGCTCTAAATATAAGACAGACTAATGAATCCGATAGTGAATTCAGGAGAAGGTTCTTCACCCAGATAGTGATTAGAATGTGGAAACTGCTACCCATGGAATGGTGGAGGCAAGTGGCATGGATGCATTGAAGTCAAACTGAAATAACTATGTGAGATAGAAAGAAGTGGAAGGTTATGTTGATGAGATGAGATGTAGAAGGGTGAGAATAGGTTCCGTAGAGCATGAATGCACCCATGGATCCTGAATGGTCACTTTCTGTGCTGTAAATTCTTGTAAGACTGTGCAATACTAAAACATAAGGAGCAGCATCTGTGGAGAAAGAAACAGAGTGAAAGCTTCAAGTTGAAGATTTTTTGTCAGAGCTGACAGAACTTCGGGAGATAAAAGACTTTAGAAAATATGGAGGCAGGGAAAAGACAGTGGGGGTCCAAGGGGCTGGTGTGGAGAAATTACAAAACGGTTTCTGATTGGGTAGAAGGGAGGAGTTTAGAGGGGTTTAGGCAAATGACTAAATGACAAAAGGACAATGTGAAAGGCAAAGGGATGGCAACGGGACAAGCATAGAAACAAAAGATGGGTCCAGGGGGTTGTGAATAAAAGCAGCAGAACTATTAGCAGTGCCTACCTAATGCCTCAGAAAATGACGTCGATGTCTACATCATCAATGTGGAACTTAATGTTGAGTTTGTAAGGCTGGGAAGTACTTAACTGAAGGGAAGGTGTTGTATTTGGAGTTTCGTTATAACAGTATAGGAAGTCAAGGACAGAGAGCCTAGAGTGGAAATGTGGTGGAGAATTAAAATGACCAGTAATGACTGAGAGGAGGCAATGGCCTAGTGGTATTATTGCTAGACTATTAATCCACAAACTCAGTTAATGTTCTGGGGACCTGAGTTCAAATCCCGCCAGAGCAGATGGTGGAATTTGAATTCAATAAAGAACATCTGACAATAAGAATCTAATAATGACCATAAAACCATTGTTGATTGTCAGAAAAACCTATCCAGTTCATTGATGTCCTTTAAGGAAAGAAATCTGCCATCCTTATCTGGTCTAGCTACATGTGATTCCAGAGCCACAGCAATATGGTTGAATCTTAATTGCCCTCTAAAGGCAACTAGGAATGGGCATTAAATGCTGATCAGTCAACACCCATGTCCCACAGATGAATAACAAATTTTGGAAGCATAGGGATTCAAACTTGGAGACCGAAGTGGAGGGACCCAGCAAAGCAATCTGCCAATCTATGTTTGATCTCATCAGTGTCGAGGAGGCCGATTGTGAACATCAAAAGCAGTATACTAAATAGGAAGAAGTACAAGCAACTTGTCAGTAACATATCCTCATATATTAGAGCTTCAATGTCCTCCCTCCAATGGACTGCCTGTGGAAGTTCATATTGAGAAAAATGGATGATGTGCTTCCATAATGCTTTCACATCAATCCCCACAAAAAAGAGCTCAACAACAGTAAAAAAGCTTCAGAATTTCCATTGAATTGTGAAAGGCCCTTGTGATCTGGAATGTACTGCTGAAGGGGAAATTCAGTAGCAACTTTCAAACAAGAGTTATGTAAATACTTGGACCAGAAGATATAAGACTAAAATTAGGCCATTCGGCCCATCATATCTGCTTTGCCATTCAGTCATGGCTGATAGGATTCTCAACTTCATTCTGCAGTCTTTTCCCCGTAAGCTTTACCAATCGAGAGCCTATCTATCTCTGAGTTAAATACACACAGTGACCTGGCCTCCACAGTCTCATATGGCAATGAATTTCACAGATTCACCACCCTCTGGCTGAAGAAATTCCTCCACGTCTTGGTGGAGGGGTAAAACATGCCCCCATCGTTGTCCTCTCTTTGCAAACCCCAAATAATTGTTCTCATTCCTGAACGCTTTTTGTAGGTGGAAATGAAGATTTTGGAATTCTGTTGGAGAGAGGCACCATCTGCCTGGGCCACTTCACCAACTGTGGCACACCAGGGAACAGAAAAGTGGAAAATTGCGAGTGGCAGGCCAAATCAAATTAGGTACAAGGGCTGACAATCTATGGGTCTCTGGGCAACTCACACAGTGTCGGAGATATATGGCAAGTCATTTTCTCTCCAAATTGATTTCCAACCTGGCTCCAGTGGGGTTGTCAGTTATTTGTCATTATAAATGCACTTTTTGAACTATTTTGAGAAAAAAATGAATACCAAATGCAATTATAACTTTTGCTGATGTATAAAACTCTTTTAAAATTGCCAAGCAATGCAATTAAGCAGGGTGGCAGACAAAACATACGACTAATCACTTCAGGGGATGAATGTGTATGAGGGTATAATGTGTTTAGCTGAAATCCCTCTCTCTCTTCCACTGCCGAGAACGATATTATAGAATCACAGAATGGGACAGCGTAATTTCTGTGCAGATATTTTGGCAAAGCTACCCAATTAATCTCATACCACCTCCCCCCACTAGCCCCAATTCCTCCCTCCTACTCCCTCTCCCTTCCTCCCATTCCTCTACTTCTCCCAAATAGCTCTGAACATCTTTCTCTCCAATCTTTTTTGCAAGTTAGCATTGAATCTGTTTCCCTCAACTGCTCCAGCAATGAATTTTAAATAATACTATTTTATCACGGTTTCTTTTCCTCCTTTTACATCTGGATCATAGAATATATCATAGAATCTCTATAGTACAGAAGGAGACCATTAGGCCCATCGAATGGGCCTAATAGTGGCACGGTAGCACAGTGGTTAGCACTGCTGCTTCACAGTTCCAGGGACCTGTGTTCGATTCCTGGCTTGGGTACTGTCTGTTTGCACATTCTCCTCGTGTTTGTGTGGATTTCCTCTGGGTGTTCTGGTTTCCTCCCACAATCCAAAATGTGCAACTTGAGTTACTATCTGTGTGGAGTTTGCACATACTCCTCTTGTCTGTGTGGGTTTTCTCTGGATATTCCGGTTTTCTCCCACAGTCCAAAGATATACAGGTTAGGTTGATTAGCCATGCTAAAAATTGTCCTTTAGTGAACTGAAATGCATGGGTGAGGGGGATTAGCAGATAAATATATCAGGATATAGGAGTAGGACTTGGGTGAATTGTAGTCAGTGCAGACTCGATGGGCCAAATGGTCTTTTTCTGCACTGTCGGATTTCTATTTTCTATGTTCATGTGAATCTGTAATGACCACAAACCCACCCACATGCCCTGTTCTTGTACCTCCATACATTTACCCTGCTAATTCCCCCTGACATTAGGGTCAATTTAGCACATCAATCAACCTAACCTGCAAACTTTGGATCTTTGGCAATCCCCTTAAGGCCCAAATCCTCTGGGCTAACGTTGCCTTTAAAGTAGCAGGAAGTAGAGCTTGAGATGAATGGGTTCAGAGTTCATCTTTTTGTAGCTTGCAGTGTGCATTAGCGATTGGTAGTCTCTCAGTTACCTTCCTGTACCTCATTAACATAGCATCACCACTCAGTACTACCACCCAATAAAACAAGGAAAGAAAGGACTGAAAGAGGAACTGAATAGGTTACTCTGGGACAAGAAGCCAAAGTTACTTTGTTTACAATCGATCAAAAATTAAAGGGTAATTTAAATAAAGCTTTCTCATGAGTCATCAAAGTACCAAAACAATACTCTCATGAATGGAGACACTTAAGCCAATGAAACATGACTAGTCCAGCCAAAGAACGAGAACCATTGTATCTCTGCTAGTTTCAGTGCCTTTCTGCTGAGGGGGACTTTTGAGGCAACTTTGTCCAATTTTGGGCGTGTACAAAAAGGGATCTATGAGGTTACAGAGTGAAGAATGCAAAGGTGGTTTCTGAAGATATCAGGAGTCAAATTTCTGATTGTCTGCATCTCTGCTGGACTTGTGAAGTCTTGGGTTTGGGGATATATCCAAAGCACATGTGTAAAGAACATCAAAGACAGGTTGCCAGCAAAGAATAATGGTAGGATTAGCTTTTGATTTGAGGTACTTAACCCATGCAGATATTCCAAATGAAATGACCATCTCCCATGTCTATGCCGTTGGCTTCACAGCTCAGCGGTTAGAGCACTGGTCTCATAAATCACACTTGCAATTCGCCTTGGAACCTGAGTCTTAAATTTGGGATAGCATGGTGGCACATGGTGGCCAGGGACCCAGGTTCGATTCCCAGCCTGTGTCTGTGCGGAGTCTACACATTCTCCCCATGTCCATGTGGATTTCCTCTGGGTGCTTAGGTTTCCTCCCACAGTTTGAAAGGTACGCTGATTAGGTGCATTGGCCATGCTAAATTCTCTTTCAGTGTCCCCGAACAGACACTGGAGTATGGTGACTAGGGGATTTTCACAGTAACTTAATTGCAGTGTTAATGTAAGCCTACTTGTGACACTAATAAAATAAACTTAAAGGCTGATAGGAGAGAGCCATAGATTAGTTCCATAAAGTAGCTCTTACATGAGCTAAAGCTATCTAAGCCTGGAGTATGCAGTCTGAGGGTAAGCAACCCTTTGAATGAGGAACTGTGGGTGAAGGGCCATTCTCTTTAAACATCTTGCTATCTTCCTCAAAAACCAATTCTATCTTTCACCACCAGGCTTGAGAACATTTCAATTGCAGATTCATTAGCACCCATCCATTCCTATTTATTTGTAATTGCCTTCAGAAAACCAACTTGCCACCAGAAAGCTGTCTTGCTGTATCCCGCATCAAATTGATTTTAAACTGATACTTCCAGTTCGATCCGATTGCATTTTGTCCATGAAAACTACTTTTCCCTAAAAGGAATGCAAAATGATTATTTATTAAAAGAACCATTATCACCAGAGAAAAACATATAGGTAAACTTATGGGACTAAAAGCTAACAAGCCCACTGGACCTGATGGCCTGCATCCTCGGGTCTTATAAGAAGAGGATGCATTAGTTGTAATCTTCCAAAATTCCCTAAAATTTGTAAATCTCCAAAAGGATGGCGAAAACTGCAACACCTTTATTCAAGAAAACAATAGGCCAGTTAGTCTAATATCTGCCACAGAGAAAATGCTGGGATCCATTATTAAGAAAAAAGTGGCAGGACATTTAGAAAATCATAATACGAGCACTCCGACTTTGCCTGATTGTATGAAAGGTGTCAGATAAATTTATTAATAATTCCTTAAGGATAGTAACAAGCAGAATAGAATCTGTATATTTGGATTCCAAGAGGCATTGATAAGATGGCACAATAAACGTTATATTACAAGATAAGAATTCATGATGTTGGGGGTGATATATTAGCATGGATAGAGGATTGGTTAATAACAAAAAACAGAGTCAGAATAAATGAGTCATTTTCAGTTTGATGAGCTAACTAGTGAGTGCCACAGGGATTAACGCTGGAGCCTCAATGAATTATGATCTATATTAATGATCTGGAAATGGATATTGTTGCCAAATTGCTGACAGTGCACGGATAGGAAAAGTGAGGTGTGAGGAGCATACAGGGTCTGCAAGGGGATAAAAATAGATGAAGTGAATGGGCAAAGATTTTGTTGATGGCATATAATGTGGGAAAATGTGAGGCTACATACCTTAGTAAGGAAAAGAGAAAAGCAAAGTATCATTTAAATGGAGAGAGACTTCAGGATGCTGCAGCTCAGAGATATTGGAGTGCTCATATGTGAAACATAAAATGTTAACATGCAGATACATCAAATCATTAGACAGACAAGTTGAAATTTGGCCTATGTTGCAATGGGGGATGGTGTATAAAAATAGGAAAGTCATGTTACAACTGTACAGGATGTTCAGATCACCCCTGGAGTAGTGCAGACAGTTTGATTTCCTTGTTTAAAATAGGATATTGAATTCAGAGAAGATTCATTGCGTTGACTACTGGGATGAAAGGATTGCCTTATCAGAAAAGATTGGTCCATAATAATCAGAGGTTAGAAATTTGAAAGTTGATCTTATTGAAATAAGTAAGATTCAGTGGTGACGTGTCAGGATAAATGCTGAGAGGATCCACTCGAATGGGGAATTCCAGGACCAAGGGGCTCAGAATAAGGGGCCAGCCATTTAAGACAGAGATAAGCATGGATTTTCGCAGACAGCCACAGACCTTCCTACTCAGAGTCAGAGGTATTTGCAGAGGGTCCTGGGGAACAGGGAAATTGCCCATTGGAAGTTGAAACTTTCTGGACAGTTCCCATGAAGGCCAGAATAATGGGACTTCCACAAAGTCAAGGATTATGAAAAATAGGTGGGAAAGTGGTTTGAAACCAAGAGAGATCAACCATGATCTAAGTGAATGCTCAATGGGCTGACTCCTCTTATTGTCAGAAGCTCAAAGGCACCGTGTGCACTTACTACATTTTAGACTAAGAAACAAGTTCTGTGTATGTCTTATAGAAATAATGTCAGTTAGAGTTCTGTAACACAAGACTCACTTGATTGCTTCTAAAAGGGCAGTGTTGTACTACAATTGTGGGGGATAAATGATCAGATGTTATCCAATCTTTCTGCTGTCTGTTTTGAGTAAAGTGTTTAATAAATGTGCAATATGTTTTCTAAAAGACATATACTTATACAATAATTTATTATAGTCTAAATGCCCAGTGTCTGAATTGTCAGATTCTAGAAGTACAATTGAGACGCACATCGTCACCCAATGGAAGCCTTGGCACACGGACCTCTTGAGAGAATTGCCCAGGAAGTTTTAATTTCCATTGGACAATTCCCTGCTCCCTAGAACCTTCTGTGAAAGTCTCTGATTTATAACTAGAGACTTCAGATAGTTCTGATGTTTTTATCTGAATAATTGTCCAGGAATTGCTGGCTAAATTAAGACCTCGCCTAACTGGATAACCACAGAACTAACTCACCAATTTCTCACATTGACCCCCTAACCTCCTCCAACCCAGCTACCCACCTACCCAACTCAACCTCACCCGGCTACCACCCCAACATTCCATTTGCCTTCCGTATTACCTGCTGAACTTGCATGCTAGCTGTTTGTGATTAATGCTCGACGATCTCAAATCCCACTGTGCCACAGCTTTCTGTAGACTTTCTCCATTTAAATAATATTCAGTTCCTTCACTCTTCCATCAAAATTCATAACTTCTCATTTTCCTACATTATATTCCTGTTTTTACCCACTCACTTAATCTGTTTATATCATTGTGCTATTCTCATCACTTGCCTTCATTTCTGTTTTTGTATCATCTGCGTATTTGGCAATAATATATTCACTTCCCATGTTCGAGTCATGAATATATATTGTAAACAAATGCAGCCCCAGCACTGATCCCTCTGGCACTCCTCTAGCTATAGGTTACCATCCTGAACATGCCTCTTCTATACCAACTTCCTGTCTTCCATTAGTCTATCCATTCTAATCTACTACCCCCAATATCATAAGCTCCTTTCTTAAGTAGTCTTTTGTGAGGTACCTTATCAAACACTTTTTGGAAATCCAAGTATATTATATCTATTTGTTCCCCTTTCTCCAAAGAATTCTAATCAATTTGTCAAGCATGATTTCCTCTTCGTGAAGCCTTTGTGAAGTCTTTGTGACTCAGCGTGATGATATTAAGTGGGATTCCCTAATCTCTCCATGGCCTGTTTCTCACAGTGGGAGGCACGTCTTTGGTCAGTGGCAAAATCTTTTGGTCTCACTTCTATCAATGAGATTCTCATTAATTTCACCCATGTTGCCATGAAACCCTGCAGCATGACAGGTATAAAGTTGGTACCATGGATAAGGCCACTGAAACAGCAAAAATGGTATCTGTTTAAACCTTGGCATTAGCTTCCAATGACCCTGCTGTATGATTCACATCCATATTCTTCCCTCTCCTGGTAAAAACTGGACCTGTCGGAAATGATCACACCCATCATGTTGAAACCTCCTAAGTCAGCTGGCCCTTAGCACCAAAATCTATGTTGACAGTCCAGTGCAAGAGAGTGTTGCATAGCCAGAAATTCCACCTTTCAATGAACTGTTAACCTGAGGTCTTAGAATAGATAAGCTTGTGTTGTGTGAGATAGGATTGTCAATCCATTATACACGCAGCACCTTGATTCCACTGAGTGCAATGGAACTGAGTATCAGCTCTGCACATGCTGGAAGCCACTCCAACATGACCTCAGAAACATTTCTATCCCTTGACTGTTTTTTCAGGGGAATGTGAAAGATCCCACAGCACTATTTCAAACAAGAGAATGGGTGGGGTTACTCTCAGTGTATAGGCCAATATTTCTTTGTCACTTTTTCTATATTCCTTCATGGAAAGTGGGCATCGCTGGCTGGCCAGCATTTATTGCCTATCCCCATTTGCCCTTGTCCAGAGGACAGCTAAGAGTCAACCACATTGCTGTGGCTCTGGAGTCACATGTAGGCCAGACCAGCAAAAGTGGCAGATTTCTTTCCCTCTAGGACGCTAGTGCACCAGATGGGTTCTTCCAACAATCGACAGTGGTTTCATTATTATCGGTAGGTTCAAATTCCAGATTTTTAAAAATCGAATCCAAATTCTACTATCTGCCGTGGAGCGATTCAAACGCAGGTCCCCAGAACATTAGCCACGATTAAAAACAGATCACCTGGTCACAATCATAAACTCAGGGCATTGTAGCTAGGTTTGTAGTTGATATAAAGATAGGTGGGGTGACAGGAAGTGGGGAGGCTACAGAAGAACTTGGACAGGTTAGGAGAGTGGGCAAAGAAGTGGCGGATGGAATACAATATGGAAAATGTGAAGTTATGCATTTTGGTAGGAAGAATAGAGGCATAGACTATTTTCTAAATGGGGAACGTATTCAGAAATCAGAAGCGCAAAGGGACTTTGAAGTCCTAGTTCAGGATCCTCTTAAGGTTAACTTGCAGGTTGACTTGGTAATTAGGAAAGCAAATGCAATATTAGCATTCATTTCCAGAGGACTAGAATGCAAAAACAGGAATTAGAACATAGAACATTACAGTGCAGAACAGGCCCTTCGGCCTTCAATGGTGCGCCGACCAATTAGGAAAAAGCAATGACCCTCTAACCTAAACCATTCCCTTTTCGTCCGTATTGGATAAATTGTTTTATATATTGGATAATATATAAATTGGAAAATATATAATTGGAAAATAAATTGGATAAAATGCATTTTATTGAATTCAAATCCCACCACCTGCAATGGCAGGATTTGAACCCTCGTCTCTGGAACATTAGACGTCACTAAAAGCAGATCATCTGGCCATAATGTTATTGTTGTCTGTGGGATCATGCTGTGTGCAGATTAGCTGCTGTGTTTCCTGCTTGTCAGCACTGGCAACCATTCAAATGTATCTCTTAGGCTGTCAAACACTTTGGGACATCCTGGAGCTGCAACAGAAATGAAAGCCTGAATGGAGGAATTCCCTGGTTTTCATGTTTGTTATTTGACATGAACTTCTAGTGCTCCTTCAAATCCATCAGCAAGCCCTTCCAAGCTGCTCACGCATGTGGAACGCCTGCTGCATTTATTAACCCGCACTTAAAATTTAATTCACTATAGTGACATTAGACACCGCGTGCCTGGCACGGGGTACAATACATTGGATATTAGGTAGCAGTGGGTTGTTGCCACCTTAAGCTATGTGGACTCAGTTCACTCAGTGATCCACAATTGCTGCAATTGCTTTGGATCATGTTGCTATGTTTTTGTTACACTGACAAAATGCAGCTTATCTGTGTTAATTCCATTTCTCTATTATCCATTGTGATCTCTGTGGCTTCATGCTACTGCTCAGCTAACAAGACTCCAGGTGGTTAATACAATACATGAACAGCTATTCAGTAAGTGTGCAGAGGGTTAGAGAGATTGAGGCAGATAGTTAACAATGGAGAGTATCATATGTACATCCAAATGCATAACATAAAATGCAGTGCCCTCATTGAGAAGAAGATAAAAACCCAAAAGTATAGACCCTCATCTTTTTTTTTAAACCTACAGCATACCTGATTAACAGACAGAAAGGAAACTGAGCAGGGACAAATGGGTCATTTTCAAGTTGGCAGGTTGTGACTAGTAGGGCAATGCAAAGATCAGTGCTTCAACCCCAGCTATTCACAATAGTTGCTGGGCGACACGGCGGTTAACACTGCTATCTCACAGCACCAAGGACCAGGTTCAATGCCAGTCTCGGGTCACTGTCTGGGTGGAGTTTGCACATTTTCCCTGTGTCTGTGTGGGTTTGCTCCGGGTGCTCTAGTTTCCTTCTACAGTCCAAAAATGTGCGAGTTAGGTTGATTGACCATGCTAAATTGACCCTAGTGCTAGGGGGATTATCAGGGTAAATATGTGGAGTTACGGGGCCTGAGTGGGATTATGGTTGGTGCAGGCTCGATGGACCAAATGGCCTCCTTTTGCACAGTACGGACTCTATGATTCCAGGCAGGGCCACATCGAGGGCCGAAGGGCCTGTACTGCGCTGTAATGTTCTATGTTCTATGTTCTATGTAAGCAGTGCATTCCAGACCTCACTACCCTCTGGGTAAAAAGGCTTTTTCTCACATCCCCTCAAAACTTCCTACCTCTCACCTTAAATTTGTGTCCTTTCATGACTGAACCTTCAACTAAAGAGAACAATTGCTCCCTATCCACCCTGTCCATGCCTCTCATAATCAATCAGGTCGCCCCTCAGTCTTTTCTGCTTCAATGAAAATAACACAAACCCATCCATCCTCTCTTCATAACTTAAATGCTCCATCTCAGGCAACATCCTGGTGAAACTGCTCTATATCCTCTCCAGTGCAATCACATCCTTCCTATTAATATGATGACTAGATCTGCCCACAGTACTCCAGCTGTGGCTTCACCAAAATTCTACACCACTCCAACATGACTTCCTGCTTTTGTAATCTATAGCCCAATGGATAAAGGTGCGTGTGGCATGCATCTTTTTCATCACTGCACTAACAAGCCATTCCACCTTTTGAGATCTATGGACAAACATATGTCCTTTTGTTCCTTAGAATTTCTTTGTGTCGTATCGTTCATTAAATACTTCCTTGTCAAATTTCTCCTCCCAAAGTGGAAATTGAGCAGTTTCTCACATCTTTTGGAGTTAAATTCCATCTGACATTTATCTGCCCATTTGATCATTCCATCTGTGTCTTCCTATAGCCTAAGACACTCAACCTCACTGTTAACAAGCTGGCCAACCTCTGTGTCATCTGCAAACTTATTAATCCTATCCTCCATTTAGTCATCTATGTTGTTTATATAAAGGATGAATAGTAGGGCAGCCTGCCCAGATCCCTGTACTATGCCACAGGACACTGCCTTCCTGTCACTAAAGCAACCTTCTGCTATCACTCTCTGTCCCTTACTACTAAGCCAATTTTAAATTCAGTTTATCAAGTTACCCTGGAACCAATGTGCATTTGCCTTCTTTACAAGTCTCCCATGTGGGACCTTATCAAAGGGCTTTACAGAAATCCATATAAACTACATCATCTGCACTACCCTCATCCACACAGCTAGACATCTCTTCAAAAAATTAGATTGGCATGACCTCCTTCTGACAAAACATGCTGACTATTCCTAAATAATGCATGCCTTTCTAAATGGAGATTAATTCTCTCCTTCAGAATTTTATCCAATAATTTCTCTACCAATCAGATAACACTCATTAGTCTATAATTCCTTCATTTATCTCTATCACCCTTCTTGAAAAGTGGAATCACATTATACATCCTCTAGTGCTCTGGCACTACCCCACTATTAATTAATTAGTGAGAACTCCCATCCACCTGATGAAGGAACAGCCAGTTCCAAAAGCTTGTGGCATTTGCTACAAATAAACCTGTTGGACTTTAACCTGGCGTTGTGAGACTTCTTTCTGTTTTTAACCCCAGTCCAATGCCAGCATCTCCACATCATGACTTCCCCAGTGGCCAGAGAGGAATTAAAAAATTGAGTCAGTGCCCCTGCAATTTCCTGCCTCACCTCCCACACCAACCTAGGATGCAATTCATCTGGGCCTGGGGATTTGTCCATTTTCAGGCCTCCAATACCTCCTCACTTCCTATGTCAAACTGTTCAAGGTTCTTATTGTCCCTTTTCCTGAATTCTGCCCCTATTTCCTCCTTCTTCTGAGTGAATATTCATTTAACACTCTTCCAATATCCTGCAGCTTCACATACAGATTGCCCCTTGGTCTCTAATGGGCTCTGCTCTTTCCCTGGTTAACCACTTCCCTTTAATGTATTTGTAGAATCCTTGAGATTCTCCCCGATCTTGCTCACAAGTCCTTTTTCATGTCCCTTTTTCTTGTTCTTCTAATTGCTTTCTTGCATTTCCTATATTCCTCTGGGCCACAGCTGAATATGCTCCCTTTCGACTTGCCAAAAGATTTCCTCCTCTTCTTTGTCCGGCCCTGAATTGTCTTAGACATTCAGGGTTTCTTGGCCTTATTGCTCCCACATTTCCCCCTAAAGGATGTATGTTGGACGTGCACTTGCCCCATTTCCTTTTTTGATATCCCTCCACTGCTCTGTTGTAGATTTTCCCTCAAGGCACTGTTCCCAGTCAACTTTGGCCAGATCCTGCTTTCTTTTAATAAAATCTGCCTTCTCCAGTCCAAAGCTTTTGCAAGCCATCTTTCTCCTTGTCCGTAACAAATTTGAACTGTACTATACTGCAGTCACTATTTTGAAAATAGTCTCCTGTTGCCAGATTGAACACTTGTCCAGCTTCATTCCCTAGAACCTAATCAAGCACCCCTGTCATCCCTGTTCAGCCTTCTACCTACTGATACAAAAAACTCCTGAGGGTACATTTTGAGAAAACTGCTTCCCCCTAAACTCTTAACACTATGACTATGCCAATTTATGTTTGGAAAGTTGAAATCCCCTTGTATAATTACCTGATTATTATTCTTACATACCTCTGTGAACTATCTACATGTTTCCTCCTTTATTTCTTGCTGATTCTTTAGATCTATAATACATTCCCAATAATGTAGGATTCATAGTCCTAAATCTTACCCACAAAGCCTTGTCTGAGGATCCTTCCAAGATCTCATCTCTCCTTATTGCAGCAATTGACTCCTTAATTAATAGTGCATCACCACCTGCCTTTTTACATTCTCCTCTGTCTCACCTAAAGATCCTATACCCCAGAATGTTGAGATGCCCTTTCCCTTAGCCATGTCTCTATGGTAGCAACAACATCACACTTCTATGTGTCAATCCGTGCATTTAACTCATCAATCTTACTTATTACATTTCTAGCATTAAGGTAAAGATCATCCTGCCTTATCTTACTCTCTTGACACTTAATATAGGTGAACTCACTCTGACTTGCTTCCTTTACTACAGCATTATGTCTCTGTTTTACAGGTGGCACAGATTAGCATTGCTGCCTCACAGCTTTAGGGACCCAAGTTCAATTCCGACATTGTGTCACAGTCTGAGTGGAGTTTACACATTCTCCCTATGTCTGCGTGGGTTTCTTCTCGGTTCTCCAGTTTCTTCTAACTGTCCAATGATGTGCAGGTTAGGTGGATTGGTCGTGTCATATTGACCCTAGTGTCCCAAGATGTATAGGTTAGATGGATTGCCTGTGGTAAATGTGTGGGGTTATAGGGATAGGATAGGGGAGAGGGCCTGAGTAAGATATTCTGACAAAGAGTCAATGCAGACTTGATGGGCTGAATGCCCTCTTCTGCAATATAGAGATTCTATTCCATGCTCTGTACCACCACCCCCCCTACCCCCACCCCTACCCCCCAACCTCCAAACTCCTCCCAACAGTACTGGCAAACCTACCTGCATGGATGTTGGCCCCAATGGGCTCAAGTGCAGACTGTCCCATTTGTATAAGCCCCACCTTTCCCAGGAATATCTCAGTGATCCAGGAGTCTAAAACTTTCCCTCCTGCACCAACTCTTGAGCCATGCATTCAATTGCCTATTTTCCTATTCCTATACTCACTAAGAAAAAGGATAGTGCTGTATTTCTATAGCACCTTTCACGATCTCAAGTGCCTCAAAGCATTTTAGAACCAATGAAGTTACCTGGAAATTAAGCCATTGTTATGATGTAGAGTGGAACGCCCTGAAAACTACATCTTCAACTACAATCAGTTCCAGGTGAGTGACACAGGTAATGATATTTTGATGGCACCCTTCAGAGAGATAGTTTTGCATCACTTAACACCTAAAAAGAATATGTTACAAGAAAGTGGATGGTAGAAGCTTTCTGGAATAATAAATACTTATAATTAGAAGGAAGTACTGTATTAAGGCATTCGAATTGTTTGTGTATTCAATCATGGTTATCTGTTGATGTTTAAACAGTGAGTGTGAAATCTATGGGGTTCAGGGTGGTCAGTGTGGAGAATGATGGGCAGTTCAGATGATTTGGAGTTAGTTGTGCCAATTTTGTTGCATGATGTTTTCTCCATTCTCACCCTCTCATTGACAGAGTAGCCAGCAATGAGAGGACACAGACTTAAGGTGATTGGCATAAAAGTGGAAGAAAACTTTTTTTTTATCCAGAGAATGGTTAAGATCTGGAGTGAACTGCCGAAGAATGTAATGGAGGAAGCTTCCAAAAGGGATAAGCATCTGAAGAGGAAACAATCACAAGGGTACGAGGAAACAGCTACTCGTGTGAGAATAACTTTGTTGCTCTTACAGAGAGCTGGGACGAACAATGGGCTGAATGGTCTCTTCTGTGTTACAACTCTTCTATGATTCCCCAACAATAAAACACTCACTGTAAAAACTGTGAGTTGCAAATTGAGATAACCGAGATACCACAATCATTGCAATAAGCGATTTAAGTAACCTTGACCTCATTCAAGCCCAAGGACTTAACCTTGGCTTGATATTACTCAAAGAGAGAAAATTACCTGGAGGGCAAAATAATCAAATTTAAAAAATGGGTCATATCCATGTAGTGGGAAACAGAGTTAACATTTAAGGTAAATGATCTTCTGAACTTTTGTCCTATTACTGTGATGGATTTTCATGTTTCTTAACGTCTTATTTTGTCAGAGAGGCTGCCCAACAAATTATTTTTGGATGTGTTAATTATTTCTTGTTTCGGTTCAATATGTGTGCAAACAATCCAGCGAAACTGTGAAAAATAACTGCCAACAGTTCCACAACAATGTCAACTAGCAGTGATACCTTGGATCAGGTATTCCGCACGATCCTGTTTTCCCAAGGGATCTCAGTTTTAGGGTCCTGGTACATGACATGGTGACACAGTAGCACAGCACTGCTGCCTCACAGCGCCGGGGAGCTGGGTTCGATTCCCAGCTTGGGTCATTGTCTGTGTGGAGTTTGCACATTCTCCCTGTGTCTGTATGGGTTTCTTCTGGATGCTCTGGTTTCCTCCCACAATCCAAAAGACTGTGGTTAGGTGCATTAAATTCTCTCTGTGTATCTGAACAGGTGCTGGAGTGTGGTGAGTAGGGGATTTTTACCAAAACTTCATTGCAGTGTTAATGTAAGCCTATTTTTAAACTGATAAATAAATTTTTATTGCAGGACATCACTGAGATGAAAAAGAGTTGGACAGAAGCTGATGTGAATCAAGGAATAGTGGTGAAGGTTGCCAAGCTACTGGTTTTAGAAGCTTGCCATTTGCACTCTGACCTAATATCTCCTTGTGTGTGACTTGTCTTATTTTATTCCCTAATGCTCCTGTGAAAGATCTTGGGACATTTTATATTCTAGGTGCTACATAAATGCGATATTGCAGCCACATGTAGGAAGAAGAGAAGATTAATTTTCAAAGCATTGAATGATTGGAGAAAACATATTCGCACGGCCAGCTGAGAACATTCCAAAGATCATGAGGTAAAGAAGGCACCAAACTTTGGGTCAACTACCTACAAGAACCTACAGTCTTCCCCATTGCAGGATCCAATTCTTTCTTAATAGAAAACCTTTGGTCCATTCCCTTACAACCACTCTTGTATGTGAAGAAGACATCTGAATATCAGCACTTGTTCCTAAGCTCCTTTTGACTGTTGATGCTCTCATTCTCTTTAGTTCCATTTCCATGTACATTGCAAGAGAAGCATCTCAGTCAGTTGCCTTCAGATTTCTTCTTTTGAACTGGGTTTTACTGACTGTTCATTGAAATAGCAATTAGAACCAGAATCATAGAATCCCTACAGTGCAGAAGGAATGCATCAAGCCTGCACCGACAACAATCCCCCCCAGGCACTATCCCCATAACCTCACATATTTACTCTGCTAATCCCCCCGACACAAAGGGGCCATCGGACAATCAACCTAACACACCTTTGGACCATGGAAGGAAACCGGAGCACCTGGATGAAACCCATGAGACACAGGGCGAATGCGCAAACTTTGCACAGATAGTGACCCAAGACCAGAATTGAACCCGTGTCCCTGGCACTGTGAGGCAGTAGTGCTAACCACTGTGCCGCTGTACAGCAAAGTTTTACAACACCAATTTTAAATCCAACCAATTTATTTCATAGTAAATTCGCGAGCTTTCGACTTTATAGCCTTTGTCAGGCAAATGCAGTGTTCTGGTCTGCAATAGCACTCATATCCACACAGACAGTTACAGATAATCAGCAATCTGTAACTGTCTGTGTGGATATGAGTGCTATTGCAGACCAGAACACTGCATTTGCCTGACGAAGGCTATAAAATCAAAAGCTCGCGAATTTACTATCAAATAAATTGGTTGAATTTAAAATTGGTGTTGTAAAACTTTACTGAGTTTACCCCAGTCCAACGCCGGCATCTCAACATCATGACCACTGTACAGCCCCATTTGCATGAGTTTAAGATGCCCAAAGTGCTTTGCAACCTCTGAATCACTTTCGAATAAATGCAATTATTATCTGCACAAAAGATGCTGTTCTGCAAATGCAAGAGCCTTTGACCCTTGTAAGCATTTGAGCATCTTTGGCAAGGCCAGCACTTGTTGCTCATTCCTAATGGCCCCTGAGAAGGTCTGATCATATCATCTGCCAATTAATATATTTTTGAAATATTTTTATTTCCAATAATTACAATGTGTTGCAGCCAACATGGATCCCTTGATCAACGTTATTCAGTCAGGTTATCTGATCATTTATCTTATGGGTGTTGGTGAGAACATACTGAGAACATATTACTTGCCCTGCCACAATCACAATAATACAAAAAGAACAAAGGACACAGTACAGCACAGGGTCAAGCCCTTCGGCCCTCCAAGCCTGTGCTGCCTGACAAAGGCTACAAAGACAGAAAGCTAGCAAGTTTACTATCAAATAATTCGGTTGGATTTAAAATTGGTGTCGTCAGATCTCTTACTGAGTTTATCCCAGTCCAACGCCAGCATCCCTACATCTTGATCATGATGCTCTAACTAAACTTAAAAACCCTTACTCAATCCATATCCCCCTATTCCCTCCCTATTCATATAGCCATTCAGAAATATTGCTATGTTCCTGCTTTCACCACATTCTCTGGCAGCTCGTTCCAGGCACTTACCATTCTCTGCATGAAAAACATCCCCTTAAACTTTCTCCCTCTCACCTTGAACCTATGCCTCCTAACATACTTCACCAGTCATTAAGCACTGTGGGACATTCTGAGGTTATGTACAGTGTATCTGCAAATTCTTTCTTTTTTGTGTAGGAAGAAGAAAAGACCAAGCTTCAGAGTGCTGCAGAGTTCCAGGAAAACTATGATTAAAAGTGGGAGACGGTGTGATGATGAGTCTTGCTTTTTGATTTTCTGGCAGTAAAAATGTAAAGGGAGGGAGAGTGGGTGGAATGACATATTTAAAGATTGAGAGGAGTAAGAGGGAAAAGTTAAGAGTTATTCTCTTGGAGACCTTGAAAAAAAAGACAATATAATTTGTCTGCTTACTGTCTATTTCTAATTTATTTCAGAAAAGAAATCTAGAACAATAAGTTTTACCTTGAATGAAATGAACACATATAAGACACCTCTGATATATCTACTGCTTTTAACAGTGAAGAAACTGTTGATGTTTTAAATCAAAGCCTTATATTATCCTTGTGGTAGGCCGTGGTCATTCCCATAGCAACCTGACCTGTTGTGCTATTGTCATTTTTATCTTGGGAGATTCTCTGAAATGGGAAGAATGCCTGCCCCACCCCCAACCCCACCCCTCACCACCCCCACAGTCTTGAGTTTGAAACAACATGGCAAATATGTCCAATAAGGACATAAACTGCCCTGCTCGGTTTATATAAGCAAGCCATAAATGCAAAGATATAATGTATACGATGGATATCACACACTGCAGCTATTCTACTCCCTTCAACACTGGTGCAGTACGACACAGTTGTATACTTTTCACCCCCACCACTCTGCCCCCCTCCTTATACAATGCATCACAGCAACTCAACAATACTTCTTCAAGAAAAGCAACTGGGAAAAAATAAACCATCCCATACCTCCACCACTGAGAAGGACATGGGTGTTAGGAGGAAGGAAACTCCATCGATTCATGTTTCCCTCCCCTGTCGCACACTATTGAGATTAGGGACCCTGATGTTAATGGTTCTTCAACACTGGGTCAAAATCGTGGAATTTTCTACCTACCAGTACTGTTAGCACACAGACCACTGCTTCAAAAAGGTAGCTTGCTGCCACCATCTGAAAGGCAACTAGACATGGGCAATAAACAGTGATCTTTCCTATAATGCCCACATTCCAAAAATGAATTTTTAGAAGCTAGCAAATGCAAAGAGCTCACTATTTAGTTGTCAAAGTGAGACTGCTATCCATTGGGGCTGATATGAGAGCCACATTATGCTCATGGCCCTTCCAGAATTATACTCAACAGTGCTAAAATCCTGGTTAAATTTAAATATTAGCAGAAAACCTCCCCCAATGAGCAAAGAAAAATTGCTGATAGATTCCAAAGACTTGCAGGCAGCACGGTAACTCAGTGGCTAGCACTGCTGCCTCACAGCATCGGGGACCTGAGTTCAATCCCAGCCTTGGGAGCTGTCTGTGTGGAGTTTGCACGTTCTCCCCATACGGGTTTCCTCTGGGTGCTCCAGTTTCCCCCCACACTCCAAAGATGTGCAGTTTAGATAGATTGATTCTGGTAAGTTGCTCCTGATAAAGTGTCCAAAGATGTCTAGGCTAGAGGGATTAACTGTGATAAATTTGTGGATTTACAGGGTTAGGACAGGGGGATTGGTGGGCCTGGGTAAGACGCTTTTTCGGAGAGTTAATGCAGACTGGATGGGCCAAATGGCCTCCTTCTGCACTGTAGGCGTTCTATAAAGGAAGGAAAGAACTTCAATTTAACTTGTAAACCTCAGGATACCCTAAGACGCATCTTGTTCAACAAAGCCATTTGAGCAACAATTTCCATTGGATCCTTTTTGATTCTTTTATCTAATCTTTCCACTAAAGAGCTACTAAGGCTGGGGTTCGCATTCTCAGAAAACATGGACACTGAGATTGGTAGATTTTTTTGAGGTGAGGGTGTAATGGAATGTGAAACCAAGATGGGTAAATGGAATTAAGATACAAATCAATCCTGGTCTAACTGATTACTGAAACAAGTCTGAGGGACTAAACTGTATCTATGTTCCTGTGTTCCTAATGCAGAATTGATCATGTATTTTTTTCTATCCATGCCGACTATCAAATACCTACTATTCTAATGTCATTTTCTAACACGTGGACTGTAGCCTGGTACACTATGGTATTTCACATGCTCATCTAAATATTTCATACATTTTGTGAGGTTCCAGCTTCTACCACCTTTCCCGTAATGAGTTCCAGATTCCCTCTTGGTGAAAGATTTTTCCTCAAGTCATCTCAATCACTTATTCCTTACCCTAAATCTATGCCCTGTTGTTATTGATCCCTATGCTGAAGGAGAAAGTTTCTTCTTATCTACCCTATCAATACCTCAATCTTTTACATATCGATGAGATCCCTCCCTCAGCCTTCTCTATTTGATGGAAGACAACCCCAGTCTAACCAACCTTTTTTCATAGCTGAAACATTCCAGCCCCATCTTCTTCTGATGGAGAGATCTCATCAGAGATCTCTCTGATCTCCTCTGAAATCTCCTCTTCTCTCTCTTCAATGCAATCACAACCTTTCTACAGTGTGGCTACCATAACGGCATCTTTTGTACACCTGAACCATAACCTCCCTGCTTTTATATCCTATGTCTTAATTAATAAAGTATCCTGCATACCTTCTTAACCACAGTATCTAACTGTCCTGCTGCCTTCAGAAATCTTTGGGTATGCACCTCAAGCTCTCTCTTGTCCTCTGTACTTCCTAGCATCCTGCCATTCATTGTGTATTCCCTTGCCTTCTTAGTCCTTCCAAAATGCATCACCTCACAATTTTCAGGGTTAAATTTCATTTGCCATTGTTTGATTCACCTGACAAGTCCATCTGTATCACCCTTTAATCTTAGAGTCTTCTTCTCACTATTTACCACACAAAAGTATTGATCATAACCCTCCGCATTCACATCTAGATAATTAACGTACACCACAAACAGCAAAGGATCCAGCACCGAGCCCTGTGAAACACCCCTGGACGCAGGCTTCCAGTCATAAAACAATCTTTGACAATTACCTTCTGTTTTCTGCCACTAAGCCAATTTCATATTCAATTTGCCACATTGCCGTGGATCCCATGCGGTCTTATCTTCTTGATCAGTGTCCCATGTGAGGGCTTGTCAAAAGCCCTATTGGAGTCCATGTAGACTCCATCAGCTGCAGAACCCTCATCTACACACTTTGTCACCTCTTCGAAAAGTTCAACCAAAGTTGTTGGACATGACTTGGTTCAGCAAAGCCAAGAAAGGGCCAAAAGGTCTGTTTCTGTGCAGTAATGTTTTACGATCTCTTTGACAAAACATGTTGACTATCCTTAATTAATCCTTGCCTCTCTGAGTACAAATTAATTCCATCCCCCAGAATTTTTTCCAATTTTTCTCTCCCATTCATTTCCCTTTACTTTGTTCACCAATATTTTTTCATGTCCCCTCTTTGCTCTCCTAATTTATTTTTTAAGTACCTTTTGCATTTTCTATATTCCTTTCGGCATCTGCTGTTTTGACCCCCCCTGAATTGACCATACACCACTTTTTTCTCCTTATCCAATCCTGCATATAATCCCTGGAAATCTAATGTTCTCTGAACTTGTTGGTCTCATCCTTTACCTTTATGGGAACATGTTGGCACTGTGCTCTCTCTGTTTCCTTTTAGAATGCCTCCCACTTCTCTGATGTAAAGTTTCCAACAAGTAGCTGCTCCCAGTCACTTTGAACAGATCCTGGCCACAGAACATGTTATAGTAGAGCAGAGCTGGAACATCATGCCCAAACTCTGTGAAGTCAGGCTTACTGCTGCATACAGGCCTCACTCCTCTCAGAATCAGTGCAAAACTCACCACTCTCCCAAAAAGTGTAAAAATTGATTGTGATCTAATTAGCATACCTACACAAATCACACTGTCTTTCTGGCCCAAAATGATACTGGATATTTTTTGGAAAAATCCCATTTCCAACTTTATCTTTTAAAAGCCAACCACCTCAGTCTAGCAATCTAGCAGGCGAAAGTGCTGAATAAGTGGGAGAGCTGTTCTAAATCCCATCTGTTTTGTCCATTCTGTTTCTCACCTGAATTACTACAGTATGTGCACTGAAGAGTCCCAGTCAGGAATCTCATTAAAAACCTGGAGGGGAGGCACAGCTTATTCACACTGGAGTCTGACAGCTCTGAAACTCTGTGAATGTGCAGTGATTCCAATCTACCAGACTCCCTATTCACTAGCCAGCTTGATCGCTAGCCCACCCAGGACTCCCCCACAGTGCTGCCCCTCCAGCTCCTCCCCACCACCCCCACCGGCCCGATCACAGCCCCCACAGCAATTCCTGGGCCAGCCTGACCATTACCCTCTTTCCCATCCCAGAGCACTTCAATGAACAGCCAACACTCCCCAACAATAGTGATCCCCCCATCCTATCAGTCCACTAGGCCTTCCTCCCCAACTCAGACCTCCTCAGAGGCAGTCCCTCCTCCCTCCAGAGCCTGTCCTAATCCCTGCTCTCCCTCCACTGATCCTGCCTGCCCCCTCTCCCCCTACTGACTGCCCCTAGGTCTCATCCAATGTGAAGAGCTAGTCTGAATCCCACCAGAATGAAGTGCCCCTGGCAGGGTGGGAGGTTCAATCAAGATTTGAAAGGTCCCAGTAATGAACTAATAAACATACTTAAAACATATTTGTAAAAAGATTCAAATTACTTAGCTGCCTTCCTGCCAGCTTACAGCGTGGTCTGACCACCAACTGTCCACCGGCTCTGGGAGATGTGCATGCATTCCCGGTGCATGCGCAAATCCCTGTTCAAGGCCAGAGACGTGGGTCTCCCACCCCAACCCGATAGAAAAGGTGCAGGTTGCAGTAGGAGAATCGCAGCCCTTATTTAACACAGAACATAGAACAATACAGCACAAACAGGCCCTTCGGCCCACGAGTTGCACCGATCACATCTACCAATCCACAGACCTATCTATAACCCCCTATCCTATTCTTTTCTATATACTCATCCAGAAGTCTCTTAAAAGACCCCAGTGAGTTTGCCTCAACAACCTCCGACGGCAGTCGGTTCCATTCACTCACCACCCTCTGAGTGAAAAACCTACCCCTGACATCTCCTTTGTATTTGCTTCCCTGCACCTTAAATCTGTGTCCTCTCGTAGTGACCATTTCAGCTTGGGGAAATAGTCTCTGAGAGTCCACCCTATCTATTCCTCTCAACATTTTATAAACCTCTATCAGGTCACCTCTCAACCTACGTATCTCCAGTGAGAAGAGTCCCAGCTCCCTCAACCTATCTTCATAAGGCCTGCCTCCCAATCCAGGCAGCATCCTCGTAAATCTCCTCTGAACTCTCTCAATAGTCTCTACATCCTTCCCGTAATGAGGTGACCAGAACTGCGCACAATACTCCAACTGGGGTCGGACAAGAGTCTTATAGAGCTGCATCATTACGACCTGACTCCTAAACTCTATTCCTCAATTAATGAAGGCCAGTACACCATACGCCTTCTTGACCACTTCCTCCACCTGTGAGGCCGATTTAAGAGTCCTATGGACCCGGACCCTGAGATCCTTCTGCTCTACAGCACAGCTAAGACTCCTACCCCTTATATTGTACTCCTTCATCCCATTATTCCTGCCAAAATGGACCACTACACATTTATCTGCGTTGAAGTCCATCTGCCACTTCTCCGCCCAGTCTTGCATCCTGTCTATGTCTGGTCCATCTTTGTCCTTTTTCATAACTATGTTTAATCTTACTGAATTATGATCACTATCACTTAAATGCTCTCCCACAGACACCGCTACCATCTCTCCAGCATCATTCCCTAAAAATAGTTTAAGTACTGCACCCACATCTGCTTGTGAGACTTCTTATGTGCAGTCTCAAAAATCCCTCCTGGATGTACTTTAAGAATTCAAACCCCCACTCCCCACAAGCGTTTTACAATTTGCCTGCCCTAATTAATACTGGGGAATTTGAAATGCCTTAGGGGGATATTCCATATTACTCTGTCACTTTTACATTTTTCATAAGTCAAGCAGCACAAAAGCTGGCTTTTTCATTCATTTTTTGAGATTTGTCCATGTATCTGTTCTCCTATCTCTTCTATCACAGAATCCCTACAATGCAAAAAGGAGATCATTCAGCCCTTGAAGTCTACACTGACCACAATCTCACCCAGACCCTATCCCCATAACCCCACATATTTACTCCCTCTAACCTACGCATTCTGGGACACTAACAGGCAATCTAGCATCGCCAATTTGCTTAATACTCGCATTCATCTCCTATAGCTCCTCCATGACTGTTTGGGTGATTATAGTACACTCCCAGTAACATGATTGCCCTCTTTTTTCAAAGTTCCACCCTTATGTGCTCAATTGGGGAGCCTGAGGTAAGAGTATAAGGTATGAGCCCTTCTCACTGCAGTCATTGACACAATGATCAATATTGTAACAACACTGCCTCTTTGACATTCCGCACCCATCCCCCCCCCTCACCACACATACACCTCAATCTGTATCCTGCAAATATAGAGCTGCCAATCCTATCCTTTCCTCAACCATCTCTTTGATAACAATGATATCATACTCCCATGTGTTAATGAACATCCTCAGTTTATCAGCCTTACCTGGAAGAACCTTTGCATTAAAATAAATGCAATCCAGCCTTGCCATATTTCCTTGTGCTTTAACCTGCTCCTCTTTGCATTGCCTTCCAGATTGATATGGCTTTTCTTCTATATTTGGCTGCACATTACCCCTAAGCCCCTCCACTGTACCTTCATTCTATAATCAATTCCCCTGCCAAATTATTTTAAATCATCCTCAGTAGCACTACTGAACCTCCCTGCAAGGATGTTGATCCCATTCTGGTTCAGGTGCAACCTGTCAAACTTGTACAGGTTCTACCTTCCCCAGAAATACACTCACTGACCCAGAGAACTAAAGCCTTCCTTTCTGCACTCTCTCTTTGGCAACACAGTCATCTGCTATGTCCTCCTGTTCTTGCAGTCACTAGCTTGTGGCACTGGTAGTTATTAATCCAACCGATTTATTTGATAGTAAAATAGCGAGCTTTCAACACTCCCGTGTCTTCATCAGGCAAGTGCAGTGTTCTGGTCTGCAATAGCACACATCAGCACAGACAGTCAGAGATTGCTGATTAGAATGCGAATCCTTACATCTAACCTGCTATTCAAGTGTTAAAGTGGCTAACAATGTGTGTGAAGGGATCCTGAGCATTGTTAGAGAGTTGTGTATTTTCTCCAGACAGCACAGTAAGTGAGGTTTTTTGCTAACCCAGGCAAGTTACGGGGGTTACAGATAGTGTGTCATGAAGCCAAGATCCCTGTTAAGACCGTCCTCATGTGTGCGGAGCTTGGCTATCAGTCTCTGTTCAGCGACTCTGCGCTGTCGTGTATCACGAAAGCCCCCTTGAAGAACATTTACCCGCAGGTCGGAGGCCGAATGCCCATGACTGCTGAAGTGTTCGCCCACAGGAAGGGAACTGTTTTGCCTGGTGATTGTTGAGCGATGCTCATTCATCCGCTGTCGTAGTGTCTGCATGGTCTCCCCAATATACCATGCTTCGGGACATCCTTTCTTGCAACGTATTAGGTAGACAACGTTGGCCGAGTTGCAAGAGTATGTACCGTGCACCTGGTGAATGGTATCCTCACGTTTGATGATGTCGTCCATGTCTATGATCCGGCATGTCTTGCAGAGGTTGCTGTGGCAGGGTTGTGTGGTATTGTGGTCACTGTTCTCCTGAAGGTTGGGTAGTTTGCTGCGAACAATGATCTGTTTGAGGTTGTGCGGTTGTCTGAAAGCAAGAAGTGGGGGGGTGGGGATGGCCCTAGCGAGATGTTCATCGTCATCAATGATATGTTGAAGACTCCGGAGAAGATGTCGTAGCTTCTCCGCTCCGGGGAAGTACTTCTCCGGAGTCTTCAACATATCATTGATGACGATGAACATCTCGCTAGGGCCATCCCCCCCCCCCCACTTCTTGCTTTCAGACAACCGCACAACCTCAAACAGATCATTGTTCGCAGCAAACTACCCAACCTTCAGGAGAACAGTGACCACAATACCACACAACCCTGCCACAGCAACCTCTGCAAGACATGCCGGATCATAGACATGGACGACATCATCAAACGTGAGGATACCATTCACCAGGTGCACGGTACATACTCTTGCAACTCGGCCAACGTTGTCTACCTAATACGTTGCAAGAAAGGATGTCCCGAAGCATGGTATATTGGGGAGACCATGCAAACACTACGACAGCGGATGAATGAGCATCGCTCAACAATCACCAGGCAAAACAGTTCCCTTCCTGTGGGCGAACACTTCAGCAGTCATGGGCATTCGGCCTCCGACCTGCGGGTAAATGTTCTTCAAGGGGGCTTTCGTGATACACGACAGCGCAGAGTCGCTGAACAGAGACTGATAGCCAAGCTCCGCACACATGAGGACGGTCTTAACAGGGATCTTGGCTTCATGACACACTATCTGTAACCCCCGTAACTTGCCTGGGTTAGCAAAAAACCTCACTTACTGTGCTGTCTGGAGAAAATACACAACTCTCTAACAATGCTCAGGATTCCCTTCACACACATTGTTAGCCACTTTAACACTTGAATAGCAGGTTAGATGTAAGGATTCGCATTCTAATCAGCAATCTCTGACTGTCTGTGCTGATGTGTGCTATTGCAGACCAGAACACTGCACTTGCCTGATGAAGACACGGGAGTGTTGAAAGCTCACTATTTTACTATCAAATAAATCGGTTGGATTAATAATTGGTGTTGCTAAATTCTTACTGAGTTCTTACCACTCCAATCCAATGCTGGCATCTTTACATCAGCACTGGTAGTAATCCAGAGATTACAACTTTTGAGGTTCAATCTGTTCCCTCACTCCCCCCATTCTTGCTGCAGGACCTCATCTGTCTTTCTATACATGCCCCTGGTGCCAATGTGAACCATGACTTCTGACTGTTCAACCTCCCCCTTCAGAATGTCCTGCACCCGTTAAATGACACTCTTAACTTTCATTCCAAGAAGGAAACACACCATCCCGGATTCACATCTGCAGTTACAGATAAGTATATCTGCAACTATCACTATTGAGTCTCTTGCCCTACTGCTCTTCCAATCTTCCACCCTCCCTCCACCCCTCCCCCTATACCAACACCCCCCTCCCCCATTTCTTCTTATTGGTGGTCATCCATTCTCTCTCCGACTGCACTTCCTTAAGCTGTGACACAACCATGTCTTAAAACCTGTTATCCACAAAATTCTTTCATGGAATGTGAGCGTCTCTGGCTAGGGCAATTGCTCTTAAGGCAGCATCACACTGGAGTTATATATAGTAGGGAAGCACGGTAGTGCAGTGGTTGGCATTGCTGCCTCACAGCACCAGGGACCCAAGTTTGATTCTGGGTGACTGTGTGGATTTTGCACATTCTCCCTGCGTCTACGTGGTTTTCCTCCAGTGCTCCAGTTTCTTCCCACAATCCAAAGATGTGTAGATTGTATGGACTACCATGTTAAATTGTTCTGTGTGTCCAAGATTAAATAGATCAGCCATGATCAATGTGTGAGGTTACAGGAATAGGGTGGGGGACAGCGCCTGAGTAAGATACTCTGTGAGAGAGTCAGTGCAGGCTCAATGGGCTGAATGGCCTCTTCTTCACTGTAGGAGTTCTGTGATTCTAGTCCAGATCAGGTAAGGATGACAGATTTCCTTCTCTAAAGAGCATTAGTGAACCAGATTTTTATGACAATCATTATCATTAGACTTTTAATTCCAGATTTTATTGAGTTCCAAATTTCACCATCTGCTGTGGTGGGATTAGAACCCAGGTCCCCAGAGCATTTTCCTGGGTTGCTGGATTTAGTCCAGTGACAGTAACACCGCTTTGCCACCTCCCCTGGTAAATGCAATATACCAACAGTGATTAGTCACTGGTTACTGCAGAGTAGTAATACAATGCCAACTGGGTAAAATAACAGGCTATTTAGTGTTGGAGTGACTGAACAGCAGCATGTCGCACTTACTGGACTAAAGAAGTTACTTTGACACATCTGTTGCCATTTTAATTTTTTTATCAGTGTGAAACAACACTTCAAAAAAAAAGCAATAGCAGTTCTGCAATAAATATAGGTTTGGAACTATATAAATAACAGAGTGTGTAAAAATGTAATTAAGTCAAGAAGCTTAATTTATCCCTCAAAGATGATTTTATTGATAGTACATTGGCTAATATACACATGCAAAAATCCTTGAGGGTGATTTGAAACTGCTGCCATTCTACATCTCATCCAAAAATAGGCAACAAGCTGCTGAAAGTTAGGGGACATACCTTGGTCGCCCCAAAGAAGCCTAAGGTCAGCCTTGTGCTAAATGAAAGAACAAGCTCAGAACAGGAGGCTGAAATCAGGATCTCCAGACCATTTTCACCCAGCAGTCAATGGCCTAATTTGGGGAATCTTGGCAATCAATACTGAAAAGATCCCCTACCCCTCCTCCATCCACTCTGTTGGGACCTGCAGAATGAGAATTCTTTCCTGCCTCTGCCAGGCCTGAACCACTGACTGCAGGAGCAGGCTGATTCCCCTCCTTTCCTATAACTGGCATGCTGCAGCAAAGCGTGTTTGAACCTGGAAAGCTTTGGGTGCCTCACAGGATGACAACTGAGGGGTCACTCTGCACAAAATGGGTGTGACATTGATGGGAGGCCGAGAAAAAAAAACTGCCACTGCGTGTTACTTTAATATAGGTGTCAACCAATTTAAAGTGAATGAGTTAGTAACTGGGATGATATAAACTATTAAGGGAAAATTTTTGAGTATATTGTCATGTAATAAAATTAATCCCATAGTATATTCAAGTTTAAATTATTGATAACTCAGAATCCCATGTTGGATTGCTGCTTGGTTTTGCCCTGTTACTTTTCCCCCTGTTTTATATTGGTCTCTTTCATAGACTATAAAATGGACTATCTCATGCATTGCATTTCTGATGCCAGTCCCAATATCCTGAATTGTATTCATTGTAATTCTATTCTTTGTGCCCCTGGTCTATAAGGTAATTAGCCATAGTCCATAAAGGACAATGGGCATTTCTCTCCATGAGACAGAAACAACTGGTTAGGTATAGCTTGAAAGACAGTTTGGGGCAAGTTGGGGAGACAGGCCTTTATATAGTAACAGCCAATACAGGAATGGAACCCACACCTTTGGTGTCATTCTGCATCTTATTCTAGGCAACTGAGCCAACCAACCCCTGTGTTCAGATTTGTCTTTATTCTGTAGACCTTTCAAACTGAATCTCAAAGATCCATTGAATATAATTAGAGGCAGGAGGCAGTTCAATGGAACAAAATTTTACAGGAAGTACTCTTTTTCCTTCCTCATAGTGCCAGCTATGGTCCACTATTGCTTTTGCCTCTGAGTCAGAAGATCATGGGTTCAATTCCTACTCCAGTAGAAGCAGCTATCAGTGAGTTATTAAACTTAAGTTTCATTTGGCTGCTTAGGATTGCTATAAGATTCCACAGCACTACTCAAAGAGTAAGAAAGTTCTTCCCAAATCTTTAAGAATGGTGAATGCCCTCAATGTCCATTGAGTAATACTATACAATGATCAAGATGAACATGGCCTTAACTCATCCAAGTAGAAGAAATCCACGAGTACACCCATCAGGGAATCAACATTATTCTCTCAGGTTTGGTAAAATAAGCTATTCTAACAAATGTTCATTTATCTCACGGTTGTTCATGGGGCCTTACTATACACCATGTTTTCCTACAAAACCACACTTGCAATGTGGTTCATTGCCTACAAAAAGTTTTTGGAGTGAAAATGGCACAATGTCAATACAAGATATTTCCAATCTGCAACTCTTATATTTCCACAGGTTCTGCAAGTTGTAAGTGATCAGGATGGAGGATGCCTCCATTTGAACACTCCTGGAAGATTCGGAAACTCTGTACAACCTCCCATGGACTCAAGACAGTGTAATGCCAGGCAAAGACTTTGTGGAACAATTTAAGGAACAATTGGATTTTCTGGTGGATGAAGGGACCTGGAGCTCCTTCTATCTGGGATGAGTTTTGATTATAACCTTTTCCATTTCTATTATGTACAATATTATTCAATAAGCATTGAGGATGTTGTACACAGATTTAGTAATCTCTTTGAACAATTTCTTTTGTCATCGCTTATTACAGTATTGAAGTACTAATAATACCGAGAAAAGACACATTCCAATTTGTATTAGAATTCTTTAATTTAATAAATTCTTTGATCACCCAATAAAATAAAACAGAACCCAGAATCATTCTTTACATTTACAATCTGGGTGAAGAGGAAGACTTCTACAGAGGTCAAAGTTCACCTTATCCCTTTAAGAGAAATACCTTTTTTAATCACAAGCTTCTATGCTGAGACATATCGCAAAAATTGAGAAGGAGATAAGCCAAAATAACGGGACTATAAGGTTAAGCTCATTAGCTACGTCCAAAACAAGAAGATTGGCTAGCACGATTGAAGATAGTTAAAGCAATTAATTCAGTCTTACAGGTGCAAGGCTGCAGCAGAGAAGCTGATGATGCTGTCACCATGGTTACCTAGTGTGAGACAAGCCACAAACATCCCAGTGGTATCACACCCTTATGGTAGGTACAAGGATTTCACACAACAGGTGTCAAAGACAGTGCCTTCCCAGAAGGCATTGCAAATGCTAAAGAGTGCACCAAAATCAACAAAAAGCTTAAAGGGGTAGGAAAGTCCTGGCATGGGAGAGCACCTTTAGTTTCAACTACTCTCTCAACTACATATTGTTCACCTAAATTTTCAGTTGATGATTTTTTTTTACAAGAAGGCCTATAGGTCTTCAGCAGGGAGTCCTTTGGGTACACTTTCACCACATGGACCTCAGCCGTGAAAGGAGGCGATTCCCATCTTCATCTCCCAGGATTGGGCAATGAGTGTGGATCTTGCCAGAAGAGCCCAAATCCCAAAAACAGTTTTAAAGATGAAAATCAGCGGGAATCAGAAAGTCAGTCCATTCCGTTGGAGCCCGGTGTAAAACTAAATGGGAAAGCTGTATTTCTAAGTGATAGTTCCCAGAGTCCCACCCAACCCAGGGCCATGAATTATCTCTGCAGCCTCCCTGGCTCTTAGTGAAATTGTTCTTGGTTGTGGAGGTGCTCACCGCACTGAGGGCGCTTCCATGCATTCCAGCGTCTTTGTAAAAAAAAAACTACTGAATAAAATTCTAGTTTGAACATTACAGCAGTAATTCTGTGGGCCCTGTTGCAGGAGAATATAGGCTTGAGATAAGGCTATGAAAATATGTGGCCAATTCTCCAACCTAGGCTCCCATCCATTGAAACTGCACAATTGGGAGCTGATCCTTGCAGAATTCCTTTTATTTTTATCTAAAGTGGAAAAATGCTATCCCTCCAGACATTCCTTCCCCTTCAATTACTCCCTGATAATAATTAACCATAGCACTCACCCAGGCTAGGTCTATACAGTATATAACACCATTCCTCCCAACTGTACAGTGTACATATTGTGTGAGTGTGTATGTATGTGTGTGTGTGTGTCTGTGCATATGTGTGAGAATGTGTCTGTGTGTATGTGTGAGAGTGTGTATATGTGTGAGAGTGTGTATATGTGTGAGAGTGTGTCTGTGTATATGTGTGAGTGTGAGTGTGAGATTGTGAGTGTGTGTGTGAGTACCTGTGTGTGTGTGTATGCGTGTGTGTATATATCTATATATAAAATATAGGGGAACAGCACTCTCCTTAGCTAGGGATATACATTATATATATATAGCACTCAGTCTAGCTGGGTCTGTACAATAGTATAATCTTGTGAAGCAATTTGTATTTAAAGATAAAGAATTTTATTTTTTTTACAAAAATGTATTCTGCTTGAACGACATTGATGTGACATCTCGAGCGCGAATGACATCTTTTCCTTTGTATGCCTCAGGAGCTTTGCGCAATTTTCACCTCATACAATGTCTAGCTCTTCACACCAGTTAAGTGCACAGGTAATTGTGCTTGCTGACACAGAGCCACATTCACTCTGTGGTTGACTGGAAAATGGTTCCAGAGTTCCCTCTTTGCCCTCTGTACATACGTCAGCTGGTTCGTAGGTCCCTTCTTTCAAAGCAAAATGTCAAATGGTGAAAATAAAAACCCCACGGAGGGAGTATTAAATCTGTTCTGACAAGTTGGAATTGCCTATTTGCAAGTCTAAACTTCATGGTTTGGTTCTAGGTCTACGCCCCTTAAAGTTCACAATCGCACCCATCACTGAAATACTTGATGCAATGTCCTGCTGATACCAATTCCTTGACCTTCTTCATTAATATCTAAATTCATTGAAAGGATCTTTAAAAAAATGACAATAATAATTCTATCTTTACTCACATTGAATGTTAGCTTATTCTGTTGCTCTGCCATTATCAATCAGATAGACTTCAAAAGTGAGAATCCCCTCCACCATTACAATCAAATCCCTAATTCTATGCAAGCTTTAAAATCCTTTATGGCACTCGTGATGATTGGTATCGTTTCTTACATTTGACAAAAGGGTCACGAAAAAAGCCAATGGTCATATCTCAGACTCCCTTCTGTAAGACCTTTGATCCAATGCTAAAGTCGCTTGTAATCGGTCAAATTCATGCCGGCTGCTGTTGGGACTCGGGTCGTCCAGGACCCTGCTGTCTTCGTCGTCATCACCATCGTCATCCTCATCTCGGCTCATAAAAGCCAACTCGTTCTCGTAGCAGAAGGAGTTTGTGCTGGGAACAAGAAACTTGCTTTCCATCAGTTCCTTGGCACTACATCGGGGGGTTGTGGGCACCTCATAGGTTTTATGGAAATGTGAGTAGTCCACTTTGTACTGGTCCTTCTCCTCAAAGAGCACCGGTTCGAAACGTTGGCCCCATAGAATCTCACTGGCCAAGTAAGAGCTGCGGGCTTGTGTGGTCATTGCTGTCGCTTCCACCATTCCTTCAAGGATAACCACAATTTCAAAGTCTGCCATCTCCAGGTCCTGCTTGCTAATACCATACAGTGGACTTTCCTCGTCAATCTCATGGAGAATAGTTATCGGGGAAACTAAGAATATACGGTCATATCCTTTATCGAATCCCACGTCAATGTCAATCTGGTCAAGAGGGATATATTCTCCTTCCTCGGTGATCCTTGGCTTGATTAACTGAGCTCGGACATGGGCTTCCACTATGTGACTTTTCCTCAGATTTCCCACCCGCCACATCAGAGAGAGTTTGCCGTCCCTCATGGCTATCACTGCGTTATGGCTAAAAAGTAAGGTCTGGGCTCGTTTCTTCGGCCGTGCCATTTTCGCCATTATGGCACCAATCATGAACGAGTCTATTATGCAACCTACAATGGACTGGAAGACCACCAAGAAGATGGCCAATGGGCACTCTTCCGTCACACAGCGGAAACCATACCCGATAGTTGTCTGGGTTTCAATGGAGAAAAGGAAGGCAGCAATGAATCCGTTCACCTGCAAAACGCAGGGCATGAAGCTCTCATCTCCGGCAGGGTTCTCTAGGTCTCCATGTATCAGTGCGATGAGCCAGAAGGCCAGGCCAAAAGCCAACCATGAAATGACAAAGGCCAGCGAGAAAATCAGCAGCATGTACCGCCAGCGCACGTCCACACACGTGGTGAAGATGTCGGCAATGTACCGCTGGGGCTTGTCGCTCATGTTTGCAAACTGTACGTTGCACTGGCCGTTCTTCTTGACAAAGCGGCTGCGGCACTTCCTCCGGGTGTGGATTTTCCCATTGCCATAGCCGTTGATTCCTGGCATGGTGGTGAGCCTCAGCCCGTCTTCGTCTGAGGACACGATGCTGTAACGGTTGTCACAAGCGCCAGTCATTCCTGCCCAGAGAGCAGGATCTCTTCAGCTGAGGGGGGCCCCCTGCGTGTCAACCGACAAGGCCCCCAGCCCACCCCCCCCCTCCCGCCCGCCCCGCCCGCCACCCTCCCCCTCCCCCCACCCCCCCGCCCCAAGAGAAAGGAACAAAGTCGAGTCTCTGACAATGGAAGGGAGTCCAGGCCGCTTGGCTCGCCCTGTCAGTGTGTCGTCAGCAGCACCCTGAAATAAAAATAATTATGGTTAAAATGTGCAATATTAAGAAATGCAAACGTCACACACTCAAAAACAAAATGTTCTGCTCTGTATCACTAGCATCAAGGTCAACTTTACAAATTTAGGAACAGAAGTAGGCCAATTGGCCCCTCAAAGCCTGCTGCTGTCACTTAACCAAATCGTGGAGAAATACGCAGTGTGAGTTGTCAACTCCATCTTAGCCACAGCAAGTCAATGGCCAGTTTACTCTCCTGCTCCCCCCACCCCCCCAGCCCCACCGCCCCCTTGTTGGTTTGGGTTCACTGGAAAAGACAGGAATCTCCACAGTCTTATGCACACCCAGTTACAATCAGCCATTGGCAGCTTTGATGGAAGCTTGTAAGCAGACTGGTAGGACCCATGTCTGTGAGATATTCATTTTGTCCAAAAGAAAGAGTGTAATTCAGCATATGCTGTGTTGTTTTAACAAAATGACAGTGAAATGGAAAGGAAGTGGGTGTAAGGTATCATTTTTCAATATGTAGTCGTGAAGCACCTCCACTCCAGAAGCACTGGGCGGCACAATGGTTAGCACTGCTGCCTCACAGCGCCAGGGACCTGGGTTCAATTCCAGCCTTGGGTCACTGTCTGTGTGGAGTTCTACCTGTATCTGCATGGGTTTCCTCCGGACGCTCCAGTTTCCTCCCACAATCCAGAGATGTGCAAGTTAGGTTGACTGGCCATGCTAAATTGCTTTTTAGTGTCACGGGATTAGCAGGGTAAATGTGTGGGTTGAGTGTATAGGGTCTGGGTGGGATGTGGTTAGTGCAGACTCAATGGGCCAAATGGTCTCCTCCTGCACTGTGGAGATTCTATTCTATGATTTATAATCGGATCAATGTACAAGATTATGTACACTGTGTACAAGATTATGAAGGGGATAGATAGAGTAAACAGGGTTAAGCTTTTTCCTAGGATGGATTCAAATAGCACGAGGGGTCACGGGCTTAGGGTGAGGGGGGTAAGGTATAATTTGGATGCTAGAGGGAGTTTTTTCACACAGAGGGTGGTGGGGGTATGGAATGCGCTGCCAAGTAAAGTGGTGGAGGCAGGTACTCTGGAGTTATTTAAGAAATACTTAGATGGGCACATGAACAGAATGGGAATGGAGGGGTATAGAAAACTGATTTAAAATAGGGATCATGAGCCTTGGGAGTCCCTGGGAAGTGTGTAAATAGATGATGATATTGATGTACTTGTTTTTATCCTACAGGTGCTTTGGTCCACCTTGTTGTCTAACGAGGGGCATACACGCGATGGGTCGTGAGAGGGCTGCTCTTGGATTTTTTTTCGAGAGTATCCTAGTGCTTCACGTCGTTAGTGTACGCTTGACCTGGACCATTTGATGGCAACACGACAGCTCAGTGACTATCGCTGTGCTGTGCAGATACATGGATTTGGGCCTGTGTCTGTGGGAGTTTGCGCATTCTCCCCGTGCTTGCGTGGGTTTTCTCCGGGTGCTCCGGTTTCCTCCCACATCCCAAAGATGTGCTCTTAGGCTAATTGGCAAAACAAATTCTCCCTAAATTGTCTCAAATTTGGTTTTTTAATCTATAGATCTATAAACATGGACAGGGATCATGGGTAGAGGTGGGAATATTGGGGTGGCGGCGCGGGCTCGTTGGGCCGAAGGGCCTGTTTCCCGTGCTGTTTTGTTCTTTGTTCTTTGTTCAATAATAGATTGAGAATAAGTTGAATCGGGCAAATAATTTCATGGCATCATTTTGTATCCAATCTCTCCAAACATTTAAACTGCATTAGATTTTCAACAAAATTCCATAGAAATTACAAGCTCAGCAGAAATACAATGGACCAGTTGGCTGCCTTTGGTCTCTATGACCTTAGGAAGTTCCGTCAAAGAGACATATCCCACAACAAAGAAAAGGAACAGGAACACTTCAACACTTTGCCAAATTATTTCAGGCATTTCCATGTGGAGGAAAAGTCCATGGCGGAGTATTTACTCCTCCTCCACATCTCTTAGTGATGTGGCCTAAAAATGGCTTGAAGATAGAAGACCAGAGAACAGTACAGCACAGGAACAGGCTATTCAGCCCTTCAAGCCTGCGCCCATCATTACGTTTGCCTAAACTAAAACCGCATGCACTTACGGAACACATATCCTTCCATTCCCATCCTCTTCATGTATTCTAATTGCCCCTTAAATGCCTCTATCATATCTGTTCCCACCACCTGGCTGGGCAGTGCATTCCAGATATAAAGAAATAGGAATAGGAGTAGGCCATACAGCCCTTAGAGAATGCTTCACTCTTTAACAAGAACACATCTGATTTAACATTCACTAAATCCAATTTGCTGCCTTCTCTCCATAACCCTTAATTTCCCCAACTCATAGATCCTGGCCTTGAGGGTGTTCAAGGACTCAGCCACTACAGCTTCCTGAGGTAAAGAATGTCAAAGATTCACCACTCTCTGAAAGAAGGATTTCTTCCTCAAATCCATCTTAAATAAGCACCCCCTTATTCTGTGACTATGCCCTCTGGCCTTACACTCTTTTCTGCCATGAATGGAATTATCTGCCAACATTTATCCTGTGTAACACCCCCTCCACCCCACCCCGCCCCAGGAATCTTGGCAAAGGCCTGGGAGCAGGGTTACCTATTATCTTATTGAAGATGTCAAGACTGAGATCAATAGAGTAAGGGCATCAAGAAATAGGGGGTCAAAGAAAGGCAAATGAGATTGCGGTATGGATCAAACATGATCTGATTAAATTGTAAAGAAGAATCAAGGGGCTGATTGATTGACCCCTGTTCTTCTCTTCCATGTCGGGGGCAGGGGAGATAGAAAGAGGAATGAACATAAATGCACTTTCACTGTCTATTAAAAGAACTAAATGTTGGCATTTGGTCAGCTGGTTTGGCACAGGAGCACACCAATGATAAGTCTGTAACCTAGACCTGCAGTAACAGTACTCTATGCACATCAGAGTCTCATGATATTGTGTGACAAGTTGTGTAACACTGCAAATAACTTTGTGAGCAGTAATTCAAGGGAGTTTAACAATAAGTGCCCTTCTGATTCCTCCATTGCGAGGGGCTGAGAATCCACTTATTTAGAAGGCAATACATATTTCCTTTTTAGTCCAATGTCTATCAATGCAATGGCAACAATACTTTCCTGCAATCGCTTTCAAGCTGTTTTATTGTGCTGAGATTGTGCTCCCTCGAGGCTTTTGAGTCTTAAACTGATTTTCAAGCATTTTGTTTTCTAAATTACAACTTTCAGTATCCATTAACAGAATGCTCCAAATCATCGCGACTTCCTAAATATGTTCATTTTTTTAAAAAAGAGCCACATGCTCTTTGCAAAGTAATGAATTTTGAGAGCAAATCTAATTTTTTTTCTAAAAATTATATATTGTCAATTCTTTATTTTTTTTTGTTGAGTTGTAGTATTCAATTGCACTGAAGGATTGGAACATTTTCCCCCACTTCAGGTCTGCATCAATCACTCCCAGATCAGGTATCATGCAGCTAAATTTGGAATAAAGCTCCCTGAACTCTATTGCAATGATTTGCCTCAGCTGTAATCTCAACAAAGCATGATAGTGAAGGGGATTGTTCAAACACACTTCATATTTGACACCTTGCTAGACCTTGACTTTGTGTGACACTGCAGAATCGTCAACGGCATAAAATATCACGTGTGGCTCAGTGGGTAGCACACTTGCCTCTGACTTGGGGGGAGGAATGTGCGTTTGAGCCCCACTCCAGAACTTGATCACAAAATCCAACCTGGCAGTACAGAGGCAGTGCTGCACTATTGGAAACCTCATCTTTCAGATGAAGTAAAAAGTTATTTATTCGTATCACAAGTAGGCTTACATTCACAAAGCAATAAAAATCTCCTAGTTGCCACACTCCATATCTGTTTGGGTACACTAAGAGATAATTTAGCATGACCAATCCACCTAACCCGCACATCTTTGGACTATGGGAGGAAACTAGAGCACCTGAAGGAAACCCACAGAGACACCAGGAGAACACACAAACTCCACACAGACAGTGATCCAAGCCGGGAATCGAATCTGGGTCTGTGGTGCTATGAGACAGCAGTGCTAACCACTGTGTCACCGTGCTGTCCCTGATCTATCATGTAGATGTAGAAGATCACATGGCACTATTTTGTAAGAGAATTAGAGAAAGTACTAGTCTGGAGGAAGACTAATTATAGTAATATTAGGCAGGAGTTAGGGAATGTGGACTAGAGTTGGGGTGAGGGAGGACAGCAGTTTGAGGCTATATCCATATCCGATATGTGGGAATGTTTTAAAAGTCAGTTGTTAGCAATTCAGGACAAATACGTCTCTGTAAAAATGAAGGATAAAGACAGCAAGATTCGGGAACCCTGGATGACAAGAGAGAAAGTGAGAAAGAAGGAGATATACATAAATTTCAGGAAATTGTAAGGATAGCAGGAAAGAACTTAAATGGGGACTTAGGAGGGCAAAAGGGAGTCATGAAATTCATTGGCAGGCAGGATTAAGGAGAATTCTGAGACATTTTATGTGTACATAAGGAGGATGCAGGTAGCTAAGGAAAGGGTAGGTTCATTCAAGGACCTTTGGATCAGTATTCACAAAGGAGAAGGTTGTGATGGATAGTGAGTGTAGAAAGGAGGATGTTGACATTCTAGGATATGTTGAAATAAAAAGATAGGAGATATTGAAGGCTTTGAAAAACATTAAGGTGGACAAGTCCCCAGGGCCAGATAGGGTCTGTCCCAGAATACTGAGAGTGGTGAGGGAAGAAATTGCTGGGGCCTTTTGAGGCCAAAAACTTTGTATCCTCTTTAGCCACGAGTGAAGTATCAGAGGATTAGAGAGTAGCTAACGTTGTTCCTCTGTTTAAGAAAGGCAGAAGAGAGAATCCAGGAAATTACAGGCCTGTGAGCCATATATCAGTGGTGGGGAAATTATTGGAGAAGATTCTTAGGGACAGGATGTACTCACACTTGGAAGAGAATAGACTTATTAGTGATAAACAGCATGGTTTTGTGAAGGGGAGGTTGTGTCTCACAAACTTGATTGAGTTCTTTGAGGAAGTGACAAGAAAGATTGACGAGGGCAGTGAATGTTGTACATTTGGACTTTAGTAAAGCCTTTGATATGGTTCCTCATGGAAGGCTGATACAGAAGATGAAGTCATATGGGATCCAAGGTGAGCTGGTAAGACGGATCCAGAACTGGTTTAGGCATAGAAAGCAGAGAGGAGCAGTGGAAGGGTACTTTTCTAATTGGAGGTTTATGACAAACAGTATTCCACATGGATCAGTGCTGGGGCCTCTATTGTTTGTAATACATATAAATGATTTGGAGGAAAATGTGGGTGGTCTGATTAATAAATTTACAGACGATACAAAGATTGGAGGAATAGCAGATAGCAAGGAGGATTATCAGAGGATACAGCAAGATATAAATTAGCTGGAAACCTGGACTGAAAGATGGCAGATGGAATTTACCCCAGATAAATGTGAGATGATACAATTTGGAAGATTTACTGCAGAAGGAAAGTAAACAGTAAATGATAGACACCTTGGAAATATTAGTATACAGAGGTATACAGATCCACAGTTCCCTGAAGGTAGCAACTCAGGTTGACAAGTGGTCAAGATGGTCAAGAAGGTGGCATGCTCGTCATCATGGGTTGGATGTTGAGTATAGGAATTGGAAAATCATGGTGCAACTTTATAGTGGAGCACTGTGTACAATTCTGGTCACCACACTACCAGAAGGATGTTGATGCATTGGAAAGGGTGCAGAAGAGATTTACCAAGATGTTGCCTGGTTTGGAGGATATGGACTATGAGGAAAGGTTGAAGAAACTTGGATTGTTTTCACTGGAGCTTCAGAGGATGAGGGGGTACCTGATCACAAGATTATGTCAGGCTTGGATAGAATGGATTATCAGAGTCTTTTTCCCAGAGTCGAAAGGTCAGTTATTCGGGGCACATAGGTTGAGAATGAGAAGGGGCAAGTTTAAAAGAGACGTAAGGGGCAAGTTTTTCACACAGAGGGTGGTGAATGCTTTGAATGCACTCTCAGTGGAAGCAGATTCTACAACAACGTTCAAGAGGCAGCTGGATAGATACATGAATAGACAGGAAATAGAGGGACATGAACCACGTAGAGACAAGAAAATAGTAGATTAGAGAGGCATCTATGTCAGCACAGACTTGGTAGGCAGAAGGGCCCGTTCCTGTGCTGTACTGTTCTTTGCTCTTTGTTCTTAGTTATAGGAACATAGGAATTAGGAAGAGAAGTGGCAATTCAACCCTTTGAGTCTACTCTGCCTTTCAGTCAGATCATGGCTGATCTCTTCCTGGTCTCAAATCCACCTCCCCACCTGTTCCCCATGTCCCACAAGGCTGTTTCTTGATTAAAAATATATCTAGCTCCTTCTTGGAACCATTCAATAATTCAAGACTCCACCGCATTATGAATGAGCGAGCCCCACAAATTCATCACCCTTTGCAAAAAGTAGTTCCTCTCATCTCAATTTTAAATCTACCACCTCTCAACAAACCTGTGACCGCGTCTTTGAGATTGCCCCATAAGAGTAAACATTTAGTCTACATTTACCTTATCGATCCCTTTTAAAATTTTATATATCTCGATCAGATCCCCACTCATCCTTCTAAACTCCCCAGAATCAATCGGGTCAATCTCCTCTGAATTGCCTCCAACGTCACCACATCCTTCCTCAAATACAGATATTGGGCACAATACTGGTGCCTTGGTCAATATTAATCTCTCGTCCAACGTCACTGGGCTTTAGCACATTACTGTTTGTGGAAGTTTGCTGTGCACACATCAATTGCCACATTTCCAACACTGACTGCACTTCAATGATTACTGAAATTGCACTAAATCACACAGTTTTGCGTTGTTGATCTAATTTTGTTGCCCAGATCATGAGGACTAAACCTTGGACCTAAATATCTGCCAGCTATGGCTCTGCTGGTTATACTAAGATAGTGCCTATCAGTGCTTTCCAGTGCTAAACCCCCCAGATTTTACATCTCATTTATGCGGGAATCAGCCACTCTCATCAATACAAGTCTAGAATCTGCCTGCCCAAGTTTGCCAACTCTGGTGGGACGCATTCCTGGTGGTGTCATGATATGAACTCCTGCCTCCAAGTGACCCACACCCACACTCCTGCCATTGGTCACACAACTTGTGAATCCTTATGGTACAACAACTGAAAAGAATCACAGAATCCCTACAGTACAGAAGAGGCCATTTGACCCACTGAGTCTGCACTGACTCTCTAACAGAATAGCTTCCACAGGCCCTATCCCCATAATCTGCCACATTTGCCGTGGCAAATCAATCTAACCTACACATCTTGGTTCGCTAAGGGTCAATCTAGCATGGCCAATCCACCTAACCTGCACATCTTTGGACTGTCGGAGGAAACCAGAGCGCCTGGAGGTGGGAAAAAACCCACGCAGACATGGGGAGAATGTGTGAAGTTCACACAGACAGTCACCCAAGACTGGAATTGAACCTGGGTCCAGGAGTTGGTGAATAAGCTCTGCATTACCAGACAAGATGGTTCTTAATGGATCAGTCAAGCATCCTTCTTTCGCATACCAAAATGTTAATAATTAATAAACAATAGTGTTGAAAATGATTTTACTTTTTAAAGAAAGGTTTTCTAATTCTCTGATAGATTTTTTTTCTCCTGAGTATTTACTTGCAGCAGTGTCCTGAAGATTAATCATTAATTCCTGAGAACCCCAGGGTAAGGCTTCAGGAGTAACAGCTCTTTAGCAGCCCCTTAGCTGCCCACAGGACATGTGACTTTGGAATTGTCAAAGGGCTCCAGGTTGCTTTTCACATACTGGACCAAACTGATGGGATCCAGTCCTGATTTCCAAATGCACATGTGCCTTATTCATCTTTGTTGTTCTGGAATCCAGTCTTATGTCAGTGTTAGGGAAGACAGATTCCTGGCATAGGGGATTGCTACGCTCATCAGCCTTGTAGGTGGATGTTTGACTTCATTCGAGACCAACTATGAACTCCCAGAGTTGGTAGCTGGCTGGCATATCAGAGTTGTTCCAGAACATTCCACTAGAAAGTTACAGTGGGATTCCTGTGGATCTCAGGAGGAGATTATTGACCAATGTGTGACCTCACTGTCCAAAACAACTTCAAACAATTTGAAGATCCCAAGACATGGGGCCTAACAACTCAGCAGCAGATTAAAGAACATTGAGTCAGAACATAAAGTATCAAAAATCCAGAATGGAAAACTGATTACCAAAATTATCCTTGTAGATCAGCCTGACTGCACTAGATAGATAAATAAGTGAACCTCATACAGGTGATTTAATTTTTTATTTATTCATAAGATGTGGTCATCTTTGGTAAGGTCAACATTTATTGCTATTTTCCAATTGTCCTGGAGTAGATAAGTTGCCTTCTTGAACCATGGCAGTCCATGAGGTGTAGGTACATCCTCAGTAATGTTTTGGGAGGCAATTCCAGAATTTTGATCCAATGACCATGGAGGAAAGGTGAGGCAAGTTCCAAGTCAAGTTGGTGTGTGATTTGGTGAGGAAGTTGTAGGTTGTGGCATTCCCATCTGTTTTCTGTCCTTGTCCTTCATAGTGATAAAGAATTGAATTTCCTCCCTGTACCTTCCCGCTCTACCACTCTCTCCTCCTTAAAAATGCTCCTGAGAACTTCTCTGTTTGACCAAGGTTTGGATTATCTCTTCTAATATTTCCTTGTGCAAAGCAATGTCAAATTCTGTTTGAAAAGCACTCCTGTAAAGACCAGTGAAACATTTTACTATGGGAAATTTAAGCCGGTGCTGTCAATTAGCAACACTGTATTTGGGAGTATAAATGCCATCCAAAAAAATGATGATTTATAGATCGGACTAAGAACAAAAAATGGCCATTCAAACTGTTGGGTTAAAAATCTGAATATTACATAAATATACTTCAGCCAACGGATCTCAACTCATTCTCACCCCCACTCTATAGTTGATGTTTAATATCCCTTGAAATACACAATAAATGGCTGGTATGAGGGAAGAGGCATGGGGTGGGGGTGGGGGGGGTTGTGATGAAAATTGTAACTCCAGTCCATGAAAATATAATGATTTGGGACAATTAGATGGATCTAATCAAGTCTCTCTCGCCCATCACTCACATCCCACATTCCTGTCTCTAATTCCAATTAAACTACTTCAAGATGGTGTTGAATTGAATAACTTATTAACTGGATACTTTTACTGCATGATTAATAATCATACTTATTTTTTTCCACAGTTGTCAATGAAATATTGTAGTCAACTCCTTATTCAGCAGTGATGGGTGGACTGCATTCATCCAATCTGATTTAATGAAATGTTGGGCCATGTACCAAATCTGATGGTGAAATAGGCTTGTTTCATATTTTTTAAAAGGAAATAATGCATCCATTATTTGTGCCATTTCTTCTCTTTGTGGTCTGCAATGTCATCACTATGTTAAGGGTTGTGGGTTTTAAACAAAAAGAAGAAGACATGGTTTGCATGCATGGATTCAAAATAACACATTTATTGGAAGAAATGTTGCCTGTATTGAACAGAAACTGAAAATAAAAGCAGGAACCTCTGAAACACATCAATGATATCACCCATCACCTGCTCTTAAAGCAATCATGCAACTATTTAAATATATAACATGGTCTGTCTGAACATTGAGGAAAAGTGTGTGACACAGTTCAAGGCTTCTACTACTTCATAACTATCTGTTCATGGCTTCTAGTAATTCTCTGGATGGTATTAATGATGGCCAAAGAGGCTTATCTTCTGGCTGGAGATCCAGTGACAACCTTGAGCTGACAAGTAACCTCATATATCATTAATTTTGAGCACAAAAACATCTAGCTGAAACTCAGGTGCAGTACTGTGCGAATGCTACATGGTCTTTTGGAAAAAAATTTTAAACCGAGGTCCCATCTGTCTATTCAGTTTAATGTGAAGGATTCTGAGAACAAGAGAACTATTGTTCTCTTGTGCCCTAGCCAAAAGAATGGTCCTTCAATCAACATCACAAAAAACACATTATCTAGTCATTGTTGTTTGTGGGAATTTGCTCTGTACATGTTAGCTATAATGCTTCCTGTGTAACAGCAGTGAATCCACTTCAAACTACATTGGCTATAAAGCATATTCAGATATCTGATGGTTGTGAAATCTCTATAAAACACCAGCGTTTCTTTGTCAGGTGACTGTGATGGGACAGGAATCATGATTTAGTCATGTGGTCACCCACTTTTCCACTTCAATCCCTAGAAGACTGGCGTTCCAATACATGCTATCCCACATTGAGCCCAAATATCTCCTCCTGTATAAAATGTAGTTTTTTTGTAGGTTTCTTGGCAAAGCAGCCAGCCTAATTAAGAATCCCACGGATGCCAGACATTCTCTCGTCCATCTCTTCCATTGGGAAAAAGATACAGAAGTCAGAGGTCATGCACCAACCGACTCTTCCCTGCTGCCATCAGACTTTTGAATGGACCTACTTCGCATTAAATTGATCTTTCTCTATACCCGAGCTGTGACTGTAACACTACATTCTGCACTCTCTCCTTTCTTTCTCTATGTATGGTATGTTTTATCTGTATAACGAACAAAACACACGTATACTGATGCATGTGACAATAATATGTCAAATCAAATCAAATCAAATCAAAACCAAATGGGCAAGGGTTAGGTATCCTTAAGGCAAAAGCAGCTTGCCCTGTGTGATGCCAATCTGGTTGATAATAGTTGACCAAGTGAATCTAAAATGACAGGAAATACAAAATTGGCGGCACTTGTGCAGATAGAACTTCACTTTAAAAACCCTAAAAGTCTCTTACACCTATAAAAGTTCCAGGTGCTCGGGGGGAGGGGGAAGATGGGGTTGGTGGAAGGGAGGTGGTGTGCAGAGAGAGGGTGGGGGCTGCGGGGGTGGGAATGGGAGAGTGGGCTGCTTGATGTAAGTTTCTTTAATCTGTTTAACTTTTGTATTTTTTTTTGTGCAAAGAAATGGACTGCTTAATCAGGATTTAAAAGAAAACAATTGAAAAGATGTTTATACCTAAGCCAATTTAATTACCATCAGTGATTCAATTGAAACCAGAATGAATAAAACACAAAATCCTGAATTTGACACAGGATGATTCAACTTCTATTGCTGCACCTTCCTCACAAGAAAGAAGAAAGAAGTTGCTTTTATATAACATTTTTCATGACCACAGGATGTCTGAAAGCAATTTACAATACGTACCTTTGAAGTGTAATCTCAAAGCTCTAGGTGGATTTATAGTTAGGAGTTGTGGACACGATTAAGTCCAGTGCCAGAGTCCTCGGCACATGATCCAAGCTGACACTTTAGTGCATTGCTGAGGGAATGTGCTTACAAAGGCAGTGTCTTGCAGATCAGATGTTAAGCTATCTTATCATTGAACCTAAAGGACTCCACAGCATCACAATAAAGGAACAAAAACAGGAAATGCTGAAACATCTCAGCAGGTCTGACAGCATCTGTGGGGAGAGAATAGAACCAGTGTTTCAAGTCTAGATGGCCCTTTGTTAGAGCTAAGGGCAAAGAGAATCAGCAGGGATTTATACTACCAGAGTGTGGGGGAGGGGGTAGGGGTGGGGGAGCAGAGGGAATGTAAGTGAGGAGACAGAAGGCTGAGAAGATGCTAAGAGTGTGCATTAAGTGACCAGAATGCAAGAATGGCATATCAGGGGAACAGATGGTTAAAGGACTGCCTAAGGAATGTGGCAGTTGCACTGAAGGGGCCTACTCTACATCAGAGAGGCCAAACAGAAAGTGGGTGACTACTTTGCTGAACACCTTTGCTCCATCCGCAAGCAGGGCCCAGATCTTCCTGTCACTTGCCACTTTAACAAACCACCCTGCTCTCCTGTCCATCCTTGGCCTTGTGTGATGTTCTAGCGAACCACAACACAAACTGGAGGAACAGCACCTCATCTTCCAAATGGGCACTTTACAACCTTCAAAACTGAATGCTGAGTTCAACAACTTCAACACTGCATTCTCTCCACCACTTTCACCCCATTTCCATTCATTTCGTTTTGTCTCATTCATCCATTTCATCATCCTTCTTTTTCACTTCTGTTTTTCCATTTCAGCTCCCTTTCTTTCCACACCACTACCCTCCCCCCCACCACCAGTGCAACTGTGACATTTGTCAGGCAGTCCTTCAACCATCTGTACCTCTGTTCTGCCATTCTCGCAGTCTGATCATTTAGTGCACACTCTTAGCATCTCCTCAGCCTTCTGTATCCTCACTTACATTCTCTCCACCCACCCACCACACTCCAATAGTATCAATCTCTAATAATTCTCTTTGCTCTTAGCTCTGACAGAGAACCTTCTACACTTGAAATCTTGGCTCTATTCATTCCCCACAGATGCTGCTGAGATTTTCCAGCATTTCTGTTTTTACCATATAAAAGCAGTATTTTTCTTTTACCATATAAAGGAAAGCTGAGGAGGTCTGCTGTTGCGGTCAGCACTCATCCTCCAACCCTAAAAGTGGGCAATCTTTATTTTACGCACCAATGATTGCAGTGGATAGAGCTCACAACCACAGTCAGAATGAAGTTCCACCATGGAGAGCTACTGGTCAATCAGATTGGCCAACAGCTCACCAACCCACCCTGGCACAGCGCTGCAGTCACTGGAAGAGGTCTTGAGTGCCATGCTGGAACTAAGTGCAGGGAGCAGTTGTGAGGGTGAGTGGCAGGGGTCCCGGAGATTGAAGGGCAGGGGATTCCTGGATGTGGTCACGAGGGAAGTGCTAGTGTTGGGTATGCGGGGTAGAGGGGAGATCTGGAGGAACAGCACCTCATCTTCCGGTCTGAGAGAGGAGGACCGCAGCCATCAGAAAGGGCTTTCCAAAGGAGGCTCCCCACCCCCACATCACTTATCCACTCAAGATGGAGGATGAGAAATTTTAAGCAGGGAGAGGGCAGGATTCCCGTCTAAGGCTCCGTTCGCTGTAAAATCATGTCCGAGTAGGGGCAGGCAGGATCCCGGAGAGAATCCCGTCCACACGATTTCACACGTCCGCCACCATCCCAAAACCTGTCCAAATCAAGGAGTGTAAAACTCAGGCCATAAAATGGTGACAGACCGAAGGAGGCCATTTGGCCCATCATAGAATGCTTGGGCTCAAGAAAGCTAGCTAAGCCCACACCCTTGCTGTTTCACTGTAGCCCAGCAAATTTTCTCTCTTCAAATGCTTATTTATTTTTTCTTTTGAAAGCAAGAATTGAATCTGCCTCACTTAGCTCAAGAGTTTTTGTGGAACCTTGTTTGCAAATATGCTGCTGTGTTTCTTACATTGCACAGTGACAGCACTTGAAAGAGTATTCCATTGCCTGTAACGTGCTGTGGGGTGGCTTGAGATCAAGGAAGGCTTCATACAAAAGCAAGTCTTTCTTTTTTATAAATTGGGAGTGAAAGGGTCTGGGTTTCCACAGCTCCGCTCACTGGGCGCGGATCAGGAATTCTGCAGATTATGTTTATCTGGTTTCAGATCAAGTGCTTTATTAAACAAAATATAAAAACAATCCTGGAAATTCACGGCAAATTGATCAGCAATTGAAAGGGAAGAGATATGAAATGCTCCAAATGCATGACTGCATTTGGATCCAATTCCCTCCCAGCACTGACAAACCTGCTGGATAGTTCAAGCATTTTCAGTTATTAGTTCAGGTCCCTCATCTCAGTTTCAATTTGACAGACTTAGTAAACTAGATGTTGGAATTTTCATCAATGACAAACATGCTAAGATTTGTAAAGTATCTTCTCCACCTGCATTGCCACTTTCAGTGACCTGTGTACCTGTGCACCCAGATCTCTCTGCCTATCAAAACGCCTAAGGGTTCTGGCATTTACTGTATATTTCCTATCTGTATTAGACCTTCCAAAATGCATTACATAATAACATAAGAAATAGGAGTAGGCCATCCAGCCCCTCGAGCCTGCCCCACCATTCAATAAGATCATGGCTGATCTGTAGTGGTTCAGTACCACTTTCCCGCTTTGTCCCCGTAACCCTTAATTCCCTTGTCAATTAAAAACCTATCCACTCTTGACTTGAACATATTCAGCGAGGAAGCCTCCACCACCTCATCAGGCAGAGAATTCCAAAGATTCACCACTCTTTGCATGAAGAAACCCCTCCGCAATTCTGATCTGAACTGCCCCCCTCCTAATCTTAAGGCTATGCCCACTAGTCGTGTTATCTTTGCTAAGCGGGAAGAGTCTCTTAACCTCTGCCCTATCCATCCCCTTCATTATCTTATACATCTCTATAAGATCCCCTCTCAGCCTTCTAAACTCCAAAGAGTACAAACCTAGCCTATTCAGTCTCTCTTCATATTCCAATGCCCTCATCTGTGGTATCAGCCTAGTAAAGCTTCTCTGCACCCCCTCCAAGGCCAATATATCTTTCCTCGAATGCGGCGACCAAAACTGCACACAGTACTCCAGCTGTGGCCTCACCAGCATCCTATACAGCTGCAACAGAACCTCCCTACTTTTATATTCTATTCCCCTCGCTATAAAGGCCAACATTGCATTTGCCTTCTTAATCACCTGCTGTACCTGCAGACTGTGTTTTTGCAATTTGTGCACAAGGACCCCCAGGTCCCTCTGCACTGTCACATGTTGCAGATTTTCGCCATTTAAATATTAATCCTTCCTACCAAAGTGGATAACCTCACACTTGCTAACATTATAGTCCATCTGCCAGGTCCTCACCCATTCACTCAACCTATCCAGATCCCTCTGCAGGCTTTCCACACCTTCCATGCAATTTGCTTTTCCACTCATCTTCGTGTCATCAGCAAATTTCGTCACCCTGCACTCAGCCCCTTCCTCCAGATCATCTATGTAAATGGTAAATAGTTGAGGCCCCAGCACCGAACTTTGGGGCACTCCACTAGTCACCAGCTGCCAATCAGAATAGCGCCCATTAATACCTACTCTCTGCTTCCTATTAGACAACCAATCCTCTATCCAGTCTAACACCCTACCCCCGACTCCCTGCACCCTAACCTTCTGCAGCAATCTTTTGTGAGGCACCTTATCAAACGCCTTTTGGAACTCCAAAAACACCACATCCACCGGTTCCCCTCTATCTACCGCACTAGTCACTTCCTCATAGAACTCCAATAAATTCGTCAAGCACGACTTCCCCTAAACGAATCCGTGCTGCGTCTGCCTAATCAAACCATTCGTATTCAGGTGCCTCGTTATTTCTGCTTTGACAACAGATTCAAGCATTTTTCCTACTACAGACGTTAAACTAACCGGCCTATAATTCCCTGCCTTCTGTCTGCTACCTTTTATAAACAGTGGCGTAACATTAGCCGTTTTCCAATCTTCCGGCACTTTTCCACAGTCCAGTGAATTTTGAAAGATAAGTACCTCACATTTGTCCAGATTAAACTCCATCTGCCATCTCTCCGCCCAAGTCTCCAACTGATCTATATCCTGCTGTATCCTCTGTTGGTCCTCATCGCTATCCACAAATCCATTAACCTTTGTGTTGTTTGCAAACTTACCAATTAAACTAGTTAGATTTTTCTCCAAATCATTTATATATATTGTGAACAGCAAAGGCCCCATCACTGATCCCTGAGGAATGCCACTTGTCACAGCCCTCCATTCAGAAACACACCCTTCCACTGCTACCCTCTGTCTTCTATGACTGAACCAGTTTTGCATCCACCTTGCCAACTCACCTCTGATCCCACCTTCTGCACCAGTCTGTCGTGAGGGACCTTGTCAAAGGCCTTACTGCCTTACCCTCATTAATCACCTTCGTCACTTCCTCGAAAAACTTGATCAAGTGAGACACAATTACCCGTTTACAAAACAATATTGCCTTTCGCTAATACATCCACTTATTTCCAATAATCTCTCCTTCAACGTCAACAAAACGAAGGAGATTGTCATCGACTTCAGGAAGTGCAAAGGAGAACATGCCACTGTCTACACCAACAGGGACTAAGTGGAAATGGTCAAGAGCTTCAAGTGTTTAGGTGTCCAGATCACCAAAAACCTTTCCTGGTTCCTTCTCAGGCTGACACTATAGTTAAAAAAGTTCACCAATGCCTCTGCTTTCTCAGAAGACTAAGGAAATTTAGCATGTCAGCTACGACTCTCACCAACTTTCTGATTGTATCACAGCTTGGTATGGTTCCTGCTCTGCCCAAGATTGCAAGGATCCATAAAAAATCGTGAATGCAGCCCAATCCATCACGCAAACCAGCCTCCCATCCATTTCCACTGTCTCTGCAAAGAAACCTGCATAATTAAGGATCCCATGCACCCCTGACATTCTCTCTTCCACCTTCTTCCTTTGGGAAAAGGATACAAAAGCCTGAGATCATGTACCAACCGACTCAAGAACAGCTTCTTCCTTGCTGCTGTCAGACTTTTGAATGGACTTACCTTGCATTAAGTTAATCTTTTCTACACCTAGCTATGACTGTAACACTAATTCTGCACTCTCTGGTTTCCTTCTCTATGAACAGCATGTTCATAACATAACAGTGAAAAGTATTGTTTCTTGCATGTGTATAGCATGCAAGAAACAATACTTTTCACTGTATATGACAATAATAAATTAAATCAAATCAAGTGGGAGTAAATCCTGTCTTGAAGAATCCTCTCCAATAATTTTGCTTAGCATTGATGTAAGGCTCACCAGCCTGTAATTACCTGGTTTATTCTTGCTACTCTTCTTAAACAAAAACAGTTAGCTTTTCTCCAATTCTCTGGGAACTCTCCTCTACTTGGAGATGCTGGCATTGGACTGGGGTAACCACAGTAAGAAATCTTATAACATCAGGTTAAAATACAATACGTTTATTGGTAGCACAAGACACTAGCTTTCAGAGCACTGCTCATTCATCAGGTGAGTGGGAGTTCTGTTCACAAACAGGGCATATAAAGACACAGTTCAGTCAGGCAGCATGGTCGGTGCAAGCTTGGAGGGCTGAAGGGCCTGTTCCTTGCTGTAATTTTCTTTGTTCTTTTGAAATTAGATATAACTCTTGGGACTAAGGAGATGAAGGACTATGGAGGGGAAGAGGGTATCAGAATACTTATTCATTCAGGAATGTGGGCATTGCTGGCAGTGGTGCCCGTGAGATGATGGGGGGGGCCTTTTTCTTAAAGTGCTGCAGTCCACGTCTTAGAATCCCTACAGTGCTGAAAGAGGCCATTTGGCCCATCAAATTTACACCAACTCAGCATCTTACCCACGCATTAGCCCCGTCATTCCAAATATTGACCCCTCTAACCTGCACATCTTTGGACTGTGAGAGGAAACCCACCCAGACACAGGGAGAATGTGCAAACTCCATATAGACAGTCATTCGAGGCTGAAATTGAACCTGGGTTGCTGGCGCTGTGAGCTGGCAGTGCTTGTCACTGTGCTGCCCTATGGTGAAGATACTCCCACAACCACAGAGCCCCACTGTTAGTGAATAACCGAACAGGGTTGATATGGATAGGAACAGGAGTAGATAATTTCACACAAGTCCAGCTTTTTGTTTGTATAATTTCTTAAAATCTAACTTTGGAGCCCGGATAACATTCTGGTCAATCTGTACCTAAAGAACAAGAATAGTATATCCATTGCCTAAAACTGCAGAGTACCCCAGACACATTCTAACCAAAGCTTTGTAGAGCTGTAAGAATAACTTTTATATTCTAGCCTTATAGCCTTTTTGATTTTTTTTATATTTCTGACTACTACATTTTATCGAACTTTAAATCTCCATTGCTCCTAGCTTTTTAAACATTTACATAATTTAAAATAAAATTCTGACTTTGGACGTGGGTGGGCCAGCATTTATTGTCCATTCCTAATTGCCCTTAAATTGAGTGGTTTGTTAGGCTGTTTCAGAGGGCAGTTAAGAGTCAACACACATTGTTGTGGGTCCAAATTCATATACAAGTAAGGATGGCAGATTTCCTTCACTAAGGGGCACTGGAGGGTTTTTAACTGCAATCGACATCATTTCAATTCCAGTTTTTTTTTATTGAATTCAAGTTTCACCATCTGCCAAGGTGGGATTTGAACCTGGATCTCCAGAACGTATGCTGGCTCTCTGATTTACTAACCTAGTGACAATACCACTACCCTACCACCTCCTTGGCTATTTAGATCTATCTATTTTCAATCTAAAGTGGATGACCTTAAAATTACCTTTTTGGAATCCACTTGCCATTATTGCCCCATCTCTTAATTTATCCATGTATTTTGCTGACAAGATTGCTTAGTGTACCACCAATCTTTATGTTAAGCATATGACTCTTTGTTGTGTTGTCTAAGTCATTAGTGAATAAAGTCGCAGCTCACATCTTTGTGGAACATCACTATCTACTAATTGGAGTACATATTCATTATCTCTGCACTGCCTGATGAATCTTCTAAACAGGCCATACTTTTGTACATAATTCCACGAGTTTTAAGATTAGCTAGCAGCCTCTCATATGGAACCACATAAATGCCTTCTGGAAGTCTATATAAATTTGGAAGTGTGTCTCCTTGGTATTCCTGACAGTTTTCCTTCCATTCTCTGCTTTTCTTTAATCACTGAAGCTTTACTCTCAATTGCTCTCTTTTCCATCTCTTCTTCCTGGTGTTTTTTGCTTTGAGATTAGGCCCTTTAGACAGAAGTGTCTGTGTCTGGATGGAGGACAAGCAGGATTATTTTAAATGGGTCAAGTCTTGGGTTAAAATAGCAGATGAGGCATTTTAGTCTAAATTTAAGGCACTCATACTCAGAGTGTGGGACCACACTCTGAGGAATCAGAAGAACAGTGTTGAGGCCCTATCTTGGACCCATATTCCATTTGTGTGCAGTTGTCCCACTGGAGAGTGCTTTATTTACTCTATTTATGAATACATTAAAGACCTGAATTGAAATTGATTCAGTTCTGCTTTTTCCCTTTTCACAGAATCCCTACAGTGCAGAAGGAGGCCATTCGGCCCATCAAGTCTGCACTAACCACAATCCCATTTAGGCCCTATCCTGGTAACCCCATGAATTTACCCTTGTTAGTCTCCCTGACGCTAAGGGGCAATTTAACATGGCCAATCCACCTAACCCACACATCTTTGGACTGCAGGAGGAAACTGGAACGATCAGAGGAAACCCATGCAGACACGGGGACAAGGTGCAAGCTCCATCCAGATAGTGACCCAAACCAGGAATTGAACCCGTGTCCCTGACGCTGTGAGGCAGCAGTGCTAACTACTGTGCCACCATGCCGCCCTTTTCCCTTTGTTTCTTCCTAGTTTCACCCTGTTTTATGTACATCTCTTTCCATTGATTCCTGCCTCCCCACTTTCTCTCTTTGGTTCTGACAGCAAAGGACCAATAGATAGAAGGTGAGTATTTTACAACATTGGGGTTCACAGAGAAAAGTGGCTTCTCAATGGAATTGTGCAGGAGTGCACAACGCTGCTTCTGTGCACTCCAGCAGACACTAATTCATCTTCCCTGTGGCAAGCTTGCGATATCATATTAAACGTTCTCTTTTCTCTGTGCCAAGTGTCAATACACAAACTCAATCAGACGGCTGCCAGAATCCAAATGAAGACTAAATAGTTCATTCACTTCAATAATGACTTGCTCAGATTGAGGGGGAAGTCCATCAGCATTGATGTTCTCCCTGGAGCCCTGTTTACTTACAATGTGAAACTCACATCACTGAGGTAATAAGAAACATTGAATTAAAAAGTGACTGATGGAACATGCCAGCATTAAACAACTACCAGTCACTCAGAGCTGGGTGTTAATGGAAGGACATTGTTTTAAGCTGTCTTTCATTAGCTATCAGAGTCCATGGTAATGTGGAAGCTAGTGGGGATTTAGCTTTAAGGAACACTATGCTTTTTAGATCATCGCAAAGAGCTTTGTGGTTCCTTCCTGGCCCACATCAATCAGACAATAGTCCTTCCTTGGATTTTTGGGAAATAAAACATCCTTTGTACATAGCACTGGAGAAATTTGAAACTATACTGTCTTCTCAGCAATGGGAGAATTTTTAGACTAATAGACTCCTGGCAAATCACCACACCAAACATTGCTGTCAATGGTTACATGTTAGTGAGAAGAGGGGAATATTTTGCAGTGCAGGTTCTCATACTCATTAACTTGTCAATCTTTACTTGTTACATTTACTATAACATTCTTTAATTTTTTTTCTCTCTCAAAGGGCTGATTTTTTTTTTGAGGGTGATGTCCCCCTTGTTGTCCACCTTTCCTCATAGCTCATCCAGTTCATAATGGGTCAAAACAATGGGGGAAATTTTCACCTCGACCATTTGGCTGATTATCTGGAGCAGCAAATTGCCCTGAAGCAACTCTGACTTTAAACTAAGGGTTTGACTGTGTCTCGGGTATGACGGAATATTGGATTCTGAGATGCAATCTACTTAGCAAGGGTCACTGAGCACTCAGCCAGTTCAGCAACCCTAGCAAAGCTGGGAAGGTGAAGGTCTGCTAGAGTGCTCTGTGCAACTGAGATTCAGGGCGCAGACTCTTCTTTGTACGTGTGAACTTTGCACAAATTATGAAGAATTTACAGCATAGAAATGGCTCTACACAAGCCTCTTCCCACCTCACTTCATCTCACCCTATCAAAATATCCCCTTATTCTTTCCTCCCTCATTTTACCTACCTTCCCCTTCCATGTATATGTGCTATTTGCCTCAACTACTCAACATGATAAGAGCTCCACTTTCTAAATATCCTTGATTAGAATCAAAGAAAGTTTTACAGCACAGCAAGAGACCATTCTGCCCATCGCCCCTGGGCTGGCTGAAAGAGAGTCACCCATAGTCTCATCCCACTTTCCAGAATTTGGTCTGCCAGTTACGGCACATGAGATACAGATCCTTTTAAAATGAGTTGAGGATTTGTGTCTCTGCTCTCCATTCAGGCAGTGAGTTCCAGACCCTCACAACCTTTTGGTGAGAAATATTCCTTCATCTCCTCTCTAAACCTTCTGCCAATTACTAACTTCTTTACTGAAGTAAATAGCTCCTTCCTATCGCAATCTATCCCACATCCCACAATTTCGAAGATCCCAATTAAATCTCCCCTCAGCCTCCTCTGGTCCAAGGAGAACAACCCTAGTCTATCTAATTTTTCAATTTTCCAGTCCTGGTATCATCCTTGTAAACTTCCTCCGCACCTTCTCTAATGCAATTTCATCCTTTCTGTAATGAGGGGGCCAGAATTGCACACAGTACTCAAATTGCGGCTGTATAATGTTTTATACAGTTGCAGTATAACAGTCCTGTCTTATTCTCTATGCCTCAGTGAAAAAAAAGGAAGTATCTCAAGTGCATCAAACACTTTTCTGCCCACCTTGACCAATCGATTGATATCTTCCTGCTGTCTGCAGTAATCCTCCTCATTATCAATCATGTGGCCAATTTTTGTGTTATCTATAAATTTCTCGATTCTATCTCTCACATTTCCAGATTGCTAATACACATCACAAAAAGTGGGAAACCTAGTACTGAGCTCTGTAGCCCCTCACTGGAAACAGCTTTCCAGTCACAGAAACATCCATCAACAGTTTACCCTTTGTTTCCTGCCACTCAGCCAAATTTGTATCCAGCTTGCTACACTCTCTCTTAATATTATATTTTGACTAGTCTTCTCTATGTGGAACTTTGTCAAAAGCCCTGCTAAAATCCTGGCAAACTTCTTCTTCCTGCAAGTGCAGCTGGGCCACCTGTTTGTCTTGAACCTACTTCTTACTCCACTCCTCTGAGGAACCATCTGGCATCCAAAATGGACAACTTGTTTTTGAGTGAGGTACAGTCAAAAGACTCCTGCACTACCTACCTCATCCTTTCAAACTTCCTGCCGGTCACTCATTCCTTCTCTGTCTGCATGTTTCTCACCTGTGGTGTGACCACCACCCTAAACATGCTACCAAAGTGGCCCTCAGCATTGTAGAAATGCAGCAATGGCTCCAGCTGCAGCTTGAGTTCAAAAACACGAAGTTCAAGTTTCTGCAGCTGGTGACATTTCTTGTAGGTGCACTTGTCTAGGTCACGTGAAGTGCCCACAACTTTCCACATATCACAGGACTGGCATTCTGTGCTGCCCAGCCGTACCTCAAGCCTACTTTTAGAATATGCATTGTAAAATTTAGACTCAAAATAAAGTAGACTTTATTTCTAAACAGTAATCATCTCATTCTCCTGCATCTCCAAGTTAGTAAAGAAGTTTCTCCTCATTTTCTTTTTAGATATATTGGGAACTATCGTAGCAGAAACTCACTTATCAATACATTATGCAGTTATTTATTAAACAATTACGGAATTGTGTTTGACAACAACAGCAAAGAACACTACAGCACAGGAACAGGCCTTTCAGCCCACCAAGCCTGCACCAACGCGTGACCCTTTCCAAACTAAAGACCATTGCTTCTACATTGTCTATATCCATCTTTTTCTGTCTACTTATCATGTATAAAAGAATCTACATTTATTTTGTTCTTATACTTTAGCTTTTATACTTCATTTAATTATTCTATCCTGTTAGTGGCCTGTTTTCTGCTGTGAATTCTATGATATCTTTTGAAACCCTCTGAGCTTCAACTTGTTCCCCCTTCAGTGATTCCATTGAGTGCTCTCTGGCACCACCTCAGGCCAAGCAGAGAACCACAGTCAAAATATTCAAATGGCAAATGTTAAAAGAAAATACTCAAAATGTGGTTGATTGGCCAACAATTGAAAGTGGAAGATGAGAAATGTTTAAATTAATCCTCCAGCAAAACAGGCATTGAGAGACAGAATGGGAAAAAAAACACAAGAGTCAAGTATAGAGGCAAAAATAACAAAGATTCAAATCGAGTGGCAGCCAATAGTGCGTAATAAAAAATACCCTAAAAGTGTGAGATACACTGTTAGCACTCAGGTTCTACTGCAATTCCTTAATTGTCCAGCAATGTCACCATTGAGCACATAATAAGCAGTAAACCTAACTTCACTTTTTATTTAGACCACCTTTAGTAATTGACAAATACTGAGAACCGTGTTAAATAAAAGCAATAAAACTCTCAACATCCAGCTTTTGGTCTAATTCCGAAAAACCAAGGAAACATAGAAGATAGGAGCAAGAGGAGTCCATATGGCCCTTTGAGCCTGCTCAACCCTTCATAATAACCATGGCTGATTATCCAACACAGTAGCCTAATCCTGCTTTTTCCTATAATCTTTGATCCTATTCACCCCAAGTGCTATATCCAACCGTCTCTTGAATACGTTCCAAGTTTTGGCATCAACCACTTTCTGTGGTAATGAATTCCACAGGCTCACTACTCTTTGGGTGAAGAAATGTCTCCTTACCTCTGACCTAAATGGTCTATCCTGAAACCTCAGACCGCGACCCTGGTTCTGGACCCTCCCACCATCGAGAACATCCTCCCTGCATCTACCCTGTCTAGTCCTGTTAAATGAGTCTCTATAAGATCCCCCCTCATTAGTCTGAACTCCAGCAAAAACAAATCTAACCTTGTCAATCTCTCCTCATACATCAGTTCCAACATTCCCAGAATCAGCCTGGTAAACCTTTGCTGCACTCCCTCAAGTGCAAGAACTTTCTTCCTCTGAAAAGGAGGCCAAAACTGCAAACAATACTCTAAGTGTGACCTCACCAAGGCAATTGCAACCATACATCTCTGCTCCTATACTCGAAACCCCTCCAATGAAGGCCAACACACCATTTGCCTTCTTTACTGCCTGCTGCATCTGCATGCTTACCTTCAGCAATTGGTGCAGAAAGGCACCCTGGTCCTACTGCACACTCCCCTCTCCCAATTTACAGCCATTCAGGTAGTAATCTGTTTTCTTGTTTTTGCTTCCAAAGTGAATAACCATACATGTATCCAAGTTATACTGCATCTGCCATTAATTTGCCCAGTCACCCAACCTGGCCAGATCACGCTGAAGGACCTCTGCATCCTCGTCACAGATCAGCCTCCCATCCAACTTGGTATCATCTGCAAACTTTGAAACATTACATATTGTTGCCCCATCCAGATCATATATATATATATATATCGTGAATAGCTGGGGTCCCAGCACCGATCCCTGTGGCACCCCACTAGTTACTGCCTCCCAATTTGAAAAGCGCCCATTAATTCCTACTCTTTGTTTTGTCTCTACCAACCAGTTTTCTATCCATTTCAATCTATCTCTTCCCCCAATTTCATGCGCTTTGATCTTGTGCTACTTCCTTAAATACTCTGGGATGTAGATTTTCAGGCCTTGGGGATTTTTCCACCTTCAATTCCATAAATATTCCCAGCAGCATTTCTCGACTAATATTATCTCCCTCAGCTCTTCCCTCTCACTAAATCTTGCATTCTCCAACATTTGATTTGTATTCTCTTTTGTGAAGACGAAACCAAAGCATGCATTCAGTTGTTTGGCTATTTCTTTGTCCCCTATTATACATTCCCCTGTTTCTGTCTGTATGGGACCTACATTTGTCTTCACCAATCTCTTTCTCTTCAAGTATCCAATAGAATGAGTTTAAGTTTTGAATTTTTCTTTTTCGTTTAGTTAGGGCATTATGATTGGCACAGGCTTGGATGGCTGAAGGGTTTGCTCCTGTGTTGTACTTTTCTTTGTTCTTTAAATATGAATAATGCCTCATTAGAGATTCTAGCTGTTACTTAGCTCGTTGTTATGCTGAAATCGGGAACCATTGCCTTATCTCCTCTCTAACCTGGTCTTTCCCAGGACATTTACATTATCAGACCTCCTCACCTCTCTTTGTTTCGCTCCATCAAACTTACAGGATTGATCATGTGATCCAAAATTGGAAGTCTTACCTCTGAATCTAGGAGGTTGTGGGTTCAACTCTCACTGCCGAGACCTGAGCTCAAAATCTGGGCTGACACTGCAGAGAAGTACAGAGGGAGAGCCACACAATTGGACGTGCTGCCATTCGGATGAGCTGTTAAACTGAGACCCTCTCGAACATGGGCTTAAGAGGTTCCATGGTATGAATTCAAAGAAGAGCAGGTTGGGTGGAGGGTGGGGAGAGGGATTGTTTGGAAGGGGGTTGCATTGGTGTCCCTGGTATCTTGGACAAGGTTTATTCTTGAATCAACTTTTCTGATAAATAAATCAGATTACCTGGTCAATATTGAATTGCACTATGGGGACCTTTCGTTGTGCAAATTTCACTGGATCTTCACTGGATAGGCAGTGTGCTGGGGTGCCCAGAAGTTATACAAGGTGCTACAGAAATGCAGGTTCCATCTTATCACCTCCACTCTTTTCAGTCTGGTGGCATCTCATCTTCTGGGCCAAGATGTTTCTGGACATAGGTGTGCCTCGCTGGGATGTAATACCACATTCAGGTAGTTCTGTTTGTACGTTTGTGTTTCACTTGTTTGACAAATGCCTCTGGCAGGCAGCAGCTTTTTACAACTGAATCAGATTGTGCCGAGCCTTGAACTAGAAAGATAAGCCGTTCTGCACCAGGGGACTGAGGATAGAGAGTCAATTTAATGGATTTAACCTGGGTTCTCATCTTTCAGGTTGACCTGTTTGTTCTCTATTAGCTATGGTAGTACAGTGGCTGCCCATTATTACTTAAACATAACAAATATTTCAGCATAATGTTGCGTTGAACTATGAATCTCTTTATTAAATTTTCAGATGTTTAAGTTTGTCGCTCTGTTGCCCATTAGCTTACTTTATACCTCAGCATTTTCATCTCGTTCCATTAGATGGATACAAAGAATGCTGGGGATAGGAGTGCCAGTCAATGGGTCTTATTTTCATATCAGATATCAGCTTTGAAGAACAGTGTGAATTATCCCAGGATTTGAAGGAGTCTCACATTCACTGTCTCACATTCTGACAGTTGCCATCCAGTCATGAGGGTGCTGAATCCAATGTGGATTTTCACAATCCACATTGCGGGGTTTGAACTCTGCGCCTTCTCACGAGGAAATGCTACCATTGTTCCAAAGGTTTGTAATAGCAGTGATGTACTGTCCTTTTACCTCTGGGGCCTTGATTTAAACTCAGCATAGACAGATGTGAGGGCAAATCTCCCCACTCTGGCAGCTGTGAGGAGACCTCACTGAAGTGCCTGTCTCAATCCACTTACTTTTGGGCATGAATCTAGAGTATACAAGAACAGGCCCTTTAGCCCACTAAGCCTGTGCCAATGTTATCCTACTTTGGCCCTTGTTTCACTCAAAAAAAGATAGGTGTCAGAATTGGAACAAAGAATTGGAACTTGATTGATGGGGGCTCAATCAAGCCCCCATTGTTTGAGGCTTGATGTTAATGCGCATTATGTAAGAAAGAAGGACTGGCTTTTTTATAGCACCTTTCATCATCTCAGATGTCCAAAAGCACTTCTAGCCAATTAAGTACTTTCTGAAAGTAGTCACTGTTGTAATCTAGGCAAAAGAAGAGTTAATTTGTGCACAGCAAACGTACACAAAAAACATGATAATGAGCAGTTAGCGATTATAGTGATGCTGAATGAGGGGTAAACACTGACCACAACAGTGGGGGGGGAATAGCCCTGCTCATCTTTCAAACCGCGCCATGAGATTTTTAATCTCAGAGGACAAATGGAGCCTCAGTTTAAAGCCATACCTGAAAGATGGTATCTCCTACACTGCAGCACTCTGTCAGTAATGCAATAGGGTATTAACTTCAATTTTTGTGGGATCCAAATCACAACTTTCTGACTCATAGAGACTGAAAAAAGAGAGCCTTAGTCAATGTTTACACCACATGTGTGGCACTTCACGCTGAGGTAAACAATTTGGAATCTTCTATTTTCCTGTCCACCATCCAACACTTTGATAGGTAGATTTACTTCTAACAGTTCCAACAAGCTCCTAAAGAACGTAATTTGTTATAAAATGTTTTCTTGAGTGGTAACAACGTTCACTTGTATATAAAATGCTTAAACCAAGCAATTCCGACACCATTTGTTGCAATCGGGAAATATTAATGGCCCAAACTTCACAGTTCTGAACAACTGAACAAGGTAGCATTAAAACTGATAAATCTCCAGGGCCTGATGGCATTTATCCCAGATTGCTTAGAGAGGTGCGAGGTGAAATTGCTGGGCCTCTGACACAAATCTTTGTCTCTTCCTTGGACACAGGTGAGGTCCCAGAGGACTGGAGAATAGCTAATGTTGTACCGTTGTTTAAAAAGGGTGGTAGGGATAACCCTGGAAATTATAGGCCAGTGAGTTTGACGTCAGTGGTAGGGAAGCTGTTGGAGGGGATTCTTAGAGATAGGATGTATAGGCACTTAGAGCGTTGCGATCTGATTAGGGATTCACTGCATGGCTTTGTTAAGGGGAGGTCGTGCCTTAAAAATCTGGTAGAATTTTTTGAGGAGGTGACAAAAATGGTGGATGAAGGGTGAGCCGTTGATGTCGTCTATATGGATTTTAGTAAGGCGTTTGACAAAGTCCCTCATGGGAGGTTAGTCGAGAAGGTCAAAGCAAATGGGATACAAGGACAGGTAGCTAGATGGATAAGTAACTGGCTTGGTAATAGGAGACAGAGAGTAATAGTGGAAGGGTGATTCTCTAGCTGGAGATCGGTCACTAGTGGTGTGCCACAGGGCTCGGTACTGGGACCTCTTCTATTTGTAATATATATAAATGACTTGGAATAGGGAGTAAGTGGAGCGATCAGCAAGTTTGCAGACGATACAAAGATGGCTGGACTTGCGGATAGTGAGGAGCATTGTCTAGCGATGCAGCAGGACATAGATAGGCTGTAGCTTGGGCAGATAGATGGCAGATGGAATTCAATCCTGATGCATTTAGGGAGAAAAAATGTAGGGGGGAGGTATATGATAAAGGGTAGACCTATTAAGAGTATAGAAACGCAGAAGGACCTGGGGGTGCAGGTGAACAAGTCTCTGAAGGTGGCAGAGCAAGAGGAGAAGGTTGTGAAGAAAGCATATAGTATGTTAGCCTTTATAGGAAGGGGTATAGAGTACAAGAGCTGGCCTTTAATGTTGCAGTTGTATAAAACGCTGGTTAGACCTCATTTGGAATACTGCGTCCAGTTCTGGTCGCCTTACTACCGGAAGGATGTGGAGAGTCTGGAGAGAGTGCAGAGGAGGTTTACCAGGATGCTGCCTGGTATGGAAGGTCTGAGTTACAAGGAGAGATTAGGCAAATTGGGACTGTTTTCCTTAGAAAGACGTAGACTTAGAGGAGATCTGATAGAGGTGTACAAGATTATGAAGGGGATAGATAGAGTAAACAGGGTTAAGCTCTTTCCTAGGATGGACTCAAATAGCACGAGGGGTCACGGGCTTAGGGTGAGGGGGGTAAGGTATAATTTGGATGCTAGAGGGAGTTTTTTCACACAGAGGGTGGTGGGGGTATGGAATGCGCTGCCAAGTAAAGTGGTGGAGGCAGGTACTCTGGAGTTATTTAAGAAATACTTAGATGGGCACATGAACAGAATGGGAATGGAGGGGTATAGAAAACTGATTTAAAATAGGGATCATGAGCCTTGGGAATCCCTGGGAAGTGTGTAAATAGATGATGATATTGATGTACTTGTTTTTATCCTATAGGTGCTTTGGTCCACCTTGTTGTCTAACGAGGGGCATACATGCGATGGATCGTGAGAGGACTGCTCTTGGACCTTTTTCGTGAGTATCCTACTGCTTCACATCGTTAGTGTACGCTTGACCTGGACCATCTGATGGGCAACACGACAGCGCAGTGACTATCGCTGTGCTGTGCAGATACATGGATTTGGGCCTGTGTCTGTGGGAGTTTGCACATTCTCCCCGTACTTGCGTGGGTTTTCTCCGGGAGCTCTGGTTTCCTCCCACATCCCAAAGATGTGCTCTTCGGCTAATTGGCAAAACAAATTCTCCCTAAATTGTCTCAAATTTGGTTTTTAATCCATAGATCTTTAAACATGGACAGGGATTGCGTGTAGAAGTGAGAACATCGAGGTGGCGGCGTGGGCTCATTGGGCCGAAGGGCCTGTTTCCCATGCTGTTTTGTTCTTCTTCTTCTTCAACTGTTCAGTCCTAGGTTTGAAGGTAAAAGCACGAACCAGACTTCCCTCATTTTTAGCCAGGAGAATTGACTCAGTCATATTATCTACAAGCAAAGCCAGGTACCAGACTGGTTCAGTGCTCTTCTCCTAATTCCTCTTAGTAAATATGCAGACATCTTTGGAGTCCTGTTCAGAGTGCATGCAGTTTCCCAAATTGAGAAACTGGGCCAGGCTCCTTGTCGGTTGTACATATAAGGAAGATGCTCCCATAATGCTCATCATTTTATAGAATCGTAGAATCCCTACAATACAAAAGGAATCTATTCAGCCTATCAAACCTGCACTGGCAACAATCCCATCCACGTCCTATCCCTGTAGCTCCATATATTTACCCTCCTAATGCTAAGGGGGCAATTTAGCAAGATCAATCAACCTGACCTGCACGTTTGGATTGTGGGAGGAGACTGGAGCATGCGGAGGAAACCCACACAGACATAGGGAGAATGTGCAAATTCCATGCACAGAGTGACCCAAGGCTGGAATTGAACTCGAGTCCCTGGCGCTGTGAGACAACAATGTTAACCACTGTGCTACTGTATTACTTTGTTATAAGGAGCTCACTGACTTCTCTTCTAACTCTTAGATTTCAGCAGAATTCCTGATGCACTCCTGACATTGAACCACGAGCAGAGAGCTCCCTAAGTGCTATCAGTAACAGAAGCAATGAAAATACTCATATGATATGCCCTGTCTGCTATTTTAACAAAGTGCTTTTGAAATATGATTAGCAATTTCTTTCTTGATCTCTCCTCAGGTGTGCCTTGACCTAAGGCATGTCCTTAGTTCACCAACTGCCCATGTTCCATCTAGAGCAAGTTCCTTGACAGTCTTAGTTAATGGGGATTTGCTGCTGTTTTATGCTGTAAAAGTTGTAGCCAGGAGGCAGGCTCCAAGTCTACCTCAGCTGAAATGGGAATTCATTCCTACTATTGGTGTTTATCCAAAACACATTAACCTAATCTAATCCAGTACATTAATTTCCAGTCGTAGCACCACCTTAAAATCATTCTTTTATCATATTGTTCACCAGAATCTACCAAAGTAAATGCTCAAAGTATAATTTTAATTAGGATTTTAAAAAAGTTGGTCACATTCTAAGTTTGTTAAATGTGTTATTCCTTCCTACCCCCTTCCCCCCTCTTTGATTAGTCTCCCCTGACCTCCCCAATGTCTTGGCCAATCTGCTTTCCTACATTATGTCAGTGACTATGCATTTAGCTTGCTGTAAGACAGTTTTAGGCATTCTGAGGTCAGGAAAGATGCTATCTGGGGGAAAATGAGGCACAGAGATCTTAAAATCTGGAATGCATTATTTCAAAGGCTGATGCAACCAGGTTTCTTTTGAACTCTTCAGAAACAACTGGACATGTGCTTGAAGAAAATTAATTCACAGACTTTTATTGGCAAAAAGTTAGATTGTGGGACTAAATCTTTCAAACTCAGCTCAAGTACGACAAGCTGAATGGCCTCTTTCTGTTCTGCATCATTCCATGATTCTAAGATTCCACAAATGCAACCCTTCCTTGTTTCCTTTCCTACATACAAGCATATCGGGGGCAAAAAGGTGAAGTGGGGTCTGCTGAGACAATGGTGCAGCCAGTTGAGATGATCAGACTAGATCCCAGTCAAGAAATCTAGTATTAGGATTATGCTTAATCTGTAGATTGCTTTTGCTCAGCAGCAATGAATGGGAATCTGCCAAGAAATAAAACTACAAGTGAGTCCAAGCAGCCACAGGTATTGTAGCCGAGTCTCATCCCGTTGGGCTGAGGACCATTTGAGGACAGCAGGTGGGCAAACAGAAACACTTGTCCACTCTGCTTCTAGCCTTGTGTCTGAAAACAGGGCTGGCGATCACTACTGGGGAGGACCAGGGAACATCATTCTAAGTTGCATCAGGCTAGATCTGGGTTAGATATCAGAAGTTGGTTCTTTTCCCTGAGACCAGTGGATCTCTGTAACTGCCTGATGCCTCATGCAGCAGACAATATTTCTTTGGATTAGATTTTAATCTTTAGGTCCCAATCCCATCTTCAGGACAAATGCAAATTGAGAACCCACACTTACCAAGGCCATTTACCAGGATTTGGCCACTGGGAATCCCATTCAGATAAGGATTGAGAAGGGGTTCCTATGACAGGCAGACCAATAAGAGCTCCTCCCAACCCACTACTAAGAAATCAACATCCCCACTATCACAAGTGGCAACTGCCACTGTAGGTAGGGGAAAGCTTGTCCCAATATGGAGAAACCTGGCGCAAAGATTTAATACGTTATTAAAATCAAAGAAGCCACAGCTGCCTTTGTGAAGCATTTTTTGATGGTCATTGGCTGAAACTCTTACCCTACTGCTATGATATGATGTGGGTGTGCTGGTGGGTGGTTGGGGGTGGGGGGTGGAGTGCGGTGGTGTGGGTTCCTATTTGGATGATGTGTTGGCCCACAGGTCTGCCACCAAGCGGTTGCTTTCATTCTCACTCGAAAGATGAGAAGCCACTGCTTACCCCCCACCCCTTCCTCCCCCCTCATACCACCCATTGTCCAATCCTGCTGGAAAACTGCAGGTCCATCTACCTTTAACATCACCTCAACAACCAAATCAAAACTCAGCTGCCTGGGATGCTGTAAGCAGGCTCGGGGCTTAGGCTGGACATCCTAAGTAGTGGGTAGTGGAGTGCACCCAGCACCAGAGTGATCTCCCTGATGGATCAGAGAGAAATCTCCCAAATTTTCTTTCTCTAAATTGGTCTGGGATTTTGTCATTTTCTTTCTGCCCATCCAAGAAAATCAGGAGGTTTTAGCTGAGGTGAAGAGCCTTTCTATTGTGAGACTATTTTACGAGGGAAACTGGAAGGATCGTTAAGCGTCCATCATTTTCTTTGTACGCTTGTAAATGATGCACGAGTCTACTTAGATTTAACACATGCAGCATCAATGAGAACAGCAAACCTTGGTGTATCATCTTGCTGCTACTGTTAGTGAATCACCGGGATAAACATGTTCTATAACGCATTGACTCCTACTTCTGAGACACACACTTATAATATCCCAACATCTCCATCAAAATAGCAACACTATACGTCTCCTCTCCGGAGAATCAATTTATTGTCAAAGCAGCAATATTTTCCTCCCAGTGCTCATTTGAAAACTCTTTTAAATCATTTTGTGACTTCTCAGGATAAAAGACAGAGAATTAAACAAATATGTAAAGATAGCTCTGAGATTTGTTGAATGCAAAAAGGGATAACTGGATAACTGCTCAGAGTACAGAAAATTTGAACCTTTAATTATTAATGGATATAGTGCGGAAATGTAACTGCAAAACCCCCCATGAGATTAATCCTTAATCCTGTAAACTATGACGCTACTGAATTATGACAACCACTTGTAAGACGCTCGTCATTCTCCCACCCATTGTTTGCTCACTCCCATTATAATTCCTGACTGCTTTAGTTCCCTGCTTCCCACTAACATCACAGTGCATTCATGTGTAAACTAAAATAGAAGGAAACTGTTTTAAAATTCAACAGATAAAAGTCCAGTCACATTGTAATAGATGGACAATTACACCAACATTAAAATCTATTGTGATTTTAATCACAATACATGATCTAACGCCTAAAGATGGAGCTTCCTGGCTGTGCTTGTCCCAAGACCGGAAAATCTCACTTCAGGTCAATGGACCTCTCCCGGTCCCCCCCCCCTCCAATCCCCCGCCACCTACTGTGATTCCTGTGGAGGGCAGAACAGGAAAATTTTGCCCTTGGGGGCAGGAATTTCAGGCCAGGCCTGCTCCAAGACCGGAAAAATCCCACCTTTACATGGTTTGCCCCCTTCCCGCTGTGATTCCCATGGCAGGCAGGATGAGAAAATTCTGCTTGTAGAAACTAATTATTAGCGGGGTTTCTCTAACTTTTGACTATGCAATTCAATTCTCTCTCTTGCTCTCTCTCTCATCAACCTTTCCTTGCCAGTTTTGTTTTTACTTTTTTTCTATTGCAACTCTATCTGAGGAATCTGTATCTTCCTGCTTCCTGCTCTCACAAGTTATTTCTTATTGCAAACCCTGTTCCCATAAGTTGGTTCCAATCCTTTCCCTCAATTTATCTGCATGTCTTTTCACTGGACTACCTCCATCACTCTCTTTCTCTTGTTATTCCTGTACTCCCATTCATCTCAATGTTGTCCTGTTCTCTCTATTTCTCACCGTTCCCATCTAAAGTGTCAATCTCTTTCTCTCCAAGGACACTATCCCCGATGTCCTGACTAATATATTTATCCCTCAGTTGATGCTCCAAAAAAGGAAGGTATCTGGTCATCATCACACTGTCGTTTATGGGATTTTGTGGCGTGAAAATTGAGGTAATTGTGAAAAGTGAATATACAAATCTTTCACTGCTTCGTTTTCCCATTTCTCACTTCTGGTTTGTCTGAGAAAGTATCCAAATCTGGTCATCAGAATTTGATTCGAAGCATTTAAATCTAATGTCCGTGCATAGTTATCTAAAAGTTTATTAACATTTGAATTCATGTTTGATGTGTCAGTTTTTAAGTGAAAAATATGGTTTAGTGGTCAGCCCTCTTGCCTCTGAATTATAAAGTTGAGACTCAAGTTCCATTTCAGTGTCTTAAAACACATAAGGTAGGCTATCACTGGCATACTGAAGGAATGCTGCACTGTCCATGGTGCTGTCTTTTGGGTAAAGACATTGAAATGAGTCCTTATTGGTGAACAATTCCATGGCACTATTCATCACAAAGGAGGAATGTTCTTCCGCCAATATTTACACTTCAATTAGCATTGTAAAAAATCCCCATTCTTTTGATCACTCCCTCACTCCTGTTTGTGGGAGCTTGTTGTGAGTTAAATTGGCCACCACAATACTTATATTACATCAATGACTACACTTCAGAAGTGCTTCATTGGATGTAGTGTGCTTTGTGACATCCTGATGCTGTCAAAGGGGCTAAATAAAAGTAAGTCTTTCCTCCTTCTAATTTAGTGGTGGGAGAGGCTGTGGGAGGGGAGCTGAATGGTTTGGTCCTGTTCCTATATCCCTGAATAAGCAGAGGCAAGGGAGAGCTGGTTCCTAGCTTCATATTGGCATTGATAAATCAAGTTGGAATTTTGTGCTCACAATAAATCCAGAATTATCTATATCCAATCCTTAACCACTTTCTTTTTATTCTTTACTACTATACAACTTTGATCCCCTTCCATTTTATTCAGCCCATTCTCTTGCTTGTCCATAGATCTCTGAAGGGGGAAAGGTGGGTTTACAGGGTGGTAAAAAGGCATATGGTATACTTGCCTTTATCAATTGGGGTATAGATTACAAAAGCAGAGGGTCATGTTGAAGTTGTACAGAACTTTGGTGAGGCCACAGCTGGAATACTATGTGCAGTTCTGATCACCTCATAATAGAAAGAATGTGAATGGACTGGAGGGAGTGCAGAGGAGATGTACCAGGATGGGATTGAACAGTTAAGTTATGAAGAGAGGTTGGATAGGGGGCTTGGGTTGTTTTTGTTGGAGCAGAGAGGACTAAAAGGTGACATGATTTAGGTGTTCAAGATTATGAGGGGCTTGGATAGGGAGCAGCTGTTCCCCTTAGTTGAAGGGTCAGTTATGAAGGGACCCAAGTTAAAAGTGAGGGGTGGGAGGTTTAGGAGGGATTTTGGGAAAAGCTTTCTTACTCAGAGGGTGGCGATGGTCTAGAATGCACTGCCAGGGAGGGTGGTGGGGGCGAGATGCCTCACATCATTTAAAAAGTAACTGGATGAGTACTTGGCACATCATTCAAGGCTATGGGCCAAGTGCTGGCAAGTGGGATGAAGTGGGCAAGTCATGGCCTTTCATGCATCAGTGCAAACCCAATGAGCCAAAGGGCCTCTTCTTCACTGTAGTATTCTGTCATCCTGTGATTCTATACACCTGCAGGAAAGGAGCATCATTGTTTAATATTTGAAGAGCTATGAAGATTCATCTCAAAAAACGGGATTTTCCAGCCACGCTCACTTCAAAACCAGCAAATTCTACCGGAGGTCCACTGACCTTTGCATGGTCCTATCCTGCCCCTATGATTTCCATGGCAGGCGGGATGAGAAAATTCCTCCCAAGAAGTAATTGAAATGAATAGCATTGATGCAATTAAGGAATACTACAAAACCATATGCAGGATAAAGGACTCATGGCATTTGTTGCTTCAGAGAGGTGAAGAGGTGTGGGTGGAGTTTGTGTGGGGTGCAAACACTGACATATTCCAGTTGGGCTGAATAGCTTGTCACTGTGCTGTAGCTTCTACATAATATCCCTTCACATTGCATGGGATAGCTTCAAGTTGAAGCAGAAAGTATAAAGAGCTGGGCAGGCTAACCAAGTGCAGGCAGTGCAGACTCGAGGAGTTGAATGGCTTACTCTTGTTCTTAAAACATGTCCACCCCCTAGGTAGTGACTGACTAACTTAGCAAACACAGCGGCAAAATTGGTCAGAGTATTACCCTGTCACAATGCACATCCTCTACGACACAAATTAACATCTGCATTCAGCATTGCTGCACCTCACAGCCAAAGCTATAACATGTCTGACCAAGATTGAGAGGTGCTCACCAAAAGAGGGCATTTGTCCTTTTTGTTATTGCATGGGGGTTAATCGATGGTTCTGAGTTCCAAGTGGATCTTTCTGAAATAGCCCCTTTACCTTTGGATGCTGGGATAGATCCTTTTGAGGTGAGGCTGGCCCCAGTACCCTTGTCATCTAGTGACCCTGAAAGATACAAAAGGGGGTTGCTTAGCATTCTAACCACTATCTTTAGAGACAAGGTAAATAAAAGAAAATATGGAGGGGGAGAAGGATTGATGTAATCATGAAGAATTCCATTATCCCACACATTCCTCCCCAAACCTTCCTTGGATATTGTGAGTTGCTAGGAGGAAACATGTTCTAGTTACAGTGTAGCGTTTTTACACTATTTTTCTATTGCGCCCTGATATTGGCCTTGCAAAGTATTGGGCCAGCAGTAATTTATCAAAAGTGATACTCAGCTATGGAACAACAGCAACCCAATGACATTAGTTGATTGCACAGTGGAAGACAAAATGTGCTAATTATCCAAGAGTAGACTGAGTGTTACTACTGCAATTAGTCGTCAGTTGTGTCTCAATGGGCAGCATGATCACCATTGAGGCAGAAGACTGAAGAGTCACTTCAGAGGCTTGAGAAAAAAAAACAAAGCTCATGCTCCAGTACAGTAATGAGGAACTCCTGCACTGCTGCAGATGCCATCTTTCAGAAGAGACATTAAACCAAGGCCCTGTCAACCTTTTAGGTAAATGTAGAAGTGTTTTATTTTTCAAGAAGAACAGAAGGGACAATTCTACAGCCCCTGTCAACTAAACAGGTTATCTGGCTATGAACACATTACTATTAACAAATTAATTGTCTTCAGGAACAGGGAGAGAAAGCACAAACTCTGGTGTTTGTTTCCAGGCCCTCTAATTGCCCCCTTTAATCCTCAACAGCTTCCATCATGCGCCTTCGTGGTGTACTTTGACTCCTATAGAACAGCATAGTACAGCATGGGAGGAGGCCATACAACCCATCAAGTTTGCACCAATTCTTTGGAAGAGAAATCCCATTAATCCTTCCATGACCTCTGCCACCAGTTCTTTCCCTGTAATTTTTTTCTCCAACTTCTTCTCAATTTCTTTTTGAAGACTATTTTCAAATTTATTCCACCACAGTATTAGAGAGGGAGTGTGTTCTAAATTCGAACTGAACCTTTTCCTCCTCTTACCTCTCATTCTTTTCAATCAACTGAAATGAAGTTAAGTGAGGGCCATATGATTATTAATCCATTGCCAACAGATTTTATTTGCTTCATCTGCAGTCCTCATCATTTTAAATCTCCTCAGCCTTCATTGTTCTGAGGAGAACAAGCAGTTATTAAAAGGCATTTGGGTATGTGCCTGGACAGGAAAGGATTAGAGGGATATGGGCCAAATGCAAGCAATTGGGACCAACTGGGAGGGCACCATGATCAGCATGGACCAGTTAGGCTGAAGGGCCTGTTTCTGTGCTGTTTTGCTTTATGACTCCATGATTCTAACAACCCCAGTTTCTCTATAATCTTTCAATCCCTGGAGCTGTTCTAGCAAATCTCTTCTGAACCCTGGACAAGGCCTTTGCATTGTTCAGGTATCTTGAATTGGGAACCACAGTCACAGTGAGTTTGAACTGTTGTATCCAAGTCCAGCAAAACCTCTTTGCAATTTTCACGCTCTATTTATAAAATTTATTGGAACACAGGTTTCAGTATGATTTATTTTATAATCACTGCTTTGTCAGGCAATTACACACAATTTGGTTGTTGATATTATATGTAACCAGGTCCGCTTCTTTGAAACTGACCTGAGGTAGTATCAAGACAGCAACATCCAACCGACTTGAATCTCACAAGCACAGCAAATAACAATCCCATATACAAATGAGAATATCTTGAATTAACGGTGACATATTTGACTGGTGCATGACTCCTAGTTAGACTTGCGAGGTTAAGACTGGAAAAATCTTTTGAGTAAATCAGCGTGACTAATTCACCTTCAATAAAGTGCTGTGTCTGTCCGTGCAAATTGACTTTATTAACAGAAATATGCCATTTTTAAATTCAGTGATAACTTTTTTTTAAAGTTTTAAACTGAAACTAACTACATTTACAAATGCCCAACAAATAATAAAGGAACAAAGTACTGCAGATACTGGATATCTGAAATGTAAATATGAAATACTAAAATTACCCAGCAGGTCAGGCAGCATCGTGGAGAGAAACAGAACCAACATTTCAGGTTCATGATCTCCACAAGCTCTTGCCTGCAAAAAGTAAAGGTATGATGGAAACATAAACAAGCTCTTCTGCAAAATAAAATTCAAGGCCAAAGCAATAAATTGATAATTATAAGAATGAGTAATTAATAAAAATGACCATCAAAAAAATGTCGAGCAGATGAGCTAACTAATAAAATCTTTTTTGCCTTTTGCTTAAGCAGCATAGCCAGATTGAGAGTACGGACCCCATAGGAAAAGGGGAGTGGGCAATGACCAAGCTAAAGCATTAGCTTTAACTAATACTGACATTGCATTCACATCTGATGATATACTTCCCTCAGCCATCATTGACTCAAAGGAGGAGGCCCTAAAGTCCTAGGGACTTTAAAAAAATTCATTCATGGGATGTGGATGTTGCTGGATGGACCAATATTTATTATCCATTCCTAATTAGAATAATAGAATCATAGAATCCTTACAGTGCAGAAGGAGGCCATTCAGCCCATTGGAAACGCACTAAACACTATCCCATTTAGGCCCTATTCCTGTAACCTGTCATATTTACCCTGCTAATCCCCCGACACTAGACTTAATTTAGCATGGCCAATCAACCTAGCCCGCATGTCTTTGGACTGTGGAAGGAAACCCACACAGACACAGAGAGAAGGTACAAATTCCACACAGACAGTGACCCAAAGCCGGAATTGAACCCAAGTCCCTGGCATTGTGAGACAGCAATGCTAACTACTGTGCCACCTTTGAACTGAGTGGCTTGGTAGTCCATTATAAGATAGCTCATTTACCTAGTTGTGGATCTGGAGTCACATGTAGGCCAGAATAGCTAAGAATGACACATTTTGTTTTTTGAAGCCATTAGTGAACCAAATGGGTTTTTACAACATTTGACAATGATTTCACAGTCCTCATTAGACTGTTAATTCCAGATTTTTATGGAGTTCAAATTTCACCATCTGCCACAGTGGGATTTGAACTCTGGATCCCCAGAGGATTACGCTAGGCCTCTGGGTTACAAGTCCAATGAGAATACCATTACTCCACCACCCAGTCACACTATCAGGGGAGGGAATGTTGCAAAGGGCTAGAGCCATACCAGAAACTCGACGAATGAGTGGTCTCATTGGATTAAGGCGGCCCAGAACACACCTACGACCTGAGGGAGGAGGAGTTAGGTCGGGTCGGGAAGGGTCAGGGCCCACCATCAAGAGAGGAGATAAGACTTTCTGGGAATAAGTTAAACACAAAAGTGAAGCACTAGTTGTTTCATCTAACCTTGTGTTCCAGCCAGATCTTAAGTAAGATATGAAGAAAGTGCCTGACAACATCTAACAGGAAGAGAACAATCCATGAAGGAAGTGGCATAGTGGTTAGCACTGCTACCTCACAGCATCAGGGACCTGGGTTTAATTCCCACCTTGGATAACTGACCAGAGTCTACACATTTTCCCCACGTCTGCATGGGTTTCCACTGGGTGTTCCGGTTTCCTCTCTGTTCAAAAGACGTGCTGGTGAGATACATCGGCCATGCTAAATTCTCTCCTAGTGTACCCAAACAGGTGCCGGAGTGTGGCAACTAAGGAATTTTCATAGTAACTTCATTGCAATGTTAATGTAAGCCTACTTATGACATTAATAAATAAACTTAAACTTAAAAGGAAAAGTAAGAAAGGAAGAACTGGGGAATTTGGCACATTTTGCTCAGTTAATGGTGTTAAGAACAAAGAACAAAACAGCATGGGAAACAGGCCCTTCGGCCCAACAAGCCTGCGCTGCCACCCCAATGTTCCCACCTCTACCCGTGATCCCTGTCCATGTTTATAGATCTATGGATTAAAAACCAAATTTGAGACAATTTAGGGAGAATTTGTTTTGCCAATTAGCCTAAGAGCACATCTTTGGGATGTGGGATGAAACCGGAGCACCCGGAGAAAACCCACGCAAGCACGGGGAGAATGTGCAAACTCCCACAGACACAGGCCCAAATCCATGTATCTGCACAGCACAGCGATAGTCACTGAGCTGTCGTGTTGCCCATCAAATGGTCCAGGTCCAGCGTACACTAACGACGTTCAGAACAATAGCAATCATTGGCCAAGTATTCTGTCAATCAGGATGATCTATGCTTCCGATTGGTTCTTTGGAACCTGCCAGAATCCAAAGCAGCCAATCCAACACATAGAGTATCCTAATTGACTCTACTGGACCAGTGAGGCTAGGCCCTGGAGCGTGGCTATCATTTCTTGCACCTTATGCACCTCCCCCTCTCCTGGCCTCTGCCTGACATGTTTCCTACATAATATCAGTAACTACACTCCAGAAGTACTCCATTAGCTGTACAGCATTTTGAAATGTCCCAAGGTTACGAACGACAAAATTAAATAAACACAAGTTTTGTCATTGTGTTTCTCAGTGGCGTGAAGTCAGAGAAATGTTGCAGTTTGAACTAAAATAAGAACGGAATGGGAACTGATTCTGACGCTTGAGTGAACAGTTACTACTTTCAGCTGTGAAGCCCCTCTCACTGAGACCGTGCTGCTGTCAGAGTTGTTCCAGAACTTTCCCAGAACCCTGGTTGAGGTGAGGCTGCTGTTTGGGATTTAACTACCTCCGACACAGTTTATAATGCATTTTGAAATGGAACCAGTGTTTAGTAAGCCATGACGTGCGTTGGGGCTGACATTTCTAGGTTACCTCCTCCCCAATCCCCTGCCCCAGTGGATTTGCTGTACAGTTTTCTGAAAGATTCTCTTCATCTTTCCAATCATTAAAGTAGCTCAGAGAAAAGCAGATTATTCAGCACAGCACAACCCGTGGCCAATTCATCGCTAATGCCCCACGTAGCAAATCAGGAACCACAAAGTAATCAATTCAGGAAACCAACAATAACAATAGATTGCATTCATTTTTTTCAAGTTTATTTATTTAGTAGGCTTACATTAACACTGCAGTGAAGTTACTGTGAAAATCCCCTAGTCGCCACACTCTGGCACCTGTTTGGGTACACTGAGGGAGAATTTAGCATAGCCCATGCACCTTAACCAGCACATCTTTCAGACTATGGGAGGAAACTGGACTACCCAGAGGAAACACACGTGGTTATGGGGAGAACGTGCAGATTCCACACAGACAGTGACCCAAGCCTGGAAGCGAACCTGGATCCCTGGCACTGTGAGGTAACATTGTTAATCATTGTGGCCCTCATGCCCCCTGCCTTTATGTAATAACATATCCCAGGAGGCTTTTCATGGGAGTATTACCTAACAGAATCTGATGCCATGAGGTGATATCAGGAAAAGGCAAATGGATGCAGTGGGTAGCGTCTCTGCATCTGGACCAGAAGCTCTGGGTTCAAGTCCAATGCTGTGACTTGTTGGTCATGGAAGGAGCATTGACAATGTGGTTGAATCAGATTGGGAATCCTTCCCTTGCTACTCCCCAAAGGGTTAAAAAAAAATGCAGGTGTGAAGATATGCTAAGAAAAAGGACCAGCGAGATTTAGGGAGGAAATCCCAGAGCTTTGGGTTAAGGTATCCTGGCCACTAGCAAAGAAAGTTGGGATTTTGGAAGAAGCCAGAATTGGAGGAGCACAATGATCTGCAGGATTTGCCAGGCTGGGGGATATTACAGTGACAGAGAGTGATGAGGAGATTTGAAAACAAAGATGAGAACTCTTATAGTAAGGCATTGCTGGATTGAGAGTCAATGTAAATCAGCAGGCATAGGTGAGGAGGAGGGACAGTGCTCTCCAAATGAATTAGGATGCAGGCAGCAGAATCTTGGATGAACTCAGGTTCTTGGGGTGGAGAGGCTGACCAGAATAGGCAAAAGAATAGAAAATATCAAAGCCAAAATCAGGAGATGATGGTAATACACAGCGAGTCAACCAGCATCTGGAGGAGAAAACCGGTCTGTGAGAAAGGATCTTTAATGTGGGACTCTTCTAGGTACCGATGGACCTATTGTTCCTGAATTTCTAATATTTTAACTTTTTTCCTTCTAAATCATCCCTGGAACAACAAATTGGAGGAGTGAGTTCCAGATTTGAGTGACACTTGCAGGTGCCAGCGACAGTAAACATTCACAGTGATGGTCTCCAGTTACTTAAGAGCTACTGAGCTGTATTTATATCAAGACTATCAGCTTTGTCATAAGCCGTGCATCAATTCTTTTATATCACATTGCAGCGCGCATGCTTTGACAAGATCTCTTTTTTTTAAAACTTATTGGAGATCCATTTGCACTAAAGCCATGTTGCTGGCATCAGGCATGCCTACATTGAGCACCAACTATGCCAAAGGGCAGAGTGAATTCCCTCTAATACACTTGTGGAGTGTACATTAATTACCAATCTCTCTGCAAGCATGGGAGAGAGGTTGCAAATGAAGATGGGCTTTAGTCCTATTTCCTGTCATCATTCCAGAATACCAACGCTACAGTCTTCCCATTATAGTACACAGCTCCGTCTTTCATGGCTAGCGCTCTGTTCTCAATCATCATTCCAGGAAATCTCTCCCATCTGTTGATCATTTAATAGGTAAAGAAATACTTCCTGATTTCTGTCACCGAGTTGTCCTTCAGAAGGCCTGAACCTGTGCCCTCTTGTTCAGCTCACTTGGTGTCTCTGAGAATGTTGCTCCCAGCTTGCATTGTTCCTTCTTGCCAACATGCTGGTGTGGAATGTCTATTTCCAACACCAGCCGACCTTACCATCTCTCGAAATGAAGTGAGAATCTACCACAAATCACGTGTGGCTTTCCAGTGTTCAACTTCATCTACCAGAGCTAGGACTGGAGCTGTATTTTCACCTCTAGCACAAGACTTCTGTCAAACATACCCTCCCACAGTTGCTCATGTGAGCGAAAAAGTGATGTGGCTTTAACATTGCAAAATGAGGAGACCAATCAGGCAGTGACATTACTCTAATACTCTGTCTGACTAAACTTAAATATTTCCATTGGTATTGGGAGGCAGAACAATCCTTAGATATTGTGAAGGTGTCCTGCGGTCATTGCTCACTGGGTTAAAGATTAAACTGTTGAAAATGATCTGGTGTGGAAATAGAGGGTGCGATTTCCCAACAGTACATACAGAAGCATCTTAGATGGGGTTTGCAACTTGAAATATTGGGACTGATCTTACCAGCCATTCATGCCACACTCCTGCTGAAGCAAAGTCAGAGAATTTGGTGCTCAGTCAGATCGCTGTTCAGTGCAGCTGGATGGGAAAATCCCACCGGTGTGAACAGCTATAACATTCTGGACATTAACTCTGTTTTTCTCCCCAAAGACACTGTTTGACCTGCTGAATATTTCCAGTAGTTTCTGTTTTTACTTCAGATTTTCGGCATCTGGAGTATTTTGTTTTGGACTTTGGCTTCAGACAGAATAATCCAAATAAAAATTCACTTTGTTCTGCGTTTGACTTCCTTTAGCAAATATTTTTGTAACCAACTGTACCAAAGTAGGATCTTTCTTAAAATGCTTAAATTCAGAACATTTGCTCAAAGTCTTCATTCCAATATTGGATTAGCACGGATACTTCAATGTCTAATAGCCATCTATAGAGACCAACTACAATTTCAGCAACACTAAATCATTACTGTTAGGTGCTACATACATTTGCATGCTTGAAGCAGGATTTTTATTGCTCCAAACTTGAATAATAATGCAATTCCTTATGATGAAATTTGCCGTTTGCAAGCTGTTGTCTGCACTGACTGAAGTTTCAAAACCTGTTTTCTTTTGAGACAGGCCCCAGCTGAAAGAATAAAGCTCCGTCTGGGAATGCAGGGCAAGGGAGTGGGAAGGTGGTGAATTGAGTTTCCTGGCCGTAGTATCAGACATCTTAGCAATCAGCCTTGTGGGCTTTGGTCACCAGGGAGAGGGCAGCTGGTTGGAAAAAAGCACATGCAGCAATAAAATTTCAACCAGTAGTCAAAATAGTCCAGTGGTTGTGCAGAAGCCAAGGAAGGACGTAGTGGCACAACTGGAAAAAAGGGCCAGAGAGACTCGGTTTGTAAGCCAGATATGTGAGGGATCTGAAAAGAGATGCCTTTGGATGAAAATTACCCCCGTGATACTTCACTGGTGTAAGCTGCTGATGGACACTTTGCCTACCTCTTCTGCAAATAAAGGAACTTGTTATTTCAGCTATTTAAAGTGTAATTTATAGTTTTTATTGAATAAAATTTGCCTGTTGATTCATATTTAATTCCTGTCAATTGTTGCTTGATAGTTGCAGTAAAAGTTCTAAAAAGTGAAAGCTGGTCCATCAGTTTCTTCTGTTTGGAGTCATTAGGGAAGTTATTTTGTGTTAATGATTTCCACAGGATGCGTAACATCCATCGCAATTACTAACGTTTAAATAAATAATAATTACATTGTGTTCTCAGTTAAGAATATAAATAAGGGGAACTGCCGCATCTATTTGGAATACAGTGAATAGATCAGGACCTGCATCTTCCTCACTCACTGGCTGCCTCCTCAGATGGATCAGTCTTCAGATGACTTTATCAAATTTAAGGACTTTGGACACAACAGACGAGATTCTCTGGCCTCCCAACCACATGTTTCTTGCCTGCAGGAGATGGAGAGTTTTTTTGCGAACAGGGGATTCTCTGGTCCTGCTACAGTCAATGGGAATCTCCATTGACAGTGCCTTGCAAACACTAACATGCAACATGTTCCATGAATGTTTGGGTACATTGAGGGAGTATTTAGCACAGTAATGCACCTAACTAGCTTGTCTTTTGGAATGTGACTGGAGCACCTGGAGGAAACCCAAGAAGACATGGGGAGAATGTGCAAACTCCATCCACACAGTCAGCCAAGGCTGAAATTGATCCCAGGAACCTGGCGCTGTGAGGCACCAATGCTAATCACTGCGCCATTGTACCACCCTTTTGAAAGTTACATTTGTGGTGCTTCATGTTATGAATTCGACACTGTTATACCTGGACAGCTTAGGCATAAGTATATGCTGGAAATTATTGGCAGTTACCCAGTCTAACTTCCTTAATTGGTAGTGATAGGTCCAAGGATGAACTTATAGCTTAGGCTTCCTGCATGAACTTCCAGCAAAAACCAATATTACTGGCATTTTCTAAATGCAGCTGGAGAAGTATCTTCAAAACATCTTTTTGCAATGTCTAATGTATTCAATGCTTCTGTAATTCACAAATAATTAATTGGCTGTAAAACACTTTGAGATAGCTGAGGTGGTGAAATGTGCTGCTTCCCCTCCTGTAACGTTACAATGCTTACTTCCAGTGCAGGCATGACCCTATGGGTTTTGCAAGCCTTCTTTACAGGGTTTAATAGAAGCTTAGTTTGGATTGGGAAATTCTTTGAACTTCACAACCAGGGCCCCTGACCCCAACATGCTGTTGGTACATTCCATCAGGCTATGATATTTTATGAATGTGAATTTTGTACCAGTCAGGTGCACATGGGATACAGAAATCTGAATAAGTGAAACGGACAAATGCTGCAACAGATAATTCATTTTATACCTGGAAACATGTACTTTGACTTTGGGTCACCCAATGGAGGAGAAGATGTATTTTCCATAAAGACCATGTTAAATGATGTAATATTAAATCCGTTTTTTTTTGCTGATACATATACAGAAACTGCAACATGTACCCAATCAGTCCATGTTAGTGCTTATCCTCCACAAACGCAATGGTTCTTATTTCATATGACAGCCCAGTTCCCATAACCATCTAATCTCCTTTCCTTAAACCACTATTTAACCTGTTCTGAAAGGTGGAGATAAGTTCAGCAGGCTGACTGAGAAATTCCAGTCTCTGACCATGGTCTTACATAACCATTTAGTTTGCATTGTATCAGTTGACTGCAAGATAGCTGTTCCCGGAGGAGGGAGGGGAGGCGGGCTGGCCGAAGAGAAAGGGAAATCCGGCAGCAGCATGAAGCAATGAGCTTATCTCTCTCTCTCTCAGGGATAGACTATGGTGAGGTGAAGGTCATCCCTGCAGTCTCTGTCTCAGGAACTGTGCAACACCAACAGACACAGGTATTCCTGTAATACTATGAATGCCCACCTCAATCTCCATCCTCATTGTCATTCCCTCCCCACTCTCCTCCCAGCCCATTCCCCTTTGCATTCCCACTTCCCCCTCTCCCTCCCCTTTTCTACTGTCCTCCTCATTTTTCCTCACTCATCCTCCCCAGTGTCTCCCACATCTCTCCCTACTCGTATTCCCATTCCTCCTCCCCACTCTCCTCCCAGTCCCATTCCCCTTTGCACTGTCACTCGCCCCTCTCCCTCCCCTTATCTACTCCCACTCCATACTCCTACTCTCCACTCGCCCTTCCCACTACCTGTCCACAGTCCCCATCTCCATTCCCCCTACCCACTTTCCCTTCTTACTTTCTCTCTACACTCCCCTTCACCCCACTCCTCCTCTCTCCTTCCCCATTCTCTCTCCCCACTCGCTTTCTACACTTCCCTCCCCACTATCCCTCCTCACCTCCCACTCCTTATTCCCCCTCCTTCCCCATTATCCCTCAGCATCCCCTTCCCACTCCCCTCGTTCTCCCTTCCAACTCTCCCTCCTCATCCTCCCAAATCCTCCCACTCTTCCTCCATTCTCTAACTTTCATTCTTTCTCTACACTCTTCTTCACTATTACTACATCACTGTTCCCCCTCAATTCCACTCCAGCCCCATCGTAACTCCCACCTACTCCCTCGTCCTGACATTTATTTCATAGTTACTGTCATTGTTTATTTTGTTATTTGGGAACGGATTTTCTGAGCAGGTCAACCTGTGAGGATTGTGGGACTCAGTAACCTCTTTATGTGAAGCTGGACAGCCTCTTGTCTTTTGCTCGTTTGGAATTGAACTTTCATGTTCTTTACTACCTTCAGACAGAGAACTAAGTTAATAAATGACATTTGTTACAATGTCTTAATATCCAATTCTGATCAATTGAGTCAATGAGCCATAAATGAAATGACGAATCACTAAAGGGCATTATCCTGATGACTAAGTGCCTGCCACAGATTTCTCTACAATGACACAATTCAGAGAATTGAATGTTTCTTTGCATAAAATGTGGAACAGTTTTATTCCATTAAAAGCTTACCATAATTTCCTCTATATAAGGAACATTTTGTTTCTTCTATGCCATATCACAGGCTAAAACAAGACTTACATTTGCATTGAATAGTAGTTTGGGGCTTAGGATGACATGAAAGGCAATAGGGAGCACTCTCTGATCTCTAGGCGAGAAAGTCATGGGCTCAAGTCCTATACTCAAGATTTGACAATAAAATCTAGGCTGACACTCCAATAGAGTACTCGGTGTCATCTTTCAGATTGACCACTTGGCTTACACTTTCAGGTGGATGTAAAATGTCTCAAAGAGCTGCTCTGCTCTCATGAAATTCTGAATTCTCAGCAAACCTCATTCTTGGCTGAGAGTCTAGAAATCCATTAGAGTACAGAAACACCTGAGTCCCAGGGAAAACATTGCTTGATTGACAGCTCTGTTTCTCTGATCGCTTGTGTGATTTAATAATGTTTATTTACACCAGATGATGATATCAAGTGCTTGCAGGCTCAACTATTAAACCTCAAACCAACGGGACTTGTGTCACCGAAAACATCACCGTCTGCCAATTTCAGGGACAAGTTTGGTGCCGGTGGCACCAGTTTATTGATCCCATCAAACAGAGCAAAGAAATATTCATTGTCCAGGCAGTTGGGAACATTGGTGAACGTGTTTATTAAAGAGTATCTCTGGATGATTGAAACTTTTATTGGTCTGTAGTAATAAAAGAAAGTGGGAAGTTATCAATGTGATTAGAAAAACTACATATATCAATCTTATTTTTACCATAGGGCTCATTGGCTCTACAGCATGTATAGTGGCATAGCCTGGCATGGGGTACATGAGGAACTATAGGGATTGTGTGGGAGCAGATCTTGATAGGGAGCATAATGGCAATAAGGGATGCACAGGGGTCACAGATTGGGGGCCATGAGGAACTGCAGTGGGTGGGTAGGGCACATCTTCATGCGGAAAGCAATAGGGAGTGGGCAAGGGTCATACCTTACTATGGGAGTATGAGGATTCAGTGGGTGTGGATGGGAGGCGTGAGGTAGCATGGACAAGGCACAGGGCTCGCAAGGGGTGAGGACTTGAGGGCCTTACCTTCCTCATTATAATCGCAAGAAAGGCCCACAGCACCCAGGCAGGCCTTGTGTTTCCCACTGAATTTATCTCTAGGCCATGTAGCCCAACTGCATCCTGCATCCAGCCCCCAGAAATATGCACACTGGCACAGTGGTTAGCACCACTGTCTCACAGTGCCAAGGACCCAGGTTCAAATCCTGACTGGGTTCACTATTTGTACAGAGTCTGCATGTTCTCCCCATGTCTGCATGGGTTTCCACTGGGTGCTCCGGTTTCCTCCCACACTCCAAAGATGTGTGGGTTGGATGGATTGGCCATGCTAAATTGCTGCTTTGCGCCAGGGGATTAGCTCAGCTAAATGCATGGAGTTATGGGGATAGGGCCTGGATGGGATTATGGTCGAAGACAACTTGATGGGCTGAATGGCCTCCTTCTGTACTGTAGGGATTCTATGAAATGCAGATCCCCTCCTCCCTGGCACTTTGGGAATGAAAATCCAACCCAATATTTGTCACTTGCCGATGGCTGTCAGGATGCCACCTCAATTCCTAGCTGGAAATCCGCAGCATACAACTGCCTATTAGTGGCAGCAATACTCAGAAAGACAAATATGTGAAACAGGGTGACGGTTCTGAGTTTGTATCACCCGTGAGGAGTCTATTCTATTTGCTGACCATGCTAATTAAGTAATGGCGGAGGTACCTTCTGCAGTTTTCCATAGCTGACAGCTGAAAGATGTGTTGTTGTGTCTATGGTCTCCTGACATTCTCAGGCAAGGTCAAGATGGAAAATAAAATTACCCTTTAAAAGTGAAAGGCAACAATTAACAAGGATCAAGTATGTCACAGTGTTTGATTTCAATGCCTTATTTATAAAAACAGTGGAGTATGATATACATGTAGGTACTATGGGGTGGTGTGAGAGGGAGAGGGATTTCAATAATATGTCCTGAACAATTTAAAAAGTTACCCTGTGCCTGAACCTGAGTTGCTGTTTTGAGATAAACAGATTTTCCCAATTGAATTTTATCTTTGTATCCCCATCCTGTTCTCTTTTTTCCTGAAGCTACCAGCTATGTTGAGAGAATGATTCCACCTGCATGTGGTTCTTCACCCAGCTCACCCACTCTGTGCCCAAGCCTGGCTGGCATCACCAGCTTCGTTGATGGCGAGGGGGATTCACAGCTGAGCTCAAGCCTACTGTCACTTGTTGGATGCGATGATGAATCGGCCAGTGGTCATCAGTGGAAAACGTTCTGGGTGTGGGGGACTGATCCCTCCATGCCACAGCCAGACTGAGTTCATCCTGACAGCTCAGCACAGACCAGCAGCAATCTGCCTCTCCTGTCTGAAGCAGAAGACATGGTGGGCAGATTTGATAGAATCATAGAATCCCTACACTGCAGAAAGAAGCCATTCAGCTCATCGCACCTGTACTGACAACAATCCCATCCAGGCCTTATTCCCTAACTCAACATTATTGACCCTGCTAATCTCCCTGATACTAAGGAACAATTCAACGCAAGCAAACAACCTAACCTGCACATCTTTGGAGTACGTGAGGAAACCAGAGCACCCTAAAGGGACCCACGCAAATACGGGGAGAACGTACAAACTCCACACAGGCAGTCATATGAGGCTGGAATTGAATCCAGGTCCCTGACACTGTGAGGTAGCAGTGCTAACCACTGTGCCACCGTGCTACCTAATGATAAGGTATACAAGATTGTGGTATGTTTAGATAAGGGAAATAAAGGTAGATAAAAAAAAACGTTCCTGGGAACTGATGGACTTGAGGACAGAGATTTACAATTCTAGACGTGAGATGCAATGATTGGGGGGGGGGGGGGGGGGGTGGAATATGTCTCAGAGGATTGGGGGAGCAGGGATGAATAATGATTTCAAAAGCAAACTGGATGGTTACCTGAAGCGTATGGGGATAAAGTGAGAGAATGAGACTGACTAAATCACTTCATTAAAAGCTGGCATGGACTTGATGGTGTGTGATGACCCTGTGACCTAAACAATGCCATGGCACCATTTTGAAGAAGGGTGTGGGAGTTCTGCCCAGTGTCCTGTCCAATAGTTACTCTTCAACCAACAAGAACATCATTTCCCTTGCTGTTTGTGGGACATTGCTGTGCACAGATTGATTGCCCTGTTTCCTACATTACAACCGTGACTGCACTTGAAAGGCACTTCAATTGGTTGTAAAGCACTAGGGGATACCTTGAGGTTGTGAAGGTGCTACATAAATGCAAGATTTTACTTAGAAACCTCTTGCAAATGACTTAATTCCACAGCGACCAACATATTTACTATTTTATTTTACAGAGAGATAATAACACGAGAAATAGGAGCGGGGGTAGGCCATTCAGCCCATCAAGCCTGTTCCCTGTTCCATTTGATGTGATCATGACTGATTCTCAATTTCAGACCTCCCAATGCAGTCATCCCAGACTCTGCACATTAACCAACTTTGATAAATTCATTATGAACCATATCAACCTAAAAACAGACCAGTTTTACAGTGCAAACGACAAGCCAATCCTGAATTTGCAATACTCTGGGTGGAAAACAGCACTTGATTAAATACTAGCAACAGCAAAAACAGAAAATTCTAGAAAATCTCATTGGGTCTGGCAGCATCTGTGGGGAAAGAAACAGAGTTAATGTTTCTAATTTGAGTGACCCCCTTCGTCAGAGACAATAGAAGATGGGATGAGATTTACACTGTTGCAATGAGGTGGTGGGTAAACTGTGGGAGCTAGTTTAGCTCATTGTTGCAATAATGGCAGTTGGATTGTTTAAGTATATAATGAGGCCATCAGCCTTCATTATCATTACCCACTTTGTGGGGGTTGGAAGGTTTGTGTGCTTATAAAAATGGGAGAGAACCCAACAACTGAAGAACTAAAATTTCTAATGAATTGATATACAAGGAGATTCTGCGGCTTAATCACACACTCTTATCTGACACAGAAGGCTAGAATCTGCACACTTTCCGCAGTCTTTCAGTTTTCTACATAGATTTAAAGAATATTGTCTAGAAATGAAGCCAAACATAACTTGATGTGTTTTTTTTAATTCATTTTTACAGGATGTGAGGGACATCACTTTCTGGGCCATTATATATTGCGCATCCCTAACTGCCCTTCATTTCAGACAACATTTGAGTGTCAATCACATTGCTGTGAATCTAGAGTCATATGTAGGCCAGAGCAGTAAGGTCAGCAGATTTTCTTCCCTAAAAGGATTTTAGTTCTCCAAATGGTTTTTAATGACAATTGACAGGTTTCATGGTCATCAATAAATCCTTAATTCCAGATATATTATTGAATTCAAATTTCATCATCTGTCGTGATAAGATTTGAAGCAGGGTTCCCAGAGCATTACCCTGGTCTCTGGATTGCTAGTCCAGCGACAATACCACTATACCACTGTCACAGAAGTTTGTATCTGAAATTGTAAAGAACGGGTGAACCCCAACCATAGCTTCCTGTGTCCCCTGGAATATGGCATCCTGATGGCTGGGCTGTGGAGATCTCCTCACTGAGTTTAAATGCACCATCAGCCAATGGGGCTAACTGAGTCACAGAGGTGTTTTTGGGGACTGGATTACCAAGGGAGGGGAGGAAGTCATGCTTCCATTGTCTGGGCCTGGGCCAGGCACTATTCAGAGCATTGTGGTCAGCTTCTGGCGAGGCACTACAGGTAACCGCAGTGGGTGAATTCACCAGAATGATGCTAGGGCTAAAAAAGGTTCAAGTTACAAAGAAAGGTTATACAAACTTGGCCGTTATTCCCTTGAATGGAGTAATGGTGATTTAATTGAGATGCATAAAATGTTAAATGGATTCAGCTCAGGGAGGAGAATCTTCTCTGATAGGTCACTGAGGGGGGAAATCAGGATGTACTGTTTAATACAAATAATTCCCGTACACTCTCTTTTCAAGAAATTGTGGAAGGTGTCAGTTGGAACTTTCATGGCTGAGGTTGACAGATTTTTGTTGGGTGAGAAGGTGCATATATGAGGTTGAAATATCTCAATCTAAGGTAAGGTAGCTGCAGAGGAAGGCCAGTTTCCTGCTGTCGTTACGGGAGTAGTAAGGTCACAGGTTTGATTCTCTACTATTTGCTGAATGAGTTGACCTCTGTCAAGCCAATAACTGGGATGCATGTGGACCAAATGCCCTTGGACTGCAGAAGAGGTGAAAATACCACCGTTCTTTTTCAACCCAATCAGTATTCAATACAGTCTTACTTCAGAGTGTGAGCACTGTGTGGATGTTGAATGGAATATAATTAGTTCATTGGAATATTCCCTGATTGAATTACATCCCACTGTGCTTTGAAATTTATTATTGAATAGAAAGAAGGAAATGGAAGAATTATTAAATGCCAGTAAGCGAACGGATCACTCTCTTCATAACATTTAGGATAATGTGACAATTGTGCAGCATACACTTCCTCTTTAAGAACTGAGTGTCTATATATAGTCTTAATAAAATGAAGTCAGCACTGATAATAGTTATAAGTTCTGGTGAAATGACATTGAACGAAGATGTGGAGATGCATAGAGCAGAAAGATATAGTTACAGATTGCACAGGAAAGTGTTGCACTTAGAATGGGCTTCTGAGAGTGACTCTAAGGCACTAAAATAGCTTTGTGGCTCAAGATGCAAGAGTAAAGAGAGGCCACAGCCCAAGAATAGATTGGTGTAACTGTCAATTAAAGAAATTGCAGGAACAATGTAAGGTGCACTAGATGGGACACTGTTAACCCATTTAAAAATTCCTTTTTTCTGGCACTGAGCATTAGTAACAGAATGTCAGTGGCCAGGATAATCCATCGAATCGATGCATGGTGACTGGAACAGTTACTCTCTGTGACCTAACCACTGCACTTAACAGCGATCGTTACTGGAATCTTATCCCTCAGAGTATTGGTAAACTATGAGAGGTTTTTACAAAGTGGACAAGGAGAAACTGTTTACACTGGCAGGAGGGTTAGTAACCAAAGGACACAGATTCAAAATAATTGACCAGAGAGAAGATGGGACGGGGGGTATGTTTTTATGGAACAAATTGTGATGATTTGTAACGATGGCCTGAAACAGCCAAGGAAGCAGATTCAATAGCATCTTTCAGAAAGAGAATGGGATACATGGATTTGAAAAGCAAAGATTTGCAAAGTGATGGAGGAAAGGCAAAGAGGCAGAGTGGGAGAGCTGTATTAACTGTGTATATCTTTCAACAGAGGCATCTGAATCATCTTCTCTATGTTCAACTTTACAGGAATTGCAAGTTCCAAAACAGAATTACAAGAGGATTAGCGGGCAGCGTTGACATGACAAAGTGTTTGGCAAACCTTTCCCTTGTGCTTTCGTAAACATATAACTCGGTAACATAAATTACATCCAAATCATCCATGGGATCAGCATAACAAATAGCTGATCACTTCAGCTCTCCCCCAATCAAAAACATTCGTCATAGATTTCCACACATTCCTTCTCGATGCTATCCCTTTAAGAACCCAACAGGTGAAAAATATATTTTTTGGGGGAAGGGGTTAGAGATGAAAAATATTGAAGCTTGCAAAGTTGAAGACAAATTACTGACTTGAGGAGATTAGCAGAGTGGCAGGGAATAAGGACTTGGGCAGATTCTCTGACTGGCAGCATGTGAATATTGGTGCCCAATAGGAGCGATGTTGGGGACTCCAAGGATTGAACTACACAACTGAGTGTTGTATTCCCTGGAAATCAGAAGGTTAAGAGGTAATGTGATCAAAGTCTTAAAGATGTTCTGGGAAACTGATAGGGCAGCGAGAGAGAAAAATTCTTTCCACTGCTTGGAGAATGGAGGACGAGAGGGCATAGCTTGAAATTAGAATCAAGCATTCCAAGAGTGAAGTCAGGATACATTTCTCCACGCAAAGGATGGCAGAAGTTTGGAACTCTCTTCAACAAATGGCAATTGATGCTGGATCACCACATTCTACATCAGACTTTTGTTAACTGGGATAAAGAAAGGAATATGGAATGGGGTCACAGATCCACTGATTAGCAAAATAGATTGAAAAGGCTGAATGGCTGAGTCTAATTCCTATGTTCCTAGTTTCTCTCTCATATTCTTATTTCTATTTCTCCATGGAGATGTGACTCATTTCTTTTTTGAAGCCAAAATATTTCCATCAAAAAATATGCCTTACTCTCCAACTGAATCATGTCAGTCACCTCTGTGAGTAAGTTTCTGACCCACCAAATGCTTTTGCCATTTTGAGTGCCTACAGATTCTTACTGACATATCCATCACCAAACTATTTACAGAATGAGCTCCACAGCACTGTCCCTTGCTGCCTCAGTCACTACTGAAACCCTTCAGATTCATTTGATTTAATTTCTTCAATGCTCTCCTTGTCAGCCTCCCATCCTCCACAAAATTCAACATGTGTAAATTTCAGTTATTTATATCTTGTCCCACTTGCACATTACTCCTTCTCCTTGATGACTGTTAATTGTATACTAAGTGAGCCTTTAATTATATTCAGGTGGTAGGCATTAAGTGGGGATTCATTTGCACTCCTATATATCTTGAAATTATTGCTGTTAGTTTTGGAGGTGAATGATTGCAACTTTGTGTATCTTTCTAAATAAAAGCTTGGAAAGTAAGAAGGAATTAGACTCCAGTCGTCTTATCCTCCACCGCCTGGCTTTCTGAGGTGGATCATGACCTACATTATCTGTCTGTTTATCCTCATCTTCAATTCCTTCCACAACCTCATCTCTCAATATCTCTGCAGCTTCCTCCAACCTTGTATCACTTCTTTCACTATCTGCTCCCCTGACCCTGGCCATTTATGCACTCCTGTGTTTCATAGCTGTTGACACATCTTTAGCCACCAGGGCTTTACACAATCCACAGTTAGGTGCCAGATGTGCCTCAGCATGGTTAACACTCCCATCTCAGAGTTAGAACGTAGGAATTAGGAGCAGAAGTAAGCAAATTCAGCCCTTCAAACCTGCTTCACTATTTAATCAGATCTCTCCCTGGTCTGAAATCCACCTTCCCACCTGTTCACTATATCCATATCCTTTTTTATTAGAAATATATCCATCTCTTTCTTGAAACCATGATTTAGATTCCACCATGCTACTGGGCAGCAAGTGCCACAAATTCACCACCCTTTCAATTTTAAATGTACCGCCTCTCGACTGATACCTGTGACCTCTTGTTCGAGATTGCCCCATAACAGGAAACATTTGGTCGACATTTACTTTATCAATCCCTTTTTGTATTTTATATATCTCGATTAGATCCTCTCGCATCCTTCTAAACTCCATCGAGTACAAGCCCAAATTGTTTAATCTCTCCGCATACATCAATCCTTTCATCCCCAGAATCAATCTGGTGAACATCTTCTGAACTGCTTGCAATGCCACTACATCCTTCTTCAAATAAAAAGACCAAAATAGGACAGAATACTCCAGATGTGGTTTCACCAACAAGTGTTGTACAATTGCAACAACACTTCTCTACTTTTATACTCCAGCCCCTTTGCAATAAATGCCACCATCCCATTTGCTTTTTTTTATTACATGCTGCACCCGCATACTGACTTACTGCAATTCATGAACACAGACACTCAGATCCCTCTGCCCAGATGCATTTTGAATCTGCTTTCTGTTTAGGTAATAATTTGCCTTTTTTTTGCCAAAATGAATAACCTTACACTTACCTACATTAAATTCCATCTGTCAAATTTTGACCCATTCTCCTTGCTCATCTATAAAATTTTTGTATCCACTTCACTGCCTGCTCTCCCACCTATTTCAGCATGAGAGTACTGTGCTCAGGTCTCTGGGAATGGGTTTATGACCTACTCCAGAGACCTGAGTACAATACTCAACGTTGGCACTCCAGTTTAGTACTGAATGAGTGGTACACTATCAGAGACCCGGGGGCGGGGTGTGTGGGGGGGGGGGGGGGGGGGGGATTTCTCTAGCCCACCAGTGGCATGTTTCCTGGTGGTGGAGACTACTTGCTGTTGACCACCAGTGGGATCTTCCAGTGCTGCTGATGTCCGTGGCACTTTGCACGGCTTTCCCACTCCGCTGCTGGGGAACTCTCTGCTGGGATTCAACATCGGCAGGACCGGAAGATCCCGCTGGCAGGAAGGGCTGGAAAATCCTACCAGCAATTTTACAGATGAGGCCCCATCTGCTCTTTCATGTTATAGTGAAAAGTTCCACAGTAAAACTTTGGGGCATCCTGACAATGCCTTTGTCAATATGTATCCCTCAAACAACAGTGTTAAAAAACAGGTCAGCTGGTAGTTTATTTAATTACTAGCGTTTGCAACCTTGCTATGTGCAAATTGGTTGCTGTATATTACATTACAACAGTGCCTATGCATCACTGGTTGTAAAGATCCTTGGAGCATCCCATCACACACAGTATAAAGCCAATCCACTTTCTTCACCTTGCTCAATCAGTTCTCCTTGTTTTCCCATTGATGATTGATCAGTTCTGTCTACGTTTTTGTTTCTCCCGGCCCCCAGCAAATTGTCTGAAAATATTTCTACATTAAAGGTGCTCAGATTATTGGAACTTCTTATAGGCATTCTCGATGGATCAAGGGAAAGCGAAGATTGCCCATGGAGGTCATTCTGCATTAGTTTACATAGTGATCTCAACTACAGAAGTACAAAAGGTTGAAAAGACCTTTTGCCATGAATGACTGAGGAGGAGACACTGCACAGAATGTTTGCTTCTAGCCTGCTGCAAACACAAAGTAGCACTCAACGACACTAAGCACCTTCCATTATAGCAATTGATCCTTATATACCAATTACATTTAGTTCCTCTTTTATTATTTGCCTGCAGATAGCTCCCTGCTTCCTACAGTTACCTATACAGATTTCTAAAGATGAAACGCAGGCCTTAGAATCCAAAGAGTCCCAACAGTGCAGACGGAGGCCTGTCAACTCTGCACTGATTCTTCAAAACAGCATCTCACCCAGCGACACTGCCTCTTCCTTGCCCCCACTGCCAACACCCCCCCCGCTCCCCAAATACCCTATCCCCATAATCCCACACATTCACCATGGCTAAACCTACACACCTTTGGACACTACAGGGCAATTTAGCATGGCCAATCCACCTCACCTGTACATCTTTTGGGCAGACAGAATTCTTTCTAGCACAATCTATGCAGAAATAACAGTCACCGTCCCGGTATGTTTTACGTCTGATGTTGCTGCTTGCACACACTGAATGCATAAACATAAGCTGTGCTGTTGAGAAACTCAGTCCCTGCTGTATAATAACTAACGACAGGTTTAAGTCAAAGTCGCCAGCAAGGATGGGAAAATAACTGGTTCAAAAATACTGACAGTAGAAATTCGCCAAGTGATTTTCCCTGTTCTTCTCACCCAGGTGCTTCCTTAGGCTGAGATTCAATTCTAACATAGATGGTGAATGCCCAGGCAAAGGGCACCAAGGCTGAGTGTGATGTTGATGCACACAGGGCTTGGTGAACATCTCTCTGTAGCAGCAGCCCCGGTTAACTCTACTCCTGCTTATGCTGCAGAATCACTCCAGTCCAAGTACTTGATGGTAAAGTCTAGTCTGGCACTCCAGTTCAGTACTGAGGGAGTTCCGCACAGCTGGATGATAAACCCTCTCAGTCACATTTAATAGGAAGTACAACTGGACTCCGTTCTATGAGGAAAAGAAATCACCCGAGGCTCTTGCTTCTTATTCTTCTCCAATAGCTCCAGCTAAAGTGTCTGTACAGTCATATTTCTGAATGGATTAGAAGGATTAGATCGCACTCAACTATGATATTGCACAAAGAATGAACTCGCATTTATATAGCGCCTCATAAATCCAGCAGGTCCCACAGCCAACTAAGTAATTGTGACACACAGTCACTGCCATAATGCAGACAAATGTGGAAGTCAAATTTTGCTGGTTGAGAGATGAATGTTGGCCAGGACATTGTGCTGAAGAGCCAGTTGAAGGACCTGCTAACAGTCCGCTCTTGCGCACTGGAAACTTAGCTGACGATTGGCAGGCATGGGATTGTCCCCACTAAAAGGGGCAAAACCTCCAGCGGAGAGATAAGGGCAACAAATTGGAATAAAGGGATGTCACATCAAGCTAACTGATGACAGAAATCTATGCAGCAATTTCTTCCACTGACAAAAGTCCCTTTACCAATACACGTTCCTGTGATCGGAGCCGGGTGATTGCTTGTGACACTTAGCCATTACTTCCAACCACAAGAAGAAAAATAAAAAAAAACACATTAGTTCTAGAATGTGAAGTGTTGCCCTGACAACAGTCTCCCAGTACTTCATTATCATTCTGAAAAACATCAGTTTCAGAACCTGAAAGTATGACAGTGAAAAGTTCAAAGCTTGCTGTTTATCTGACAACATCAGGTCTCACAAACTACTGAACAAAGTGAGTGATATGCTGGGTTAGTACTCTGTCCTACACTCTGACAAATAGGCTCAAATTCAGTCTAGTCTTGTTTCTCACTGTCAACTGAGTTGTTAAGATCCTACATTGACACCAGCTTGAAATAGTGAACCCAATTCCTCATGGGTACAAAGCAACATAATAATATTACAGCATGTCACGTGTTAACACTAAATTGTCAACCTTAATTGGAGTGACCACAAGACATGTGGAAGGTTTATACTTCTAAAGGAGAGAAGGATGTTCTTCAAAGATTATCCACAGCACTACTTCACATCCAGATGTGCTTATTTCATTCCAGTTAGGAACATTAGACACAAATACTAATTAGTCAAATAATTTTCTGAAATGCCACAATGCAGTTGAAAATTCAAAGCCCAATTTCAAAATTCCAAGGCATAATATAACATTGTTTCCGAAAATAATTGGGAAGAACATGAACATGTCGAAGATCAGAGAACTAGACCGAAGAAAAGTTGGCTTTGGGAAGCTGAGAATAAGCCTTAGAAAAATAAACTGAACAAGAACATTGCCCAAAAATCATCAGGAACAACAATGGGAAACATTTAAAAATATGTTCTGCTAAAGAAAAACTTGCAAACTAAACATTAATGATGCATCATGAATAAAGACATGTAAGGGGAAGGATAGAGACATGCATTTTGTGTTTGGATGACAGGGGAGGACATGAAAAGGAAGAATATAAAAAGATCAGGAGAGAAATAAAAAAAAAAGACTTAGGAAGACAAAGTGGACCCTTGAAATCAAATTATCAAGGAACATAAAACAAAGTAGCAAAGTATTCCACAGACACCTAGATAAAATAAAATGTCGTGCTGGGAATAGGCCACTAAGGGATGGGTCGGATTAAATAACAGGAAGCGATAGACAAACGGCTGAAATGCTAGATAATTATTTTGCTTCAGTATTTGCCAGGTGGACGTGACATCGGATGATAGAATTAGAAATTATGTAACTGCATTAAAAATAAAAAAGGGCATTAAATAAACTAATCAAAGAGGATAAAACCCGCAGTCTGGTTAAAATGCAAACAATGCATTTTAAAAGAATTGATAGAATGTGTCGCAGAGGCATCCTGACACATATTAAATAATTTGTTAGAAAATGTGTCATGCCAGGGGACTGGCAGGCAACTGACATTATACCTATATTTAAGAAAGGAGATGGAACATGTCCAGGGAACTATGGACCAGTCAATTTAACATCTGTGGCAGGAATTAATTCTTACTAAAGGGGAACATAGCAATGTATCGAGAAACCAAATAATGTATCACCATGGATTTCTTATCAACATATAGAAATCTTTGAAGAATTAGCAGAAAGAGTAGACAAAGTACTATCGTATATGTAAATATCTAGATCTCCCAAGGGCTTTCAACAAGGTCGCACGTACTGAACAGATGAATGACGGTGGCAAGTATCTGAGTGGATCACAAACAAGACACAAAGCAAAGAGTATCAGGAAACAGTAGCCAGAGTGGAGATGTGGGGTCCTTCAATGACTAAAATTGGGGCTGGTATTGTTCAAAATCTATATTCCTAATTACGAACTTAAAATTCAAAAACACAATTCCTGAATTTGCAGATGTCGCCAAATTAGGGGGATAGTTAATCACAGGGAAGATTATAATAATTTAACAGACATTAATAAACTTGCAGAATTTGCATATAATTGGCACAAGAATTATAACAAAAATAAGTCTGAGGTGTTAAATTAAAGGAAAATTATTAAGGAAATAAAGAGATCACATACTACCTCAAAAATAAGAACCTGAATACAATATAGAGCAAACAGATCTGAGAGTACACAAATAATGAAAAAGTAATAAAGCAAACACAGAAACAGAACGAGAACTATGTTCTTCTTTTGCAGAGAGCTGGAATTAAGAAAGAGTAGTTATGCTCAACTTGTATCAAATCTTGTTAAGCCCATACATCAATTATACTCTGTTCTGTTCTGGATACCATGTTGTGAAATGGATATAGAATCATTGGACAGATGCGGAGAAGATATTCCGGGATCATACCAGAATTGTAAGATTATAGCAATGAGGAATGACCAGGCTGGATCTTCTCTTGTAAAATGAGGAAGTTGAAGAGTAATTTTGCAGGATACAATGATCATCAATAAGTTCAAGTGAAGATAGTCCTTTGGCTTTTCCTTCCAGAATACTTACTGTATATATTCCAGTTGGAGCAACTAACTGTCTCTTCCTTGGGGGCTGTGTACTAGCCATAGCTAACAGTTCAAGTTATTGATGTCTTGCACACTCCAAATAAAGGAATACTTCCTAACATCTGTCCTAAACTTTCACGTGCTGCATTTTCTACTTAATTCTTTGTAACAGAATAACACCCCAGGTCCAAAATAATACGTCTGCAACAAAGAAAGCAAATTATATCATAGTCAATAGTTGGGATACCGTCAGGAAGATAGGGGACTCATCTACTGGTCAGAGAATTGGTCAGTGAACCCCCAGCAATAGAAGTACCGCCCACTAGAGCTTCCAGCCAATCAGATGCCAACAATTTCTTGTGGCCCAGCATTATTATAGTGATGTCCAGACACCAATCATGCAAAAGAGATTGGTTGAAACCATTGTGTGTTCATTCATTTAGATTACCCACACAGGAAGATAGCTTCAAGATATCAGCAGCACAGTATCAGGGTGGCATGTTGGCATAATGGTTAGCACTGCTGCCTTACAGCAATAAGGCCTGATTCCAACCTTTGGTGACTGTGTGGAGTTTGCCTGTTCTCCCTGTGTGAGTTTACTCCAGGTGCTCCAGTTAACTCCCACAATCCAAAGATGTGCAGGTTAGATGGATTGGCCATGCTAAATTGGCTCTTAGTTTTCCAAGATGTGTCGGTTATGGGGAGGGGATGTGTAGATTGCAATGTGTAGATCTTGCTTGGTCTTTCTATGTTCAAGATTAAGGATTTCACTGTGTATATAATTCATTTAGCTAGGCTATTTGATCTCGAGTAATGAGGAGAAAAAATAGTGTAATCGATATTCCACTTCTCACACATATCCTGAAATGGCATATCAATAAATTGCAGACTGTTATCCAAGATGATCACTCTGGGCATACAAAACAAACTGAAAATAGCACTTAGAATTTGCACAACAGTTGTGCTCAACATATTGTGCAATTGTTGAATAATGGGGTACTTCGTTGACAAAAAACGCCAAAGTCAGTGCGAAGGAAATGAAACAGACCGTATGCAATTTTGGATTGAGGATGGGTAGGAACTTCATGCAGAATCTAATGCAATGACCCTTGTAATTCTTGATGACAACTTCACTGTCATTGTTCAAACCTGGCCAATAGGCTGTCTCTCGAGTATCTTTGTGTCTGTTTTATATCCATGTTCAAGTGATAAAGTTGTTAAAGAACATCAAGTCAAAATGATGACTTGCCTGCCTTTAAACATGACTCTCTGGGACATGCCTAGCTCCTTGAAAGGTCAAAATGATCTCGTATGTTTGTGAAAATGCAAATTGAATCAGGCTGCCTTTCACTGATGGCTTTCCAGTTTCTTGAATTTAGAATCTTTCACCATTTCTCCTTATAGCTGTTGGCATTTGCATACCACAAAATGGATCAGATCAATTGACAGACCTCGATTTTCCTGCAAGTGTTACATGACAGTTCCCTTAAAACCGCTAAATTTTCAAAAGATTTTGGATATTTCAACGTTTCAAGCAAATTGAAGAAGTTTCTGATGTTGATCTGTCATATGAGGTCTGATTAATTCCATGGATTGACACTAATGTGAGGTTATGGCATGTAAACCAACAATCAATGCGCCTTTAGTCTTCAGGATGTAGAACATCAGTGTGATACCCAAGAGGATAGATTGTATCTGCACTCCAGGACTATGCATCCTCCACGTGGAAATAGTGAACCGATGTATGCTGAAAGTTGTGCAGTGGAAGATTTTGTCATGTGCTTCTGTGTCTGTGAATAGATATCTTTTAAAATCTGCAGAGGTAGAATGTTGACAGTTGCACCTGTGTCAATCTTGGCCAATAATGAATAGTTAGCAACTTTCTTAAAAAAAATAATTTGAGACCTGACAAATATTTGAGATGAAAATGATGCTGTCTTTGTTTTCCACGAGATTGGCAGAGTGAAGCATATGTTCACAATTCATCGCTTCACTGTATGCATCAGTATCATTTTTTAGTTTGTCAATCATCTCATGTATGTTGTTAACAGGATACCGGATGGTCATTCTTGTTGTTTGACGGTAGTTGTTGTGTACAGTCTGTTTGGATCAGTGCACACTATTGCACTGCTGTTGTCAAAATGCCTTGCAAAATTGCTGGAAAGTTAGGCATTTCCTTGATGCATGCAGATGTTCACAGCTTTCAGCGACACCCCCCCACCATCCCGTCCCCGCCACCTCCCTGCCGCCATTTCCCCCACTGCCACAGGGGACCTGACACAGGGCCTCTCTCACCATTAAGTGGGTTGTGTTTTCCCAATTTGATGGATAACATTAAATCCAAACCATTGTTTCTTTTCACTGAAGGACCCTGCAGTATTGTAATTTAATGTTCATCCAAATGTAAAAGGATTTGTCAAATGGATTGATTGTGATCAATGGAAGTTGATTAAGATCTTGGAGTTAATTTTGGGGTCTAGTGACTAAGCTTATGAAAGCCTTCCATGGATTTTAAGAATGTGGCACTGTCATTTGTCTGGTCCTGGACTGTTTTGAGTTTTGAATCTGAGCCACTCTGCAACACAAACTCTCCTCTTAAAGCATACAGTTGTCCTCCCCTCCCAATTATTTTCCATGTCTTATTCTGCATATAAATTAACCAAAGTTATCAAGTTTCTGAATGAACCTTTGTGAGCAGTGAAGGTGATAGAAGGCAAGGCATACTTTGACCATTGATTCTACCTGTGGCTCAATATATATCCTGTCCCTCCTCACAGCTCTGTTTCACAGAGGGGGAGAGAGAGAGAGAGAGAGAGACTTCCAGCTGGAGAGGAAAGGACCTGTGAGGCATTATGTTTTAAAACCTCTTTAACTGCCTATCTATATGATTTCCTCCAATCCTCCCATACCTCCAAATTTTCTGCACTCCTCCAATTCTGACTTCTTACACCTCTATCTGATTTCAATTGCACCTTCATCCACAGTTATCTTTCAGCTGCCTGGCCTCATAAGTTCTGAAATTCCTTCATTTGGGCAGGTATAAGGATGGGAAAAGTTTAGAAGGATATGGGTCAAAAACAGGCAATTGGGAATCAGTTCAGAAAACCTGGTTGACAAGAACGAATTGGGCCGAAGGGCCTATTTCCATGTTGTATACTTCTATGACTAAGACTCATTAGAACATGAGAAATAGAAGCAAGAGTAGATCATGGCCCTTCATAGTGATATCCTGCTTTAATCAACTTTTCTACTCTCTCCCATATCTCTTGGCTCCCTGAGATCAAAAACCTATCCTTCCCAGCCTTGAAGATACTCCACAATTCTGTAAGGTACACAATTCCAAACATTCACAACCCTCTGAGAAAATAACTTTCTCAACATCTTGGTCCTAAAAGATCAACCACATATCCTGAGGGTTCCCCAGCATGTTCTAGATTCCCCAGCCAGGGGAACAAATCTTGCAGTTTCCATCCTGCCAAGAGTCTTGCATTTCAATGCAATCACATCTCATTCTTTTAAATTTAAGAGAGTTTAGTCAGCCTTTCCTTAAGAAGCTGCTCATCTCGCTTCCTTTAAGATGTTCCTTGAATCCCTTTTGACCAAGCTTTTTACTGGTCATTTCTGCTTCTATCCCCTGATGTGGCTTGGTGCCAAATTTTGTTTGGTAACACTCTTGCAAAGCAATTTGGGATGTTTGACTTTGATGAAGGAGTAGTATAAATACATGTTGCTGTAATGTTTAGAGTGACTGTGTTGGTGGGGGGAGGATTGGTTTGAGCGTGTCAGTGTAAACTGGATAGCCACTGTTGCCTTCTGTAATGCAGACTGTTTTAGTATTCCCACAGAAATGTGTATTGAGCCAAGTACATATCGCAACTCCAAAGCCATTCCAATGGCTAAAAAACATTATATTGGAACTCTTCCCAGTTTTTTCCTTTCCCCTTACTAGCTCGGTGCTCTCTATCAATCCTGTGCTCCTGGATCAGATATCTGGATAGTATAGCCTGTGCATTTATGAGCAGACATTGTCCAACTACATTCTTTAATCAGCGCATCAGGAGACAGGTTAGCCAGCCAACCATCGTGCCTCTCTCCCATCCCTCAATTCGACTTAGCCGACTCTAGCAGACTTGCCTCTAAGGCTTTCCTGAATTCATTCCAAATGTCAGTCAAGGGACTGGGATTCAAAATCCCTTCTCCCAGTGGCTTATTAAAACACTACAGTTGATTGACAACTGATAATAATGCAACAAGACTTTTGAAACAGAACCACAATCTTTACTTAAAAATTACAGACAATTATAATTTCATCCATTCAGACATTCTCCCCGGGATTAGGTTCTTGCTAACAGTATGTAATATTCTAGGACTGTCATGTACCACACCTATCAAGGGCTGAGTAACAGAGCTGGTAGAAGTCAGCAGGTCTGGATTTGGAGACTGTTTCAATGTTAGTTTTCAGAAAAAATCTTTTGCTGCACAGGTCATCAGTAAGACATCAGTAAGATTAATTTCTAGCTTTAGGGAACTAAGCTGAGTGAATAGCTTTTTTTCCAGAATGCAGTTCAATATAATTCTATTAAAAATGCTAAAAGCTTTAAATAGTCAAATGTTGACAAAATTGAGTTCTTAATTTAACCATTTTACACTTTTGTCATAGGGGCTTCTTGTTTTTGTATTCACATATTGACGATTGCTTATAAATTTCCCATTATAACATTCCTTCTTCCTTCTGTGTTTTATTGAGATGTTTTATTTCATGTTCATGAATATCGTATTCCAGACTCTGGATCAGTTTACAGCTTATTTGGTATGAAACCTTCTGCGTACTTCTTCGTTGCATCAGTATTTGGCTTACTTAATTTACGGAGACCATTCCTTTTCTGGAACGTGGAGCATGACCATGTGTTTCAATCTCCTGTGACCATTTATTTCTGTCTTTTATTGGATTGACAAGTTAGTTTGGCTAATACTTGCTTTTTCTTGTGTCTCTTACTCTACAACAGGATGGGAATTTTGTTTTAAAAGTGTGCAATGTTTCTCCTTGCTGCCCATGTCCCTCTACGTATCCTTCCAGTTCTTTCTGAATTTTTCCTGCCTCTCTACTGTCCTTCACACCTATTTCTCCTACTTTTCATTGTCCACCCCTCTATTTTTCATCCTTTGCCACCCAGCATCTTCTCTCCCCCCCCCCCACCAATTCCTCACTGGCCATTATCACCCATCACCCTTTTGACCCTCCCCCAAACCATTCCTTCTATCGATTCACTGTTGAGCCATGTGATCAGTACTCAGGTAAAAGGGCAGCCACCATTGGCGTTGAGTGGCAACAGACTCTCTTTAGATTTAAGTGGGGGAAGGGAGTAGGCGGAGATGAAATCACATGTAGCAGAACCAATCACCTGGATTGATGCACATACAACTGGCCAACAATCCTTAAAAGTAGCATACCTGTCTGCTTAAAAGTAGCATACCCGTGTCTGCTTCTTTTCCCAAACAAATGCAAGCCTTTCTTTTTTGCATGGGATTGTTTTCACAGTTGTTAATGTGAGCGAATAGTCTGCAATACCCCAACATACACAGAAACCAATGCAAAACAGTCTACAGTCAAAAACACAACTGACATAATGAAAAATATTTTAAATTTAGCTACACAAGGTTTGTTGTTGGATATCTTGCATTAAATTCAAATAGCATTTTACCAATTGCGCTTCATTACACAGGGGGAGACAAATCCAGTCAGCCAGATTGATACCATACAGATAATAGAGACATATACAAATATACCCACGTACATGCTCTCCTCACTAAGGTACATATATATATATATATATACATACACACACACACATCTCAGTGATGGATTTGCTAAAAGATGTTTGAATTACAGCAATGCAGATGGTCTTATTTTACAATACGCCCAATAAATTTATTGACTAAGATTATTGATTTTGAGTTAACGAGGACACTTTGTGGCACAGAAGAACTAGGGCGACTGATGTCCGGATTTCTAAAATAAATCGGAACCAGTTAAAAAAAAAGTTACGTGCCAGTTTAACTTCTACAGTGTTCCCTTCACCCCCCCCCCCCATCCAAAAACGGTTTGAAAAGCGCTCCTTTGCCACTTCATATTTAATGAAGGCACTTGATAACAACAGACCAAAACAATAAACCCTCTGCCACAGCAATTCAGGCTGGAGATAGAAATGTCATGCGGGCAGTACAAGCAAATAATGAAATGTAAAACAGAATGCCCTGGATCAGACTCTGGAATTCGCTTCCACCTTAATACCTTGCTTGAGGCTAAGAACAGTTTTGCAGTTAACCGTTATGTGTTCCACTGGCCCGTTATTTCATATTAAATTCAGCTCTTGTGAGCTAACTTTTACTTGTCTCGGTTTGTAGACAGCTATTTAAGCAAGACAACTCTCGTCGATATTTTTTTTTGGGGGGGGGTTACATTTCACGCTGAATTTAAGATACAGGCTTATCCTTTTTAAATGGAAAGTGCGCAGCATTTGAAAGGATTGAAGTGTTTTGGAACAAGTGTTCCAGTGAACCCTCTCCTTCCATTTCAAGCACCTCAAAAGTTACTGCTGTTTTAAAATCAGATTAGAAGCGGTTTTATTGATCTATTTATTATTTGCTCACCTGTCTCTCGGGCTGTTCTCCTCCCACCACCTCTTCAGGCGAGTAGCGGTGGTGGCGGCGAGATAGACCAAATATCCCTCATTCTCCAAAGCTCTGGGAGCGTGTTACGGGCAGGGGCAGGCATCCCGCTGTAAATCCAGCATCCAAACTTGGGAAACGGTTGTACCTGTTCATCCTAGTGAACCAACACGCTCCGTTAAAGATCCCCCAGGGGTTTGACACGGAGGAAATATCGGGAGAAGGAATTCTTCAGGGAGAAGGAATTCTTCAGGGAGAAGGACACAGCACCCCCCCCCCCCCTCCCCACTCCCTCCCTCCCTCCCTCACACTGTGGGTGAGATCAGACAATTCCAGCGAGTGACTCCCATCCGGCTTCCAGGCTCTTGCTGCTTGACAGACTTGTCAGTGTGGCTGGGAGTTAGTCTGGGTCCAGCTCACACACACACACAGTTCTGGGAGTATCCACACAAGCCGAGTCTTGGCTCAGCCACTCTCTCAGGGTTTTATCCGTGTCCACCGCTACCTGATCCGCCACCAACCCATCGCATCCAGCACACAGACACTGCGCATGTACTCAGCGAGCTGTCAGTGGCCAGGCTGGGGACGCTCCCGACGCCAAATCAACTCCCGATAAGGCTGCGGACATGCTCACGCCTCAGAGTTAGAGCAGCCCAGGGGCCACACAGCACCGCACCGTCCGGAAAGCGACACTCCAACCCCGCAGGGAGCTGAGTGCAACTCACCTGGAGACCCCCAACAACTCTCCCACTCACCCTGTAACTCCCCCACAAATACACACCCTCAAAGATACCCCCACATACTCCATCCCTCACCCAGACCCTCCCACCAACAACTCCCCACACCACCCTGTAACTCCCCACAGATACCCCCCCATACTCCCTCGCTCACACCATCCCTAACCCCAACACCTCTCCCACTCACCCTGTAACTCCCCCACAGATACCCCCTACTCCCATTGCTCACCCAGACCCTCCCCCCAACACTCCCACACGCCACCTGTACTCCCCCACAGATACCCCCCCATACTCCCATTGCTCACCCAGACCCTCCCCCAACAACTCTCCCCTCACCCTGTAACTCCCCCACAGATACCCCCCCATACTCATTGCTCACCCAGACCCTCCCCCAACAACTCCTCCACACCACCCTGTAACTCCCCCACAGATACCCCCCCATACCATTGCTCACCCAGACCCCCCCAACAACTCCCACACCCACCCTGTAACTCCCACAGATACCCCCCCATACTCCCATTGCTCACCAGACCCTCCCACCAACAACTCTCCCACTCACCCTACAACCCACACAGATACCCCCCATACTCCATTGCTCCACCAGACCCTCCCCCCAACACTCCCCCACACACCCTGTAACTCCCAAACTCACACAGATACCCCCCCATACTCCATTCGCTCACCCAGACCCTCCCCCAACAACTCTCTCACCCACCCTGTAACTCCCACACACACAGATAACCCCCCCCCATACTCCTAGCTCACCCAGACCCTCCCCCAACAATCCCACACCACCCTGTAACTCCCCCACAGATCCCCCCATACTCCCATTGCTCACCCCAGGAACCCTCCCCCAACAACTCCCACTCACCCTGTAACTCCCCCACAGATACCCCCCATAAATCCATAGCTCACACCACCCTCCCCCCAACAAACTCTCCCACTCACACAGATACCCCCCCTAAACTCCCATCGCTCACCCAGACCCTCCCCCAACAAACTCTCCCACTCACCCTATAACTCCCACACTCCACAATACCCCCCCATACTCCCATTGCTCACCCAGACCCTCCCCCAACAAAACTCCACACTCACCCACCCTCCCACCACCCTGTAACTCCCACACAGATACCCCCCCATACTCCCATTGCTCACCCAGACCTCCCCCAACAAATCCCACCTCCACAGATACCCCCCATACTCCCATCGCACCAGACCCAACTCCCAACAACTCTCCCACTCACCCTGTAACTCCCACACAGATACCCCCCATACTCCCATTGAAGCTCCCACTCACCCTGTAACTCACACACCCATGTAACTCCCCCACAGATACCCCCCCCATACTACCATCGCTCACCCAGACCCTCCCCAACAACCCCAACAACTCCACTCACCCTGTAACTCCCACACTCACACAGATACCCCCCCATACTCCCATCGCTCACCCAGACCCTCCCCCAACAACTCTCCCACTCACCCTGTAACTCCCCCACAGATACCCCCCCATACTCCATTGCTCACCCAGACCCTCCCCCAACAACTCTCTCCTCACCCTGTAACTCCCCCACCAGATACCCCCCCATACTCCCATCGCTCAACCCATACCCTCCCCCCAACAACTCTCCCACTCACCCTATAATCCCACACTCACACAGATACCCCCCCATACTCCCATCGCTCACCCAACCCTCCCCCAACAACTCTCCCACTCACCCTGTAACTCCCACACAGATACCCCCCCATACTCCCATTGCTCACCCATAGACCCTCCCCCAACAACTCTCTCACTCACCTGTAACTCCCCCACAGATACCCCCCATACTCCCATCGCCACCCAACCCTCCCCCCAACAACTCTCCCACTCACCTGTAACTCCCACACTCACCACAGATACCCCCCCCATACTCCCATCACTCACCCAGACCCTCCCCCAACAACTCTCCCACCACCCTGTAACTCCCACACTCACACAGATACCCCCCATACTCCCATTGCTCACCCAGACCCTCCCCCAACAACTCTCCCACTCAACCTGTAACTCCACCAGTCACCACAGATACCCCCCCCATACTCCCATCTCTCACCCAGAACCTCCCCCAACAACTCCCACTCACACTGTAACTCCCCACAGATACCCCCCATACTCCATTGCTCACCCAGACCCTCCCCAACAACTCCCACACCCACCCTGTAACTCCCACAGTCAACAGATACCCCATAACTCCCATTGTAACTCCCACAGTCACACAGATACCCCCCCCATACTCCCATTGCTCACCCAGACCTCCCCCAACAACTCTCCCACTCACCCTGTAACTCCCCACACTCACACAGATACCCCCCATACTCCCATCTCTCACCCAGACCCTCCCCAACAACTCCCACGCTCCCCCTATAACTCCACACTCACACAGACACCACCCCCATACTCCATTGCTCACCCAGATCCTCCCCTCCCCACAACTCCCACACTCACTCTCTAACTCCCCACTCACACAGATACCCCCATACCCATCGCTCACCCAGACCCCCCCCCAACAACTCTCCCACTCACCCTGTAACTCCCACACTCACACCCCCATACTCCATTGCTCACCCAGACCTCCCCAACAACTCCACACTCACACCCCCATACTCCCATTGCTCACCCAGACCCTCCCCAACAACTCCAACCTCCCACTCCCACACTCACACAGATACCCCCCATACTCCCATTGCTCACCCAGATCCTCCCCCCAACAGCTCCCACACTCACTCTCTAACTCCCACACTCACACAGATACCCCCCATACCCTCTCATACTCACCCAGACCCTCCCCCAACAACTCCCACACTCACACAGATACCCCCTCATACTCCCATCGCTCACCCAGACCCTCCCCCCACACCCACACTCATCTATAACTCCCACACTCACACAGATCCCCCTCACACTCACCCAGACCCTCCCCCAACAACTCCCCCTCACACAGATCCCCCGTACCCCTCACACTCACCCAGACCCTCACCCAACAACTCCCACTCATACAGATACCCCCATGCCCCTTCACACTCACTAGATCCTCCCCCAACAACTCCCACTCACACAGATACCCCTCATACTCCCATCACTCACCTAGACCCTCCCCCAACAACTCCCACACACAGGTACCCCCATGCCCTCTCATGCTCACACGCACCCCCAAACCCCTCAAACATTTGTCCGCACCCCCAAACAAGTCTCACACTCACAGATACCTTAATACTCACCCACACTCACCTGCACCCTTCCATACACCTCCAAACTCAAAAACGATATACACCACCCCCCCACACTCAGCTAGGACTCCTTCCCAACAACACTCACGCGTATCTCTTCACCCTGCAACAACTTTCACACTCACATTCCCATACCCACTACACTACCCTCAAACATCTCTCAGACTCACCTACATTCTTCCATACACCCCCATACTCACAAAAACTCTATACCCTCTTACACTCACCTAGAACCCCATATATCCACTTAAACTCACAATGCATCCATAATCCCCCCACTTTTAGACTCACCTACACATCATCCTTCTCTTACACTCACATAACCACCCCAAACTGCTTTGATACTCACATAGCCACGCCAAACCCTGTTACACCTCACACAAACTTCCCCACATACACACCCTCACAAACAGCACAATACCCAAATATATCTCACACTCAGGTATATAATTCCATACCAGCACATACTCATGAAAATGCTATACCCCCTTACTCTCACCTAGAACCCCTATATTCCCACTTAAACTCATAACACATCCATAAATCACACCCCCAGACTCACCTAGACCCTCCAAACATCTCCTACATTCACATAAGTACTCCAAAACCTCTCTTACACTCACTTAAACTTCGCAAACCCCTCCTACACTCACATAACCACCCCAAATCCCTGTTGCACTCACACAAATCCCCCCACATACCCCCTCACACAGAACCAGACCCTCAAACATTTCTCACATTCACCTATATCCTTCCATACACCCCATATTCACAAAAACTCTACACCCTCTTACATTCACCTCGAACCCCACCTACCCACATAAACTGACAACGCACACATAACTCACCCCCCACCTTTAGACTTACCTAAAACCTGCAAACCTCTCCTACACTCACATAACCACCCCAAACCCCTCCTACACTCACATAACCACCCCAAACCCCTCCTAAAAACAAAGAACAAAAGAACAAAGAAAATTACAGCACAGGAACAGACCCTCCAGGCCTCCAAACCTGCACCGACAATGCTGCCAGACTTTAAAACCCCCTACCTTTCCAGGGACCATATCTCTCTATGCTCATCCTATTCACGTACTTGTCAAGATGCGTTTTAACAGTCACTACCGTTTCCACTTCCACTTTTTGCCCCAGCAACGAGTTCCAGACATCCACTACTCTCTGTGTAAAAAATCTGCCTTGTACATCTTCATCAAATCTTGCCCCTCGCACCTTAAACCTGTGCCCCCTAATAATTGACTCTTCCAATCTGGGAAAAAGCTTCTGACTATGCATTCTGTCCATGCCTCACATAATCTTGTACACTTCTATCAGGTTGCCCTCAACCTCTGTCGCTCCAGTGAGAACAAACCAAGTTTCTCCAATCTCTCCTCATAGCTAATGCTCTCCACATCAGGCAACATCCTGATAATTTTTTTCTGTATGCTCTCCAAAGCCTCTACATCCTTCTGGTAGTGTGGGGACCAGAATTGAAACAATATTCCAAGTGCAGCTAACTAAGGTTTTATAAAACTGTAACATGATGTGCCCATTTTTAAACTCAGAAGGCAAGCATATCATATGCCTTCTTGACTACCTTCTCCACTTGTATACTGCACAACTAGATCCCTTTGCCTATTAATACTCTTAAGGCTTCTGCCATTTACTATATATTTTTTATCTGTATTAGACCTTCCAAAATATATGATCTCATTTATCCAGATTAAACTCAATGTACCATTTCTCTGCCCAAGTCTCCACTGATCTATATCCTGCTATATACCCCAATGGTCCTCACCGCTATCCACAAATCCACAACCTTTATGTCTTTTGCAAATTTACTAATCAATCCAGTTACATTTTCTTCTGAATCATTTATATATATTACCATCAGCAAAGCTCCTAGCACTGATCCCTGAGGAACACCACTTGCCACAGCCCTCCATTCAGAAATGCACCCTTCCATTGCTACCCTCTGTCTTCTTTGACCTAAATATGTTAAAGAAGCCATCCTGTACAGACAAGCCCTCTGTACACACAGAATCTGCTCAGATGAGGAGATTGCAACAGACACCTCCAGATGCTGAAAATGCCCTTATAAAAACAGGATGCACTTGACTCATTGATTGACAGTTCTGAAGTGCCACAGCAAAAAACTGCATCAACCTCCTCAGAAGACAAACAGGGGACACAGCAGACAGAGCACTCTTCACTGTCCAGTACCTCTCCGGAGCAGAGGAGCTACGACGTCCTCTCCAGAGCCTTCAACGTATCATTGATGAAGCTGAACATCTCGCTAAGGCCATCCCCATACTCCCACTTCTTGCCTTCAAACAATCACACAACCTCAAATAGACCATTGTCCACAGCGAACTACCCAACCTTCAGGAGAACAGTGACCACAACATCACACAACCCTGCCACAGCAACCTCTGCAACTCATGTCAGATCATCGACACCAATGCCATCATCTCACGTGAGAACACCACCCACCAGATACACAATACATACTCTTACAACTCAGCCAATGTTGTCTACCTAACGCAAGACAGCAGGAAAGCATGTCCTGAGGTGTGATACACTGGGGAAGACCATGCAGACAGTACGACAACGGATGAATGAACACCACTTGACAATCACCAGGCAAGAGTGTTCTCTTCCTGTTAGGGAACACTTCAGTGGTCAGGGGTATTTGGCCTCTGATTTTCAGATAAGCATTCTCCAAGGTGGCCTTCACAATGCACAACAGCACAGAGTCACTGAGCAGACACTGATAGCCAAGTTTCACACACACGAGGACAGCCTCAACCAGAATCCTGGGTTCATCTGTAACCGCCATGACTTGCCTGGGCTTGCAACATCTCACTAACTGTCCTGGCTGGAGACAATACACATCTCTTTAACCTATGCTTAACCCTCTCTCCACTCACATTGTCTCTGAGACTTGATTATCTGTAAAAACTTGCATTCCAACCATTATTTTGTCAATTGAGTTTGTGTCTTTATATGCTCTGTTTGTGAACACAACTCCTACTCACCTGATGAAATGGCAGCGCTATCAAATAAACCTGTTGGACTTTAACCTAGTGTTGTGAGATTATCTTATTTCTTTGACTGAACCAGTTTTGTACCCACCATGTATCACCTCTGATCCCATACAACTTCACCTTCTGTACCTGTCTGCCACGAGGGACCTTGTCAAAGGCCTTACTGAAGTCCACGTACACAACATCCACTGCCTTCTCTCATCAATCATCTTCGTCATTTCCTCGAAAAAGTTTCTGAGACACAACCTTTCCTTCACAAGACCGTGTTGCCTCTCACTAATATGTCCACTTATTTCCAAGTGTTAATAAATTCTGTCTCAAAGAATCCTCTCCAATAAATTCCCTACTATTGCTATAATGCTCACCAGCCTGTAATTACCTGGATGTACCCCACCCACACTCACATAACAGCCCCAAACCCCACCAACACTCACATAACAGCCCCAAACCCCACCTACATTCACATAACCACCCCAAACCCCACCTACACTCACCTAACCCCAAACCCCTCCTACACTCACATAACAGCCCCAAATCCCTCCTGCACTCAGATAATCACCCCAAACTCTACCTACACTCACATAACCACCCCAAACCCCTCCTGCACTCACATAACCATGCCAAACGTCTCCTGCACTCATACAACCACGCCAAACCCATCCTACACTCACACAACCACGCCAAACCCCACCTACACTCACCTAACCCCAAACCCCTCCTACACTCACGACAGCCCAAATCCCTCCTGCACTCAGATAATCACCCAAACCTACCTACATTCACATAAACCACCCAAACCCCTCTGCACTCACATAACCACGCCAAACCTCTCCTGCACTCATACAACCACGCCAAACCTCTCCTGCGCTCATACAACCACGCCAAACCCATCCTACACTCACACAACCATGCCAAACCCATCCTACACTCACACAACCACGCCAAACCCATCCTACACTCTCACAACCAGCCCAAACCCCTCCTACATTCACATAACCAGCCCAAACCCTTCCAACACTCACATAATCAGCCCAAACCCCTCCAACACTCACATAACCAACCCAAACCCCACCTACACTCACATAACCACCCCAAACCCTACCTACACTCACATAACCATCCCAAACCCGACCTACACTCACATAACCAGCCCAAACCCCACCTACACTCAGATAACCACCCCAAACCCTACCTACACTCAGATAACCACCCCAAACCCTACCTACACTCACATAACTACCCCAAACCCTACCTACACTCACATAACTACCCAAACCCCTCCAACACTCACATAACCACCCCAAACCCCTCCAACACTCACATAACCACCCCAAACCTCACCTACACTCATATAACCATCCCAAACCCCTCCAACACTCACATAGCCATCCCAAACCCCTCCTAACTCACATAACCACCCCAAACCCCACCTACACTCTCATAACCACCCCAAACCCCTCCGCACTCGCATAACCACCCAAACCCCACCTACCCTCGCATAAACCAGCCCAAACCCACCTACACTCACATAACCATCCCAAATCCTCCTACCCTCACATAACCACCCAAACCCCACCTACACTCACATAACCACCCAAACCCCTCCTACACTCACCTAACCATCCCAAACCCCTCCTAACTCACATAACCACCCCAAACCTCTCCTACACTCACATAACCACCCCAAACTCCTCCTAACTCACACCACCCAACCTCTCCTACACTCACATAACCAGCCCAAACCCCTCCTAACTCACATAACCACCCCAAACCCCTCCTAACTCACATAACCACCCCAAACCTCTCCTACACTCACCTAACACCCAAACCTCCCCTACACTCACATAACCACCTCAAACCCCTTCTAACTCACATAACCACCTCAAACCCCTCCTAACTCACATAACCACCTCAAACCCCTCCTAACTCACATAACCACCGCAAATCCCTCCTGCACTCAGATAACCACCCCAAACCTCTCCTGCACTCAGATAATCACCTCAAACCCTTCCTACACTCAGATAATCACCCAAACCTTTCCTGCACTCACATAACTACCCAAACCCCTCCTACACACTCACATAATCACCCCAGACACAATTAGCATTCACAGAAAACCCTCATACCTCCCTTAACCCATACCTAGACCCCTGCAAACCCCTCTTCCACTCACACAAACTCCAAAACTGCCTTTGACTCATCTAGACCTCCCATATCCCTCCCCTTAAACATGCACAAACTCCCCATGCCCCCTTAACTCACCAGAACACTCCATTATCCACCAAACTCACACTAACCATGCAAACCTCCAATACTCTCACACAAACCGCCCTTTTCATACATGGTCCCCTCATTCCCCCTACACTCACCTACACCTTCATTAATAAACTTTTGCCTTTTTTACCATGGAGTATCTGATCTCCCTCACTTCTGATCAGAGCGAACATTCACTCTGGAATCCAACCCCAGTTATCTTAGCGATTATTAGCCTCTTCCCCCAAAGTCGAAGCTGGCATTCCCTGTCCCCTGCAATGAACATCACTGGCATTCCCCCCTGGTTGAATTGTTCCTGGCTCACAAACACAACATCATTGACCATCACCCCCTCTCTGCCATGAGTCACAAACTTGGGCCTGCCTCTTGGCACATATTGGCACTGCCAAGGTTGCATGGTGCTAACATGGCAGTGCGACCCTGTGCCGGGAGAAGCACCATGGGCGTAGCCAGGTCACTGCTTAGCTATGTTCCTCATCTCCCAAGGTATATATTTCCCTTTGCGCCACTGGGAAGACCCCTACTGCAGGTTTTGCCTGTTGTGAAGATTGGGAACATGGGTCAAGATACAGCAGAGGGCAATGCATGCAGGATAGGCTCATGCCAGTAATGGGCATGAAGCTGATAATGTAGCCAGTGAGAGACAAGGAAAACTCAAACTCGTGATTCATCAGCAACCTCTGGATATTGAGTCCCTGCCAGCAACCTCGTCAACAGCAAACCCAGACTCAATATTTACTCACTGTTGTACACCCCCACACATGCTTAGCAAAGTGGCACAAACCCCCACACGCGCTCCAGCGCGCGCCCCCACACGCGCTCCAGCGCGTGCCCCCACACGCGCTCCAGCGCGCGCCCCCACACGCGCTCCAGCACGCGCCCCCACACGCGCTCCAGTACGTTGAACAACACATTGAATTTCTCTGTGTGTAGAATTCCAATGTGAGACCTGTAAATATACCTGAACCTGTGCTCTGTCTGTCAGTGGTTCACTCAAGTAGCCCAGCAATCTGATCAGGAAGTTCCTGAACATGTGTGCATGTGGGAGTAAAGCAGCATATACAACGGTAAGCCAAAGAAAGCATGAAATTAAAACTTAAACCATTATTAGTGTAGATTAGGCACTGCACGTGTAAGAAGCTGAATTCGGGGAAGCTTATCAATACTTAATATGACTTATACTGACGTCAAAAAAAATCCATTTAAAGATCCAGAATATATAGTTCAGGATCTCATTGAAGATAAATCTTTAAAGAAAGTTTTTTTTAAAAAATTGCAACGAACCTGCAGAAACATGACTGTTTTCCACTGAAGATCTAGTGGGAGCTTGGCCATTTCACAGAGTACAATTGTAGCAGACATGTGAATGAAGATTTGTAACTTAAATAAGGGTATGTTATTGTAACCTGAGAGAGAGGGACAGAGGGACAGAGGGAGAGAGGGACAGAGGGACAGAGGGACAGAGAGAGAGAAGGGGGGACAGAGAGAGAGAAGGGGGACAGAGAGAGAGAAGGGGAACAGAGAAGAGAGAGGGAAGGGGGACAGAGAGAGAGAGAGAGGGGGACAGAGAGAGAGAGGGACAGAGGGAGAGAGACAAGAGAGGGAGAGAGACAAGAGATGGCTCGTAAAAGATAAAGGAGGCTTGGGTTGACCGTACCTACAGTTACATTCCCAAAGGTTCACAATGTCTTAGGCCACAGGCTTGTATTGTCACTCCAGTGGGGCTTTGACAATGTAGCCTAAGCTAAAGCTTAGGAGTTTGGTCAGTAGCTCCTGGCTGTGAGCTAAAGCTACTTTCTCACTGGAACCACACCAAAGGTGCAACACCAACACTGCTTCGCTCCAACGTGGCAGCTGGTGTGTGGGTGATGGACGAACCCCATTCCTTCACTGTTGAAGATAGCTGCTCAATCCTGAATGCATAACTGGGCACCTTAAAGATGACTGATAGGTGGTAACTCTGATTTAATGCAGATATCACGTCAACCACACAAAAATCCAAAATCCACCCGCGCATGATTCAAATGTCATGCTCCAATTCTAAATCAATTAGTGAACTTCTATCAAGCATACCCTCCCTCCCATCCCCCCCACTCCCCAGTCCAACCCCCACTCCCCAGTGTCATTCCCAGTCACACAGACTCTGTGATTGATCCATCTCTCCAGTTGCTCTACAGCAGTTAGGTTCAACATGCAGAAATGAATTGAATCACTAATCCCACCCTGCCGCACCACTGAGGACCAAATTTCAAACTATTACTTTATTGTTTGCAACATAGAATCATACAGCTTAGGAGTAGACCATTCGTCCCACTGTGGCTCTGCTGGCTCTTTGAGATAATCATCCAATTAGTCTCATTCTTCTGCACTTTCACTGCGGTTTTCCTATATTTTCCTTTCTAACTAAAGAACCTTCCTTTCTAACCTTTTCAACTATGCTTCCAGAGCCCTTGTAGACAGTGCATTCAGACCATAATGACTCACTGCATCAAATGTTCTCCTCATCTCCCATCCTAACTTCTTTAGGTAATTACCACAAACCCAAATACTCTGCTTGCCAAGCCTCCAGCAGTAATCTCTCCTTGTCTGCATTGTTCAAAATCTTGTATAATTTTGAACACCTCTATAATATCTCCCCTTTGCTCTTTCTGCCCTGAGAAGAAGGTCCCTCACATTTTCTAATCTTAGAATCGTAGAATCGAAATCCTACAGTGCAGAAGGAGGCCATTCAGCCCATCAGGCCTGCACTGACATTGATCCCACCTAGGACCTATCCCCATAACCGCACACATCTATTCTGCTAGTCCCAGGACATAAGGGGCAATTTAGCATGGCGAATCGACCTAACTCACACATCATTCAGACTGTGGGAGGCAACAAGAGCATCCAGACGAAACCAACACAGATACGGGAAGAACATGCAAACTCCACACAGACAGTGACCCAAGCCAGGAATTGAACCTGGGTCTCTGGTGCTGTGAGGCAGCAGTGCTAATCACTGTGGCGCTATGCTGCCCTTCTTCGTTGTGTATCTTCTTTGAGCATTTTACATTTTTCAAAATAGATCCAATTTTGCCTCCTCCTTTCCCATAGCTATTTCCCATAGTCACATTCACCAGCACGCCCATACTGTATCATTCACATGGTCTAGACACTGTGTTACCCAGCTATTGGGACAGCACAACTGAGCTTTATTTATCAACAACAATACCAACTTGCACTTACATAGTGCCTTTCAAGTAAAAATATCCCAAGGTACTTCATAAAAATTAAAAAACTTTATATATGATCACAAGTAGGCTTACATTAACACTGCAATGAAGTTACTGTGAAAATCCCCTAGTCGCCATATTTGGCACATGTTTGGGTACACTGAGGGAGAATTTAGCATGGTCAATCACCTAATCAGCCCGTTACTGTGGGAGGAAATCGGAGCACCCAGAAGAAACCCATGGAGACATGAGGAGAATGTATAGACCCTGCACGGACAGCTGGGGATCGAACCTGGTAAACTGGCGCTGTGTGGCAGCAGTGCTAACAACTGTGTCACTGTGTCGCCCAAGTAGGAGTAACATCAAGAAAGATTAGTCACCAGGCAGCATAAGGAGATATCACCTCCTGTCTGGCATTCATAAATCATGGGCAACAACAGAAAACAGGATACTCAGGAGGTCCATGCATGGTTGAAATGATGGTAAATATGTGGAATAGATTCCTAACAGGACAGGAAAGCTGAATGGGGTTTCAAGAAAAATCATAGAATCCCTACAGTGCAGAAGGAGGCCATTCGGCCCATCAAGCCTGCACCGACCACAATCCTACCCAGGCTCTACTTTTGTGACCTCACATATTTATCCTGTTAATTCCCATGAAACTAGAATCAATTTAGCATGGCCAATCAACCTAACCCGCACATTTTTAGATTGTGGAAAGAAACCAGAGCTACTGAAGGAAACCCACGCAGACATAGAAAGAATGTGCAAATTCCACACAGGAAGTGAGCCAAGGCTGGAATTGAACCCAGGTCCCTGGTGCTATGAGGCAGCAGTTCTAACCATGTGTGCCACCCACAGTGAAAAGAAAAAGAGATACTTCCTTTCAGCAAACAGAAGTAAAAATTAATAACTTCGGATGCTGGAATCTGAAACAAAAACATAAAATTCAGGAAAATCTCAACAGGTCTGACAGCATCTGTGGAGATAGAATAGAGCCAATATTTCGAGTCCAGATGACTCTTCGCCAAAGCTCTGATACCATAAATTTCAAATATTTTTCAGAATCTTACTGAAGTAAAATGGTTGATACTGAAGTGTAATTCTGTGGTACTAAGTGTTATGAGTAATCTATTGCATCCACTCTATGCAGTGTATTCTCTTACTGCAATCATCATCAGGGCTCTTCAACCATTATCATGGCGTTACCAATTCATTTCTAATTTGCGTTAGGCTAAGATATTTCTATTTTTGTTTCTCAGTGTCGTTTTCACAGATCCATCATCTCAAAATTTTGAAAGATTTATCAGCAAAAATTGATAATATTTTAATGAATAGAGAGTCAGTGCATACTCGATAGGCTGAATGTTCTCCTTCTGCAATGTAAGACTCTATGATTCTATGAGTTACGGATGATAATATCAGTGGTAATGCTAGAGGGCCGTTTCTCCAAACCCTTCTGCCTATCTATTTCAACTAACGACGTTCCAGATTTTCCATACAACACCTAATGTTTACATTAGTAAGAACAATTAACACTGGTGACTTTTGACACATTGTTCCCAAAGCTTTCCATCATCAGGGTTTTTTTTCACATCCTCATGGCACTAATTGGTAGAGATTGATTGCCACGGTTAGTTAACAATTCCATTATCATTGTATCTTGCAGCTGGTAAAAAGCTGACTATATACACCCAACAATCCTATATCCCACACACATCTGTGCCTCTGAACACTCCCAGAACATATGGAAGAACAGAGAATTCCAGCCTGTTTATCCAAATCCCAAAGGAAATCTACAAATGAATCTGCTTTTCCCACTTTTTTCAGGCAGTGCATTGCAGACTATAATAGCACATTACGTAAAATAAGATGCTCATTCCCCATCCCTGGTTCCTTTGTCAATTAAATTAAATATCCAATTGTCAAAGCTCCCATCATCAGATGGATTTCTCCCCATGAATGCCATCAAACCTCCTTATAGTTTTGTATAGTTCCATTAAATTTTCTTTAATTAACCTTCTCTATTCTGCAGAGATTAATTTCAACTTCTGTAGTCACCATATAACTCAAGCCTTTGAATGCCTGGTGCCATTTTTTGTAAACTTCTTCTATAATGAAGAGTAAAATTTCAGTAGAACTCCCTAATGTCTCTATTTTGAGAAGCAATTGAGAGTCAACCACATTGCTGTGGCTCTAGTCACGTGTAGGCCACACCAGATAACAATGGCAAATTTCTTTCCCTAAAGGACATTAATGAAGTAGATGGGTTTTTCTGACAATTGACAATGGTTTAAAGGTCAGCAGTAGATTCTTAGGCCGGAATTTTACTATCCCGCTCATGACAGGAATTGGAGTGGGCAAGGAGCAGAGCATGGAAAGGTCCATTGACCTTGCGGAGTTTTAGGGTTTTGGGACAAGTCATAAAATTCCACCCTTAATTCCAGATACTTTACATTGAATTGAAATTCCACCATCTGTCGTGCAGGGATTCGAACCCAGGTCCCCAGAACAATGAGCTTCTGGATTAAAATAGCCCAGAGATAATATCACTAGGTCATCTCCTCCCCTGATAAGTCCACATTAATGAACCTGCAATGTCTTTCTTCCTGTTTTTAAAATTGTATCATACATTTTATGATCATTAACGTTTTCACTGTCCTCCTACAAAGAAACTAATTTCTTCAACCTTATTTTCATTCTGTTATCCATTGTTGAGGATAGAAGAAAATCATAGAGAAGCCATATCGGGCATCACACAGTACCGGCGCTGGACTGCAGTTATACTGTGACAATAATGCACGCTGACATGAATCAAGCGCCACTGCAAAATTAGATCCTGAGATCCTTTTCAAATACGTTCAAAATTAAACAGTGTGTAACCCTCTCTTACTAAAGAGGCAATTGCAGACAATGTGGGATTGACATTATGTGTTGCTAATGCAATATGAAGCCAAGCATAAAGGGAGAATTATGGATTTCCTGGGAACTTTAAAAAAAACTTACCCCAATGTCTTTTTCCACTGCTTCCATTGGTGGGAGACTTGGTAACCAGAGGGCGTAGCTTTAAGATAATTGGCAAAAAGACTATAAAGTCTTCTTAAAAATAACAAAGCTAGAGGTTAAGGCAAGTTCAGTTTATGCATAAAACTCCATGGACTGCCATTCATGCTGGTGGGATTTTCCCATCCTGCTGCAGTGAACAGAGATTTGGCTGGCTGCCAAATTCACTGACATCGCTGCAGCAGGAGCGTGGCGTGAGTGGTCAATAAGATCACACCCAATGGATGGGAGTTTACAGCTTCACTCATCTCAAAACTGCCAAATCCCACTCGAAGTCAACAGACCTTCCCACGGTCTGCCCCTCATCCAATTCCTGTGGCAGGTGGAAAGGTAACATTTCAGGCCACATCTCATTCACAAAGACAACTGCAATTAGGGACAAAAATTTTGGCTTTGACCTTGTACCTAACTTAGCAAGTATCCCAGATAAAAATACTTTACTCTTCACAATCACCTGATTAAAGCAAAGGTAACAGATGAGTAAGATGATGATCTTTTGAAGAGTTGGTGCAAGATTCAATGGGCCAAATGGCCTCTTTCTGCACTGTGGGTTAGAATAGTACAATAAGATGGGGTAACATAGCTGAGATGTTAGTGGACCTTCATCAGTTAACCAGAAAGCATTTCATTCTCAGAGTACATCTCAATCTGCGGCCTGTCACTCTAATACACTTGTCCCACCCAGTTCTGCAGGGCACACTTTTAGTATACTGCTTTTAGCAGCACATACAATACAGTCAAAGCACCCATAAAAACTGCCAGCATTCCTGTCTTAGCTGGAGAACCAAGTCACTGCACAAACTAAACTCACATTACACACACACGGAAAGACACAAACGTATTTAACAGCGTGCACACATATAGTCATACGTAATAAGGCTCAAGGGGCTTTCATTCTGTTTGAAACAAGTAGAAATAGGAAAAGAAAGTCTCAAATGGGAAAAGAAACAGTAGCTTCCTTCTCTTTTTGATATTTGTGATCTGAATAAAAGATATTTGAATAGACCGCGGGGACTGCAAACTGCAACCAATCTACTTTATTCATACGTCTCTATTGTTGTTTCATTTATTAACTGTTGCTGGAAATAATCTTTGCAGAAGCCTTTATATGTTCAGTGTTTAAATGCAGGGCTTTCTACTCAACCCGAATCACTGTTTTGCTTTTCTAAGCAGATTTAAAACTGTTACACACAAGGGAAAACAAAAACATCATACAGAAGCACATATTTAATAAAGGTGCAATTCTTGTGTTCCTTAATAATAATAATTAGATTATATACGGGGAAAAAAAAAGTCTGGCAGACACATTCCAAACTCGCCCTATTTGCTGAGCACCCGTCTGGGCGCTGACTGTCTGCCAGCCCTTGGATTTATGTAACTCTAAAAAACTTAATCCCCCAAAATGTTGATTAAAAAAAAACACGAAAGTTACAAACCTGGAGTTAGCTGCAGGGAAGCTGGTATCAGTCTCAGCTCAGTGTGAAAGACATTTCGACAATGGGGGTGGGGAGGGGGCAGTGGGGGGGGGGGGGGTGGTGAGGGATGGTTATGAATCCACTCGGTGAGGGACCAGGAGCATCAGATGTGGCTGTCAGGGGCTGTGCAGCGAGCACAGGGAGTATCATTAACCCTTTAGAAAGCAGTCAGAAGTCCCATGAGGAAGGGAAACTGACCCACGCACCATTAACCATGTGCAGACACCATCCCCACCTTGCACCACCTCCCCCCCCCCCCCCCCCCCCCCGGGCTCCTCTCCTCCCTATCCCTCAGCTGCAATGAATGAGTGTTGTTAACATTGTGTTATGTATTTTGCTCCTGGCACCAATTAGTCTGGTAGCAGGAACATTGCTCTGTGTTTCTGCTTCATCAGTTTTCTGCTGGTTTAACAGGACTGTCAGCATGCAGTATCCCTGATATATGTCCCTCATTGATAATTCTTCAGATCTTCTCACCCTTCCCAGCTCCCAACGTCTTTACCAACTTACCCTATTGCTACATACTTCACTCTATAGATAGCCCGGTTTTTAGCCCAGCCATCAGCTCGGGTGTGCACTCTTCCTCTTATCTGCAATCTCCTTCTTACGACTGACTGGAGTTAAGCAAAGAGACATTCTTTTTCAAAAGGGGTCATGGCCTTTCTGAGACCGTGTTTCTGAAAGGACAGTGACGGTGGTGAGAGAATGCAGAAAAATCAGCACCAGAGGCGGCCGCTTGCAACCATTTAAAAAAGTTACAGCGTAGAAAGAGGCCATTCAGCCCATCGTGGTCCCACTGAACAAAAGAGAAAAAAAAATACAACTAGCCGCTCGTTTCAATCTTACTTTCCAGCACCTTGCAGGTGCCAGCATTTCACATGCAGATCTAGGTATATTTTAATTGAGTTGAACGTTTCAGCCTCCACAAAGACAGTGAATTCCAGATATCCATCACTGTCTTGGTGAAAAAGTATGTTCCTCTTGTCCCCTTTAATCTTCCTACTGAGCTCTTCAATATATGCCCTCTCACCTCCCCCCACCCAACCCCGGTAATTGACCCCGCAGCAATGGGAAACAAGTCAGAGAATCTCTACAATGCAGAAAGTGGCTATTTGAGCCACTGAGTCTGCACTAACCACAATCCCACCCAGCCCCCATCCCCGTAGCCCCATGTATTTACCCTAATACTTCCCAATACCAAGTGGCAATTTAGCAAGGACCAATCAATCTAACCTGCACATCTTTGGACTGTGGCAGGAAACCAGAGCACCAAAAGGAAACCCATATAGATATGGGAAGAATGTGCAAACTCCATACAGACAGTGACCCAATGCCAGATTTGGACCCGTGTCCCTGGTGCTACGAGCCAGCAGTGCCAAGTGCTGTGCCACTGTATCATCCAAAGTCTTTCCTGTCTACCCTGTCCAGGCCCCTCATAAATTTTGTGCACCTCAGTTTTAGGTCACTCCTTAGCCTCCTCTGTTCTAAGCAAAGCAGCCCCAGCCTCTCCAATCTCTCCTCAGAGCTGCAAAGTTCAAGCCTTTTCTGTATATACCATTTTCCACTGAGATCTTGGCTAACCTGTGAACAAACTCCACATGCCTCAATGGACCATTGCCCACATGCCTTACCTGTGGTTAACAAAAATCTATTCATCTCAATTCATAATAAACAATTAACTCAACATCAATTGCTGCTTTATTAGAAAGAATTCCAAACTTGACAGCCTTTGCATGTAGAGATTGTTTTCTACATTCATTGCTGAAAAGCCTGGGTCTCAGTTTTAAACTATGTCCTTCCTAACCAGTGAAAATATATTTACCCACCACAACCTGGTGGCATAAATTATGTCAAAATGTGCATCCTCTGCTGTTTTTTTTTGGGCAGATGACTTATTTTACTTTTGCCAGTCTGGAGAGAAGACTCATTGATGACACAGATCTGAAAACTCAAGATCTGCCCCTCTGCAACCAAAAAGGTTTGGAACTTAGTGGTTGATTTGAACCCAGATTCTGACCTGTAATATCTATGAGCAAGACTGCACTAATAGAGTCAAGCCACCTTCAATGACCCCCATGACAAAAATGAGGGCTTCTCGCCAAGAAAAACTTATTGATACTTTTTCGATCAATCCCCTCAAGAGTAGTGCTCGCCACTTCTAAAACTGAATGTTTTATAAACTTAGTCAGGCTTACATGATGTGCATTGCTTGCTCCTCAATTTTCCCTACTTAATATTTTGCCACAAACTCCCTTGACTTAAAGTCATAGAAGTGATAGAGGTTTACAGCGTGGAAACAGGCCCTTTGGCCAACCTGACCATGCCACCCTTTTTTTAACCACTAAACTAGTCCCAAATACCTGAGTTTGGCCCATATCCCTCTATATCCATCTTACCCATGTAACTTTCTAAATGATTTTTAAAAGACAAAATTGTACCCGCCTCTACTATTGCCTCTGGCAGCTTGTTCCAGACATTTACCACCCTGAGTGTGAAAAAAATCACCCCTCTCAACCTTTTTGTATCTCTCCCCTCTCACGTCAAACTTATGCTCTCTAGTTTTAGACTTCCCTACCTTTGGAAAAAGATGTTGACTATCTAGCTGATCTGTGCCTCTCATTATTTTATAAACCTTTATAAGATAACCCCTAAGCCTCCTATGCTGCAGGGAAAAGTCCCAGTCTATCCAGCCTCTCTTTTTGCTCCTAATCACTTCACTGTCTCAGCTCACCATTCTGTAATCTGTTATATTCTCATTGTGGTACAAGGTATTTACTTCCACTCATAATTAGGCTTTGAATTCATGTGAACACAGTTATGTTTCAGCTCTCCAATACAGACCTCAACCAGAAAGGGCAAAGCAAGATAGACCAGAAAAAATCCCGAGGTGAAAGCAATTTAAATAATCGGATTAATCTTATCTTTCAGCAGATACAATACTCAGAAACTGAAATTTATAGCACGGTTCAAAATAGAATATTGCCACATAAAGCCCAAAGTGGTTTGAGGTTACATATGAGATACAAGTATAGAAATTGCTGTTGGCAATGTTGTACGATGTTTAACACACTTCTACCAAATTCCTTCTGTTGCTCTTTGAGCAAAAATGTTAATCTGTTTAAAATAAAGACACCAACACAATTAAACAAGAACCTGTTTGGGCAAACCAAGGAAAAATATCACGTTTGGTGTGGGCAAAGATCTATCCAGCTTCCTCGACCATCCAGAATAACCATCTCAAAACAATATTGCAAGCAGGTAAGCTTACTCATCTGAGGCAGATGCATCTGTTTTGAAAGTGAACAACTTACCTGGGTTTGGCTTCACCTCTGTGTGGTGTGTCTCATGTGGATCTTGTCAAGGCAAGGATCGCTGCTTGTGAGTTGTCCTGCTTTCCTGAACCAAATTCCAATGGGTTGGCTTTATATTTAAGAAGCTGATGACATCAACAGGAAAGGAAAAAGGCAACACTTCCCTCCCCACCCATTCCCCTGACAAAACCTAAGTAGCCAAAAAGTTAAGTGCACCGTGAGCCACATGCCCAAAGACAGGGCGTAGACTTGGCAATTGGTGCCATGAGGTTTGGTCAGGATGATTATAACATAAGATGTCAATTGATCAAGCTGAAAATCCTTCAGGGATTTTGTTACAGATATCTTATGGCGAATGGGAGCATACGAGCTGTCAAAACATTGGAGAGCTGGAGAATAGAGAGGTTAGCTTTAGTGCACTTGGTCCAAAGTTGAGACTTTTTTTTTGGAAGCAGCTGAGAATGGAACCTGTGTGCTCCTTATAATCTGGGGGCACGCTTGTGTGTATTCGAGCAGGGTGTGAAATTCTGTAAGGTGCGATTGAATGACAGTAATGGGTTTTGTATGTATGTTGTGCATTGTGTGCTTTCTGTGAAACTTAAGGGTAGGAAGATTATCAGTTGTGACTTCTTAGTTTCCTTGATACATGATCCAGCCTGTCCTTAATATAACAAGACAGTGCACACATTCATTCATTATCATTTGTTAGTGGTCTACAAAGTAAGCAATAAAGAACAAGAGGCAAGGGTGAAAAGACATTTTATCCCTACAAAGGGCTTGTTGATGCCCATTAGATCCCACCCCAAAGCTTGCTGCATTCCAAATCAGAATGGACTGGTGCCATGGAGATCCAAATTCTATTTCCTTAAAGATAAAGGATGTGGGAGTGAGGATGCGTGATGAGGAGTATTAGATTTTGAGGCTAGCTGAAAAGAGAGATGTGTTGCTGAAGTTTTTCATTTTGCACACATCAGGGCAAACAAAGGAATACCAAATTTCAAACAATTGCAAATTGTACTACAGGGAAAAAGGATGCTGACTGATTGGCAAAACATCTCTGTTTGGCCAAGGCATTGCCATTTACATGGTGGAATGTGGTGGGAACACAAGGCATTCCATCTGATGGCCCGGCTGAGAGATTGACAATATTCATCACAGCAGTGATCTTGATGGAGTCAAAGCGAAGCAGCCCTACCCTGTGGAACTTGAATCTGTGATTTCTGGAGTTAGGCAGGAACATTTGGTTCTTAACAAAGATCAGATACTGAGCAATCACAACAGGCATTTCATTAAAAAGTATATCAAACTGACATCACTGAACTCTGTAAGCACTTTGTTAGCAATGACGACTCTGATTTAATACTGCCAAATTTGGAAACTTGATTTGTAGCAGCTTAAGTTGGGAATTAAAAAAAAACCTATTGGTGCTGACTCAAGCTAAAACACACCTGTACATGGTTAAATATCAGTTATATTTAATTATATGAACACTTTACCCAGATTTGCCTTACAACAGTGACTATTTGAAAAGCACTTCATTGGCAGTAAGGTATTTTGGGATGTGCTGAGGTCATGAAAGATGCTGTATAAATGCACATCTTTCTTTTCCTTAGAACTGTGGATTGTTGGGAATAAATGCTCCTTATATTTAGAGAGGTTCTTCCAACAACCTCCACATTCCTGGACAGAGTATAGGAAAAATATTACAACCTCTCCCTCTCAATGGACAATTTATCCACTCTTCTCATTCTCATCCTCATCATTCTCTCTTTTATCAGAACAGCATTAGGTTTCGGGGTCTCTTGCACTATGATCCAATTCCATGGTATTGCCTTGCATGGTCCCATTCTTACCTGTTTGCGGTGACAGTTTCTCATTCTGCCTCTATACAGCCACCTTATCATTTTGCCCCAAGATTCATTGCTTGACCCTTCTTCTATTTCACCTCCATATCCTTCCCTCCGGCAGTATCGTGTATGAGAATGGGTTAGGTGCATTTTAATGACACCCAACTCCACTGCCCTTCAAGCCATCTGCAATTAATCTGTTTTCGCTATTTTCCTCGTCTCATATCAAGTCTTGTGTGACCCAGAAATTTTGCCAATTTAACATCACAAAGACCATCCTATTCAGTTCCTGCCAAAAACTCCACACCCTAGCCCACATAATTCAGTCCCTTCCCTGGCTAACTGTTTAGATCAAATCCAATATTGTCCTGCTTCATCCTGAGCTGAAATAAACTGAAAACCCATTCCCAACAGTAAGCCATTTATTTCCACCTCTTCACACCATCAACTTCCGTCCATATCACTCCTTCACAGTGCCCCAAAATTCAAATTCACATCTTTGTCACTTCCAGTGTCAACCTCTCTGTTGATGTCTTCACTGATCCCTTCAGCTGCACTTCACAACAATTCCAACTCGGGTGAAATGTTGTTACCCTGCGTCCTACGTATAGCTAACATCCTCACCATTGTTAATCTCCTTTAGTACCCTGTATTCAACATTCTCACCCTTATTTACAATCGTTTCCATGGTCTCCTGCAGTTAAACCTCCACATTCTTCCCATTCTCCGGTGTAGTCACATGTCACTTGCTACAACACTGCTCTCTTTTGCATTCTACTTCTTGCTTTACATCTTCAACAACAGAGCCTAAGCTTCCTCTGTGTTGCTTAGCTCTCTATCCACCTTCTAAAGCTTTATTAGTGCCTTCCAGATTGCTCTCTGTTACATTTCTAGGGGACTTGCTTAGGGCCCAAATGGAACCAGAGCAGGAAGTCTGGAGGGGTGGGGGGTTAGTCAACTAAGACAATCAATGTCACAATGGGAGGTGATGGCCGACTGGCGTTAATCACCAGGCAATTAATCCAGAAACTCATCTAATGTTCAGGGAACCAGATTCGAATCTCACCACAGCAAAGGTGAAATTTGAATTCAATTTTTAAAAATTGGGATTAAGAATCTATTCATGACCATGAAATCATTGTCGATTGTCAGAAAAATCCATCTGATTTATTAATGTCCTTTAAGGAAGGAAATTTTCCATCCTTACCTGGTCTGGCCTACATGTGACTCCAGAGCCACAGCAACGTGGTTGACTTTCAACTGCGTCTGAAATGGCCTAGTAAGTCACTCAAAGAACAAAGAAAATTACAACACAGGAACAGGGTCTTCAGCCTTCCAAGCCTCCAGCGACCATGTTGCCCAATTTAACTAAAATCCCCTACATTTCCTAGGACCATATCCCTCTATTCCCATCCTGTTCATGTATTTGTCAAGACGCCCCTTAAAAGTCATTATCGTCTCTGCTTCCACCACTTCCCCCAGCAACGAGTTCCAGGCACCCACTACTCTGTGTAAAAAAATCTGCCTCGTACATCTCCTTTAAACCTTGTCCCTCACCATGAGTCATGAGTCGTAGAAGGCAAAGGGTGGAACATGAAAAGATCCATTATCTTGGGTTGGCTTTTACAGTTTCAAGGATGAAAAATCCTGCCCTACAAATAATTAAAGCTAGTGCATGATAGAATCTTGATCAATAAGCAGGTGAGAGGTTATCAGAGGTAGTTAGGAATGTGGGGTCGAAGCTATAAGCAGATCAGCCATGACCTTATTGAATGGTGGAGTAAGCCCAAGGTACTGAGTGGCTGATTTTTACTCCTAATTTTGTATGTTCACATCATAATCTCAGGACATTGCTGCAGCAGGCTCTCGTGATAGTGTTCTACTTCCAACTATCCTTGGCTACTTCACCAACAAACTTTTCCTCCATAAGGTTAGATGAGGGGATGTTCACTGATGATTGTACAACGTTCATTCAGTACATTCACAACCCCTGAGACACTGAACTTCTGCCCCCTAGTAACTGACTCTTCCACCCTGGGATAACGCTTCTGGCTATCCACTCTGCCCATGCCTCTCATAATTTTGTAGACTTCTATCAGGTCTCCTCTCAACCTCTGTCACTCCAGTGAGAACAAATCAAGTTTCTCCAATTTCTTTTCATAACTAATGCCTCCATATCAGTAACACCCTGGTAAATCTTTTCTGTATCCTCTCCAAAGTTTCCACATCTTCTGTAGTGTGGCGACCAGAATTGAACGCTATATTCCAAGGGCAGCCTAACGGAGGTGCTATAAAGCTGCAATGTGACTTGCCAATTTTTAAACTCAATGCCCCGGCAAATGAAGGCAAGCATGCCGTATGCCTTCTTGACTACTTTCTCCACCTGCATAGCCACTTTGAGTGACCTGTGTACCTATAATCCCTTTGCCTATCAATACTCTTTGAGAGGTTTAAGAGGTTCTCTTTAAGAGGTTCTGCCATTTACTGTATATTCCCTATCTGTATTGGACCTTCCATAATGCAATACCTCTCATTTGTCCGGATTAAGCTCCATCTGCCATCTCTCCACCCAACTCTCCAGCTGACCCATATCTGGTTGCATCCTCTGACGGTCCTCACCGCTATCCGCAAATCCATTAACCTTTGTTTTGTCCACAAACTTACTAATCAATCCAGTTACATTTTCCTCCAAATCATTTATATATATTACAAACAGCAAAGGTCCCAGCACTGATCCGTGAGGAATGCTACTTGTCACAGCCCTTCATTCAGAAACGGAACTTTCCACACTACCCTCTGTCTCCTTTGACTGAGTAAGAAGTCTCACAACACCAGGTTAAAATTTGGTAGCACAAGCCACTAGCTTTCGGAGTGCTGCTTCTTCATCAGGTGGGTCGCCACATCATGGCTTCTTTGACCGAGCCAGTTTTGTATCCAGCTTGCCAGCTCGCCTCTGATTCCATGCGACTTCGCATTCTGCACCAGTCTGTCATGAGGGACCTTGTCAAAGGCCTTATTGAAGTCCATGTAGACAACACTCACTGCCCTCCCCTTATCAATCATAGAATCATAGAACCCTACAGTACAGAAAGAGGCCCTTCAGCCCATTGAGTCTGCACCGAACACAATCCCATTCAGGCCCCACCTTCACATCCCTACATATTATACCCACTAATCCCTCTAACCTACACATCCCTGGACACTAAAGGGCAATTTCTTAGCATGGCCAATCAACCTAACCAGCACATCTTTGGACTGTGGGAGGAAACCGGAGTACCCAGAGGAAACCCACGCAGACACGAGAAGAATGTGCAAACTCCAGACAGACAGTGATCCGAGCCAAGAATCGAACCCAGGTCCCTGGAGCTGTGAAGCAGCAGTGCTGACCACTGTGCTACTGTGCTGTCTCATCTTCATCACTTCCTTGAAAAACTCAACCAAGTTTGTGAGACATGACCTCTCTTCTCAAATCCATGTTGCCTCTCAGTAGTATGTCCACTTATTTCCAAGTGGGAATAAATCCTGTTTCAAAGAATCCTCTCTAATAATTTCCCTACCACTGATGTAAGGCTCACCCGCCTGTAATTACTGGATTATTCTTGCTATCCTTCTTAAACAAAGGAACAACTTTGGATATTCTCCAATCCTCTGAGACCTCCCCTATAGCCAGTGAGGATATAAAGATTTCTCTCAAGGCCCCAGCAATTTCCTCCCTTGCCTAATGGGTATATCCCACTTGGACCTGGGGACTTGTCTACCTTAATGTTTCCCAAGGACACCAATACCACCTCCTTCTTGATTTCAACATGACACAAACTAGCTACACATCCTTTCCCAGACTCATCATCCACCAAATCCTCCTCTTTGGTGAATACTGATGCAAGGTATTCATTTAATATCTTGTCCATATCCTCTGGCTCCATGCATACATTCCCTCCCTTGTCCTTTAGTGGGTCAACACTCTCCCTGGCTATCCTCTTGCTCTTTATACATGTACAAAAAGCCTTGGGATTTTTCTTAAAAAAATCCCGAGGGAGCTTTTTCATGACCCCTTTTAGCCCTTCTTACTCCTTGCCTAAGTTTCTTTGTACTGTCCTTGTATTCTACACTTTGTGTGCGTTACCAGGCTCCTAACTTTGACAAATGCTTCCCTTTTCTCTTTGACTAGGCTCACAATATCTCTTGTTATCCAAGGTTCCCAAAACTTGCCATACTTATCTTTCATCCCTACAGGAATGAACCAGTCCTGAATCCCTTCTCTTTAGTTCAACTCAGTTCAAGGCAACCAGGGAAGGACACTAGATGCAGGCCAGCCACTGACGCCCATGTCCCATGAATGAATAAATAAAACTTTGGTTCCATTTTGCAATAGGGTTCTCCCTGTGTCAGAGAGGATACCTGCAACATGCATCAATTTCCAGGTCATTGACCATTGTCTTTGGTGGCAGATCATGTAACCATCCCAATGACACGGTGATGGGAGTGAAAGACTGTTCAGTATTATTGATGTGGAGGCAGCCTTCTGTTGTCTGGTTAAAGCAGCAACACCCACCAACTTAGTGAGAATGTCAATCTGAAATCACCGTGAGCCCTCTGGTGGTACCTGAAACATCAGGAGTCGCTCACCTTCCTGAGTGTGGAGTCAGCCAACTAGGAGGCTGTCCTAAGACACAAGCAGGCTCCGGATTGGCATTCAGGCCTGACACTGGGGATCTGCTGGGAAATTCAATCCTCTTCTGTCATTTTCTCTCTTTCTCTTCCCAAACTTTTCTAATATGTTGTGGGACATTGTATTGCATTTTGGATTTCATTGTCACCCAGCTGACTTTTTGGAAAGGAAGCTAGGAACATGAGCATCACTGGCTAGGCCAGCATTTATTTTCCTGCCCTAGTTGCCTTTGGTGGTGGTTCTTCTAGAACCACAGGAGTGAGAGTGTGGGGGAGCTCCAGGATTCTTAATATCTTATCACCCCTCAGTCTTCAGTTAAAGCTTGCCTCCTTCAAATTTAGCAACCAAACTTTTGGATGCTTCAAGGCACCAATTGTGGGATAGCATCTCTGAGGCAAAAAAGCCACTGAGGGAGAGGGGTTCACACTCCATTCCTATGACCTTGTTCCAGGCTGACACTCACTGTCAGCCTGAATAAGATGTTAATCAGATCTTCACCTTCCCTCACAGCATGTAAAATTCCACAGCACTACTTGAAAAAGAGAAATGTGTCTCAAACCACATAAGTGAAACAAATGATCTGCTCGTTATCATGTTGCTGTTTGTGGGAGCTGGCTGTGAGCAAATTGGCTGCTTCACTCCCTATATTACAAGTGTTATTACACTTCAAAAGGAACTCACCAGTTATGAAGTATTCTGAGGTGTCTTGAAATCGAGAAAGGTGTGATAGAAACACATGGGGATGAATTTTCCCATTCTGCCCACCCTGGGAATCGGAGTGGGCATGGGGCAGACCATGGAAAGGTCTGTTGACTTCAGGTGGGATTTTCCAGTTTCGGGGCGAGTGTGGCTGGAAAGTCCCACCCATGTTCTTTCTCTTCCTTTATAACTTTTTTTTTGTGCATATTACGCATCCGTTGGCAAGACAAAATACTAGACACTGAAGTTCTCTCTAGAGCAAATCTACCATCAGTCCACACACTGCAGATGGGAGCGCAGACCCAGTGGGCAGGCCATGCCATCCGTCTGTCAGATGAGCACATACCCAAGCAGATCCTTTTTGGGGAACTCTCTGCTGGAAAACGCTTACATGGAGGGCAGAAGAAACACTTCAAAAAACACAAGCAAGGCCTCCCTGAAGTCTTTTGACATTGACACAACCACCTGGGAAATGCTGGTACAAAACTGCCCTACCTGGCTCTGCCTTATCCACAAAGGCTGTCAAGTTCATCAAGCAAGGTGCATTACTGAAGCATAACTTAAGCGCGAGCTGTGCAAATCCAGAGCCACCAGCGCAACAACTACAGCATCTACACAAGTCTGTCCAACATGTGCCAGGACATCCTAAGCCTGAATTGGCCTGATCAGTCATCTTCGGTCACACTGCAACCAGCCTCAAAATGACTAATAGTGTCGAGGTCCTCATCGATGACGATGGACAAACAACATAACTTATTCATCCCAGGTTACCTCAGCTTCTACCTCTTCTATTTCTCTTCTCTCTGAATCTTCACTTCCCGAATCTTTGAGTCTCTGAGTGCCTGGGATTTAGTTAGGTTTTGGTAGCACACAGGTTAATGAACAGAAAACCTTAATTAATAACCAGGCACTCAACACACTTATGCCTCCAGGATATTTAACTTCAGTCCTTAGAGACCTCATCTAAATGTTAAAATATCAAATACATTCATTAAGCAAGCAGTGGGCAAGGAAATAATTGAACCATGATCAAATATGTTTGCAAAATCACAATAGAAGGTACTTTACCTGGCTACTTATAGAGACCAAATAATAACATAATTATAACAAATAATCACCGACAAATCTAAAATATAATTCAGAAAAATCTTCTTTATCCAATAAAGAATATGCAACTAGTTACCAAATAGAGTAGTTGAGACAAATGACTTAGATGCATTGAAGGAGAAAGATGATAAACACATGAGGCAAAGTAACATAGAAGGATATGCTAATAGGGTTGCATCAGGATAAATGGGAGGAGATTTTACAGCATGAACGAGTAGCACAGTGGTTAGCATTGCTGCCTCACAGCGCCAGGAACCTGGGTTCAATTCCCAGCTTGGGACATGGTCTGTGCAGAGTCTGCACATTCTCATTGTGTCTGTGTGGGTTGCCTCCGGGTGCTCCGCTTTCCTCCCAGTCTGAATGATTTAGGTGCATTAGCCATGCTAAATTCTCCCTCAGTCTGAACAGGCCCTGGAGTGTGGTGACTAGGGGATTTTCACAGTAACTTCATGGCAGTGTTAATGCAAGCCTACTTGTGATATTAATAAAATAAAACTTAAATCTTAGACTTGGACTGAATGGCCTGCTTACAGCTTCAAACAGTGCCTTTGAAATTTTATAGCTATCTTGTTTAAAAGAAGTTTCCAATTGGCCTGATTGAAACAAAACTGTCCCATTCTATGTTTGGGAAAGTGTTCCAGTTTGCAGAACTAGGCAGAAAGATATCATCAGTCAAATCCACACTCAACCAATGCTAAAGTTTGGATTTATTTGAAATTCACATGTTAGATTTCTAATAATATTTCATTGCAATGGGCATAATTTAAGTTTTCTCCTGACTGCTCAAATCAAAATGTACTATCATTATAGTTATTGTACCAGCCCTAGCTTGACAACATACTTCCTACTAATCTAGCTCTGAAAAGTTTTTATAAAATTCTCTTTTATGCTCTTTGTCAAATTGTCATTTTAATTTCTCTAATCGTTTATGTATAGCATTTCCATATTCTATATATAGTCTGGCTTTCTCCTTAATCTAAATTCTTCTTCTAAAAAAACTAAATTTCAAATTTGATTCCCTATTCTTTGATGAAGATTTCTTATCTAATAAATAAGTATTTCTTAGGTTACTTACTTACTTCTGTTTTTTGTACCTCCTCTGTACCTGCCATTTTTATAGGCACAGTCTTCATCTTCATCCCTGTGATCTGGAGAATATAAACTCAGCTTTTTTTGCTCTCAATCGGCCTAACCATCAATGGCCAAGCCTGGCTCAGCCATCTTTAGAATTATAATAGAACAACAATTCAATGAGGCATCCCAAGAGTTGTTTTGAAGCCATTGGCCATTGCCAGTGGTTGAATTCTCTGAGGCCTGCCACAATGATAAACTTATCTTCCCTGATGTTCTGGAGACCCAAGTTTGAATCCCACCATGGCAGATGGTGGAATTTGGATTCAATAAAAAATATCTGGAATTAAGAATCCACTGATGACCACAAAATCACTGTCAATTGTCAGGAAAACTCATCTGGTTCACTAATCTCCTTTAGGGAATGAAATCTGCCACCCTTACGTGGTCTGATTTGCCTGTGACGCCAGAGCCACAGCAGTGTGGGTAACTCTTAACTGTCCGCCTAGGACAACTTGGGATAGACAATAAATGCTGGCCAGTGTTGCCCATATCCCATGACTGAATAATAAAAAAAATTAATTGATGGAAACCTCTTCAACAAATATTGCTGAGCTGAAATAAAATCAATGCGACAACAAAAGCCTAAATTTATACAGAAGAGGGTGATGGAGGGCTGGGGTGGGGGTGCAGTGCGCTGGGGTTCAGTGCAGTGGGGTCAGGGTTCAGCACCCTATGCTAGGCTCGTGCCCAAGGCCTGAATTATTCAGCTGGCAGGGGCACATCTTCTGGAGAGGAGGTGGGTAACGCAATTGTGCTGACTGCGACAGACCTGCAGATATTTTACGCTGAAATGAGCATTGACTAGTGGCACGCAGAACTTCCATTGCACCTAGAAGCTGTTGGCCAATCAGATTAGCCGATGCTTTTCTCTCCAAACTAGTCAAAGCATTGCAGCGGCTAGAAGAGATAGGGCAGGGGGCCAGGGTGAGGGACGTGGCAGGGAGGGGAGGGTAGAGGTCATGAGGGTGGGGAAGAGGGGGGGGTGAAGCGGGGTGGTGGGTGAATGGGTAATCGGGGGATGGATCAGGGTTGGGAGGGAGGTCTGGATGTGTCCAGTACATGAAGGGAGGGCACCACACCTGTCTGAATCCCTCTTCACTTCCCACTCCCAAGGTTGAAGTTCTTAACTTTATCTGCTCCCTCATGCCCACCTCCTCCCTCTGATATCCTGCAGCCGCCAGCCTAAAAATTGATGCTGGGTGGGGTAAGGCCCTTGAGTGACCATTCAGTGTTTGGCAGTATTGGTAGCAATCCTATCTTCTTCTCCAAAGATATACTTAATTCATCACATTTGTAAAAGTATTTTTTTTTCCATTTAGCATACTCTATTTTGTGGTGTCTCAATACAATTTCAATACTCTCAATTTACATTCTATGTCTGGACTCCAGCCTGAGAGATTTGACACAGTTTCCAGCCCCGGCTCTCCTGTGACTAAAAGATTTTAGACAGAGTCCTTCCCTGAGTGCACCTCTGCAGCAGCTGCCTCAACTTTTAGTTCATTTGTCAGCTTATAGTCCTGGATCTGGGAGTGTGCCAGTCTGCAACATCTGGTTGAGGACAACTCTTTGCCCTGGGAGATCATCAGTTCCTGAAAACAAATTGATTTCCGAATGGATCTCTTTTTAAGGAGTAGGGATCTTTGAACTCCCCCCTCCCAACCCCCCGCCCCCCGCCCCCTGCCCCCGCCCCCCCACCCCCCCCCCCCCAACCCCCCCCCCCTACCTCCCTTTAAGTGGTTGATATTCTTGCCTTTTACCAAATATAAAAACAACAAGCTTTTTGGACTGGTGGGCGGATGGTATGAAATAATCCAGTAATGGATGGTTGGAGCTCTGACAAGGAATAAAATGATTTACCGACTTTCAATTTCCACTGACTCATTATGCAAATTGTCCCAATTGCTTGCTCAGTATTGGGGCGAAATCAAAGCACTAACACTCTCTGAGCTCCTTTGTAACTCTATCTCGCCATGTAGATCAAATTACTTTGATTTTGATTTGATTTGATTTACTATTGTCGCATGTTTACAACACAGAAACAGGCCCTTCGGCCCAACTTGTCCACGCCGCCCTTTTGTTTGAAACCTCTAAGCTAGTCCCAATTGCTTGCGTTTGGCCCATATCCTTCTGTACCCATCGTACCCATGTAACTGTCTAGATGTTTTTTAAGAGACAAAAGAAATGCTTTTTAAAAGACAAAAATTGGTGACTCTGATATATTAGTGGACATTAAAAAGTATTGTTTCTTGCAGGCTATACAGACAAAGCATACCATTCATAGAGAAGGAAAGGAGAGAATATAGCATGTAGTGTTACAATCATAGCTAGGGTGTAGAGAAAGATCAACTTAATGCAAGGTAAGTCCATTCAAAAAATCTGACAGCAGCAGGAAGAAGTTGTTCTTGAGCTAGTTGGTATATGATCTTAAACTTTTGTATCTTTTTCTGATGGAAGAAAGTAGAAGAGAGAACGTCTGGAATGCATAGGATTCTCAATTATGCTGGCTGCTTTGTGAAAGCAGCAGGAAGTGTAGACAGGATCAATGGATGGGAGGCCGGTTTGCCTGATGGACTGGGCTTCATTCACGACCTTTTGTAGTTCCTGTGGTCTTGGGCAGAGCAGGAGCCATGCCAAGCTGTTTAAAATGGGAGCAAACAAGTGAGGAGGATATCAACAGCCAGCAAGAAGACACATCAGACTGATGAAATGAACAAGGACATGGTAGATGAAATTAAATGTAGGGAAACGGAAGGTGATATATTTTTATACAAAATATGAAGGCAAGAATTTTCATGTTGAGATGCTGTGTACTGGCTTGCAGTTCCTAAAATGGTGGTGAAAACTGATTCAATCATAAGTTTCAGATAAGTTTAGCAAGTGAGTGCTTGGAGGAAGAAATGGAAAATAGGGGCATAGGATGAACTGGTTATTTCCATCAAAGAGTCAACCTGGACGCGAGAGTATCATAATCTCTGCTTGATTCTATGGGCTGAATATTCTGGTCAAGGAGAAACAAAGTTTGACAGTTTCCTGACACATTCGCATCTCTGGAAGCTTTTCTAGAGGTGGACTGAGAAACAGATCAGGTTGCTTGGTTCTAGTCAGCCAGTTAATGCTCTTAAGGCTATGCTAAGAGGTATTTTGCAGTGCCGCTGGCATTTTACTGATTTTGGAGCAGTCGCTAGCCCTGTGCAGAGACCATTATATCAGTTGGATTAGCCTCTCACAGCAGAACAAGGGACTATTGGAGTTGAACATGCCTTATGACTGAGCCATCCAATGCCATGTCCCCATCAGTTTTGGGTCTCTTGTTATTCTATGTTGAGTTGCACAATGGTGAACACTGCTGCCTCACAGCACCAGGACCCAAGTTCAATTTCTGCCTTGGGTAACTGTGTGGAGTTCGTTGTTCTCCCTGTGTCTGTGAGGGTTTCCTTCAGGTATTCCAGTTTCCCCCTACAGTCCAAAGACGAAGAGATTGGGTGGATTGGTCATGGTAAATTGCCCTTTAGTGTCCCAAGATGTGTAGGTTAGATGGATTAGCAATGCGTGGGATTACGAGTTAGGTTGGGGGAGAAGGCCTAGGTAAGATACTCTGTCAGAGAGTCGGTGCAGACTCGATGGGCCGAAAGGCCTCTTTTGTACTGTAGGGATTGAATGTCCATCTGTTCACCTGCCTGCCTCAGCAACACAATGGGCCAAAAGGTCTCGTCTACACTGCAGGGATTATGTGCCCTTCTGTTCACTTGCCTGCCATGGAGGAACCTATCTATCCCAATGAGGGGGCTTGCTGAGTGGGCCTAAAGCCTTGGGAGCCTGCTCACCATCCTTAATCAGAGCGTGGATCCAGACAATTAGGAGAATGCCTCCTGAAGGCATGTGAAGACATTGTGTGTGTGTGTGTGTGTGGGGTGTGTGTTGGGGGGGTGTGTGTTGTGTGTGTGTGGGGGGCTCTCAAAAATATGCTATGCGGGCCTAAGGTTGGGATTCCAACATTGAGCAGTATCCAGCTCCGTGATTCAATAAACTGGTCAATTGTAATTTAATCAAAACAAATCAATGCCAACCCAAATACCATTCCAATCAGTCTAATTTTCAGCTCAAATTAATCTTAGCCAAATCCAAACTAAATACAAACTCAAACAAATTAAAATCCAGATTCAATCCCTAAAGGAGAATCTCAGATCACACCAAAGAGAGCTCAGATTGAAACACCATCAATACAAATCCACAATCAAATTCATATTCAATCAAAATCCAATCAAATTGTATTCAAAAACCAGTCTAATCTAAATCTGAATGGAAAGTAAATCTAATCCTGTTGTGGGGTGTTGGCTACATTTCGATAGCTTTGATTAAATCTTTGTCATTCTTTAGCAGGTTAACAATAAATCTTTATCGACTCATTTATAAATATATAATGAAGTATACAAACTAGGAGCTGTCTCCATGCTAAGGTTCTGCACATGGGTCTGTCCAACACCACACTGATCCTGAGGAGCAGGTTGTGTGTTCTGTTGGGTAGTACAGTACTCAGTTCCCCCATTAACCCTGAGTGTGTCATATTACAGATCCAAATTCAATCCTAGCCACATTAAAATTAATTTGAACGCCATCTGAAATTGAATTGAAATCCAATGCAAACTCACATACAAATTCAAACTGTATTAAATCAAAATACAATTATCCTGCCCCATTCCACACATTGTCCCGTGGCCAATCCATCTAACCGACACATCTTGGTGCTCTAAGGGGCAATTTAGCCTGGCCAATCCACCTAACCTGCACTTCTTTGAGCTGTGGGAGGATATTGGAGCACTCAGAGGAAACTGATGCAAACATGTCAAAATTGTGCAAAGTCTGTATCAAATCCAAATTCAATTCAATTCAATCAACACCAAATTGAAGTTCAATCCTGAACAAAACTAAATTTGATCCATACCAACCTTCAAACTTGGTTAGACTCAGCCGGACATGACAAAAACTGTTAAGAAACCTATAAACCACATTTAGACTTAGGATAGATTTAGGGCAGCACAGTAGAACAGCAGTTAGCACTGTTACTTCACAGCTCCAGGGACCTAGGTTCCAATCCCGGCTTGGGTCACTCTCTGTGTGAAGTTTGCACATTCTCCTCGTGTCTGTGTGGGTTTCCTCAGAGTGCTCCGGTTTCTTCCCACAGTCAAAAGATATGTGGGTTAGCTTGATTGGCCATGCTAAAATTGCCCCATAGTATCCTAGTGTAGGTTAGAGGGATTAATGGGTAAAATATGTAGGGATATAGGGGTAGGACTTGGGTGAGATTGTGTTCAGTGCAGACTCGATGGGCTGAATGGCCTGTTTCTGTACTGTAGGATTTCTATGATAAGCTTATATACAAACTTCTTGGCATTATATACAAAATTCTTGGCATAGGCAGTTGTCTAAAGACTTGTTTGTGTTCAGTCTTCCCCAATAGCTCCTGTCCCACTCTCTGGGCCAGCCAAAAGTAATGGATAAGTGCTTGTTTCTCGGACTGGAAGAAGGGTTGTAGTGAAGTTGCCCAGGGATCAGTGTTAGGGACCTTGCCCATCCCTGACACAGGCTTTGGTGCACAGGGCAAGTTATCACAGTTGCAGAAGATATATAACTTAGAAGTGTCATAAATCATGAGGAGTAAGTGTAGAACTTCAGAAAGGCACAGGCAGATTGGTGGAATGGGCTCAAGTGTCAGATTAAATTTAACACAAGGAAGTGTGGACTGATTCATTTTGATAAGAAGAATGCAATACAATATGAAATAGAGGGTACAGTTCTAAAGGGGGCATGGGGACCTGGACGTATAAATCATTAAAAATGGCAAAACAGGTTGAGAGGTTGGTCAGTAATGATATATACGATCCCAAGTTTTATCAATAGGGATACAAGGAAAAAAAATCAAGGAAAGTTATTTCAAACCTGTATAAAACTTTGGTTTGACCTCAACTGGTGTATTGTGTCTCCATTATTCGGCATTACATTTTGGGAAGGATGTACAAGCTTGAGAGAAGATGCACAAAAAATTCACAAGAGTGGCTCCAGTGATGTGGAACGTAAGTTTTGTCAAAAGATTGGAGAAGTTATGTCTGTTCTCCTTGGAGAAGTAAAGATTGAGAGGAGTTTTGGTAAGAGGGAACTGGCCAGAGAAGATGGAGAGAAACTGTTTCCATTGGTGGAAGGATCAAGAACTGGAGGGCACCTGACTTAAGGTAATTCACAAAAGAAACAATGGTGGCATGAGGAGAAACATTTTTACTCAGCGAGTGGCTCGGATCCGACAAAGTGTGCTGAAGGATGGGTCAAATGGAGCAATGGAAAGGGAATTGGGTCAGTATCCAAAAAGGAAACATCTGGAGAACTCTGGAGAAAAGGCAGAGGAGTGACACTGGATGAGTGGCTTTTTCAAAGGGCTGGCACAGACACAATGGGCTGAATGGCCCCTATCTGTGCTGTTATGATTGCATTAGATGAAACAGCAACAGCCTGCCCTGTTCATTCACAATCAGAGTACGGAAATCTCTGCCATCATTTAATTAAGACTTGTAGGGACACTCACTCAGCCAGCTGGGGTGACTGCCGATGTGTCTGATAGCAAGCCCAATGAGAAAAATGTCTGCATATAGTTTCTGTACTGCCTTTACGATCACTGCCTGTTTCAGCTTACTGTCCTGGCCAAGCAAATTTATCCATAGATTATCGGGAGCCGCTTCCAATAATCAAACACTCCATGTCACTTAATACAGATCTTTATAAACCACTGAATTCTCTTTATCTAACTAGTACTTCCTCTCATATCATTGTTACCTCTCCGTACGCACTATGAGGGCCCCACTTTATCATCAAGTTGCACTGGTTTTTGAGCGCAGAAATTTGGTAAAAGCGGGTGTGAGGTGAGTAGCATGATCCATGCTTGCCTCCGTGCCAGTTCTCCCTTTATCAAGACCAGAAAATGGTTACAGTCGGCCTGCATCCGAAATGGTTACGATGGCCATTTAAATGCATTTGCATGCATTTAAATTGACTTAATGGGATGTACACCCAACCTTACTGGCACTTCCCCTCTTTATCACCGTGTTCACCCATCCAGAATTGGCAGAAAACAGACATGCTCCACAGAAGTCTGATTTGGGTGCTCCAATTAGCGAGGAGGTAAATGCCGAATGCGTGGCGGTTCTCTGCTTGAGATCGGTGAGGGAGGGAAGAGGGATCTGCTGCCCCTCTGCCTGAGATCACTGAGAGGAAAAATGAGGAGGGGTCATTCTGGGTGGTAGAGGTTGGCGAGATAAAGGGGTCGGTAATGTTGTAGGGGTGGGGCAACGTTAGTGGGGACCGGGGGTGGCATTTTCCGAGGGGACAAGGGAGCCGCACTCTATCATTTCTTTTCTACACATGCGTAGTTGGAGGCCCACAGGCTTCTGCAGCGTGATTCGGAATCACTGATGCTGATACTTTTTCAGGCAGAGTGAGTATGGGGGCACCTGAGAACGGGTCGAAAAGTTGGATCTGAAACACTCCAAGTTTCAAGTCCGCCCAGCACTGAGAGTCAAAGTGGTGAAATAGGGCCCGGAAATCCTATAGCATCTTTAAACTTTATGTTTCAGATATGAAAGGTCAGGACAAATGGAATGATTGTAAACAGTAGCTCAGAACCCATTCGCTGGAAAAATTGTCGGGGTGGAGTGTAACACATGTTGCTAATCCCCAATTTCCTGCGACCACAGCCGAATGTCAAATCCCATTAAGTATTAACATATCTTATTGCTTCCTATTCTTGTGTTCACTGAGAGAATGCATTTCAATGACTTTGCTATTAAGCAATTCTACAAGTCATTCAGATCTACCTCCTTTGTGAGTTTGCTATTCATTCAAACTGCCTCATGAATCCAAATGTGTAATTCCAGTCTTTAAAATTTGATGTCTGGTGAGATTTAGTGAAATTGCTGCCTGCACATGCATGGGACAATTGCATAGCTCTTTCACTGGGTGAAATCATTGCATTGGTACCATCTATTCTCTATCTCCTTGTTGTGTTTCTCTAGAGACGTTACATACAGTGAAGGAACAGTGAAGGCTGTTCCTTCACTGCCTCCCACCTCCATTTTTAACCCTTCCAATCAATACAGATTCTCTTTGCTACTTCTGCAGCAGCAACGTGGATTAATTCTATCCCTTGGCCTTCATCTTTCAGAGTCCTTGCAAGCATATCTAACTTACTGCAGTATTATCTGGTCATAATCTTGCTGCTGTTTGAGAGAGATTGCACAGAACATAGAACATTACAGAACAGTACAGGCCCTTCGGCCCTTGGTGTAAGTTATATTTATATAACTTCTATAGCTAACTTCATGTTTTCAATATTGCCAACAGTGACTGCAGTTCATTGGTTAGAAAGCCCAGTGATCACAGTGAGATACCTGGCTTTTGTTGAAAGTGTTAGGTAAATGTAACATTTTGTAGGTGAGTTCCAATTTCTCTCCATCGCTAACTGGTTGATTTGCAGCAAGCTCTAGGTTCAAGTGAGATAATTGCTTCTTGGCCTTTTGGCTGGGATCGAGTGTGGTTTTACTGTTCTACACTTTGTTGAAGTCATGTGGTTGCACTGAGGCCTCATTTGAAGCAATTGTTTAAAGCGATTGCTTGACCTTCTGGCTGATCAAGCCTTGGAGAACGTGCAGTGTCTGTTCCAATCAGAACATGCAGTGTCTGCTGAGATTAGAAAGAGGCGAGGAGAGGTCATCCCGTTGGGAGTCTTTTATAGACCTCCTAAAAGTTCTAGAGAGGTAGAGGAAAGGATTGCAAAGTCGATCCTGGACAGGAGTGAAAGTAATAGGGTAATTGTTATGGGGGACTTTAACTTTACTAATATTGATTGGAATAGCTATAGCTCTAGCTCGTTAGAGGGGTCAGTTTTTGTACAAAGTGTGCAGGAAGGTTTTTTGACTCAGTATGTAGATAGGCCAACTAGAGGTGAGGCTACATTGGATTTGGTGCTGGGCAATGAGCCAGACCAGGTGTTAGACTTGGAAGTTGGTGAACATTTTGGTGATAGTGACCACAATTCGGTTACGTTCACCTTAGTGATGGATAGGGATAGGCATGAACCTGGGGGCAGTAGTTATAGCTGGGGGAATGGTAATTATGAGGCCATAAGGAGGGAATTAGGGTGCATAGGTTGGACAAGGAAACTACAGGGACTGGGAACATCTGAAATGTGGAGCTTATTCAAGGAGCAGCTACTGCGAGTCCTTGATAAGTATGTCCCTGTCAGGCAAGGAGGAAATGGTCGAGTAAGGGAACCATGGTGTACTAAAAAAGTTAATTCGCTGGTTAAAAGGTAAAAGGAGGCTTATGTCAGGATGAGGCTTGAAGGCTCAGTTAGTGCACTGGATAGCTATAGATTAGCCAGGAGGGAGCTAAAGAGTGATTGAGAAGAGCTAAAAGGGGACACGAGAAGACTTTGGCTGATAGGATCAAGGAGAATCCTAAAGCTTTCTTTAGATATGTTAAGAATAGAAGATTGGTTAGGGCAAGATTAGGGCCAGTCATACACAGCAGTGGGAAGTTGTGCGTGGAGCCTGAAGAGATTGGAGAGGCACTGAACAAATATTTCTCTTCGGTATTCATGCAGGGAGATGTAAATGTAGTTGTGGAGAACACTGGGATATAGGGTCGTAAGGAGGATGTGCTAGATATTCTTGAGGGTTCGAAGTTAGATAAGTCCCCTGGGCCAGACGGGATTTACCCTAGGATTCTCTGGGAGGCGAGAGAGGCAATTGCAGAGCCTCTGGCCCTGATCTTCAGGTCGTCGTTGGTTACGGGTATAGTGCCGGAAGACTGGAGGATAGCGAATATGGTCCCATTGTTTAAGAAGGGGAATAGAGACTTTCCTGGGAATTATAGACCGGTGAGTCTTACTTCTGTTGTGGGCAAGGTATTGGAAAGAATTGTTAGGGATAGGATTTATAGTTATTTAGAGAGAAACGAATTGATTGGGGATAGTCAGCATGGTTTTGTGAAGGGTAGGTCGTGCCTTACTAACCTTATTGAGTTTTTTGAAAAAATGACCAAAGAGGTGGATGGGGGTAAGGCAGTTGACGTGGTATATATGGACTTTAGTAAGGCGTTCGATAAGGTTCCCCATGGAAGGCTTCTGTAGAAAATGCAGATGTATGGGATTGAGGGTGATTTAGCTAATTGGATCAGGAATTGGCTAGCTGATAGAAGACAGAGGGTGGTGGTTGATGGAAATTATTCATCATGGAGTTCGGTTACAAGTGGTGTACCTCAGGGATCTGTTTTGGGGCCCCTGCTGTTTGTAATTTTTATAAATGATCTGGATGAGGGTATTGAAGGATGGATTAGTAAATTTGCGGATGACACTAAAGTCGGAGGAGTGGTAGATAATGAAGAGGGGTGTTATAGTTTGCAGAGAGACTTGGACAAGTTGCAGAGCTGGGCCGAGAGGTGGCAAATGGAGTTTAATGTGGAAAAGTGTGAGGTAATTCACTTTGGCAGGAATAACAAATGTGTAGAGTATAGGGCTAATGGTAGGACTCTTAATAGTGTTGAAGAACAGAGGGATCTTGGTGTATGTGTGCATAGATCCCTGAAAGTTGGCAATCAAGTCGATAAGGCTGTTAAGAAGGCATATGGAGTCTTAGCTTTTATTGGTGGGGGATTGAATTTCGGAGCCGCAACGTCATGTTGCAACTGTACAAAACTCTAGTGCAGCCGCACTTGGAGTATTGTGTGCAGTTCTGGTCCCCGCATTATAAGAAAGATGTGGAGGCATTGGAGAGGGTACAGAGGAGGTTTACCAGGATGTTGCCTGGTATGGAGGGCAGGTCTTATGAAGAGAGGCTGAGGGATTGAGGTTGTTTTCGTTAGAAAGAAGGCGGCTAAGAGGAGACCTTATTGAAACATATAAGATGATTAGAGGTTTAGATAGGGTGGACAGTGATAGCCTTTTTCCTAGGATGGAGAAAGCTAGCACGAGGGGACATAGCTTTAAATTAGGGGGTGGTAGTTATAGGACAGATGTCAGAGGTAGGTTCTTTACCCAGAGGGTGGTAAGGGTATGGAATGCCCTGCCTGCGTCAGTTGTAGATGCGCCAAGTTTGGTGGCGTTTAAGAGGCTAATAGATAAGTTTATGGACGAAAAGGGAATGGTTTAGGTTAGAGGGTCATTGCTTTTTCTTAATCGGTCGGCGCAACATCAAAGGCCGAAGGGCCTGTTCTGCGCTGTAATGTTCTATGTTCTATAATCAGCTTGGATCATGTAGATGAAACCCAAAACAGAAAGTGGTGAACCCTGAATTGTCAACTTGTCTCTCTTGTTCAGACATTGCATTGGACTTTGTTTGGATTGAATTGGATATAAACCCAAAAAAAAAGAGGCCTTTTGGCTAAGATGGAACTCAGATCAAGCACCGGGGAGATGCATTGCCTGCTCCCATCAGCTTGGATCTTGTTGATCAAGCCCAAGACAGGAAATGAAGAGCCTGTCTTGTCAGCTTAGATCTGTAATACCTCTCTTGCAGGAACTTTGATTGGAGTTTGGTTGGATTCAACTAAAAAAAATGTTACTAAATTTCAGCAAATAAGAATCCCTATAGTGCAGGAGAGGTCATTCGGCCTATCAAATCTGTACTGACTCTCCAACAGAGTATTTTACCCAGGCCTTCTTCCCACCGTACTCCTGTAACCTCACACATTTAGCATAGCTAATCCCATCTAAGCTACATCTCTTAGGCTGCTAAGGAACAATTTAGCATGGCCGATTTACCTAAATTTGGAGTGTGGGAGACAACCAGGGCACCTGAAGCAAACTCATGCAGACACGGGAAGATTGTGTAAACTCCACACAGAGTGGCCCAAGGCCAGAATTGACCCTGATTCATTGTTGCTATGATCAGCAGTGCTAATCACTGTGCCACCATGCTGCTCCTGATTGATCATGTTACCATCTTCGCAGAAGACCTGACAGTGACCCAAAGGGACAGGAATGTTCCTAAATCTGCATAACGCAGGCTGCTGATGGCTGTGTGAAGAAACTGTGATTTTACTCCTCGGGGGAATTGCTCTAAACTCTTGTGCCATCTTAAGAGAGCATAGAAGCTGATATGCCTATTCTTTCCACACAGCTGTACTTGCAATTGGCACCGTGTGCATTTTATTATGCTCTCTCTATAAAATTCATTCACCTGAAATTTTGGCACTGTCATTGGTGGCTCAGGCAGCAGCAGTCTCAGTCCGATGGTTGCATGGGTTTAAGCCCCACTTCAGCAATTTGAGTATGTACATTGACTCTCTCTGAGGGAGTACTGCACTGTCAGAGATGCTGGGCTGGATTCTCTGACCTCGCCCACTGGGATCCTTCAGTGCTGCTGCTGTGAATGGAATTCTGACTGAGTGCCAAATTCTCCATTCTGGTTGGCAGCAGTGATGGGAGCAGAGAAATCCAGGCATTATCTTTCGATCAGATATTAAAGGGAGGCCCCAGCTAACCTCTCAGATAAGCAGAAAGATCTTATCACATTCTTTCAGGGAGAAGAGGAGTTTGCCTTTTTTGTCCTGAACTCTATTTTATCCCTAAACCAACATTAAAAAAAATAGACTATCTGGGCATTATTTCATCACTGTCTGAGGGAGCTGGCTATGTGTAAGTTTGCTGCTGCTTTTCCTACATTATAATTTCAAAAGTACTTAATTGCCCGTAAACCGCCAGGATATCCTGTTGTAATGAAATGTGCTTTATAAACGCAATTCTTTTCATTTTAACAATTTTTAATATTTCATGCACTCAAATTCATTGAGCGTAATTTCAAGACATATATCTTGCTGCAATAAAACAGCAAGCTGCTGGAAATCAGAGACAATGGGCTGGATTTTATGGCCTTACATGGGTGAGTTTGGAAATTCTTGCCCAATGTCAAAGGACACTTCCGTTGTTATACCCTTGCCTGCACCAATCCCAAGCGGGTGAGTTAGTAAAGTTCTGGCCAATGTCCCATTAATAGTCTGTGGCCCGGAATCTCATTAACAGGAACAGCCCCCTTTTCTGGTAGGGCATTTCCGAAGTGTACATTTGCTGCTTAAAGCTTAGTGTCTCTAGTTGTCATTATTATTAGTTGTCCCTCGATTTGAAGATGATCTCTAATCAGAGTTACGAGTTTTTGCTACTGGTCTATGTGCAACTGTAAAGGATGATTTACAACCCATATATCTTCGAGCACAAGGGACAGGGTGTCCCATGAAGGAGTGGGACCTGAAGTAGAGGATTTGTTTCCTTTTCTTTCTGCCTCTGTCATCTCTTTGCCTCGTCATTTGAACGTGTGACTCAAAGCTTGACACAACTTGATGGACAACTTATCGCTATTTTGATTGAATGGTTCCTCCCAGTCACAGAATCAAAATCACAGAATCTGATTCACAGAATACTACAATGCAGAAGAGAACCTTCAGCCCATTGAGTCTGACTGACGCATGGAAGGCCCTGACCTGCCCACCTAATCCCGCTTGACAGCACTTGGCCTTGAATGTTATGACGTGCTAAGTACTCATCCAGGTATTTTTTAAAGGATGTGAAGCATCCCGCCTACACCACTCTCGCAGGCAGCGCATTCCAGACTGTCACCACCCTCTGCATAAAAATACTTTTCCTCAAAATCCCCCCCCTCCTCCCAAACCTCTCACCCCTCATTTTTAACTTGTGTCCCTTTGTAACTGGCCCTTCAACTAAAGGGAACAGCAGCTCTCTCTCCACCCTGTCCACGCACCTCATAATCTTGTACACCTCAATCAGGTCACCCGTCAGTCTTCTCTGCTGCAGAGAAAATAACCCAAGCCTACGCAATCTCTCTTTATAACTTAAATGTTCCATCCCAGTCATTAATGTCAGAGCTGCCATGCTTCAAGGAGAGTTTCAGAATGTCTTTGCAGCTTTTCTTTGTTCTCTCTGGAACCTGGCCAATTGAGAATTGAGTAAGCGAGACCTGGTGGGAGAGATACTTTTCGACGGTCCAGCTGTGTACAACACCGTCCAGATTGTTGGTGTAGATTTTCTAGGAGTTTTGCCTGAATGTTTGTGGAGCTCACTTCAAGAAAAACACCCACACTTTGTTGGACGCTATTCCCATTGAATTTGCAGGAAATATTGTGATGGTCTCTGCTGTCAAACACTCTTGCTATACTTTACAGAAGGCTGATGTGGCGCAACTGATCCTATGTTAGATCTCCTTCTCAATGGTGGCCTTTTGATGGAGGTAGTTACCAAGATATGGAAGAGGTTGATTTTATTCCAGAGACTCCCTTCCAACGTGTATGGAACATTCGGCTGACCAGGTGGGAACTGATATATGAGCTTTGTTTCGATAATATTCAGGGACAGGCCAAGTTTCTTATCTGCAGAGTTGAAGAGATCGAAAGTGGCTTGAAAATCCATTGGAATTCCATTGTGGTGTAGGCAACAACATTTCAGTCTTCCTCAAGCCATAGATCATGTATAACTAACATGGCTAGTTTAGTTTTGGCACAAAGACAGCTGAGGTTAAAGAGTTTTCCATGCAGACTGTATTTAATAGTGACATCAGAGGGCTGTTGATCTTTGATGAGGTGAATAGCTGCCCCCAGGTAGTTTGTAAATAGTATGAGGACTGTCACACAGCCTTGTTTGACCCTGATCTAGTTTTGAAGGCATCTGTTTCAGATTCCTCACTGAAGAGGGTTTCAGTCATATCATCACAAAGCAATTGCAGGAATGTGATGAACTTTCTTGGACATCCAAATCTTTGCAATCTACTGAGCATCGCCATTTACTGAATCAACTGTTCGACTGATAAATGCAACAGACTTCCTGTGGTTGCTCTTGACACTTTTCTTGGGTTTGTCTGGGAAGAAAAGTTTACCAGCTTTGAAGACTTCAGCTGTAATAGCATCGGAGCGTAGGCTTTATTCTTCCTCCTCTGTTTGATTGCTTGTTGCAGCTCTCCTCTCAATGGTAGTTTGCCCATGTACGCTGATGGAGAGGCTGGACAGTTCCCATTCTAGATTCACAGTGAGGAGCTGTTGAAAATGTTCTTTACATCCTTAAGAAGAGAAATACCATCTTTTAAGCAGAAGGGGTGTTTTGTCCGTTTGATCTTGGCCTATAGATGGTCCTAATAGGTTCAGAATAAAACTTTACATGAAATGATGGCCAGCATATTGTTTCGTCTCTCAGATTTTATTTTCCTACCACATGTTCTTCATCTTTCAGATTTGTCTTTGGTGTCAGCCTTGATCTCATAGAATCATAGAATCCCTACCACGCAGAAGGAGGACATTCAGCCCAGTGAGTCTGTACCGACCACAATCCCACCCAGGTTCTATTCCCGTAACCCTCGATACATCCTGCTAATCCCCCTGACAGTAAGGGGCAATTTGGCACGGTCAATCAATCTAACCCACACATCTTCAGATTGTGGGAGGAAACCAGAACACCCGGAGGAAACCCACACAAACATGGGGAGAATGTGCAAACTCTGCACAGTGACCCAGGACTGCAACTGAATCTGAGTCTCTGGCGCTGTGAGGCAGCAGTGCTAACCACTGTGTCACTGTGCCATCCTTAACTTTGGATTGCTCTGCGAGGCAATGAAGGCTGACTTTTTTAATCTTGGAGGTCACATCATTTTCATCAAAGCAATCCTTGCGCAATGATCGAACATAATGTTCTGGGCACAGGCATGACGCTAATTGATCCCGCAGTTTGGGGATTGAGTTGGATGTATGAAGATTTTCCTGCTTGATTGTGATTTTTTTTTATTTTTATAATACAGGGCTTAGTCATGGGATATCCACAGTGCAAGAGGAGGTCATTTGGCCAATCGACTCTGCACTGACCCGGCCACAGAATATTTTACTCAGGCCCATCCACATTCCCCACTCACCCCAACTTTATAGATTTACCATTGCCGAGCAACCTAATCCGCACATCTTTGGGATCTGTGATGAAACTGGAGCACCTGGAGGAAACTCACGCAGACACGAGGAGAACATGCAATTACCCAAGGTCAGAATTGAACCTGGGTCAATGGTGCTGTGAGGCAGCAACGCTAATTACTGTGCCACCGTGCTGTCCTCATTTGGGATTCCTTTCTTCAGTGAGGCTGAGACATTGATCTTCTTCCTCTTGGACCTGTGAGCCTTGTAATGTCTGGTTGCTAAGTGAATGTTCATCACTGATCAAACAAGTCTATATCTGTCCAGTCTCCCACACATGGATCAAGAGATATAGGCACTTAGATCTTTGACCTGATCTTTGCTACAAAAACACCATGCTGAGCAGACCTTGTCAGTAAAAGGGCACCATTGCAATTTGCTTTTTCCACCCCATTTATCTAAATAGTTTTTCTTCAGATGTCAGAGTTACAGCCAACTCTGATATTAAAGATCCCTAGAATAATAACTTTGTCTTCTTTTGGAATGCATCAAAGTCCAATTAGAACTTTTCCTTAATGTCTTCATTGGAGCCAAGGATCAGGCATAAGTGTTGATGATGGTGGCACATTGGTTACAGTTGAACTCCAGATGAAGTGCCCTGAGCCTTTCACTTATATAAATGGGGAGATCTGGTGATGCACCCAAGATCCTAATCTAGTTTGCAAAATCAACTCTGTGGACACCAGAGTAGATACTATCTATCTTTGCTTTCTAGTAGTAGGTATATCCCCCGGCTTGACCTTCAGCTGCTACTCCGCAGGAAGGCAGGTCTTGGCTCTGAAGATGATGATGATGATGATGATGATGATGCCAATTTGGACTCTTAATCACCTTTGCATCTTTCACATCTTTAGATCATCCCAACACAGTTTTACAGCCCACTAATGGGCAGCAGAGTGGCACACTGGTTAACATTGCTGCCTCATAGCGCCAGGGTCCCGAGTTCAATTCCATCATTGGGCAACTTCTCTACATGGAGTGTGAACATTTTCCTGTGTCTGCATGGGTTTCCTTCTGATGGTCCGCTTTCCCCTCATACACCAAAGATGTGCATGTTTGGTGGATTGACCATTCTAGATTGTCCCTTAGTGTCAGGGGGATTAAGTATGGGGATAGAGTCTGGGTGGGGTGTTGTCGGTGCAGGCTCGATGGGCCAAAAGGCCTCCTTCTGTACTGTTGTGATTCTCTGATTCTTCCAACTTTGTGCGTTACAATTACAGTTCTTTTTAGACAGTCACGTTTGAAGTCATCCATGGGTTTTCTCACTTATCAAGTTACAATGTTTATACTTTTCTTTCTTTGACCACAGTTTGTACGGTGACCCTGCAAGATGTGTTCCTCCAGTCAAGAGAAGGTGGGACGGACCACTTTTCGGACACTTTATCTCACCCCTCCACATTTGGAGTAAGCAGGGGATGTTCTGAAATAGACACAGATGCTGCTCCCCAAAACTTCTGTTGCAACATTGTCCAACAACAGTCATGCATGTGTCACCGTATTATTCATCCAAATTATTTACTGGGAACTCCTAGGTTCACAGCTCTGTCCCTGTTGCCAATACTGCATTGCCATAGGACTTGGCAGATGTGCCCTGGTAGATGATTGCATTTGACTTTAACATGACCAGAACATCTCATTCCTGCAGCCTTCTTCCATCTTCTCACAGTCTTCCTTCACCCATTCTATACTTTGTCTTGTACCTCCCTCCTATCTTGCCACCATGGGTGGTCCAACCAGGAGCCAGGAGCTCCCAAGAGGATTTCTCAAGGGATTGTTGGAGATGACAAGCCTCTCCACCAAGTCAAAGTGCCAATCATGAAGAGTAAGTATCTCTCACACACAGTGGCAGGACTCAACTCAAACACTTCACTACACAGGCTGCACATTTAATGAAGTCATGATCTTCAATGCATGTTATATAAAAAATGTTTTTCTGAGCTAGGTTTAAATCAAAAAGAAATTTAATTTGACATGACTCATACATAAGTGCAAGTCTCATTCCTTTTTATCTCTAATGTGTGCTTTTGGTGGCTTTTGCATCACAGTTAAATTACACCACTATTATCTTGTTTATCACTGTACTACTTATATAGTTCCCAACTTTAGCATTCCACCATATGGTGCTTGATGCATTTTTTGTCTTATAATTGAGTCTAATCTGTTAACAGTTTCTAATCTCTACCAAATTTCACCTTTGCCCTCGCATAGCCAACAAGTCTCAATCTGTCAATCAATAATCAAAACTATACCTGTCATCGTTGGGATTACAACATCCCTCATATGAGCAGGGCTCGAGAGGTCAGACCACGAGAGGACAATACATAGAAATTTGTATTCCCTGGAAATGGAAGGTAAGAAATACTTGTTTAAAAGGGTCAGTGCAAGCATGGAATGTTGTCCCATAGAAAGCAGCAGAGACTAGATCAGTTCATAATCTTGAAGCTGAGATCGATGCAATATTTGCTAGCCACGATGGGTTGATGTGTTTGAATGCAGATGTGTGCCAGAATTTTACCACCTCGCCCACCGAAGGCTCATAAGATCCTGCCCGAGGACAACAGAGAATGCCATTCTGCAAGCCTCGCCTACCCCAGAATCGGAGAGGCCATGCCGGTAAAGTTCTGGACAAGATCTCTCTGAATAGTAGTGAAGTCTCGAGGGAGTGAATGGCCTACATCTGTTCCTATGTTGCTATGACATTGCACCTACAAACTCCTCTTCTAGTTCTTTTTCACTCCATCCCAAGTTTGTTTCTCATCAAAAAAATTACTTAAAAAAAAAAGTTTGGGTAAGAATCGGAAGTACACACTTTTTTGATACCTCTGTGATTTTACTCTTGGGTATTGCTTGCAGCAGTGAAGATTAATCTTCACCTGTTGGAGAATGCAGGTCAGTCCTGCAGTGTTGACAATTCTACTTCATCATTACTCACAGCAAAACTTCCCCTGTTGACCTGATACATGAGCATCAGTCACTGTTTGGTCTGCAGTTCTCATTTGTCACTGTACATCCCAAGACAACTGCCCGTAGGCTACAAGCCTCCATTGGAGGAATAGACTGCACTGCACACCTTAATGAAGGGATGAGAAGGCAAACCACTTTGCTTGCTGAAACGGGTGTTCTGCTCCATTGCCACATTGACCTGTGTGGGATCCTGCTGTGCACAGCTTAACTGCTGCGCTTCCTACATTCCAACAGCAACTTTACTTCAGAAGTACCTGGCTGGACCTAGATGAGATTTTCTGGGGCCTTGAAAGGCAGTCCCTAAATGCAAGTTGTTACTCTTTACTGTTACATAAGATTTTTTTAAAATTGTAATGTGGGTAGATCCCAGCAGGTGGCGATTATTTAATTCTTTTACCAGACTTCATATTCTGTTTGATGAAGTTTCTAGAAACTGCCTTTCTCAGCACTGAATCATTGCCAGAGGCCCAGACTTCACTCTTTAAAGGGCAGAGATTTGTGTAAAGCCTATTGACATTAAGGTCATACTGCAGAGGGAGATTGCACAGTTAGTACAGGCTTGCAATGAGCCATATGAATGCATTAAGGCCTAACACTCCTCTGCTGCCAGTAGCTGCTTTTCTGGTTAAAGTAAACTAGTCAACGTCTCAGTTAAAACAACAATTGGTGGAAGTTTCATGGGCGGCAATGTTAAATGTTCTGTGCACTAATCCTACCAGAGCAATGTATCAGCTTGCACTCTTTGCTGTGATGAGGTCTGCCATGCTGCTTGTGAGCAGTTGCCTGCTGAACTCTAGTATTACTAGGGAGCTGATGGCCTAGTAGTATTATCATTAGACTATTAATCCTAATAGTTATTAATCTGGGTTCGAATCCCATCACAACAGATGGTGGAATTTGAAGTCAATAAAAATAAATTTGAAAATAAGGATCTACTGATGATCATGAAACCATTGTCGATTGTCAGAAAAACCCATCTGGAAAAAAATCTGCCATCCTTACCTAGCCACAGCAATGTAGTTGATTCTCAACTGCCCCCCAAGGGCAATTAGGAATAGACCGTAAATGCTGGTCAACCAGCTACACCCATGTCCCACGAATGAATAAAAATAAATAAAAACACTGCCTCTTCTGTCGAGGAAAACCCTAAGGAATTAGTAACTATTGATAATGCAGCGTAATCAATGATGATGGTTGCCAATGGTGATGGCCACCGATGGCGATGGCTAACCATTCTCCAATTTAAGAAAGCTTTTCAAGTTATCGTGTCTGATTTACCCGAGCAATATTTCCTCACACACATGGATCTCCAACTGATCCAAGGACTGGCAATCCCTTAATTTTCTCGTTAACTATCTGTCAATGGCCATTGCCATGTAGCACAAGTCACATTTTGCCATTTTTTTCTTCCCATATGACAGTTGAGGTGTCAAGTTTATTTTCATTTTAAAGTCGGTCTTTATCTAATTCTTTGATTGAGTGTTTACTGACCGTCAGAGAGGCAGTGTTATCGATCTCACTCTGACTGGGCACAACCACCAATCACCTCCTCCCAACCTCCTGCCCCATAATTCCATCTCCAATATTGGTACAATTAATAAACAAGAAGTATTCAAAGAAGGTGTTGGCACAGTTTTTGTACTGCCTTTATGATTTATCTCCTGAATTAGTCATGGCAGTGTCCAGGAGAATATTTCTTAAACCAAAAGAGACAATGCTGTAAAGTATCAGCAGGTCTGGCAGCATCTGTAAGGAGAGAAAAGAGCTTACGTTTCGAGTTTAGGTGACCCTTCGTCAAATCTAAAAGGCATAAAAAATGGGAGATATTATACTATAGGGTGAGGGAAGGAGAGATGAGTCATAGCCACAAAAACAAGAGGAAAGGCTAAGATGAGCTAATGGCAGTTCATAGACAGAATTGACTACACGGATCTCAACCAAACTTTTCCGGTTAATTTGGGAGCATTTCCTCTCTGCATAGGATAACATTCTTGAGGTGAAGGCAATAGGTTTTTCTGGAGAGACAAAAAAGCTCCCATCCCATATGGTGAAGCGCTGCAGGTTACTATTACGGGTTTGTTTGGGTCAAAATGCATCAACAAGGCAGATGACTGCAGAGTCTGTTAAACTTTTGTGAAAGCTTCCTTTCATCTTTCTTCCCATTTCCATCTTTGGTGTTTTGTTAAAAATTTTAAGTTTATTTATTAGTGTCACAAATAGGCTTACATTAATGCTACAATGAAGTTACTGTGAAGATACCCTAGTTGCCTGTTTGGGTACATTGGCCAATGCACCTAACCAGCATGTCTTTCAGGCTGTGGAAGGAAATCAGAGCACCCAGAGGAAACCCACCCAGACATGGGGAGAACATGTAAATTCCACATAGAAAGTGACCCAAGCCAGGAATCAAATCCAGGTGTCTGGTGCTGTGAGGCAGCAGTACTGACCATTGTGCCAACATGCTGCTCCTAATTTAGTAAAGTGGGGCTAAAATAGAAGAAACATTTTTAAAATATCTGCCATTGTAGTTTTATGATGCCCAGAAATGATTTCAGCTTGGATACATCTTTTGGCTGAGAGGCCTCCTTAATGGCTTTTACCTTTTCTTCTAATCCTTTTAAATCAACCTTGAATCCTAAGTAGGTAACTTTCTCTGATTGGAATGTACATTTCCCCTGTTTCAGCCTAACCCCTGCTTCTTAAACTGTCTAAACACACCCTCTAAATTGGAACTGTGCTCTTCAGGTGAAGTACTAGTGACGAGTATGTTGTCCAGATAAACCGTTAGATTGGGGATGTCTTGTAAGAGACTTTGTATCATACACTGGCAAGTGGCACAAGCTGATAACACTCTAAAAGGCAACCTTGTAGCCTGGGACTAACCCTTGTGTGTATTGATTGTCACCAACCTTTGCAAGTCCTCTTCCAACTGCAGCCACTGATAACCGCGGTTGAGATCCATTTTAGTATACTTTAACCTTCCTGTAGTTTAGCATAGGGATCTTCAATTCTGGGTATGGGTACCTGTCTATCGGTGTTCCTTTACTGACAGCTAATCTGTAATTCCTGCAAATTCTTACTCTCCAATCTATTTTTAAAATGAGGACTCTCTTTGCAGTCCATTCAGAGAACTGTATGTGCTGTCTGATACTTAAATCAGCCAGCCTCTTAGGCTCAATTTCCACTTTCTGATGAAGGGTGTAAGGCACTGGATGGACCCGAAAATGTCACTTCCTGATGCTGAAAGAATTTAGCTTTAGTTCCCCTTATACATTGTAATTCGTCTGAAGACCTGGGGATATTTACACACCGTTTCTTGTAAACCTCCATCGCTCAGATTTGATATTTCCAGCCAGTTTTAGCCAATCACATCCCATTAAATAAGGGCTGAGACCCTTGATCATCGAGTCTGACAGTTTTGCTTTCTGCTTCTGTTATCACAGGTTGCTGCATCTAAAGACCGCAGTATTTCTCCAGTATAGAGGAAAAAATGGCATTTAGCTCTCAATGTTAGTGGGCCTTTGTGAAGAGAACAAATTGCTTGTTCCCCTATGATTATGGCTGCCACGTCTATATCAACTTCCATCTTGAGAACCTGCAAGGTTCTCTCTGTTGGGAGCACATTGTTTAGTTAGGCCTGGTTCAGGGTGACCAACTCGGATCGTCAGGCTCCTCTTCCAAATTGTTTAAGGGAGTTAAGCTAATAATCACTGACTTGTTTTGTGTACTGACAGTACTTGTTCCTTTGCTCTGCGTCAAGACTTTAAGCCACCTTTCTTATTACATTGGAAGCACACGTAATTCTTCCATCGATAAACTTCTTGAGTGCTTTCCTCCACATTGAAAACATACTTTAGCCCTTATTGTTGAAGTTCCTCTATCAGGCACTGTTGTGAGCACCTGGGCTGTTTTGCACCATAGCCATTTTCCACCATTTACCTTGTTTGATGTGCCTTGCAAATTTTGCAACTCTGTTGCGCTCTGCTCCATACATTGAGTTTTGCCTGGTCAGCTTCGCAGCTTTTTCTAAGGTAATTTTGGTCTCCACCAGTAACCATCTTTATGTTATTAAGCTGTTGATGCCACAGACTAATCTGTCCCTTAGCATTTCTGTTAGTGCTGGGCCAAATTTGTGATATTCTGCTGGTTCCCTAAGTCTTGCCACAAAGCCTGGTACTGTCTCCCCTCATTCACAACTGCCATATGAAATTTCTCAGAGTAATGATCAAGGGATGGGTGTTAAAGTGATTTTTGATCAGCTCCATAATCTGGTCAAAAAAAATTTGTGGGTGATCTGACCAATGCACCACGAAGGCCAGTGATAGCTAGCAGAGGCAGTGACGTGTTCTATACTCACAGAGTATAGAAATCTGCACACGCACTATTGTCCCCGCTGCTGCTTTCACCTGGCTTTCTGATGATTTAGACCCTGCCCACTCCTCTGCTCGAAGAAATTGGTTTCTCTTGCCTAAGTCAGGTAAGATTCGATTTTTAAGTCACCCAAGAAACAGCGTGAATTTCTCTAGTTTTCACGCTCATTTGGGTCTGAGAATTTTTTTGATAAGATTGCCTCCTTTTCAGCTCCTCCTGGAGCTGGAGCTTTTCAGCTCCTCCTGGAGCTGGAACTGGAGGAACTAAGAATTATTAGGGAAGCAGAGATGGCTGTTGATAAAAGCTACAGGGAGATAGTCACTCCTAAATGTGATACATGTGTGACTGTTAGAAGGGGTAAGAAGCAGTCAGTGCAGAGTTCCCCTGAGGCTGTTCCTCTACGCAATAAGTACCCTGCTTTGGATGCTGTTGGGGATGTAGATACAACCGGGGTAAGCCATGGAGTACAGGTCTCGGGAGTTGAGCCTGTCCTTGATGCTCAGGTGGGAAGGGGAAAGAAAAAATCTGGATTAGTGATTGGGGACTCCCTAGTTAAGGAGATAGATAGGAGAGTCTGTGGGAAGGAGCAGGACTCGTGGTTGGTATGTTGCCTCCCGGGCGCTGGGGTCAGTGATATCTCTGACCGAGTGTTCGGGATCCTTAAGGGGGAGGGGAACCAGCCCCAAGTTGTGGTGCATGTAGGTACCCATGACGTAGGTAGGAAAAGGGATGGGGATATAAAGCAGAAATTCAGAGTTGGGGTGGAAACTTAGGGCTAAAACTAACAGAGTGGTTATCTCTGGTTTGTTACCTGTGCCGCGGGATGGCATACAAAAGAATAGGGAGAGAGAACATTTGAATTCGTGGCTAAAGGGATGGTGCAGGAGGGAAGGGTTCAGGTATTTGGACAATTGGGGCTCATTCTGGGGAAGGTGGGATCTCTACAAGAGGGATGGTCTGCACCTGAACTGGAGAGGTACCAATATCTTGGGGGGTAAATTTACCAGTGCTATTCGGGGGGGTTTAAACTGATTCGGGGGGGGATGGGGACCTGAATTGTTGTGCCAGTATACAGGAGGATGTGAATAGGGAGGTCACGGATAAGGTTTCTAGGTCGCAGCAGTATAGTGGCAAACGGGAGGGTGGGTTGAAGTGTGTATACTTTAATGCGAGGAGCATACGCAATAAGGTGGATGAACTTGCAGCCTGGATTGGTGCTTGGGACTTCAATGTTGTGGCCAATTCAGAGATGTGGATAGAGCAGGGGCAGGAATGGTTGTTGCAGGTTCCGGGGTTCAGATGTTTCAGTCAGAGCAAAGGTGGTGGTAGAAGAGGGGGAGGAGTGGCATTGTTAGTTAAGGACAGCATTACGGTGGCAGAAAAGACGTTTGATGTGGATTTGTCTGCTGAGGTAGTGTGGGCTGAAATTAGAAACAAGAAAGGACAGGCCACACTGTTGGGAGTTTTTTTATAGGCCTCCAAAAAGTTCCAGAGAAGTAGAGGAAGGGATTGCAAAGTTGATCCTGGATAGGTGTGAAAGTAATAGGGTAGTTGTAACGGAGGACTTTAACTTTTCTAATATCGATTGGAAAAGCTATAGTTCAAGTATGTTAGAGGGGTCAGTTTTTGTTCAATGTGTGCAGGAAGGTTTCATGACTCAGTATGTAGATAGGCCGACAAGAGGTGAGGCTATATTGGATTTGGTATTGGGTAATGAACCAGACCAGGTGTTAGACTTGGAGGTGGGTGAGCACTTTGTTGATAGTGACCACAGTTCGCTTACATTTACCTTAGTGATGGAAAGGGATGGGCACGTACCGAATAACAGTAGTTATAGCTGGGGGAAAGGTAATTATGAGGCTATTAGGAGAGATTTAGGATGCATAGGGTGGAGCAGGAAATTGCAGGGGCTGGTGACATCTGAAATGTGGAGCATATTTAAGGAACAGCTTCTGCATGTCCTTAATGAATATGTACCTGCCAGGCAGGGAGGAAGTGTCGAGTGAGGGAACCATGGTGTACTAGGGAAGTTGAATCTCAGGTGAAGAGGAAGAAGGAAGCTTATATAATGATGAGACGTGAAGGCTCAGTTAGGGCACTGGAGAGCTATAAATTAGCCAGGAAGGAGCTAAAGAGGGAGTTGAGAAGAGCTAGAAGAGGACATGAGAAGACTTTGGCGGATAGGATTAAGGAGAATCCTAAAGCTTTTTACAGGCATATAAATAATAAAAGATTTAGGGCCAGTCAGAGATAGCAGTGGGAAGTTGTGCGTGGAGCCTGAGGAGATAGGAGAGACACTGAATGAGTATTTTTCGTCAGTATTCACGCAGGAGAAAGACAATGTTGTCGGGAAGAATACTGCGATACTTGGTTGTAGACTGGGCAGGATTGAGGTTCATAAGGAGGAGGTGTTAGCGAATCTTGAAGGTATTAAAATTGATAAGTCCCCTGGGCCAGATGGGATTTATCCCAGGATTCTCTGGGAGGCTAGAGAGGAGATTGCAGAGCCTTTGGCTTTGATCTTCATGTCGTCGTTAGCTACAGGTATAGTGCTGGAAGACTGGAGGATGGCAAATGTTGTCCCTTTGTTCAAAAAGGGGAGTAGGGACCATCCTGGAAATTATAGACCGGTGAGCCTGACTTCTGTTGTGGGCAAAGTCTTGGAAAGAATTATAAGGGATAGGAGTTATAAGCATCTAGAGAGAAATAAATTGATTAGGGATAGTCAGCACGGTTTTGTGAAGGGTAGGTCGTGCCTCACAAACCTTATTGAGTTTTTTTGAGGAGGTGACCAAAGAGGTAGATAAGGGTAAGGCAGTTGATGTAGTGTATATGGATTTTAGCAAAGCGTTTGATAAGGTTCCCCCATGGTAGGCTACTGCAGAAAGTGCAGATGCATGGGATTGAAGGTGATTTAGCAGTTTGGATTAGGAATTGGCTAGCTGATAGAAAACAGAGGGTGGTGGTTGATGGGAAATATTCAACCTGGAGTGCAGTTACAAGTGGTGTACCTCAAGGATCTGTTTTAGGGCCACTGCCCTAAATATAAAAATAAGTTGTTAAATAAAGTTGTTAAGAAGGCATATGGAGTCTTAGCTTTTATTGGTAGGGGGATTGAATTTAGGAGCCGCAGCATCATGTTGCAACTGTACAAAACTCTAGTGCGGCCGCACTTGGAGTATTGTGGGCAGTTCTGGTCGCCACATTATAAGAAAGATGTGGAGGCATTGGAGAGGGTACAGAGGAGGTTTACCAGGATGTTGCCTGGTATGGAGGGCAGGTCCTATGAAAGGAGGTTGAAGGATTTGAGGTTGTTTTCGTTAGAAAGGAGGCGGCTAAGAGGGGATCTTATTGAAGCATATAAGATGATTGGAGGTTTAGATAGGGTGAACAGTGATAGCCTTTTTCCTAGGATGGAGAAAGCTAGCACGAGGGGACACAGCTTTAAATTAAGGGGTATGAGTTATAGGACGGATATCAGAGGTAGGTTCTTTACTCAAGAGTGATTAGGGAGTGGAATGCCCTGCCTGCAGCTGTTGTAGATGCGCCAAGTTTGGTGGCGTTTAAAAGGTTAATTGATAAGTATATGGAAGAGAAAGGAATGGTTTAGTTTGGAGGGGCATTGCTTTTTATTTTGGTCGGCACAACATCGAAGGCCGAAGGGCCTGTTCTGTGCTGTATTGTTCTATGTTCTATGCTGTTTGTCATTTTTATAAATGACCTAGATGAGGGTGTGGAGGGTTGGATTAGTAAATTTGCTGACGATACCAAAGTGGGGGAGATGTAGACAGCGAGGATGGATGTTACAATTTGCAGAGCTGGGCCGTGAGGTGGCAAATGGAATTCAATATGGATAAGTGTGAGGTGATTCACTTTGGTAGGAATAACAGGCATATGAAATATAGGGCTAATGGAAGGACCCTTAATAGTGTTGTCGAGCAGAGGGATCTTGGGATACAAGTACATAGCTCTTTGAAAGTTGGCACCCAGGTTGATAAAGTTGTTAAGAAGGCGTACGGTGTGTTAGCTTTTATTGGTAGAGGGATTGAATTTAGGAGCCGTGAGGTTATGTTACACCTGTACAAAACTCTGGTGCGGCCGCACTTGGAGTATTGCGTACAGTTCTGGTCGCCGCATTATAAGAAAGATGTGGAAGCATTGGAAAGGGTGCAGAGGAGTTTTACCAGGATGTTGCCTGGTATGGTGAGAAGGCCTTATGAGGAAAGGCTGAGGGACCTGAGGTTATTTTCATTAGAGAGAAGAAGGTTACGCGGTGACCTAATTGAGGCATATAAGATGATCAAGGGATTGGATAGGGTGGATAGTGAGAGCCTTTTTCCTCGGATGGGGATGACCAACACGAGTGGAAATAACTTTAAATTAAGAGGTGGTAGTTATAGGACGGATGTCAGAGGCAGGTTCTTCACACAGAGGGTGGTGAGGGCGTGGAATGCCCTGCCTGCAGCAGTTGTGGACTCGCCTACTTTGGGGGCATTCAAATGGTCGGTGGATAGGCATATGGATGATATTGGAATAGTTTAGGTTAGAGGGTCTGCTGGCCGGCGCAACATCGAGGGCCGAAGGGCCTGTACTGCGAAGGGCCTGTACTGTAATGTTCTAAGTTCTATGTTGTGTCTGGGAGGTCTGGCAATGTTAATGTTCTTACGAAACTGTAAGTCTATGGGTCACCGATTATGAGTAAAATAACCTCTCGCTTTTTTCAGCGGTTATTTTATTAACTATGATGAAGTAATGAAGTCTTGATATGTTATTGCTTCCAGTGATCTACTTTGGGTCAAATGACTCAATTCTTCCATCATAGGCATTGCTAAGTAAGTATACCTTACTTCTTTGTATTCTCAGTTGTTAAATTTCCTCTCCTGCTAGCTCGGCACTGTGATTTTCAACAACTTTAATGTTTGCCTTATCACCAATGTAATATATTGAGGGTGACTGACTGTAGCTTGAATCAACAAAAACTTTATTGCCAGATAAAGAGTAATATATATATATAAGCAAGGTCAGAATAAATTACAATGTGATTGCTCTACTCCACTCCCTGGATCCAACGGCGAGTCCCTATGATACGCACTCTCCTACCGATTGGCATAGCTTCTGCCAGGATATTCCATAAGGTCCTTGCTGATCACATAGCCAACTGGAGATACCTCCTCCCCTTAAAGAGTCATGCTATTACAATAATCAAATCCCTATCAAGTCCATTGATAGGAATATTAAGCCAACTATAGAAAGTGTGGGACATCAGATGAACAAGGTTTCTAACTAGTGAAGATACAAATGAGCAGAATGTTTAACTAGTGGAAACCATAATGGCTAGGATGTCTAACTAATGGGAAACTGAAAAGGTGGGTGTCTAATTGGATGGACGTCTAAGGTTTGGGTCATGTGTTATTGCCCATTTTGTGCCACTATGGAAATCAGCTTCACCTCTTCCTACTCCAGGGTCAAGCCACAAATAAATCATTCCCTGCAGATCAAGGACAAAAGTTCAGTAGCGAATGAAAGTAACTATTGCTGAGCAAAATTATTCAAAAATACAATGGGTTTTGGTGAAGTAGAGAGAGACAATCAATTTCTACAAGTGGGAGATAATCAGGGGATTCAGACACTACGGGAAATGGTAATAAAACCATTTCACTTTGTACAGTTTGGACCTGGAATACAGTGCTTAAAAGGCTGGTGGGAGCCGGTTCAATAGGAACTCTCAAAAGGGAATCGAATAAACACTTTAATAGGAAAGCATTTCAGGACTATGCAGACAGTGGCACTAATTGAACTGCTCTTTTAAGGAACAGGCATCAGCACAATGGGCTGAATGGCCTCCTGCTGTGCTGTCTGATTCTAGGAGAAGATTACAGAAGCAAGCAAGCTCCCATTGACAGAACAGGCAGGCTATTCCTGGCAGGCAGACTTGACCATCTGGGTCTGGGAAGCGTGGCCAGATGAATCACAAGCAAGTCCGCAGCACACCTCTCAGGAAGCCCAGTGCTGTACGGCAAGAGGAGTAGTGGGGCGGTAATAACACGCCACATTATTTCCTGTAGCACAATTCATCTGGCAGCAATTCCACTATGTGGTGGGAGTCACACAGATGCTAGCACGATGTCCTCCTTTCCCATTCCAGATTCCCAAACTCATCTTTGTACATGTCAGTGGGTCCGAGCGTTTCATTTGCTTTCTTGTGATGGTGGTGAGACTCTTTCAGTTTCTCGGGATTTTTTAAAATGATGTATTTAAAGGGGAAAGCAGGATAAACAGTTGAGGAGGAAAGGGATAGAAGGTTATGCCAATAGGATTAGATAAAGTAACATGCTCATGGGCAGCACGGTGGCAGATTGGTTAGCACAGCTGCATCACAGTGCCAATGACTCAATTCCACTCAAGCCTAGAATGAGTGTCTACGTGGAGTTTGTGTGTTCTCCTCGTGTCTGCGTGGGTTTCCTCTGGATGCTCTGGTTTTCTCCCACAGTTCAAAGATGTGCAGATTAGGTGCACTAAAAGACTAAATTGTCTTTTAGTGTTCCAAGGTATGTAGATTAACAGAATAAATACATAGGGTTTAACAGGAAAAGGCCTTGATGGGGGTCCTCTGTTAGAGAGTCAATAAGGATTCAATGGGCCGAACAGCCTCCTTCTGATTCTATGTAGAGTTAAGCACTCAGTAAGTCAAATAGCTACGTAATGTAATGAACAGATGTGGCAGTGCATCATGTTAAACACACACAATAAAGGCACGTTGCCCTCAATGTTATTTACTTTCAAAAATCAATGGTTTTCACACAAACTGTAATGAAACACAAAGACAGTCCCACAGTGAGAGAATTCGCAATCAGGTCCAAATAAATCCATGTTCTTGCAGCCGCTACTTAACTCTTTCCTTCTCCTTCATTCACTCCCGTGCATTAGTATATTGAAGGCAAAGGATAGGCCCTTCTGTGAGGTACCTGCAGCATCACATCAGTGTTCTGATAAAATCGTTCCAAGATCAGCTTGCATTAGATGAGGTCCATGCATCAGAACCATTATTTGGCCATGAGTTCACATTCTTGCCTCACCAATGTGCGTTGTTTTCTGCTGTTTGCTCAGCACTGGTCAAGGGCCTCTAATATGTAGATACAGCAAGGAATTTGGTGAGCAAATTTAGTTTTTATTACAAGGGGTTGAAGTAAAGTTTATTTATTAGTCACAAATAAGGCTTACATTTACACTGCAATAAAGTTACTGTGAAATTCTCTTAGTCACCGCAGCCTGTTTGGGTCAATGCACCCAATCAACATATCTTTCAGAATGTGGGAGAACCCAGAGCACCCAGAGGAAACCCACGCAGACACAAGGAGAACATGCAAACTCCACACACATAGTGACCCAAGCAGAGAATGGATCCCTGGCACTGTGAAGCTACCATGCTGCCATGTATGGGAATAAGGAAGTCTTTTTGAAATTGAAATCTTTAGCGAGGCCATTCTTGTGTACGAGTACTGCAATTGGTTAAGGATGCCTCTTTAGCTCAGGAAGGATAATTGTCTGAGTGAAGTACAACACAGGCTCATAAGAATATTTTTTAGGATGAGACAATTTGTCTTATAAGACAACGTCTTACATTCTCGCCAACTTTAAGATGTTCAAATGATCATCGGATAGGCATACGGATACTATTGGAATAATTTAGGTTAGAGGGTTATTAGATTGGTTCCACTCGTTGGCGCAACATTGAGGGCCGAAGGGCCTGTTCTGCGTTGTAATGTTCTATTCTCTGGAGTTTAGGAGAATGATCTTGTTAAATCATACGCCAGCTCACATTTCTTACGTTCAAGTGAATAATGGGAAAAATGTGGAACTCTCTTCCACAAAAAGCAGTAGACGCTAGTTCAATTAATAACTTAACATTTGGGATGTTATCCTAGAATTTTGCTAGCCAAGCTTATACAAGGTAATTAAACTGAAGCAAGTGGATGAAGTTGAGATACAGGTCAGCCAAGGATAGCATTGCAGCACAATGGTTAGCTTTGCTGCCTCACACTGCCAGGGACCTGAGTTTAATTCTGGCCTTGGGTGACGGTCTGTGTGGAGTTTGCACCTTCTCCCCATGTCTGGGTGGGTTTCCTCCCATGGTCCAAAAGATGTACAGATTAGGTAGATAGGCCAAAGATAAATTGTTTCTTAGTGTTCAAAGATATGTAGGTTAGTGGCATAAATGCACAGGTTTATGGATTAAGCCTGGGGAAGAGTCAGTACAGACTTGATGGGTAAACAGCCTCCTTCTACACTGTAGGGATTTTATGATCTACTGCATGAGGGGCAGAGCAATATTTTCCTGTTCCTACATTCTATGGCATTGAGTTTCATGGGCCACATTCTAATTGGGTAATATATAACTTATCTCCAACCACCAGCTATCTTTAACTGGGATTAAGTGAGGGAATCATAACCCCCTAGAGATCTGGTCAGGCTGGGCACATGGATAATTTCTTGGTGCTGGTTGCCATTTTGACCTTCATTGTGCATTATCCTTTTCCATTGGAAATGCTCCTTGCTGAGCTATGAATTTTTGAAACATCCGGTTACACTCCATTGAATTTAATTCATTCAGTAGTATGCCATGGAGGGAATCTGCATTCTGAGTAATGGATAAACTGACTCATCACTGCCCAATTTCCAGCCATTGGCAATGGAAAAACAGCAATGAAGTTGCAAGTTGCCATTCCTTGATAGCGGCTGACATATGCTGGTGACGGCTGATTCCTGGCTGTGGGTCTGTTTGCAGGAGGTGCTTTAAATTCACCCACACTTCCTCAGTAACGTAGAGCCCCCAGAATGAGTGACTCTTTGCACTTGGTTTCACATGGCTCCCAATCTCATTGCTCCCACTCCCTTCCTTCTTGCCACACTCTCTCCCTTCAACTCCACCGACACTTGGCAGCAAACTTGCTGATATACCCACTGTGGGCTCCACCACCCTTGGTGTCGCTCAGGAGGAAACTTCCTGCTCTGCCCGCACATCTCATCGCTGACTAAATGCCAACTTTAACATTACTTAGAGTCTACGCAGCACCAAAATGCACCAATCAGCCCATTTCACCTTTTAAGTACAGCTCCCTGCTCAGTGTGAGATTCTGGGATCATCCCTTTAAATGGATATTAACAATGCAAAATGCCATTAATACCAGCTCTGTGCATTAACATGCACCAAAAAACAGAGATAAAATACACTAATTGTCTGTGAACAGTGATGCCTCAAATTATTTCATGTTGATGCACACTATTCTGTGTACTAACAGCGACAGTGGGTAATTTTCACCCCCACACAGTTTATTTTAAACCAAATAATACCAGGACTCAGAGTCATGAGCTAGTACTCCTATCTATCAGAGGAGGGCTCCGGATAACATTACATATCTACAAGCTAACAGCCTCATCTGATAGTTTGAACGTATCAACGGAATCGCCTTGCTCTTAGATCCTTGAAGCTCTGCTCCAACTGCCTGCTGTTTAACACCAGGTGGATGACACAAAATACAATGAAAGTCAAGCTTAAAGAAAGACATTTGTTTGCATAAAGTATCTCACTTGGCCACCGGACATTCCAAAGTCCTTTGTAAACAATAGGGTATTTCTGAGGCATCATCACCTATGCAGTGTAGGAAACTCAGGAGCCAATTTGTGCACAGCAAGCTGCCAAGGACAGTAACATAACAACCAGACCTGGGCCCAATTTTTTCTGGCTCAGAGGCAAGTGTGACCCACTGAGCCATAGATGACACCCACTAATGGCCTTATGAGCTGCTGGCAAAAATTTTCCAAGTTGTCCCCTGGAAATATTTGGTTCTAGGGTCATTATGGTCAGTTTCAGACATTTGCCTTTCCCTAGAAAGGATTCCAATCAGTGGAGAGTTTTCCCCCGTTCCCGCTGACTTTAGATTTGCTAGGGTTCCTTGATGCACTAGGTCAAGTGCTGCCTTCATGTCAAAGACTCTCAGCCTTACCTCATCTCTGGAGTTCAGCTCTTTTGTCCATGTTTGAACCAAGGCTGGAATGAGGTTGAGAATTGACTGGCTCTGGTGGAACCCAAACTGAGCATCGGTGAGCAGATTATTGCTGAGTAAGTGCCACTTCATAGCACCTTCTATCTCTTTGCTGATGATCGAGAATAGTGTGATGTGGCGGTAATAAGCCAGGTTGAATTTATCCTGCTTTGTGTGTACAGGACATATCTGGCAATTTTCCACAGTGCCAGATGGATGTCAGTGTTATAGCTGTACCAGAAATTCTTGACAAGGGCTGCAGAAAGTTCTAGAGCATAAGTCTTCAATACCATTGTTGGAATGCTGTCACGGTCCTTTGTCTTTGCAGTATCCAATGTCTTCAGCAATTCTTGATATCACGTGGAGTGAATAAAATTGGCTAAAGATTGGCATCTGTGATGCTGGGAACTTCAAGAGGAGGCCAAGATGGATCATTCACTCAGTATTTCTGGCTGAAGATGGCTGTAAATGTTTCAGCCTTGTCTTTTGCACTGGGGTGCTGAGGTCCCCCTTCATTAAGGATGGGGATATTAGTGGAGTTTCCTCCTCCAGTGAGTTGTTTAATTGTCCACAACCATGCATGACTGGATAATGACAAGACTGCAGAGTTAGAACTGATCCATTGCTTGTGGATTCACTGTGCAAGAAGGAAATATAGCATTCCTCGCGTGGAGCGAAGTCCCAGGAACAACAATGTTTTTGTGATGTTGATTGAGGGGTAAATGTTGGTCAGGAGAGCAGAGACTCTCCTTCGGAATCATGTCTGGTATTTTTTATATCCACCTCAGAGAGCAGAGGAGGCTTCAATTTAACATCTCAGCTGAACAACGGAGCTTGCTGGAATGTCGGCTCAGAGAAAATATTGCAAACATCTCAGAAACTCCCTAGGAATTGTCACTCAGTCGTCCTCAGTGAAGCATCCTGTTATCAAGCTCAGCTACAGTATTGACTATATGGGTGGCACGGTCGTTAGCACTGATGCCTCACAACACCAGAGAACCAAGTGTGAATCCTGGCTCGGGTGAATGTGTGTGTAGGGTTTGCACATTCTCCCCACATTTACATGGGTTTCCTCCAGGTTTCCTCCCAAAGACGTGCAAGTTAGGTTGACTGGCCAGGCTAAGTTCCCCCGAGCTTCAGGGGCATTAGCAGGGTAAATATGTAGGCTTACAAGGATAGGGTATGAATGGCCTCCTCCTGTAGTGTAGGAATTCTATGATTCTATGAATTCTAAATTGGAAATTACTTATTTACTTGAGAAAGGATAAGGAGGAATATGGGGAGGCGATGGAGTAACGGTATTGTCACTCGACTAGTAATCCAGAAACCCAGGATAATTCTCTCAAGTCCCGGGTTTGAATCTCACCATGGGATATTGTGAAATCTGAATTCAATAAAAATCTTGCATTAAAAGTTCAAACCATGTTGTAAAAATCCATTTGGTTCACGAATATCCTTCAGGGAAAGAAATCTATCGTCCTTATCCTGTCTGGCTTTCATGTGACTGCAGATCTATAGCAATGTGGTTGACTCTCAAATGCTTTCAGGGATGGGCAATAAATGCCCAAATCCCATAAATTAATAAAAAAAGGTAAAATTAAGAGGAATGGGAGGAGACTCACACAGAAGCTAAATACTACACAGGGCTGTGTTATAAAATTTAATATGATTTTATGCTGTCAATTCTTCCATTTGATTTTGGGGTGCTCAGATTTCTTCCTTCGAGCTGGCAGAGACAAAGGACTTGTGGCCCAGTGGCTTGGACTTGATTCAAAGCAAGTTCCAGAGCTGGAAGGACCGTATGCCAAACCGCTGTACCACCTCAGTAATCTCATTGCTTAAGCTTTTAAAGCTATTACAGAAATTCAAATGTGAATCTGGCTTGTGCCCATACAGGTGCAAACATAAAGGATACAATTAATTAAATAATGCAAGACGAAGCATCTTGACAATTGATCCCCAGGGTGCTGTATTTCCCTTTTAACGAAGCAATGTTCTATCTATGCTACATTATCTATTATAACTGTTATAAGGGAGCTAATCGATCGAGTACCTGCTGTATGGCCGGTACGTGAATACCACACAACCAAAGTACCTTCGTGAACTGAGATCTGAAAATCAAATGAAAATGCCTCAGCCTACTGCTTGCTTTTCAGCCTTCTATTATTGGCATTTTTCAATTATACATCTGGCAGGATACACTGTGAGCAATCAGCTGAATCCCTTACACACTTTCCATTGCCAATGAACAAGTTACAATCAATTACCAATGCCTTAATGACTGTGAGCAGTGAAACAGGGAGCCAAGTCTTCAGTTAATGGTCTCTCGTGCTGAGGGACATGCATCTGTGTGTGATGTACTCTCCTATTTTGCATCTGTCACTCTGGCTGAGGCAAGGGGAGGCAGCACTCGTCCCCCCCTCCCAAGAGTCATGTGCTTCTGGCTGCTTTTTACAACCTTGAATTATGTGACGGGGATGTGTGTGGAGGGCCCAGCTGCTATTAGAAGCACCCTCTGCAACTGGCAACAGGAAAAAGAACAAGAATGGAAGGAAGCATAATAGACAGAGAGATAGGGAGACTTCAGCAAGTAGAAAAGAAGGAAAGGATGAAATAGGAAGAAAGTTTACTGATTCCACTAACATTGGGTTTGCCTGCTGACTCTGTCACTCTGTTCTCCACCTCCTCATTAGAATGTCCATCTTCTTCCATTGGGAAAAAGATACAAAAGTCTGAGATCACGCACCAACTAACTCAAGAACACTCTCTTCCCTGCTGCCATCAGACTTTTGAATGAACCTACCTCAGGTTAATTTGATCTTTCTTTGCACTCTAGGTATGACTGTAATACTACATTCCCCATTCTTTCCTTTCCTATGAACGATATGTTTTGTCTAAATGGCGCACAAGAAACAATACTTTTCACTCTATGTTAATACACATAACAAAAATAAATCAAATCAAAGCTCTCTGATTAATGGAAAATCTGTTCAAGGATGATTAGCTGCCACTAAGGACATTGGCTCAGCCAGCAGCTCTTAAAGAGATGCAGCTGATTAGTGAGAGGGAGACAGTTCTTACTGTAGGGCTGTAGTACAGAGGTTGTTATTGCTGAAAGCTGTCAGTTCTGACTCCGTTAATAGCCCTCTGACCTCTCAATCACAAGGTTCTGGCTTCAAGTGCCACTGCAGGATTGAGCATAAGGATCAAGTCTGACACTCCAGTGCAATATAGGTTGTCTTCTGGATTCAGCTTGAGCTGAGGTTTTATCTGCCAGCTCAGCTGGATGTGAAAGATCCCATGGTGCTACTTTGAATTAGAGCAAGGCATAATCTTCACTGCTCTGGCCATTTTTATCCCTCAATCAACATCACATTAAAAAAAAGATCTGATCATTATCGTATTTAGTCTGTCTAAATCAATTGCTGCATTTTCTACATTCCAACAGTGACCACACTTCAAAAAGACAGAATTAACTCTGTTCTGAGATGTTTGGAGGTTGTGAAAAGCATTTACATAAAAGGAAAACGTGCTTTTAGTAATTGACAACAAAGGGAACACCAGTATTGAGCTCCTGTTCCATTGAAGAGGCTCATGTGGATAGTGTGGCAAAGCAGAGTTGCTCTTTCTAGGGAGATAGGATATTCTCTCACCTTGCAATCCCCTCACAATAAACCCAACATGCCATTTGCCTTCTGAATTACTTGCTCTACTTGTTAACTCTCTGTGTTCCTTTACAAGTACACCCAAGTTGCACTCAATATCAACATTTACAAGTTTCACATCTTTTAAAAAATATTTGGCTTTTCCTTCTTACAATGAATAACCTCACACTTCCATGCATTAAATTGCATTGATCACCCTGTTGCTCACTCACTTAACTGGTCTATAAATTGTCAATAACAAGGAGAGAGTTGGAGTGTGAGAAACAGATGTGGTCTGAAATTAAGAATGAGATTATTGGCAACACAGATGTTGAACAGGATGAAACACAGAAAAAGAGGCACATAGACATAAAGAGGATCCAAGCAAAAGAGAATGAATGCGATTATACTGCCTCACTTATCCTGAAACCGTAAAATCCCGGCCGAAGTCAACAGACTTTTCCAGAGTTCACCCCTTGGCTGCTCCAATTCCCTTGATAGGTGGGACAGTAAACTTGTGGCCATTGAGTGAGAAACAACCAAAGTAGAAAAAGGACTACACTTAATAACCACAATTTTCCATAGTTTTAAATGTTAAAACACTCGATCATAGCAAAAAAGGTGATATTATTTGCTTTGCTCCTTATTTAAACAGATAGACACATGAGTAATGTCCTCTTTTAAATTTCTTACATCCTTATACCCACCATTCTCCAAATATGAAACACACTGGTGATTTTCCCTTAGCCAATATCAGTAATGAAGTGTGCTTTCTGTGTAAATTGTTACTTGAGAGATACTCTATCATCCCTTTTCCATTATAAATCCCAGCAGGACTGAATGAAAGAAGTCCCTCCAGTCATTGCCACCTGTCTGTGTAATACAAAGCCATTCTTCCTCACTGTTACTCAATTGGCTACAGGTTCTGTTATCATCGCTGCATATAAAGGCCAAGAAATTCTTTTTAAAGGATGAGCATTTGTGGGCAATCAAGATGTGCAACAAGAAGTTTTGAGGTCCATCTGCAAAGTCTAAAGCCACATTTGCAATGACTGCAGTGTCACTAATTCTTTCCCAGCTTCAAGGTTTGTGAAATTCAGGCAGACAGACCTGTAAGTAAAAGATGTATAAGGAGAAATAAAATTGAACCTTATGTTTCATAGGCAGAGGACTGATGCTGAACGGCTTCTAGCAGTGGTGTGTTATTCAATTGCCAGAACGTGAAACTGAGAATGAGCCTTAAGCCACTGGATACAACAGCAATTTGCACTAATACACTGGGGGGATTGGGGGGAAGCAAACTTACCTTCTGATCCAGTTGGTCGATGGACTGGGTGAGACAGTAAGATCACAAGAGAAGCAAAAAATTGGTTTTGCGTCCAATTTCTCACCTCACATGGCCTTACTGGGCCCAGATTTCCAGTGAGATCAGCCTTGCACTCAATATTTAAATCCATTTAAAGGTGGATTTATTACTGAGTCCAGGATACTATCGTCTGAGCTTCCTTGCCTTTGTGGCCTTGTTAGTGAAGGTTTTCAACAGTGAGGATCATATATGATCCCCCATCAACGGGGACCTGCTGTGATGGCCTCTCCAGCAGGATCATTGAGGACCCCTAGGAGGTCAGGACGAAGGGGTGTCCCTTGGGCAGTGCCAACCTGCCATTACCAGCCTGGCACACTGGCAGTGTCAAGGGAATGGGGCTTGAAAGGCAGGGTACAGCCTGAATAAGGGCAGGACCAAAGGGGAAGTGGATAGTGTGAAGCTGTGCACTCTGCAACTGGCGATTGACCGGGCTGGGATAGGAAAGTAGAAGTTGGGGGGGGACAAGGGGGATGAGCTTCTCAGCCAGTAAGGAACAGTTACCTGGGCCAAGAGCAGGGGACTAATCGATGGGCTGTACCAATGACTGGGGGCAGCGATCGGCCATTGAGGCCAGTGATTGTGAGTGTGAGGAGGTAGATGTGATATACAGGAGTGGAAGTGAATTACCCTTAAGAAGTTAATGATGAACTGCCTTCTTGAACCGTTGCAATCCCTGAGATATATTTATAGCCACAGTGCTATTAGAGAGGGAGCTCCAGGATTTTGACCAGCGCTTTCTTCAAATTTTGGCATGAAGTGTGGGGTTTTTTTTAATCATTTGTGGGATATTGGTGTCACTGGCTAGCCAGCATTTATTGCCCATCCCTCATTGCCTGTGGAGCGTAGTTGAGAGTCAACCACTCTGCTGTGGCTCTGAAGTCATATGTAGGCCAGACCCAGTAACAGCAATAGATTTCTTTCCCTAAAGGACATTAACGAACCAGATGGGTTTTTCCAACAATCAACAATGGTTTTATGATCATTAATAGATTTTTAATTCCAGGTTTTTTTTTCATTGAATTCAAATTCCACCATCTGCTGTGGCAGGATTCAAACCTGGAGACCCCAGAACATTAGCTGAGTTTATGGATTAAAAGACAGACAATAATGCCCCTAGACCATCGCTTACCCTCTGTGTTTGTGTATGTCCACCCGCGAGCAATCACAAGGCTACATATACCCATCACAACACAGTCTGTGCATTCAACTGCAATAAACAGTGGCAGAATGATAGAATAAAATGCAGACATTAGTCAACGTCAATCTTGGGTAACAATGATGTCCAGTGACAGTAAAATATGGAACTTATTGGCCTATGAATTAAATCAATCTCTGTCTCACACACACAATGAGCTGTGAACCAGCAGTGAATTGTGAAAAAGCCATGTTCTTTTTCCAGTGTAGTGAAAACTTTTGAAAGGGTGAGTTACCTTTTGTTCCCGCGCTCAACTAAAGAAGATATGCAGAAATGGAAACATGATGTTAACTCATAACTACGAAATCTGGAAGTACATTTTTTGGCTCATCTCCAACCTTACATCAAAACAATCATTAAGAACTTATTGAGAATGATCCTTAAGGACATTGCATGGGAAATGATGTGTGCATTCTGAAAGTGAACAAGTTTTCCACAACTCAAGGAGCCAAAATATTGTTAACAAGTGACTAGAGAGACAGATTGAATGGGACATGTGTCAAGGCTCCTTCTGCACTGGATTGTGAAGAGTTCTGTATCTTTGCAGTCCTGTATGACTCACATTATGTCCAAGGAGGGCCTAATATCGTGACAACTATGTGCATGCAGATTCTGTGGTTATGCAAATATCGTGCTTTGTAAAGGAGAGGGGAAAATTAAACTTCTTTACCTTCGCCCCGTCAGTCTGTAAGCAGGCAGGCAGGCGCGTTTACTCGCATGGTGACACAAAAGTTAGCACGGCTGCCTCACAATAGCAGGGATCCTGTTTGATTCCAGCTTCGGATCACTGTCTGTGTGGCGTTTTCACATTCTCACCATGTCTGCATGGGTTTCCTCTGGGTGCTCCAGTTTCCTCCCACAGTCCAAAGATGTGTGGGTTAGGTTGATTGGCCTTGCTAAATTACCCCTTAGTTTCAGGAAGAATGACAGGGTAAATAAGTGGAGTTTTGGGGATAAGGCCTGGATGGGATTGTTGTCGGTGCAGGCTTGAAGGACCAAATGGCTTCCTTCTGCACTGTAAGGATTCTATGAAACGCTCATCTGTGGTCTAATTTTATAGGTACGACACAGCAAGCTCTCTATATGATTGCCTCAGAAGATTAAGTTATTTCACAATCAAACCTGGGCTGTTTGAGGATAGGGGAGGGGGGTGGTGGTGTGAGGAGAGGGTGTAGAGAGAGGAGGATTGTTTGCAACTTTAATTTCATACATATAGAGAAAGGGACGACAGAAAAGAGGATTTTTTTTTACAACTGTAGCGGACAGCAATAAAATAACCAGGGAAATGTACTTCATTCACCTGATTTCCAGAGACCAGCAAGTCAAAGTTCAGAGAGTATTCCCCTCATGAGAGCTCAGTCCCGATCAGTTCCTGATTGGGGACAGCAGCATGAAAATCCTTGTAACTAATAGCGATGCAGCACAACAGGGTTTTCTGTGCTTGAACTGCTTAGCAGATAATGATCAGAAACTTTCAAAACCAAACAGGCTTTGAGCAGTTGAGCGATGATGGTCAGCTGCCTGATCTATCGGGAGGTCTGCTGCCATTACTCTGGCTGGTGTTCAGTCAGAAGATTGTACTATGAGGTTAGAAATGTAATATTAAAATGGTCCAGAATGCTTGAAGCACAGGCGTTGTGTAATGTGGCCTTTTCATGAATTGGTTGTGGCCTCAAAAGCAGTTTCTGTTTTCCTGGCCAAGATCCATTGTTTCCCTTTGGAGTGAAATGCTATTAGTGCCATTTCAGATATAATGAGCTTCAATATCTCTACTTTTGTTATGGTTTCAGCAAGGGGCTGTCAGTTCATCAGTTATTGTCTAGTGCCATGATTATAATGTGACCTGACAACGGGGTGTGAGATCTTACAAGAATGAGGTTGGAACTATTCTTGTTCTTGTAATCTCTGTTGGATGTTTTCAGAGCAGATGGATAATCTTGTGGGTCAGATGACCTATAGCACCCATCATTGAGGGGAGACATATTATCGCTAGACTATTAATCCAGAAACTCTGCTAATGTTCATAGATCCAGGTTCAAATCCCACCACAACAGATGGTGGAATTTGAATTCAATAAAAAATATCTGGAATTAAGAATCTACCGATGACCATGAAAACATTGTCAATTGTCTGAAAACCCATCTGTTCACAAATGTCCTTTAGGGAAGGAAATCAGCTTCATTGCCCTTTCTGGCCCACCTTTCATAAACCATTGAATCGCTACAGTGTAGAAAGAGACTATTTTCCCATCAAACCTGCACCAATAACAATCTCACCTAGGCTTTATCCCCAAAGCCTCAAGTATTTACCCTGCTAGTCCCCCTGACACTAAGGATCAATTTAGCAAGGCCAATGCACCTAACTAGCACGTCTTGCGAACTGTGGAAAGAAACCGGAGCACTCAGAGGAAACCCATGCAGACATGGGAAGAATGTGCAAATTCCACATAGATAGTCACCTGAGGCCGGAATTGAACCTGGGTCCCTGGCACTGTGAGACAGCAGTGTTAGCCACTGTGCCACCATGCTGACAATGTTGCTCCAAAGTCACAGCAATGTGGTTGACTCCCAACTGCCTTCCAAGGGCAACAAGGGATGGACAATAAATGCTGGCCAGCCAGCAATGCCCATGTCCGAAGAATGAATAAAACAAAAACGTGATTCAGCCAATGTCCATTTTAAAAGTAGCAAAAAAGAATAACGTTTTGATGTATAATGATTGGATTCCTTTTCATGTCTTATGAGATGACAGTAATGCCTTATATTTTTGTTATTGATTCAGAAGGATCTCAACTGAAATAATGATTCCATCTCCCAACTTCAAGTTATTATTTGCAGTTTTATTTTTAGAATCATAGAATCAAACAACAAGTTACATTTATATAATACCTTGACTTAGTCCCAAGGCACTTCACATAAAACAACATTTGACACTGAGGCACATCATGGCCTAGATCTTTTGTGATTGAAAAGTCCCCTCGATTTGATGCATATTTCTAATGGATCTTCCAAGCCTGGCTTCCACTGAAATACACAAAGCAGTGTCTCCTGGGGAACTCCAAAGTGGAATAGGTTCTGGGGGAAGACAGGCCAAGTCCTCTTTTTGGAACTCCAATGCTATATGGTAAGTTTGAAGGTCAGTGAACGGATGCTCGCGAGTGGATGGGACAATGTTTAGGTGAATGACTGATTGCCCAGCTGGATGCAGTACACAAAGAGGTAAGCGGGTAAGTGAGTGAGCCAGGTGGGTCAGATAGATGAGGTTGCAGTTGAGTGAGGTGGGTAGGAGGGGGAGGTTGCAGTTGAATATGGTTGGGAGTGTATGGTGGGTGAGATGACAAGTGGGTGAAATTCATAAGTGGGTTTGGGGGTAATCAGGTAGTCAGTGGATAAATGAATCAGGCTGGTAGGGGGGAATAGTTGAGCTCCATGGGAATGAGCAATGCTTGCAGTGGGAAAAGTCTCAGGACTGAGTTTTATGGACTACCTTATTCTATGCCACTGCACACCGCCACCACCCCCCCCCCCCAACTCCAGTGATAGAGAGAGTCGGGAACACGTCCATCAGAATGCTACTGCCCCACAGCCCATTTATTTGATGGACGTTCATTGCTCAGGGCGACATCTCCACCCACATCTGGGGAGGAAGCCCTGCTTTACAGAGGTGCAGAGCAACCGGATTGGTTGGTGACTCTGTAATCCTAACAGTGCCGGGCCACTGCTGTGACCACAGCCGTCCCTGAAGAAAAGTGTTTAAAACTCTGTGACAATGACTGTGAGTAAGAGGAGATTATGGAGGTTGGACTTCAGGTAAGTCCAGAGTATTCATAGAATCATACAATGCCTACAGTACACAAGGAGGCCATTTGGCCCATTAAGCCTGCACCAACAAAAGTACCACCTAGAGCCTATCCCTGGAACCCCATGCATTAACCCTGCTCATTCCCCTAACACTGTGGATTAATTTAGCACGGCCAATCAATCTAACCTGCTCATTTGGACTGAGAGGGGAAATCGGAGCTCCCGGAGGAAACCCATGCAGACATGGTTAGAATGTGCAAACCCCACACAAACAGTCACCCAAGGCTGGAATTGAACCTGGGTCCCTGGCACTGTGAGGCAGTAGTGCTAACAACTGTGCCAAGGTATCGGCAGAACTTGGCTGGCAGACCTCAGTGAGAGGAGTGGGTGCCGAGTTTGAGATGGAGGTTTTGAGGGGTTATGACATGTGTCAGAAGTTTGGGGATCGGTGGGGTGGGGGACATACGAGATCCCAAAAACTGATTCCCCCCTTTCCTCTTGCCCGATATCTGCTCATCTAACAAATCCTGCCAGACTGCTCTTGGGCCTCCCCTTGCTGTGGGTAAAATGGGCTGAATGAGGCTGTTAATCTGGCCAGCTTAGTCTGGTCGGCCTAAGGGTAGGCAGGCTGCCTGACACTTCCACTGCCTCCCCCTGAACGGGAGGCAGCTTGTGGCCAGGGGGGAGGGCAGTGGACAGGCAGGGCATGTCTTCCAACACATCAGCAGGAGCTGTTAAATCAAGCCCTGGGAATGAGAGAGTGGTGGCTGACAGATCTGGGAAATGAATAAGTAATTAAAGGTGGAGGAGAAAGCAGGCATGGCACATGCTCAGGTTTGCTGCTACCTGTGGTTCCCTTGATGATTTATTAATTTTTTGCGCCACTGTTTTAATCACTATTTGAGATTCACAGGATTGCAGGGAGAGCCATTTCAGCTTCCCACTGTTCCCGTAAATCAAGTGCATGAAAATAAGAATGGAAAATCAATAAATCATTAGCAGTGTTGTGAGCCACAGTCTCTAATTAGTTCGGTCTTTTCCTGGCAAGGCTGCAATGAAAAATTGTGGAGGTTTTACTCGTAGAGGCGAGAGGACCAAACTAATGAGTAACAGCACAGAGAAAATGCCAACAGCACAATACATGGTGAGAAACACCATCACGCGCCACTTTCTTAACCTGTGACAGTAGTTCCAAAACAAAACTGAAATAAAGCTGTAACCACGTTGTATTATCCATTGTCAATAATAAAGTGAATTCAGATCAGATATTTATTCCAAAGACGACTATCCGAGGAAGGAGCATTATTTTTCCTGCTTTGCCTTTGCGTAAAATTCACAATCCACCTTTGGGCATCACGGTGTTTAGCACCATTGTTTCACAGTGCCAGGCTTGGGTTTCTCTGTATGGAGTCTGCAGATTCTCCCCGTGTCTGCGTGCGAGGTTTTCTCCCACAGCCCAAAGATGTGCAGGATGGGTTGATTGGCCATGCTAAAAACCCCTTATTGTCAGTGGGATTAGCTAGGGTAAATACATGAGGTTGCAGGGATTGACCAGGGTGGGATTGTTCATGGGCACAGGCCCGATGGGCTGAATGGCCTCCTTTCTGTACTGTAGGGATTCTACTCGATTTCCAGGAGTTCCTGCACACAGGCTTGCATTTTGGTATGGTATTGAGAGAGCGCTGCACTGTCAGAAATACAGATTTGATGGTCCGGTTGAGGTGGGGGCATGGCCTTGAAATGCGGCAAACCATTCAAAAGCCTTCAGCAGCACTGGAAGTTGGTACGTGGGAAAGGCGAGAAGCTTTGCTCACAGTGTTTTGGATGTTAAACTGTGGTCCTGCCTGTCCCCTCTGGCAGGGCTAATATCACTACTTGAAGAGCAGGTGAGTTTTTCTCTCCCCAGGGCCTGCCTTTGTCCTCCTCCTCCCCCCACTAACAACAACAAAACAATCTAGTTATCCCTCTGACTGCTGTTTGTAGAATCCCGCTGTGCATGAAGGAGGTGACGGATTTGTGAATGGGGTGATACAGATGCCAGTTCTTTCTTTATTTTAACTGCTTTAATTAAGTTTATTCGACTCTGATCACCATTGATTCTTAATAGATAATCTGAAAACACCAAAAATGGAATTATCGTGTGTGTGTGTGTGTGTGTGTGTGTGTGTGTTGGGGGCGGGGTGGGGGATGATTTTTGTCACTGTGCCTTGTGGGAAGTATACACTGTATTGCTCTCATCAGTTGTGCAGGTGGCTGAGATGGCAGGAGTGATGGAGGGGGTCAGTCCCAAGGATGTACACAACAGGCTGGGTGGGAAACTGCATGCCCTGCACCCCCCGCACCCCCCACCCCGGTCAGACTGTCAGGAGCTACTGGCACAGGCCCCAAGCTTCACTAGACATGTAGTCAATGATCCTTCACAGATTCTTCCCCCCCTACTCGCATTCCCCTTCCCCTCCCCACTCTCAGTTCCCTGCTGTCTCTCAGCACCGGGGGCCTGGATTCAATTCTGGCTTTGGGTGATTGTGTGCAGTTTGTATGTCGCCCCTGTGTCTGCGTGAGTTTCCTCCAGGAGCTCCAGTTTCTTCCCACAGTCCAAAGATCTGCAGGTTCAGTCGATTAGCCATGCTACATTTTCCTTCAGTATCGGGGAGGCTAATACATAGGGCTATGGGGATAGGACCTGGCTGGGATTATTACCTGTGCACATTCAATGGGCTGAATAGCCACCTCCTGCACTATAGAGATTCTGTGATCTATGGGAAGGAGAAATGCTATAGATACAAGGAGCTGATAACCTGTTTTGCAGAAAATGTTTTCCACATACATACTGCACAGATTAGTCTTTCTCCAGTGAGATCTCACTATCTAATTTGCCTCATACTTTACAGGGTAACAAGTACTGTCATTAGTATCATCATAGCTTGTATTAGATTCCTGTGTTCAAATAGTAGAGAAATGTGTTTGAAACAAGCCCGTGCATGGATCAAACTGGTAGAAGGTTCCAGCTCCTATTCCCTGGCTTTTCTCCCTGTTCCTTTTGCTGCCACTGGTTCTAAACAGCTGATCCCGTAAAGTCTCCCCATCGCCTGATTTAGTAAGTGACCCAATGCCAATAGGTCAACTGTGTGTGTGTCTGCGTGTCTCTCTGTCTGTGTCTGTGTGTGTCTGCGTGTCTCTCTGTCTGTGTCTGCGTGTGTCTGCGTGTCTCTCTGTCTGTGTCTGCGTGTGTCTGCGTGTCTCTCTGTCTGTGTCTGCGTGTGTGTGTTCAACATTCTCTAAACAGCTGTGAGTGAATGAATGAATTGAATTAATTTTTATTGGTGCCACATGTTAAGTTTACGTCAACACTGGAATGAAATTACTGTGAAAATCCCCTAGTCACCATGTTCCAGTACCTGTATGGGTACACTGAGGGAGACTTTAGCATGGCCAATGCACCTAACCAGCACATCTTTGGGATTGTGGGAGGAAACACACGCAGAAACAGGAAGAACATGCAGACTCAGCACAGAAAGTGACCCGAGTCCCTGGCGCCGTGAGGCAGCAGTGCTAACTACTGCACTGATCACAATGAATCAATAGCATCCATCAGTAGCATTAAGGGTTTTTTTTTGTAAGGATGTTGGAGTCAATTCTGGTTCTCAGCAAATTTCCGCCTCACTGCATTGCCCAGTACTTTCTCTCAAACGGTCCGTCCAAAAATTGTAATATTAATGATGTAAGACTAAAAGCATTTCCTCCTTTGATTCAATCAGTAACAGGAAATGCTTCGTGAAATGACACTAAGCAATGTTTGGCCTGTTAATTTAATTCTAGCCAATAGTATTGGTTTCCTACCCATAACCTGCCATCTGCCAGGCAATGGGATCTAGTTAACAGTCATCATGCAATTACATTTGTAACAGAACACTTAAGCACTGATTATATTTTCAGATAGTGCACAGTTAGGGATGTCATTACTTACCCTGAAGGAATCATCGGTCTGCAAGTTACATTCAGAAATATAGAACTTTCTAAGCAGTCTTATTTGTCTTCATTCACTCTAATTACTCTCTGACACAATTCATTAATGAACTCATTTTGCAAGTTATACAGTATCCACTCAACCACATTGAAGAACAGCACAAAGAACAAATGTACATTTATACAGTGCTTTTCCTGGCCTCAGGATGTGCCACAGTACTTTACAACCAATTAAGTACTTTTGAAGGCGTAATCACTGTTGTAATGTTGGAAAACGATTTGCCAATTTGTCAATAAGGACCAAGCAAACTTAATTTTTAATGATTTTGATTCAGGGATAACTATTGACGAGAATTCCCTTGGTCTTTCTTGAAATAGCACCATGGCACCTTTCACCGACACATTCTATGTGAAAAAGTACCATCAATCCGACTGCCTTACCAATGTTGACGCATTGTTATGATTGTCTTTGACTGCAGGTCGAGAATCACCTAGTAGTGCTTCCAATGTTTTCTATTTTTCGCAGCTTGAATACGTCCCCATGACTGAAGCTCAAATCCATCGAGAAAAGTCATTGTGTGATAGGAAGGTACTGGAACTGGTATTAAAAGGGAGATTGGAAACAATGTATCCTGATCAAAGCTATACTTCTTTATAAAACTCAGGTCGACAGTATAGTGTAAATCTTGTTATTGGGGATGAGGGTAATAATTCCTTCAAACTCGCAACAATGAATCTTGGAACAATTTACATGAAGGATGTCATGTAGTTATAGGATATAGTTCAAATGAGAGAACTTGTGAGGAGCTACATCTGGACTAGATACTCAGATCGAGGACAAAGCAGGACTGTGTTAGTCACATGTGTGGGTAAGGAACATATCACTGTTATCCCTGTTCCTGGGAATGGTCTAAAATGCCTTGAGTAAGTTTAAGTTTACTTATTAGTGTCACAAGTAGGCTTAAGTTAAAACTGCAATGAAGTTACTGTGAAAAGCCCCTAGTCGCCACATTCTGCCACCTGTTTGGGTACGTTGAGGAAGAATTTAGCATGGCCAATGCAAATAACCAGCATTATGGAGAAAACCGGAGCACCTGGAGGAAACCCACGCAGACATGGGGAGAACATGCAGACTCTGTTCAGACAAAGACCCAAGCCACAAACTGAACTCAGATCTCTGTGCTATAAGGCAGCAGTACTAACCACTGTGCAGTCGTGCTGCCCCCACCCCGGCCACGTATACACATTGACTTCCCAGGTTCATCCGAGGGGCACATGTCCATGGTTGTCATTGATACACATTCCAAATGTCTAGAAGTTGTGCTAACGAAGTCAACAATTGCACAACAAACCATCAACAAGCTCATGAGATATTTGCTAGATTTGGGAAACCAGAAATTAGAAGTGATAATGGACAACAATTCACAAAGAATTTGGAGATTATCTGTAGATGAGTGGTATCCACCACATAAAATCAACACCATTCCACTTATTCATGAATGGATTAGGCAAAAGGTTTGTTCAGTCCTTGAAGCATTCACTGAAAGACTTCAAGAATCAAAGTTCATTAAATTGCCATCTAAGCATTGGCAGCACATTACCACATACACAACACGCAAGATTCCCCAGTTTTGCTACTCCTGAAGAAGCTGCAAACTACCATTAACACACTCTGCCCACAGGAGATATCTGAGACAATAGAACACAACCAGCAGTCACAAATCTTAAGAAGACAAGATAATTCTAAAAGACGCTTGTTTTGAGAAGGAGAGCATGTTTTGGTGCGCAGCTTTGCCTAGAACGAAAAGTGGGTTCCTGCTTGGCTTAAATTGGCTGTATCTCTTATACAGTACAAACTGAGGATGAACCACTGTGGAGACGACATCAGTTGTTTGCACCAATGTAACAGTACCGTGAATGCCAGAACTACCTCTGGATGAACCATCGTCCATACCATCAGGTACTATGACTGTAAACTTCAGATCAATCAGCAGAAACCAAGATTGCTGAAGAATCCCTTGCTGCTACTAGACTTCCATCTGTAAAAGAGATGGATAGCACTTTCACAGTAAAGACATCTTCTGCAGAACCAGGGAATACTTCTAAGGTCAAGAGCAACCAATTCCCTGACTTGTGCAGGCAACCAGTGAGAAATCAATGCCCACCAGACCAGTTTTCCTACTGATTGTATTGTTAGTGTAATAATGCATTGCTTGCTGTATTCTGAATACATCAGTGACTAGGTTTAAATACAAGTTCTTTGTCATTGTGGACCTCAGAAGTACAGTTGTTTCTCAGGCTTTTTTACAAGTCAGAAATGGCCCATATGCGAGATACAATCCCTCTTCCATCCTTGCTGCTGTCAACTTCATTTCAAGTGAGGTACAGAAATCGGATTTCCTCTCAGACACTAACTTTCTCCGGTGGTGTAGACGATTAAACGCACGTCAGCTTTGAGAACTCATTAAGAAAGTGGAAAGCCTGCTGAGAAGTCAGGAACATTCTGAAAGGTAAATTTTAAAGTGTTTTCACACCTTCAAATCTCGCTGTTAGATGCTGTAGTGTAGAGATACATTTTGTGATGTGTTTTTAATATAGTGATCCATAGGGAATTGTTCTGTGAAGCTGAGTTGACCCTTATGTTGATCAGTTTTGTGTATTTGTTGACTTGTACTACAGAGCTGCTTCAATGGAAAAAGCACCATAATGCACTAAGAATATTAGAAAATGTCCTGTCAAGCTCTGCTGTCACCCTTTCTACTGTGATTTAAATGGCTCCGGCTGATTTTTAAAAAACTGATTTTGACACCTATGACAATGTTGCCACCTGCTCCCTTGCATTCATTGACAGACAGACACCCTGCCTTGAAATTGAAATGGGCATCTTCTCTTCTTTCTTTCACAAAGATTAGTTATTGTTTGAACAGCTGTGGCCATTATCAATACTTAACTATGTTTCAGGTATTAATAGATTTTAGCATAGCTCAATTCACTTGAAAATGAGTAACAGAATCACCAAGTTGTAGTAACATTTTAGCCCTTTGAAATGGTTTCTGGTTTGTCGACACAAGCTCATGGGTTTACAAATATTACAAGGTTCTTTCACATGCAGAATGCACTTTTTGTTCATTATCAATGCATTAAAGGCTTTTATTGATAAAGAAGGGTCTATGTTTCCCCCAAAGAAATGTAAAATATTTTCCATTGATATTGCATAGATTCTGAGGACTCTGCATGGTGCATACAGGGCCGATGAGTGGCTATGGAGGGTACAGGGGCAGGGGGAGGAGATAGCTTAGAGATGGCATGGATGATCTGAAGGAGCGCAGTGGATACACGGAGGGGTACACAGGAGGCATGGGTGATCTGAGGAGGCTTGGGCTGGCATGGGTGTGGTTTAGGATGAAATGAGGGGTAAGGTTTAAGGACCTTTATTGGGTGCTGGATGCTGTGTTGGATGAACAAGGTAGGCCTCTTAATTGTCCCACCTCTGCACTCACACTGCTGACACACTCCAGCCCAGCTCACAGAGGGCACAGTGAACATGATACCAACGAGAAAAAGACAAAAATGTTGGGTGAAGTCATACTTGGGTCAGGAGTGCAGTTGGGGAAAAGATGGTGGTGGATTTCCCCAGACCAGGGCAACATATAGTCCAGGGCATCACTTCAACATTTTGTATGAAAAATAGTGCAGCATTCCCTTAACAGGTTTTTATGCTCAATTCTCTTGTGTGAACTTGAACCCACAAACTGCTGAGTCAGAGACAGGCATTCTTCACTGAATCATAGTTCACGTGCCTGTATGAAACAGAGTATGGGATGAGGTACCTACTCCAGTTTTAAAACATTATATGAATGCCTGAAAATATTAGCTTATAACAAATAAACCTTAGGGTTAATTAACTGAGCGTGCACTTCCAGTAGGGAACTGACCTCAAAGGATATATCGGTCATAGTTACAGTACAAGCCCTATGGCACAACTCTCTAACTTTATACACCCTTTAAGTAGAGATCTCCACTGAGAATGTAGAACAAATGATTTATTTCTCTTTTAAAAGATTTAATAATTTGCCAGCAATCGATTTTAAATTGTGCACTAGCAGAACCCCTGTGGCATTGCTCAGTGTACAGAATTTTATAACTTCGTCAAAAAAATTGAAAACTGTATGACAAGAGAAATAAGAAAGGTTGCAAATGAGACAGGGAGAGGATGCACATAATATGCACAGAACTACTACATTGTAGATATAGATTATACCCAAAAGACTTGGCTAAGGATATCACCGCAGGAGTTGCTCAGGGTAGTATCCTAGACCCAACCTCTTCAGCTGCTTCTTTAATGACCTTCACTCCATCACAAGGTCAGAAGTGGGGATATTCACCAATAATTCACAATATTCACTATCATTTATAACTCCTCAGATACTAAAACAGTCACTGCCTCTATGTAGTGAAACTTGGACAGCGTTCAGGCTTGATAAGTGGTATTCACGTCACATGAGTGCCGAACATTGACCGTCTCCAACAAGAAAGAAATGAACCATCGCCCCTTGTCACCCAATGGCATTAGCATTGCTGAATCCTCCACTGTCAACATCCTCTGGGTTACCATTGACCAGAAACTTAACTGGACTAGCCATATAAAAGTTATGGTTACAGAGGCTGGGAATTCTGTAGCAAATAACTCACTCCCTAGAGTTTACCAACCAACTACACGGCAAAGTCGGAAATGTGATGGAATCTTCTTTACTTACCTGGATAACTGCAGTTCCAACAACACTCAAGTTGTTCAACACCATCCAAGACAAAGCAGCCTGCTAAATTGCAATCCTTCCACTAGCTTCAACATTTATTCACTCCAATCCTGATGCACAATGAGCAGCAGTGTGTACCATCTACAAGTGCACAGCAGCAACTCACCAGGCTTTTTCAACAGCACCTTCCAAACTTGTAACCTCTGCCAGCTAAAAGGACAAGGGTAGCAGACACAAGGGACCACCTCCACCTGTTCATTCCCTTCCAAGCCACATACAATGTGGTTTCAAATCAGGATGTAAGAAGTCTGACAACACCAGGTTTAAATCCAACCGATTTATTTGATAATAAACTCAAGTTTTCGACCTTCTGGTCTTCGTCAGGTGAATGAGGTGTTCTGGTCTCATTTACCTGACAAAGACCAGAGGGTTGAAAGCTTGTGAGTTTACTATCAAATAAATCGGTTGGATTTAAACCTGATGTTGTCAGACTTCTTACTATGTTTATCCCAGTCCAATGCCGGCATCTTTACATCTTGAAACCACATTGCCATTTCTTCACTGTCGTTGGGACAGACTTCTGGAAGTCCCTAACGTCACTGTGGGTGTACCTACAGCACACAGCCTGCAGTGATCCAAGAACATGGCTCAGCGCCAACCTTTCAATAGGGATGGAAAATAGATGTTGGCTGTGTCAGCAACGCTCACACCACAAGAAAGAATTTTTTAAAAATCCGCAATTGTTATTCATTCAGTATACATCATGCATTATTTGCATTACTGTTCATGTCTGCTTTGACATCATTGGCAATAAAAATGGAATAAAGTTGCTGTCCTCTTAATTCAATGGGGATAAAACTGATTCATTCTTAGCAGCAATTTCAGAAGGTTATGAATCACTCAAACTTTGCTTTTGCAACTTATAGGATCATCTGAACCCCTTGATGATCTTATTGCTCTGAAAATACATTTCCCTTCGCTATACCTCAACAGCTCAAGCCTACAGGGCTGGAATGGCTCACAGAAATGCAAGAAGGGAACGCTGCAGAGTACACAGTGAAGAATTCCTCAAGTCTAATTTTGTTTTCTGAGAAATTCACTGCATTATGTGAAACACAGAACTGAATAATCAACATATAACCTACAATAAAAGCCTCTGATCCACTTGTTATGCTGCTAAACATGTATTTAGCTAACTCCAGCCTGCAAAGGGGAGCTCAGGCTGCTGTACGGTGCACAAATCTCCAGTGCTTTTTGCTCTGACTGAGTAAAGTGTGGGAGATAAATGTGCCGGAGGGCATTGTTAGCTTACATTTGTTATTGGCAAACAAGTTTAAACTATAAGCCTTTTGCTTAAAGCAATAATTATTTATCGAATGACCCCTCTATCTCCATGTTTTTATTGCATTTGTTAATATCATATGGCAATAGTTTTCAACCTCTCCTTCCCCCTGCAATGCCACAATCATCTACTGATATTAACCCTCTTCCTGAGACCCCTCATTATATTGCCAGACTCCTGCACACCCTTAGAAATATAATGGCACATTTTGCCCCCCCCTAATCCTCATAGTGCAATGGAAGACAATATTTTCTGATTAGGAGAAAGGGATAGCTCCTTTTTTCTTGAGCTCTTCACCCTTCTTCCCTTGGGATCAAGGATGACTTGCTTTCTCTCAGTTCGATAAATGCTGGGATGGTCAATGCTTGACACGCAGGGCAGGTGGTGTTGAAAGATTGGGTAGATGAGTTATTTGGAGGCTAATGGTTCTCTTCGAACCAGGTGGAGATCATTCAGCCTCTTGACTCTGTTCTATCATTTAGTAGACTGATCTTTATTATAACTCCACTCATATCTTCATTTCTTTGGTTCCCTGTCCCTTAATATCTTTACCTAATAAAGTTCCATTCAGCTACCCCTCCCCCCACCGCATCCCCCACTTGAAAAGCTTTTGGGGGGAGAGGATTCTGGAATCATACAACAAAGAAGGAGACCATTTGGCCCATCAAGTCTGCACCACCAACAATCTCACCTATCCCCATAGCCCCATCTATTTATTCTGCTTGTTCCTTGACACTAAGGGGAATTTTACCATAGCCAATACTAAGCTGTACATCTTTGCTTTTCATTAATTCTTTCCATGAAAATGTGCTTGTTCACCCCATCTCTGAACATCCTAATTCTAATATTGAGGTTGTCCAGTCTTGTTCCATACTCCCTGATCAGAGAAAGTAGTTTCCTTGTACCTCCCCTACCAACTTCTTTAATCTACGTAAACCCCGCAATTAGATCACCCCTTCTCCGCTCAAGGGACCGCAGCAGTTCAAGATGGCAGCTCACTAGCACCTTTTGAAAGCCAGCTAGGGATGGGCAATAAATGCTGGCCTAGCCAACTGGAAAGATGCTCATTTGACAGTTTAGGGAAAGCACAACTCGCTTATTTGCAGGTTAAAACTATACAGAGGCTCGCAGGCTCATGGCTGCATTCAGCTCCCGCGATGAGTCTGAGTACAAAAGCCCACGCTTACCAGGGTGACCCACCACTCTACTTCCCTATTGGTTCACCAGGTCATGTGACCTTAGTCTGCAGATTGACTCTTAAAAGGGATAATTACCAAAATAGTGACATCCGCATCCCATAAACTAAAATATAAAACACATGTACTACAAATTTAATTGCAGGAATCCAATGATATAAAGAAATGCGATGGCTTTGCATACTCACATGGATCTTAGTATGCTTCTAAGTATCAGCATCCCCAACTTAAAACCCCACTGTCCACAATTTGGCTTTAAGGGAAAATTGTGTTAAAACAGTACACAAAGGAGTTTAACACAAATGCATTAACCAATGAACCAGAATCCCAAATGGTTTACAATGTTAAAACGACTGAGGCAATTTGTACTTTAAAGAGGGAATTAATAAAACTATTATCTTAACAATAGGTTGAATTAAATTTCCTAGCTAATGTCCAAAAGCATTCCACTTGGGCTTAAATTTGATAACTAGAAGTGGGGATAAGGAGCTTAAACTCAGTGAATGAGTCTGATAGTTAAATCGTTCACAAACTCCCTGAACAAGAGTTAATAAGTGCTCTGAGCACTATAACTTATATTTTTCAGAAACTCAAATTAGCAAAGAAAAAAATAAATCCATTCTAAAACACTGACTCCCACTCCTATCCTATTTAAAAGACCATGAAAAATATAGTGGAAAGATTATTTGTGCAATTCATTTGTGAAAATAACTTACGTCAAAAAGTTTGTTGTGTTAATAGATCATAGAATCATACAGTCCAAAAAAAAAGCCCTTCGGCTCATTGAGTCCACACTGACACACAAGAAACTCATGAACTCCTACCTCATCCCATTTATCAGCACATGGCCCATAGTCCTGAATGTTATGAAGTACCAATTGCTCACCAGGTACTTTTTAAAGAACGTGAAGCAATTGCCCTCTACCACCCTCCCAGGCAGCATATTAGCACCCCCTGGGTAAAAAAGATTTTCCTTACAATCCTTTAAACCTCCTGCCCCTCAATTTGAATTTACGTCTTCTTCTGTCTGACCCTTCAACTAAGAGGAAAAGCTGCTCCCTATTCACTCTAGGTTAAAGTCCAACAGGTTTATTTGGTAGCAAAAGCCACTAGCTTTCGAAGCGCTGCCCCTTCATCCCTCACCTGATAAAAGAGCAGCGCTCCAAAAGCCAGTGGCTTTTTCTACCAAATAAAGTTATTGAACTTTAACCTGGTGATGTGAGACTTCTTACTGCGTTTACCTCAATCCACTGCTGGCATCTTCTGTTTGTGCCCCTCATAATCTTATACACCTACAACTGATGAAGGGAAAGGGCCACGCCAAGACAAACAAGGGGCGTTGAGATTTTTGTCCCAGGTAATTAATATCCTCAGTGTTGTAAGTTGGTAAGTTGGACAGTTAATTGGGTCACTAATGGATAGTTAATTGGACAATTAATGGTTGTGTTTTCCCAGTAGGAAGAAGGGGTGATACCTTTCTGATTTCATTGTTGCAACAAATTAGTGGAAGTATTCTTAAAGGGCATGTTTCCAATTTCACTGCATCTTGTGCATGGGGAAAATCTTCTCTCTCGGTGTGATGCCGATGTGGCTCATCGTGCTTTACTTTTAATCACATCATCCAATAGAAATAGTAATTTGAAAGAGTTACCATGTGAGAATCTTCTCGATGCATCAGTGATTTATTTCATCAGCTGAGTCGTAGATGCTAAGTTCAATCCACAGTTTGCTGATCACGCAATGGGGAGTGAGTGGGTTGCTGCATGTGGCCTACAGAGAAGGAAAGCAAAACTGACTCCTGAATTGCCTTCAGGCAACCTTAGTGGAAGTGCACATAGGTAGTGACTGGCTGAGGAAAGGATTGGATTCCTTACCTCTCAGTGTCAAGAAGCCAGTTGACAATTTGTTAAGATTAAGTGGTGTCCACTTGGGGAAGTGCTGTTTACAAATGGGTTATAGTTTTATCGTAATGTTTATTAAATAAATACAGGCCATGGTTCAATTCTTACCTCTGTGTCAGAAGATTGTGGGCTTAAGGACCTCACATAACCCAAACAAACATATCTTTGCCACTTTGTTCCATTGGGAAAAAGATACAAAAGTCTGAGATCACATCCCAACAAATTTCCTGTACTGTTAAATCTTTGAATGGACTTACTTCATATTATATTGATCTTTCTCTACACCCTAGCTATGACATTCTGCACACTCCTTTCCTTTTCCCCTATGTATTCTGTGAATCATATACTTTGTCTGTATAGCAAGCAGGAGACAACACTTTTCACTTTATCCCAATACATGTGACAGTAATAAATCAAATCAGTCCAATAGTTTGAGTACAAAGACTTGGTGACCTTCAAGTGCTTTACTGATGGAGTACTGCAGTGTTGAATGTGCTGCCCATCAGAGAATCATTGGATCCCCAGGCTCTGGCCTTTCAGCTGGATGGGAAAGGTCCTGCACGGTTCCTTCAGAAAGGAGCAGTGATTTACATCTGCATTTATCCCATGACATTATTAAAATAAATTATCTGATCATTGTAACTTTGCCATTTGTGGAATCTTGCCAAGTGTAACTTGGATTTCCTGCTTTTAAGAAGTGACTGCACCTCAAGAAGTACTTCCCTGGCTGGTTTAGGACATCCTGACATTATAAAGGATGTTATATCAATGGAAACTTTTTAGGCCAACTTGCAGAAGCACTTTATTTTCAAAAGGCAACTGAAGAGTGTACATTATGTGAAGAGCTAATCTTTCTATTTTAAAAAAAATTCAACACTATTATTTTATAGGTTGATATACAGGTTCATTACAGAAAAAAACTTTGAAGTTTATTTAATTTCACTTGGATTTCCAGCATTCAAGAGCTCATACGGAAGTTTCCATGGCGACAGTCTTTGCAAATTCAGTTGTCACAATTGAACAGCTGCCTTTTCAGATGAAAATGTCATTCAGTCTGTTTCTCATAACAGAACAATTTGGAAAGAAAGGATTTCAGGGTGAGCAGGGAAGAGAAAGTGGTTTTGTGGGTGACCCCTGAATTTCACAGGAATACCATTTATATTGGCTGAGTCCATTATCATGATCAGAACCCTATTAACCACACACAGGAACAGTACAAACTTATCTCACTCCGTTTAATGTGACAATGCCCTCAAATACTGTCAGCAGTGTTGACAATTAACCACCGCTTCTCGCTATTTATTGACCTGTTGCTGTTATGTTTCTGTACACACCCTTGCTAAACAGACAAATGTACTTTTCTTCAAATCAGGTAATCTACTTACTGTTCCTGTAAATATGTTCCTGTAAATATGATAAATTTGTCCCTTAGCTTTTTTAATTCATTTATGGGGCATGGGCTGCGTTAGCTAGACCAGCATTTATTGTCCATCCATAATTGCCCTTGAGAAGTTGGTAGTGAGCTACCTTCTTGAACTGCTGCAGTCCCTGTGGTGTAGATACACTCAGTGCTGTTGGGGAGGAAATTCCAGGATTTTAACCCAGGAGAATAAAGGAATGGCGATATAGCTGCAAGTCAGGATAGTGCGTGACTTGGAAGGAAACTTCCAGGTGATGATGTTCCTATTTGCTTGCTGCTCTTATCCCTCTAGATGGTAGTGGTTATGGATTTGGAAAGTGCTGTCTAAAGATTTTTGGTGAGTCCCTGCAGAGTATCTTGTTGATGGTACACATGGCTGCCATTGTTCATCGGTGCTGGAGGGATTGAGTGTTTGTGAAAGGTGTAGCAATCAAGCTGGCAGATTTGTCCTGAATAGTGTTGAGTTTCTTGAGCTGCACTCATCCAGACAAATAGAGAATATTCCATCATACTCCTGGCTTGGAGCTGCTTGTCAGGGGAATCAGGAAGCGAGTTACTTGCTGCAGCTTTACTGCATATTTATGTGGCTAGTCCAGTTCAGTTCCTGGCCGATAGTTAATCCCCAGGATGTTGATCAGAGGGGATTCTGCAAAGGTAATGCCATTGAATGTTAAGGGGTGATACTCACATTGTCTCCACTGAAGATATGGTGATGGGCATTGCACTTATTTAGCATGCATGTTACTTGCCATTTGTTTTAAAGTTCATTTTATTAATGTCACAAGTAAGCTTACGTTGTTGGGGTGATTCTCTGCTCAGTGCTGGATAATTATCAGAGCCCTCTGCCTTTGCAGTATCCAGTGCTCCAGCCATTTTTGATATCACGTGGAATGAATTGAATAGGCTGGAGACTGGCGTCTGAGATGTTGGGGATCTCTGGAGGAGACTGAGATGGATCACTTGGCACTTCTGGCTAAAGATTGCTACAATTTCAATCTTATCTTTTAGAACATAGAACATTACAGCGCAGAACAGGTCCTTCGGCCTTTGATGTTGCGCCGACCAATTATGAAAAAAAGCAATGACCCTCCAGACCAAACCATTCCCTTCTCTTCCATAAACTTATCAACTAACCTCTTAAACGCCACCAAACTTGGCGCATCTACAACTGCCGCAGGCAGGGCATTCCACTCCCTAACCACCCTCTGGGTAAAGAACCTACCTCTGATATCCGTCCTATAACTATCACCCCTTAATTTAAAGCTGTGTCCCCTCGTGCTAGCTTTCTCCATCCTGGGAAAAAGGCTATCACTGTCCACCCTATCTAAACCTCTAATCATCTTATATGCTTCAATAAGATCCCCTCTTAGCCGCCTCCTTTCTAACGAAAACAACCTCAAATCCCTCAGCCTCTCTTCATAAGACCTGCCCTCCATACCATGCAACATCCTGGTAAACCTCCTCTGTACCCTCTCCAATGCCTCCACATCTTTCTTATAATGTGGGGAACAGAACTGCACACAATACTCCAAGTGCGGCCGCACTAGAGTTTTGTACAGTTGCAACATGACGTTGCGGCTCCGAAATTCAATCCCCCTACCAATAAAAGCTAAGACTCCATATGCCTTCTTAACAACCTTATCGACTTGACTGCCTACTTTCAGGGATCTATGCACATATACACCAAGATCCCTCTGTTCATCAACACTATTAAGAATCCTACCATTAGCCCTATACTCTACACATTTATTATTCCTGCCAAAGTGCATTACCTCACACTTTTCCACATTAAACTCCATTTGCCACCTCTCGGCCCAGCTCTGCAACTTGTCCAAGTCTCTCTGCAAACTATAACACCCCTCTTCACTATCTACCACTCCACCGACTTTGGTGTCATCCGCAAATTTACTAATCCATCCTTCAATACCCTCATCCAGATCGTTTATAAAAATTACAAACAGCAGGGGCCCCAAAACAGACCTCTGAGGTACACCACTTGTAACCGAACTCCACGATGAATATCTCCCATCAACCACCACCCTCTGTCTTCTATCTGCTAGCCAATTCCTAATCCAATTTTGCACAGATGTGCTGGGCTCCTCCATCGAGGGGGGGATATTTGTGGAGCCTCCTCCTCCAGTGAGTTGTGAATGGTGGTGGACAATTAAACAACTAGATGTGGCAGGACTGTGGAATGTAGATCTGCTCCATTGGTTGTGGAATCACTGAGCTATATCACTTACCACTTGTACTGTTTTGCATGCAAGTTGGTTGGCATTTTTAGGTGTGCTTGGTATCGCTCCTGGCATGCACTCCTGCACTCTCCATTGAATCAGGATTGATCCCCTACCTTGAAGACAATCATAAAGCAGGAACAAGCTGGGCCATGAGGTCATGGATCGTGGTCGAGTACAATTCTGCTGCTGATAGATCCGTTCTAAACATATTTCCTTTAGCACAGTGGTAATATCACCCACCACAATGGAGGATATCCTCAATGTGAAGATGGGACCTTGATTCCTCAAGGATTGTGTATGATCAATCCTACTGATACTGTTATGGATAGATGCATCTGCAGCAGGCAGGTTGAGGGTGAGGTCAAGTATGTTTTTTTCTCTCTTGCTGGTTCCCTCACCACCTGCTGCAGTCCCAGTCTAGCAGTTATGGCCTTTAGGACCCAGCCAGCTCAGTCTGTGATGGTGCTACTGAGCCACTCTTGGTCATGGACATTCAATTCCTCCGTCCAGGGTACATTTTGCATGCTTGCCACATTCAATACATCCTCCGAGTTGTGTTCAGAATGGAAAAATGCTGATTTGTCAGCTGAGAGAGGGGGGAGGGGATGGTAGGTTGGACCAGCAGGAGGTTTCCTTGCCCATATTAGATCTGATGCCATGAGAATTCACAGGATCTAAAGTTGATGTTTAGGGTTTGCAGGGTAATGCCATCTGAACTGTTGGATCGGTTCTGCTGATGAGACAGGACACCCCCAGAGCTGATGATGGTATCAGAGACATTATTTTAAGGTTTGACTATGTTGGTCTTTGCTTGCCCAATCTGAGACATTTCTCCCAATTTTGAAACAAGCCTCCAAGGAAGGCTTGAAGGGTTGGCAGGGTTGAATTTATCATTTCTCGAGCCTAGGTCAATACTTGGTGGTCCATCCAGTGGACTTTGCAGCAGTTTAATACAACTGAGTGGATTGCCTGGCTATTTCAGAGGGCATTTTAACAGTCAACTACATTGTTGTGGGTCTGGAGTTACATGTAGGCCAGAACAAATCAGAAAGGCAGATTTCCTTCCCTAAGGGACCAAATAAGCTTTACCAGCAATCAACAATTGTTCCATTGACCATCATTCAACATTTAATTCCATATTTTTATTGAATACGAATTCCACCATCTGCTTAGAAAATTGACCTGGGTCAGGAAGCTACCAATCCAGTGACAATGCCACTACCACGCTATCTCCCCATGGTGTATAATGATAACCTGGATACATTGGAGCCTGCTCTCTGCATTGTTCAATAGAAAGATGGACAGAAAGAGCTAGATCATCAATACAAAACGGGGCAATAAAATAAATTCCGTTCCTTATACCTCACTGTTCAACAGCAAATGGCAAAACAGGCGATTGGCCAGGTTGGCTGAAAAATCGAGGGAGCTTAAGGTAAAATAGAGAGAAAGTGTTCTGACCAGGAGACGGTGAGCTCACTGAAGAAAGAAGGAATGAATTTCAGAATCAAGTCAAATTGTTCATTGTATCTGTGCTCAAATAATCTAAACTTCTTGTTCAGCAATCTCCCTGAAGACCCAAACAGATCTCAGCTTAAAATGTTGAAGGGAACTCATTCCTTAAAAGATGCTATTCTCTCTGCATCAACTATTGCTTGTAACAAAGAATTCTATGCTCTAATAACCCTCTATGTCAAGGAATTTCTCATAACATCGGTCACTTTCCTATGACTATCTTTTAAGTGGAGATTCCAATTGCTGAACATCCTAACCAGGTGAATGAATCTTCATCTATTCAATCTTTATAGTTTTAGAAAACCTCCCTTACATTTTGTAATTGGGAGGAGCATCGCGATATGTGATGGAAAGGCATTGCTGAAAAGTAAATGGAGAACTACAAGGAGAATAGCGCAGGTACCAGAACAACATGAGAAAGAGAGGAACAATAACTGGATACGGATGAGAGCAGATGCTGAGACGGAAGTATGGAATGACAAGAAAGGACAAAATCAGGAACTGGTACATCAGGGAATTGGTGAAGATTTTGGAAGTGTTGAAGAAAGCAGCTGAGAAGAGATATGGTTATCTGTTACAGAGAGATAGGAGGACATGTGTTTAATATGCACTGGAAATTTATTATTATTGTCCCATGTGTTGGTATAAAGTGGAAAATATAGTTTCTATACAGACAAAACATACTATTCAATAGAGTGTGCAGCAGCAAAAGAAAGGAGAGGGTGCAGAATGTAATGTTACAGTCATAGCCACGGTGTAGAGAAAGATCACCTTAACATAAGGTAGAATGATTCAAAAAACCTGACGGCAGCAGGGAAGAAGCTATTCTTGACGCAGTGGGTACATGATCTCAGATTTTAATATCTTTTTCCCAATGGAAGTAGGTGAAAGAGAGAATGTCGGAAGTACATGGGGTCCTTAATTATACTGGCTGCTTTGCCAAAGGCAACAGGAAGTGTAGACAGAGTCAATGGTTGGGAGGCTGGTTTGCATGATGGCTTGGGCTTCATTCCCAATCCTTTGTAGTTTCTTGCAATCTTGGTCAGAGCAGGAGCCACACCAAGTTATCATACATCCTGTTAGGATGCTTTCGATGGCTCATCTGTAAAAAAAAAATCGAGAGTCGTAGCAAACATGCCAAATTTTCTTAGCCTCCTGAGAAAGTAGAGGCGTCCGTGGGCTTTTTTAACTGTAGCATCAGCGTAGAGGGCCCAGGACAGGTTCACAGGCCCAGTAAGCAATGTCAGGACACTTCACAATTGGTATGGGCTCACAGCATAACACATAGCTCTGCTTTGCCACCAGAATTTAAGAGAGTAAGGGGCCACTTGATTGAAACATATAAGATCCTGAGGGGTTTTTAGGAGGGTGGATATGGGGAAGATGTTTCCTCTTGCGGGAGAATCTAGAATGAGGGCTCACTCTTAAAAACAAGGGGATTGTTCATTTCAAACAGAGATCAAGAAAAATGATTCTCTCTTGAGTTATGAGTGTTTGGAATTCCCTTCCTCAGGGAGCTGTGGAGGCAGAATCTTTGAATGTTTAAGGCAGAAATAGATAAATTCTTGATAGGCAAGGGGGTGAAAGGTCATTGGGGGTAGGTGGGAATGTGGGGTTGAGGTTACAATCAGATCAGCCATGATCTTATTGAATAACGGAGCAGGATCAAGGGGCTAAGAGGCCACCTCCTGCTATAATTCATAATGTTACAAATCAGTCCTTGGATGTTGTAGCCAATTTGTTACAATTCTGGATGGGATACCCTGGCTGAGGAGGATTGAATTGGTTCCTCATCTTTATTCACCTCTTTGGTCACAGCATGGTCAATTTATAAATGATTCCTTCCCTTGTGGAATTCAAATATATTTGTTTTAAAAGAGCCAATTTAACCAGACTTGAGTTTTTTTAAAAATAAGAATGAGTTTATTACTTACTAAACAGCACAAAGAAAATAAAGCACAATATACAAAAAAAAAGTTAGAAATGAGAAGTGAGCCCAAGTTAAAAATATATACAAATCAGTCTTTGCCTTGTCCATGAGGAGCAGATGGTAAAATTTTGTGGCTGTTATGTTGGGTGATTCTAGTATAGTGCTGGCTTCAGCAGTTGAACAGTTGGTTTGTAGATTTTTGGTTCTGCAGGTTAGCTGAAAGAAGTTGTCCTGTTTCCTTTTCAACTGTGGCTTTGCTGACCTCGACTTATCCCCAGCAATCAGACAGAGAAAGACTTTCCCAGCAAGTAGCAGGATGGTTATAAATGTTCTTTAGCTGTGACTCCTCACTGCATATGCTAGCACAATGTCATTCAAACACCAAACTAACACACATAGGCCACAGGTGTAGTTGGTTTTTAAGGTCTTTCCTTGTGTAGTCCTGGAAGGGGAAAATCATGAACATGTCTGGGATATAACTTAGAGGAAATGGTTACTGCTAAGATGGTAATCAGCATCTATTATCTCCAGAATAGATTACAGTTTTTGCATTGAAATATCTCTGTCTGAAAAAGGGTGTGTCATTCCACTGCTCTCTCAGGACCGAGTATAATCTATGGAGGAATTCTAGCAAGTGGCTACTTTGCAGTCTCAGCCTATTTTTGCTTGTATGCCTTTGTTAAAAAGTACACGTGATTGATTTAAAAGTTCATTATGCCGACATGTAATTCATACTATAATGCATTGTCATGACTGTATGTGGTTGTATGCACTTAATTCTCAATCTTCCTGATGTTATGTTGAGATATACTGTCAGAACAGATTAGAGCGAGTTACATTTTGAAGCTCCCTGCACCATTTCACATCTACGGGAGCTTGGTGTGTCAATGAGGATGTTTAGTCCTTTAAGCCTGTTCCCACCATTTAATTAGGTAACCTGCACCTCAACTTCATTGGTTGACCTTTGACACATACTGCTTGCTACCTTACCCAGTCAAAGTCGACTGAACTTTAGTTGATAAGTATATGGAAGAGAAGGGAATGGTTTAGTTTGGAGGGGCATTGCTTTTTATATTGGTCGGCGCAACATCGAAGGCCGAAGGGCCTGTTCTGTGCTGTAATGTTCTATGTTCTATGTTCTATGAACTCAGCCCTGTACATTCCAATTGATCCCAGCATCCACAGAACTTTTTGGGGGAAGGGATTTTCAGATTTCTATTAACCCTATGTGAGAAAAAGTGCTTCCTGATTTCCCTCCAGGCTAGTTCATTTCTTAATAGTAAGATTATCCCTCTTGTTCTGGGCTCCATCACCCAGGGAAATCATTCCTCTATATCTATCCTATTGAAGCCCCATTTGAATTGCTGCATATGTGCTATTCCATTATGTGACTGTGGGATGCCGTGAGGGTATGGAAGGTTAAAATGCAAAGAAAATAATAAAATAGACTTGAAGCAGAGGGTGACAGATGGTTACTACGCCTCCTGAAAACTAAAATGGCTGCTTTCCAGTTCTTGAAATTATTACTGTAAATGCCAATTTGTCATCAGCCAATGTTGTTGTTTGTTTTTGCTGCTGAGCCTTTTCTCCCTGAATGAAAAAGGAACAAAAATCAATATTCAGATCAAGAGCCCAGGAAGAAATTGTTATCTGTTCTCCGATTAAGCACAAGAAAATGGTCATGACTTAATGCAATGATACAATGTTGGTCAGGAGGAGGGTAGTAAATGACAGGACAGAAAGAAAAGTGAGCAGAAATTTGTGAAGGCTGTGGTTTAAGAGATCTATCAGGAAACATTGTGTCATACAGCACTGAAGGGAACCCATTCAGTCCATTGTTTCTGTACTGACTCTTTGAAAGACTAATCCAATTGGTAACACTTTCTCAGAATCCTTTCAGAGCAGAAGGAGGCCATTCAGCCCATTGAGTCCGCACTGATAATAATCCGACCCAAGGTCTATCCCCCATAACCTCATGTAGTTACGCTGACACTAAGGGGCAATTTATCATGGCCACAATCTTTGGATTGTGGGAGGAAATCACAGCGCCTGGAGGAAACCCACACGGGCATGGGGAGAATGTGCAAACTTCACACAGACAATGACCTGAGATTGGAATTGAACCTGGGTCCCTGGAGCTTGAGGCAGCAGTGTAATCACAGTGACACCTTGATGCCCCAATACAGCTCTGCATTTTATTTTATCCATTCTTGGAATGTGGGCTTTGCGGGCTAGATTAGCATGTTTTACCCATCCCTAACTGTCCTCGAAATGGTAATGGGGAACTGCCTTGTTGGAACTGCTGCCATCCCTTTATATCTAATTCTCTTTTGAATGGTATTATTCAATCAGCTACCACTGCACTTTCAAGTTGCCTGAGTTCCTTTCTGCTGGAGATATTTCACCACCCCACCACCACCACATTGTTGAGACTCACTCTTGGAAAGATGGTTATTTGGGTAAATTGCCATCTGGAACCCCAGGGAAAAGTCAAAGGAGTGAGAGAACTACTAGGAACACAAAATACTCACACAAGGAACACACACAGTAATTCAATGGGTGATGAAACAAGAGTCAACCGAACCCTCTAAAGAATGCAGTAATAACATCGAATCATACTAGTGTCATTTTTGTGGTCAGTTTATTGCTTACTTCATAAATAGGAAGTGCATTAAAAAAACTCTGAAATTCCTACAATAGACTGATAACATTGAGCAAGGTGCGGTGTCATTCATTTTAATCCAATTTGTTTCTTTAGAAAACACAATTCGCTTATGTGGCCTGGGACTAATCTTGAGGACCTTGAGTGGGTGTCACTGTTACAGAGGGACTCTGTCACAAATGCGGCATTCTCAATTGGATTAAAAGATTTGATGCATTTACCACTGGCCTCGTGACAAGGGACCATTCCGGATGTATTCCCTTTAAAAGGATCTACTTCGTTAACCACGGAACGTGCGACTGGAAGTAGATGTAACAGAGAGGGAATGAAACCGTTTTATCTCGCTCGGGGTCTTGGCAGGTTTTCAGTTCCTTCATAAAAGGGGAGGATTAATCATGTATGACACGTGGATTGGATCCTGCTGACCCCAAGCTCTGACTTGCACTGTGTCTTGTCCTGTTGATATTCCTTTTCACTCTCTGCAAATGAGAGGTTGATAAATTTTGATTTTTAAAAAAAAGGTTTCAAACCAGGCATATGCCACATTAACTCAGAGCTGAGAATCATTTGCAAAACACTTGAATAAATAATTACAAGCGGATCAAATGAATTGAGTTAATGAATTTTAATTAAATTTCAACAAATAATGCCAATTAAATGATACCATTTAAGTCCCAAAGTTAATATAAATTAACTCTGAAACAACATTGACGACAATTAAAAAAACAAACCTTTTTTTTTGAGCTCCCCTGATGAGGTGACATGCAGTGCCTTGGATAGAAATTAAATTATAAAAGACTGGAAGGTCCCACTTTTGTTCCACGGTGTGGACTGATTTAGCTGATCTGTTCCAGGGTGGTAATCGGGCGCCAATATAATTGGTACACTAACCTCGAACTAGAGAAGAAAAAATGTACAAAGTTTCCATTCCGAAACCATCCTGGAAAGTATGCATGTTTGTCTGTATGCATGGTTTTATGTTATGGGCACATGCATGTGTGTGCACGTGTGGTGTGCATTTTTTTTTATTCATTCACGGGTTGTGGGCATCACTGGATTGGACAGCATTCATTGCCCATCCCCTATTGCCCTTGAGAAGGTAGTGGTGAGCTGTCTTCTTGAACCGTTGGCAGTCTGCGTGGTGTTGGTACACCTACAATCCTGTTAAAGAGGAGTTTCAGGATTTTGACCCAGCGACAGTGAAGTAAAGACGATACTTTTCCAAGTCAGGATAGTTACTGGCTTGGAGGGAATTTCCAATTGGTGGTGTTCCCGTGTATATGCTGTCCTTGTCTTTCTAGATGGTAGTGGTTGTGGATTTGGAAGGCGCTGTCTAAGGAACCTTGCTAATTTCCTGCAGTGCATCTTATAGATGATATACACAGCTCCCACAGAAGGGAGTGACTATTTTGGTTGCTACATGGGGTGCCAATCAAATGGGCTGCTTTGTCCTGGATGGTGTCAAGCTCCTCAAGTGTTGTTGGAATTATGCTTATCCCGGCAAGCTGAGAGTATTCCATTGCACTCTTGTTAACATGAGAATGAAAGGAAGGGATTCAGATGGCATTATAAAATAATTGAATTACATTGATGGGCACTGGTTAACATTAATCAGACTATGAACCAATTACCATGTAGCTGATTTCTAGTAGAGTTTTCCAGCAGCAACACTTGCAAAATCAGAAATTTCTTCTCAGAGAAATAGTTTATAAATTAGTGTAAACATCGGTACAACACATAACCACAGATAGCACATACACAACACACATACATAACAATACCATAATTACCTTAACATTCACACCACACAAGTGCCAAAGACCATCTCCAACAAGAGAGAACCTAATCATTGTCCCTTGACATTCAATGGCATTCCCATCACACAATTCCCCCATTATCCACATCCTGGGGATTACCATTGACAAGCAAAATAAATATTGTAGCTAACATCACTGCATGTTGAGATGGTTCCAGTTTTAATCATTGAGATACTAAGGAATTATCTGGGGCATGAAGGAGCAGATGAGTTCTGGGCAGCACGGTGGTTAGCACTGCTGCCTCACAGTGCCATGGACCCGGGTTCAATCCCTAGCTTGGGTCACTGTCTGTGCAGAGTCTGCACATTCTCCTGTGTCTGTGTGGGTTTCCTCCACTTTTGTCTCACAGTCCAAAGTCGTGCTGCTTAGCTGCATTGGCCATACTAAATTCTCCCTCCATGTACTCGAACAGTCGCTGCGGTATGGTAACTAGGAGATTTTCATAGTAAGTTCATTGTAATATAAGCCTACATGTGACACCAATAAACTTAAAAGCTGTAACTTCAGTGACCCAATGCAAGACTGGGTGAATGTCAATCTTCCAATCCCGCAAGAGGTTACTGAACGGGGACCTAAGCAGTAAAGGCAGAGTGTTGTCTATTCTTTATGGAACACACCTGGTTTTCATCCCATTCATTCATTCTGTAGAAGAATGAAGAGGAAATTGTATCCATGTGAACTGCTCTGCTGTGTACAGGATTTAAGGAAATAGAGTGAGGTTCATATAGAATACACAGGATGGAATTTTCCAGTAATGCCAGTGCACTTGGAAGAAGTGAAAGATTCAGAGAGAGACCAAAGGTCAGAATCTCAGCGGCCACACAGGCACAGATACATGATGCTTTCAAATGGTGAGAATGTCCTCGTCTACAGCTGTTCCTGATCTTAACACTGAACATCCATGACCCAGAAGTGATGTCAAAATTTCTTCTTTTTTCTAACCCTAACCCTCCATGTTGGTGCATCCCCAACATCTACAGCAGAGGTGGAGGTGGCCTGCTGATTGCCATGCCTGGTTGTCTTTGATGTCCTCAAGAAGGCAGAGACCTGGGGCCCCTCAGTCTGTACAGCTGGAGGTGAGAAGTCACAAGTAGAGGGATTGGCTGGACACTGTCAAAGTCAGCTGGGAAGATGGGCTGGGGGACTCCAGCTTCTTATCCACCTCTGATCCAAGGGCCCTTCCTGACACCGGAAGGAGAAGAGGCACCAGAAAGGACAAGGTACCTCTGTGCCTTCACATCTAGCCATTGATGGATTCCACTAATGGCTGTGGTGATGGAGGGTTAGATGGGTGTGGGAACAGGGGGTAGTTTTGGAGATGTTGCGGGGCTGGGGGAGGGGGGGGGAGCGCTGACTGGCTGAACTCCCTTGCAATTGCCTCTCAGGCTGGCAGATCTCTTGAACCCATTCTTCAGGTAGAGGCATCCCAGTGCTGGCAAAATCCGTGGATGAGGACCTCAAGGGAGTCACAGCTGAAGCTGAGAACAGCTTTACCAGCTATTTCCCTACACTCAGAGAGAGAGTGTTTTCAGACAAAGTTCCCAGAACTTCTACTCCATTGGGTAATGACGAGGTGGGTGAATCATTGTTCATCCTGCTATGTGATTCAGGGAGCTACAACATTAATAAGCTTCTGAGTGTAAAACAGACTCGATTTCTGTTACGCCACCCAGAGTTGGCTAACCCCACCCATCATTTCACTTAGCCTCCCCAGTGGAAAATTTTACAGCTCAAATAGTCCATGTTCTGATTATAGTCCAGTCATCCCTCCTTCCACCTTATTTCATCTAGTTTGTTGGGTTTATCCAACTTCTCCTGAAGCAGATCCAGGCTATTCATTATTTTCAACCATCCCTTAAAGAAGCAAATTCCACATTCTCGCCAAAGTCTGGCTTCGTAATAATACATGGGATCTTTTATAAGCAGCTAAGGGGGCAGCCAGCGGCTTGCAGTGGAGCCTTTTTCCCCTGATCTAATCAATGCGTACAGATTGGTAAATACAATCTCAGTGGTACAATTTGACACTGGAGGGCAACTAAAGAGATAAGTATACAGAAATCTGGAAAGAACGCATCTGCAATTCCAACACAGATAATTGCTTAACCTGTGGTACACTTACTGGTGTTGTTAAAGCCATGTTCTTTTCTTTATTACACAACTATTTTTAGCTTACAAAGTGCCAGGAAAAATCGATCACACACCTGAACTAACCCTATGGATTTTTATTTGTAAAATACCAGCTGATTCTTCACGTAGTAAGAATGAGAACATACAGTTTTATTAGAACTGAATATCATAGAGTTATAGAATCCCTATAGCGCAGAAGGAGTCGTCCATTTGGCTATCAAACCTGCACTAATAACAATCCCACCCAAGCCCTATCTCTGCGTAACCCCATGTATTTACCCCACTAATCCCCCTGACACTAAGGGTCAATTTATCATGGCCAATCCACCTAATCTACACATCTTTGGATTGTAGGAGGAAACCAGAGCACCCAGAGGAAACCCACACAGACATGGGGTGAAGGTGCAGACTCTATACAGAGTGACTTGAAGCCGGAATTGAATGCGGCAGTGCTAACCACTGTGCCACCCTGCTGCCCAAATGTCATGATATATGATGTATTATTCTGCTGCTAAGTAACAGCTGTGATTAACTGCCCTGACCATTAACGCCACAAATGTCAGAAAATCTAGTTGGATAGCCAGTCTGATTTGCAAATCATGATGGCTGGAGCTTCATTATCACATTCCACCATTCCTTTCTCTCCTGCCTGCCCCCAATCCACCTCCCCCCCCGCCCCCCAACATACAACCATGTCATCTCCTGCGAAGAGACACATTGAAATGTTAATTCCAGGGCGGTTGAATTTTGGGCACATTCTGATAATGATTATAAATATTGCACTGATTCATTCGTAAGATGTGGGTGTCGCTGGCTGAGCCAGCATTTAGTGTCCATCCATCCCTAATTGTCCTTAAAGTAAGTGGCTTGCTAGGCCATTTCAGCGTCAACTCACATTGCTGTGCGGCTGGGGTCACATGTAGGTAAGGATGGCAGATTTCCTCCCCTAAAGGTCATTAGTGAAGTGTGTTTTTTAAATGATAATTTAATCACAGATTTTTATTGGATTCAAATTTCACCATCTCCTGTGGTGGATTCAAACCCAGGCCACTACCCTGGGTCATTGGACTAATAATCTACTAGGCGGAGTGGGTCTGGAGTCTTTCAGACTGTGGGAGGAAACTGGAGCACCCAGAGGAAACCACACAGACATGGGGAGAATGTGCAAACTCCACACAGAAAGTGACCCAAGTCAGGAATTGAACTTGGGTCCCTGAAGCTGTGAGGCAGCCACTCTAACCACTGCACCACCGTGCTGCCCTTTACCCCCACTAATTGTGCCAATCTCTAGCTTCTAATTACCACACTCCTTGATTTTGGCCAGTGTGCGAACAGAGCAAAGCTGTTAGCCTTAGTTGATAAAAAATGGCTTTGTGAACAAAATAGCTTATTTACAGCAGTAAAACCAGATCATAATAGTTCGAAATTTGAGCAACCCCATCCATCAGATATTCCCAAGTGGGCTGGTGAACTAAATGCATCTTATTTTTAACGGTATAGTCCCTAGAAAATGGTCATAGGTTTGCACGTCTGCAATAATGTACAATCAATAAGTTACTAAAATTATACTCATTCTGAAAGTGAAGGAGGATTTGGCTGTCTGAAGTTTGGACCAATCTTATCACACTTTCATCTTGATTTTTAAACATTAAGTAGCAGCAAAATTTTGTTGAGCGGTTCCAATGTTCTGCTTCCAGAGGAAAAAAATAGCAAGGCAGACTTTGTTCACAGCTTTCACGTGTCAGAAATGGCTTTGAGGCTTTTGAAATGCAGGAGCACATCCAAAACCCTGCTGCCCATTTTGTGACTCACATTCACCCATCGCCCCTGCGCCTGCTGACCTACTTTGGGTGCCAGCCCAGCAATAGTTTAAGCATAAAATTCAACATCCTTCTGTTTCAAATTTTCAAGGGGTGGCACAGCAATCAGCACTGCTGCCTCATAGCGCAAGGGACCCGGGTTCAATTCCTAGCCTCGGGTCACTGTCTGTTCAGAGTTTGCACATCCTTCCCCTGTCTGAGAGGGTTTTCTCCAGGTGTTCCTGCAGTCCAAAAATGTGTGGGTTCGATGGATTGGCCATGTCAAATTGTTCCCCAGTGTCAGAGGGTAAATGCATGGGGTTTTGGGGATTGGGTCTGGGTGAGATGGACTGATAGGCCTCCTTCTGCACTGTAGGAGGTATGAATTCTTTGGTGGCTTTGCCCATCCCGTCTCTGAAGCTTCCTCCAAATCTATTACTCTCCAAGGTCTCTGTGCTCCTTCAATTCTTGCCCTCTGCCTGATTTGAATCACTCCGCCTGCAGCTATGCCTTGAACGGACTCAGCCCCAGGCTCTCAAATTCCTTTCTTAAACCCTCCCAACATCCTCTCGCTCTCTCTCTTTTTTTCAAAGATGGTCTTTGAAAACTGCTTTTTTGACCCAAGTTGTTGGCCATTTATTCAACATGCTTTTGTGAAACATTGTGGGATGATACATCAGTAGGGTTGCTACATAAATGCAAACTGTTATTTTGCTATCATTCCACTTTGTGAATGGACATTGTCCATTTATTATTCTTAATGCAAGAATGCTGTGGTATCACGCGTCAATTGTCTTATGTTTCTGTTGCAGCTTAATAATTAGAAATTGTTGTTACAATTGTGGCTAAAAACACACCTTTGAAACATTGTGGAGTTGTATATATGATAGTAAAGACACTATATAAATGCAGGTTGTTTTTGTTGAATACAGAGATAATAGTGCAAATCCTGTGAGTGAGTGTTCACTCCTTATGAGCCAAACTATGACAGTGTTTACACAATCACGGGGTAGGGGGGAGATCAGGTAAGAAATAAATTATATCAAAATAAAAGTCAAAACCTTCCCAAGCAGTCAGAACATCCCACCTACCACACTACGATTTCTCCCAACGTTTAAAGTTTTTAAGTTTATTTATTAATGTCACAAGTAGGCTTACATTAACACTGCAATGAAGTTACTCTGAAAATTCCTTAGTCGCCATACTCTGGTGCCTGTTCAGGTACACTGAAGGAGAATTTAGCACAGTAAATGCATCTAACCTGCGCGTCTTTTGGGTGTGGGAGGAAACTGGAGCGCCTGGAGGAAACTCACACAGACCCGGGAGAACATGCAAACTTCGCACAAACCACAACCTAAGGCAGGAATTGAAGCTGCTTCCCTGGCACTGTGAGACAGCAAAGCTATCACTAGGCCACTGTGTCACCCTGTCCCCAACTTACCACAATCTCTTTTTGAGCCACCGCCCCACCCTGATTTCCCTGTGGGCTAACCATAATCTTGTCCCTCCACCCTCTGGCCCCAATCTATACAACCCCTTTTGATCTTCCTTCCCCTCCCATCTCATCCCCTTGATCTCTACTGACCCCAACACCACCTCCTGCTCCAGTGACATTTCCCCCTCAATCCTGAGTTCTCCTTCCCACCACAACCCCTAATATCTCCCCGCACGCCACATCCATTTCATGGTTGAATGGCTTACACCTGCTCCTAAGTTGAGCTGTCCTGAGGTTGTAAAAGTTGAAATATAAATGTAAGTCTTTCTACACTCATAGTTAGGATTCCAAACGATGGTCATCAGATATGTCACTAAAGTTGGGACATAATCCAAAACTGTGATGTTGCCAAACCACCACCAATCCCATTCCATTGGAGTCAGTATTGTTCCCATTACATTTAGATATCCCCTCAGTTGATTCCTGCTTGGGCAGAGGAATCCATCACTCTCTCAGCTTTCCTTTGCTTTGCTTCCATTATCACTAAATGTACACTTAAATGTAGGAAAACTAAATATGCCAATCCCAGGAACTTTTCTCCAGCATGAGCTTTTCCCAGTCAGACAGTGGGAGCCTGGTTTAATGACAGGGTCAACAGGGTTTTCCTCCCCAAGTTACATGGTCCATCAGGAGAATCGTTTGAGGGCATTTCCTGGGAATTACCCAGGGAGATTAAACATGTAATTGAGTCCAGTGAGGGAGTACTGTACCCTTGGAGGGCCCTGTCTTTCATATAAGAATATTAAAGTGAGGCCCCACATGCTCTCTCAGGTGAAAACAAAAAGGTGGCCCAATATTTATTCCTTTAAGAATATTCCTTTAACAATCTTGGCAATCTTAGATGCCAAGTTTGCTTGGTATCTAAGCAAATGTATATCCCTTAACCAACATCATTCAACAGATTACCTGGTCCCATTGATGATTTATCCTGTGTGTGTGTGGGACCTTGCTGTGCACAAATTGATTGCTGCATTTCCTACAATAGTGACAACATTGCTAATGAAAGTATTTCAATGGCTGTAAAGTGCTTCAGAAAATCTTGAGGTCATTGACGATGTTCTGTAAAAGCTAGTCCTCTTTCTCTTATATCTTCAGGGGGATTTGCTCAATATTTGAATTGCGTTAACCTAATGCAATAAACCTTGCAAAAGCGTAACATTTCTGTTCAAATTCTGAAGGTTATCAAGTAAAACTACAGGATATAAATCTAGCATTTCACTGTGCAGCATTTGAACCAGACCATTTCCTTTCGGCAGATGATACCTCAACGGTTCCAAACATATCCCAGAACCTTGCCAGCGCTGTGAAAGTTGTTTCTAATATCTGATACATCCAAGTCACTCCATAGAGGAGAGTTTCCACATGACTGATATTGTTACAGTATAAAAGTGGCTTGCTTATTGGCTGCTGAACCCAAAGTAGAAGCTCCGTATCTTAAAGTGACTCATGTATATTACGTTTACGAGTTTAATTCAGAGTGTGGTACCTGCCAGAAAGTGTTGTTGAATGACAAGTAGGATTGCTAACATTGGTTGGATGTTTTTGAGGTTTCATCATATGACCTCTTACCCAAACAACCCAAAAGCTGCTCTGCTCACACACGATACCGGCTCTGGTCACTTGACACATCAATTCTCTCAGCACCTCACCTTCCAGAGACCAATAGCAAAGTAAGAGGACTCGTCACTACTTGATTGGATAATTCTTGACTGTCAGTCAAATAGATTTGTTTCCCTGTCTCCAGTATGTTTGATCATTTATAGTTGTTGGGGGATACTTACCTGGCAGGGGGAAGTCACCAATCTGGCAGGTTGATCTCCCTGACTAGGGTAGAGTCAATGTTCAGGGAGCTAGTGAAATTTAACAGAGATGTCACCTGATGCAATTTTTCAAAGCCTTTTGGATGATGGTATCTCAGATCAAGCCCAGAACGGGTACAATGCCTCATCCTTCAGCTTGGACTTGTTTGTCTCTCTGGTGGGGCCAGTGAATTAAATTCAATTTGAATTTGATCTTTTGGATGAAATAAAGACCGTTTTTAAAAAAAAACAGATTCACTTGAATTCCCTGTAACTAATTTTAAGATCAATAATCGAGTAAGTAGAGGTAGGCTAGAATTTTGTTGGGTTATGAATAGGAATGCTTGTGATACATGTAACACAGGTGTCATAAGGACATAAGAACTAGGAGCAGGAGTAGGCCATTTGGCCCCTCGAACCTGCTCCGCCATTCAATAAGATCACGGCTGATCCTTTCATGGACTCAGCTCCACTTACACAAGTTCTTATGTTCTTGTGACTTCTATGTTACATATATCACAAGCATTCCTATTCATAACCCAACGAAGTTCTAAGCATAACCCTTAATTCCTTTACTGTTCAAAATTTATCTATCTGTGCCTTAAGATCATCGACCTGAAACATAGATCCCTGTTTTATTATTTTGATTCTAAGTGCTGGGCAGACATGAAACTGAGGGTGTTTCAGATCTGACTTTTAGATCCATTCTCAGGCACCCCCTTATGCACTTTGCCTGCAAAAATATCAGCGATTCCAAATCGTGCTGCATAAACCTGTGGGCTGCATTTATATCGCCTGAAATCCTGCAGCTCCAATCGACATCTCCAACTGCACATGCGCAGAAAAAAAAAGTAGAATGCTGCTCCCCTGTCACGCTGCTTGTGGGCTGCATAATCCCTCTTCTGACTCCCACAGATACTGCCCCACCCCCACGACATATCTGCATTACTGATCCCCTTATCCCTCCACCCTCTGTCACCCAGACCGATCCCCCTTCCCTCACTAGTCACAGACAGAGTGACAGCAGACTCACACTTGATCCCAATGGGAGAATATTTCCAAAGGCCATAAAATTCTGCCAATCAGCAGCAAGTGGGGTTTCTGAGTGGACTGATCCCCCCCAGTCAAAGATGTCGTAAAATTGCCTTGTGTTTCTCAGGGAACAACTCAATACAAGGGCAACTGAACTACTTTCATACTCTACGGTGGCTGCTAATGGTACATATTTTTCATTCATCCAAGCTATTTTCCATTGGCCTAAATCAAGGCTATGTTTGCCACTTCTATCCCTAATTGTAGCTAATCTGGCAATAAAGTTCACAGAGTTAATAAAGAAATGGTCAGCTATGAAAACATTAAATCATGTATACACAACAAGGATGAGGGCAAGGACTGACATTGTATTGGATCCATGATGGCTGGATGCTGTCAGTTAGTGTGAAGGAGAAAAATAATCAATAGGCTTAAAGTGTCATGCATCATCTTCACGTGAGAAACAGGCACAAAGAATGATCCTCCTTCACATAAATTGAGGCTGAACCTTTGCAAGAAGGGGGCATTCAAAAGCTAAAAACAGATGCAAGCTACATATTGCCTGATACAGTTGGTTCTGGCATGGTAACCTATTCGGCTTGGAAGCCAAGTTGGGCATAATAATTAGATTATGCGTCATGCAGATAACTGTCATTGTTGGCACAAAAGAGAACTTTCCCTTACGTAGCACCTTTCATGACATTAGGTCAGGTCAAGATCATCAGACTTTTGAATGGACCTACCTTCAGGTTATGTTGATCTTTCTCTACACCCAGCTATTTCTATAACACTACAATCTGCACCCTCTCCTTTACTTTATCGAAGCATATAAGATGATTAGAGGTTTAGATAGGGTGGACAGTGATAGCCTTTTTCCTAGGATGGAGAAAGCTAGCACGAGGGGACACAGCTTTAAATTAAGAGGTGATAGTTATAGAATGGATATCAGAGGTAGGTTCTTTACCCAGAGGGTGGTTAGGGAGTGGAATGCCCTGCCTGCAGCAGTTGTAGATGCACCAAGTTTGGTGGCTTTTAAGAGGTTAGTTGATAAGTTTATGGAAGAGAAGGGAATGGTTTAGTTTGGAGGGTCATTGCTTTTTTTATAATGGTCGGCGCAACATCGAAGGCCGAAGGGCCTGTTCTGCGCTGTAATGTTCTATGTTCTCTATCAACGCTATGTTTTGTCTGTATAGCGTGCAAGAAACATTGCTTTTCACTGTATGTTAATACAAGTGACGATAATAAATCAAATCAAAACAGGATATCCTAAAGTACTTTACAGCATATGAAGTACTTTTGAAGTTGAGTCACTAATATAACGTATGAAATCAGGCAGAATATTTTTTAAAAATTCATTCAATGAACACTAGCATCGCTAGCTGGTCAGCATTTATTGCTCATCCTTATTTGCCCTTGAACCAAGTGGCTTGCTAGGCCATTTTAGAGGACAGTTAATGTCATCCACGTTGCTGTAGGTCTGGAGTCACATGTAGGCCAGACCAGGTAAGAACAGCAGATTTCCTTCTCTCAAAGGACATAAATGAACCACGTGGATTTTTCTGACAATCGACAAAGATTTTATGATCATCAGTAGATTCTTAATTCCAGATTTTTTTAATTGAATTCAGATTCTGCCCTAACGGGATTCATTTCTGGGTCTTCAGAACATTCGGTGAGTTTCTGGATTAATAGTCTAGCGATAATACTACTAACTCTGGCCTCAGAGCATATAACAGCACAGACAGTTTATAGATTACTGATTAGAATACCAATCTTTGCACCTAACCTGCTATTTAAATCTTAAAGTGGTCTCACATAATCTCATACATCCCAATTTCCCTCCCTGCCAATTTTTTTGTCAACAAGCCCATACTTGTAAAACACTCCAACTCCCCTGTCCTAAATTCCCACAGCCAATTAGAAAGAAGATAATTCCTTCATTGCCTGATCCTAAAGAGCTTTTTTAGCTTACGTATGATATTTTTATCACTTAGAATCATAGCATCCTACAATGGAGGAGGAGGCATTCGGCCCATGGGTCTGCACCGACCACAATCCCACCCAGACCCTATACCCACAACCCTATTCATTTACCCTAGCTAGTCCCCCTCATATTAAGGGGCAATTTAGCAATGCACCTAATCAGCACGTCTTTTGGATTGTGGGAGAAGACCGGAGCACCTGGAGGAAATCCACGCAGACACAGGGAGCATATGCAAATTCCAGACAAACAGTGGCCCAAGCCAGGAATTGAACTCGAGTCCCTAGTGCTGTGAGGCAGTAGTGTTAACCATTGTGCCACCAATATACAAACTTACAAACAAAAATGTCCAAGGATGTATTTATCATCTGTGTTTTCTCCTGATGTAAAATAGGGAAGTTCCACAGACTCTGTCGTGATCCAAGCAGATGAATCCAGGCACTCTCATCAGAAGTCCACACAGAGTCAAGCTGTGATTCTGAAACGATGATTTAATCGTGTGATGAAACCATTGCTGCTGTGTCTGATCCTGCCTATTATTTACTTTTTGCTGTTGCAAAATTATCCCCTGGGACACAAAGTAAATGTATTTGATTCGGTTCAAAATAAATGGAGGCAATTTATTTACTGCCGAGGTGAAAATCCATTACAAATATTAACTTTTGTCAACAAAAGCAGGAGGAGCAACAAACGGAACACTTAAAGGTGGAATCTGCTGCTTACTAAGCTGGTTGATTATTTTTAAATGCAGGTGAGACCTTATTGAGGTAAATCACAAAATGCTTTCGGCATTTAAAAGGGCAGCAAGATTGATTGTTCTCCTCTAAACTTTGGTTTTAGGCTGTTTACAATCCAACAAATAAAAATGGGAACAACATTATTCAGGCTTGAAATAAAATCAAATCTGCAATTAGGTTCCTGAACAAGCTATATCCCAATCTTCCAACCTGTATAGTCTACCTTCCACTGGTTGCTTCATCGATACGTTGGTCTGGTACGTTGCTACTAGAAAGTCATTATTAGTGGAGTCACACAGCAAGGTTAACATTGGAATGAGGCATTTTGGGTGAAGCATAGTTGGCTGGATGGCACAGTGTTAGTACTGCTGACTCACAGCGGCAGGGACCCAGGTTCAATTCCAGCCTCACGTCACTGTCTGTGTGGAGTTTGTGCATATTCTGTGTCTGTGTGGGTTTCCTCCAGGTGCCCCAGTTTCCTTCCACAGTCCAAAAATGTGCAGGTTAAGATGACTGGCCATGTTAAATTGTCCCTTAGTGTCAGGGGATTAAAAAGGTAAACATTTGGGGTTACAGGAATAGGGCTGGGGTGGAATTGTGGTTGATGCAGATTCAGTGGGCCAAATGGCCTCCTTCTGCACTGAAGGAATGCTATGATTCTATGGAAGATTGCTACCATGAAGTTCTCCACCCACTCCCCGCCCTCAAACTTCAGTAGATTTAGTGACTGATCTCTAATTGAGGTGTTTAAGATCTATAGGATTAAACAGGATATAGAGCATAGAAACAGGCCATTTGGTCCAAACAGTCCATAATGATGTTTACATTCCACTCGTGTCTGCTCCCTTTTCTCATTTAAATCTATTATACCCATCTATTCCCTCCTCTTTCAAATCACCTCTACTTCTCCCTTCAATGCAACAAACAATTTGCTTCAGTTACTCGCTGTGGAACCAGATTCCACACTCTTAACACTCTCTAGTAAAAAAGTTACTTCTGAATTGCTGATTGGATTCCTTGGGGATTAAATTCTATTGATGTCCTCTAATTATGTTCTTCCCACAAGAGGAAATGTTCTCTTTGTATCTACACTTTCAAAATCTTTCACAATCTTCAAGACCTTTATTAGGCCACCCCTTAGCCTCCCTTTCGAAGAGAGTAGAGACCCAGCTTGTCAATCCTTCCCTGATATGTTTCTGCTGTTAATCTTGTAAACCTTCTGTGTGCTTGCCAGTGCCTTTATATAACACGGTGACCAGAGCTGCACACAGCACTCTAAAGGTGGAATTTTTAGGATAGTGAATGCCTGGCACTCACCATCCTGAGAGAACATATACTCGCCCACAGATTCTCAAAGCCCACTGCCATTTCACATTCAATTACAAACTTATCCCCTTCCCAACCGAGATGGGGAACAGTTGGGAAAGTGATCACCTGCCTGCCTGTTTTGCCCATGAGAAAATCATATAGGTAGGTGTAATATTGCAGGTTGTAAGGCAGATAATACATTCATTTGGCTCATTAACCGTCACCACTGCGGATCAAAATATGAAATCTGGATGTGCGTCTGATGTCCTTCCATGCTATTTCATGTGCTTCTGGGTCAGACACAAAATTCTGTCCTAAACCTGGTTTACAAGTTGCAATACAGATTAATCGTAATTGAATGGTTTGCTTGTTTTTTCGTGATCTTATTAACCTGTGGCCCAGATTTTGGTGATATGGTGTATTTGTATTCTGAGGTCCCCTTTCTTCATATACCTCACTTAGACCTGCACCTTCCAAGGAATAAGTGACTCTCAATTCTCTTGACCAAAATGTACTAGCTCATATTTAATTGTGTTGAATTTAAATTGCCAGTTTTTTCTCTAATTTGCAAGTTTATTGAAGTCTATCTGTTTGAACACCCTTGCATTCCCTGCCCCACAATTTGGTATCATCTGTGAATTTAGAAATTGTGTTTTTCTAAATCAAAATTTCAATATAAATTGTAAATGGGAGCGGTTCCAGCGCTGATCCTTAAGCAGCCACTTCCCATCTTCTGCCACTCAAACAACTATCCTTTATTTTCACTCCTAACTTTGTGTTGAAGTCAGCTAGCAATCCCTTCAGCTGCTTGTCCCCTGATTCAACATTCTCAGATGTGACTCATTAGAATACTACAGGGTATCAAATACCTTTGAAAATCCAGATAAATTGCAGCCACTGCATTACCATTATCTACACTCTCTGTTGTCTCATCAAACAATTCAATGAGATTGTTCAAGCAAGATTTCCCTTTTAAAATCTGTGTTGACTATTCATTATTATATTTCTCATTCGTAGATGTTCTCCTCTCTCCTTTAGTCTCGTTGTCTCTCTGCTTTTTCCTACTTCTCTAACAGGGGATCTGCTGTTACAGTACATCACACTTGCCTGTCTTGTGACACCCTTACACATCCATCAGTAAGGAGACAATTACCCTTCCCTAAAAGCTGAGAGTTTTGCAAGGACAGGTAGAAGATAAAACACATCAAGTGCCTATGATGGAAGTTCGGTCATTGCGGTTTTGTCTCAGGAATCATTTGCTTCTCATTCTAGAAGAGATCTTACTGGATGTAACATTTTTTGTTGAAAAGATATTTATTTACATGCTATTTACAAAGCTTAACTGAGACCAAGATACAACTGGGATTACGCTAAGATACTTTGCGGTCAACTTCTCTCAGCGAGTGACATCACTACTACAGTGTTTTTTACTCAGATGTTCAGTAGCTGTCATTAGAGCAGAGGGTTAACTCTATCTCTCCCCTCAAGTTCAATTGTCCTACAAACTGTTACCCTTGTATACCATTTATAGTTTCCATCCAACTTCCACTCCCTTCCCCCCCTCCCAATGTCATTTTTATGTAAGGCATCAATCACTTCTCTTGAAGGACATAGAGGATGTAAGTGCTCTCATCATCATTTGGAGGGCAAATACATTGACGGAGTGCAATAGGAGCTTCTCATCACAGCTGACTCCTGGGCTGCGACACCCGTGATAGCCTGAGTATGAAGGCAGTGAAAACCAAGCAAGGAGAAACTGAATCAAGAGAGAGCCCGCCAGGTCTGGTATGATCACAGCCCCTTGAAATAAAAGGCAGTAGATTGAAATTCACCCTCTCAGCATCTTCTGCATTACACACTGTCAAACTGATGTTTCTGCCTTTCACCCAAAAACACTGCATTCTCGGCTCCTGTGAAGCTTTGCAGCTGCACCATCCAAACCCACTGTTATGATAATTGAGGTGTTGAATATCTGAACAAGGAATAAATCTATTAGATGAAAAGGTAATGAAGAACATGCTGGAGACAAAGAAAGGTTCTATTCTTCAGATAGGAATTTTTCTTTCTGTACGGAGTGGAAACGGTCACAAGCTTGCTGATCCACTGCAGGCAATGAAAGTGGAATTCTATCATCAACAATGGAGTAAACTTCAGGACTGGGACCTATAGGTAGTTCCAGTGTAGTACTTTGGTCTGCAAATTTAGAGCACTGGAACATCAGTGAGCAGCGATTGTATTACCAGAGTCTCACTAATAATCGGAAAGAGAACTGGGCTGGAATTTTCCACCTCTGTACCCCGCCCCCTCCCCCCCATGTATTTTCTGGTGGTGGCAGTGGGGTCTTAAAACTCCTACAATGTTGAAGGAGGCCATTCAGCCCATCAAATCTGTACTCAAGTTGAGTATCCACGATCCCACCCAGGCCCTATTCAGGTAACCCTTCATATTTATCCTGCTAACCCCCTGACATTAAGGGGCAATTTAGCATGGCTAGTCACCCACACATTTTTAGATGCGGGAAGAAACCAGAGCACCCTGAGGAAACCCATGCAGACACGGGCGGATGTGCGAATTCCACACAGACAGTGATTCAGGTCCCTGGCGCTATGAGGCAGCAGTATTAACCATTGTGCTACCATTCCTGTCAATGTCTACTGGGTTTTGCATGCCACACACTCTCTAGCACCAGGCAACGCACTTCCGGGGGTGAGGGCACTATTAGTGTACCAGAAGATTCCCCTGGCAGGAAGGGATGGAATATTTTGGCCCAGGTGTCAGTATCTCAGATAGTTGCTCCACAGTCAACTCTTCTGTCTGACACTATAGCGATTTTCTTTGATGGGGTGCAACATGCTTTCTTCTGTTGTGCCATTTCCAATGTACAATTCCCTTTCTGTAGCTTGGCAGTGCTGTGTTTGTGGTTCAGGCTTCTCTTACAGACATCCAACTCCAACTCATGCTTGACTTTTCCAAAGTACTCTTCAACTGTAAAAAGTGTTATGTTCTGCTTCTTTACAGAAAGAAAGCTTGAGTGCTTCTATCACTTGCTGTAAATGTAGGGTCTAGCTTAATTTTTTATAGATTAAAAACATGTGAGTTGCACCCAATTTGGAGTTAGTGTCTTATTCTTCCTGGGTAGTGTTTTGCTGGCTGCTTGCAGTTGCTGCAGGTCAGCTTAGTGCAACACACAGACAAATTCACCTCTTCAGTACTTTCTTCATTAATAGAATAATTTTTTTCCAAAGAGACATAAAAGAAACTTCGCGATCATTGGCAGTGGAGTCATAGTGTGTAGTAAGGTCTAGAACATTTCCTTCCACCTCAGAGGCAGCTTTGCTCTCTTGCATTTTTCCCTAGCAAATTAAGGTCTAACATTCATCTTCCATGTGGTCACCATCATTCTTGGTGCATCCTGTTCCCATTTCCTCTACTCTGTCCCCAGGAGAATTGGAAGATCTGCAATATGCTGCTTGGAGTTAAATAGAGGATGGTTACAGTGTCTCTCTATTCACTGTAATCAGCCACGAAACTATCAGATAACACTAAGAGATCAACTACTTTTGTAGCTTGAATTTGGTCAGCTATCCATTTACATCAGCACTCCAATTCTGCTGTTTAGTTTCTTCTATTTCTTCTTGGAAAATGATTGGCTGTCAAAGTTGTGAATTTCTTGTTTTTTTAATTCATTTATGGGATGTGGGCATTGCTGGCTAGCCAGTACTTATTGCTCATTCTTAATTGTCCTTGGGAAGATGGTTGTGAGCAGCCTTCTTGAACCGCTGCAGTCCATTAAGTGTATGTACACCCATACTGCTGTTAGATAGGGAATTCCAGGATTTTAACCCAGTGAAGAACAGCGGTGTAGTTCCAAGTCAGGTTGTTGTATAGCTTGGAGGGGAAATTCCAAGTGGTGGTTTTCCTATGCACCTGCTGACCTTGCCCCTCTAGATGGTAGAGATTATGGGTTTAGAAGGTGCTTTCTAAGAAGCATTAGCAAGTTTGCTGCCGTGCATCTTGTAGATGGTGCAAACTGCAAACACTGAGCGTCAGTGGTAGAGTGTGAATGTGGTTGGGATGCTAATCATTTCACTTGATTTTGGAATCTGAAAAGGTGCAAATAGATTGGAAAATAGCAAATGTAATTCAAGAAAGGCAGGAGAAATAGAGCTAATAGGCCAGTTAGTTTAAAATTTGTCATAGGGAAAATTCCAAACTCTACAATTAAAGAGGTTAGGGCATGACACTTAGAAAATCTTAGTGCAGTTAGAGTCAACATGGCTTTGTAAATGGGAAACCATGTTTGACTAATCCATTGGAGTTCTTTTGAGGAAGTAACAAGAATGCGAATAAAGATGAAGCTGTGGATTTGGGGGACTTTGCATTTCCAGAAGACATTTGATAAAGTGCGTCATCAAATTTACTGGACAAAATAAGAGCTCATGGTGCAAGGGTAATATATCAGCATTGACAGAGGATTAGTTATCTAACAGAAAGCAAAGAGTAGGGATAAATGAGTCATCTTCAGCTGTAACTATTGGAGTAGCACAGGCACCAGTATTGGGACTTCAACTATTTATAGTTTATATAAATGACTTGGACAAAGGACAGAATATATGGTTGCTGAATGTGCTAATGACACCAAAAAAGGTCCAAAACAAATTGTGAGGAGGGCACAAAGACTTTACAAAGCAATGCAGATAAGTTAAGTAAGGGGGAAATGGGGGAAAACTCCTCCACTTTGGCAGGAGAATTAGAAAACAGCAAATAATTTAAATGGAGATGGATGGTACGGTGGCACAGTGATTAGCACTGTTGCCTCACAGCATCTGGGATCTAGGTTCAATTCTTGCCTTGGGTCACTGCCTGTGTGGAGTCTGCAAATTCTCCCCGTGCCTGTATAGGTTTCCTCCCACAATCCAAAGATGTGTGGGTTAGGCGGACTAGCCATGCTAACTTGCCCTTAGTGTGTCAAGGGGATTAGCTAGGTAAACAAATGGGTTATGGGCATAAAACCTGGGTGGAATGGGGGTCAGTACATGTTCGATGGGCTGAATGGCCATCTTCTGCACTGTAGGATTCTATCATTCTATGAGAAAGACAGTAGAACAGAGAGATTTGAGTACACAAATCACAAAAAAGGTTAATAAGCAGCTATAGCAAATGATTAGCAAGGCAAATGGCATGTTGCTGTTTTTTGCGAGGTGAATAGTTTATAAACGTAGACATGTTTTGCTGTAGTTTTGCAGGGTATTGGTGAGACCACATCTGCGCACAGTTTTGTCTCCTTACTTAAAGGATAAAATTGCTTTGGAAGCAGCTCAGAGAATATTCATTCAACTGATTCCTGGCATGAAGTGGCTCATTTATGAAGAAAGGTTGGACAGGTTGGGTCTACATTTGCAATTCTCAGACACTTTCACTCAGTTTGCTTACTCTAAGGTTTTGCCTCAATGTCCTTATTTGCAACAGGGACAAAGGACAAGCACAAGTAAAGATTCAGTAATTTTATTAATAATAACACTATTATCCCTTAAATTACCCACAAACAAGAGGATACCCTAGATTCAAGTTTACCCTCAAAGATGGTTTGGTTAAAACTGCAGGCTCGATTTTTTGAGTCCCTCTGGTCCGTCGATGGCAACTTCTTCCTTCCTTCCTTCTCTGGTCAGTCTTCCAGATGGTCAAGTGTTGTCTCCTTCATCCAGTCTTCACTGCTAGTGTCTGAAAATGTGTCCCTTTATTCCTTGCTTTTCCAGAAACTTCTCTGACTTCCAGCCAATGAGATCCCAGAAGTGGGTTCCAAAACTCAGTGGGTTTCTTGATGTCTGCCTGTCAGGACACCAGGGTCCATCTCCACGCTGTTGCTTACATGTAACCTATCATCAGATAAGCTAACTGCAGGAACTTGCAGTCACAGAAAGTTTGGCTCAATCTGGACTTCTAACAATAAGCCAGTGCATTTCAATGGGGTGCAGTGATCTCCTGCTAAGTATCAGTAGAATGCAGCAACCTTTGATGGGTGATTGATGGGTCAGGCCCAGACACATTCGTGTATTTGTACAATTGCTTGAGGTTGGACTGTTTGATTTTAATGTTTGATTTTAATATGCCCAATTCTTTAATTTAGGATATTTGATTTACTCAGTCTTAAAAGTAGGCCTTGACTATATTACCACAGTATCCACTGGGGTTTAGAACATTACAACGGCGTACAGACCCTTCAGCCCTGGATATTGCACCAACCAGTGGAATAAATCTAATGACCTCTAACCTAAACAATTAGAAGAATTGAAATATATAAGGGGACTTTACAAGATGGATGTTGAAATTATGTTTTTACCTTGTGGGAGAAACTGGAACTAGGGTCTTGTTATATATTTAAGTGATTACAGAATTGCTTTAAGAGGAGGTCACATGGCTTGTTTGTGACATTATTGGGGTGTTTCACAAGCTCCTGCTTGAGTTTCATTTTCTGCTCTGTACAGACAACAAACAGCTCCTACGATAAAACTGTTGTTGGTATTTTGAATGTACATGTGCAAACCACGCCTTTTTTCTTTTGATAGGTTTGACCGACAAAGAAGTGGAGTTAAGGTCACAATGAGACTGGCCATGATCTTCTCAAGTGGTGGAGCAGGCTCAAGGGGCTGAACGGCCTACTCCTCTGCTCCGAAAATTGGAAAGTAAGCGTTTTTAAATCTTCCTTTTTAAACGTTCCACCTCAAGCTGCTCCTGATCATTCAGGCTCTGAGGGCACAATGGAGTCCCACTGCCTATTATCTACATGATGTATCCAGCACAGCATTGCTATATCACGTTGGCACGGCAAGGTGTCCTTATGTGGGCCCAAACATTGTGAATGAATGCTTACAAGGCATGACAGCATTCTGTTAAATGGACATTTACAACATCAGGAACCCAAACTTGAGAGGAATCTCTGAAATTGCTATCCAGCCAATCATAATCCTTGACTCCTTCCCCACATCCTGATGTTTTTTTTTATTTCCCTCTTCATGTAATATATCCTTTGTAATAGTTACTATTGATTCAGCTTCCCCAGATTACTTTATTTCCCATCTTATTTTCAGTAGATGGGTTGAATGGATGGTTTGATTAGCTCGATACCAGCTAATGTGGCTCACAGCAGGAGGAGGAGGGAATGGATCACGATGCATTGGAACCTACCATCCTGTTCCCCACTCGTGACTCCTGGCTGGCCTCTCACCCCAGAGGCTCCAATGTACCTTCCTGCAAGGAAATGGGCTATTGAGGTTAGGGAGGAAACCACCGATGGCCAATCTCCCTTAATTGATTCAAGCCACCTTCCTTTTAAAAGTAAGGCGATAAAGCGAGAGTGACCTCTGGTTGCCACGGGATACAGTCAAATCTCAGGCATTAGCATGCAGAACATAATAGGAGCAATGACAGATGCCTGCAGTAAGCAAGCAATTATATACCACTTGAGGCTTTTAGTGAGGTGAAAGTGCGTAATGATACGAGTGAAGGAACATTTGTAGGTGAAGGTTGCCATTATAACGACCCCATGCTACCTTAGGGGCACTGATAGCTAGCTGCACAACTGCTTTAATACAACGAGGAGGAGGTGATTGTAAGTTGTCGGCACACTTAGTGCAGGAGCTGATTCCTTTCACTTTGTCAAACCTGGTGAGGTAATTACACTTTTGTCCAACTGAATTGCTGTGTGATTTTTATAAGCTCATTTTCAGGGGGAGGGAACTGTGGGCAAAGTTGTAGAGAGTGGGTGTGGGCCTCCTTTCTGTACCCATTATATTCTATGTGGTAGAGGGCATCCCATCCTGTTGTTAGCGAGGGAGATATAGGACATTGACTTTGAGGGGATCACACAGATAATGAAGTCCTCATGCATCTGCCATCTGTTTGCTTCTAGTTAGTGGATGAACATAGGACAGAGGATTTACCTACTTCTGCTCCTAATACCTATCCTTTGAGCCTGTTCCGCTATTCAATCAGATCAGGGCTCCCTGATCTCAAATTCATCTCCCTGCCTGCTGCCCATTTTCCTTTAGCCCACGTTTGTACATCAGAAATATATCTATCTTCTTCTTGAAGCAATTTAATGATTCAGCCTCCACAGCATTATGGGGCAGCGAGTTCCACAAATTCAGCACCCTCTGAAATGCTGATTGATGGATTGCTTTGTCCTGATGGTGTGTGGGTTTCTCAAGCATTGTCAGAGCTGCATCAATCCTGGCAAGAAACCAGTGTTCCATCATATGCTTTGCAGTTGGTGGAGTTACTTTGGGAATGGCAGTCTTTGATCATAGCACTGTTTGCCAGACTACCTCATCCCAATGCTGCTGTGCTGCTTAATGTGAGATGTGACATTCCAAACAATAAAACGGCCACTTGTATTTATATATTGCCTTTAACATAACAAAATATCTCAAGGTTCTTGACAAGAACATGATCAGGTATAGTTTGATACAGCGGCATAGAGGTTGTTTTTCCAATCCAACCCGAGATCAAATAAATATAGCAACATTATGCTGGCTGGCCACTTAAGTGGTGGAATTGCATCCACATTGACTTCTGGGTGCAGAAGGACGTTCAATCTTTTCTGGCACTGGGTCCAAAGACCAGGTTATGCTTGTTAACCTCAGCTGCCACTTCTGTCCAAGCCTCCTTGGCATCAGCATTGGGTCAGCGAGGGCAGGTGCGTGGTGGGCATCAGGCATAGGGCAGAATTTAAATGTGGCTCCCAGAGGCAGCTGAAGACACAGGAGGAGCCAACAGGAACTAATGATGGCAGCAGGAAAGCACACGCTAGAAGGGAGCCCAGGTGGACACCAAGCCTCCTGTTTGCAAGCTCTGGTGGAGGCAGTGACACAGTAAGAAGTCTGACAACATCAGGTTTAAATCCAACCAATTTGTTTGATAGTAAACACGCAAGCTTTCAACTCTGTGGTCTTCGGCAGGTGAATGAGGTGTTCTGGTCTCCAACAGCACACATACCAGCACAGACAGTTTACAGATTACTGATTAGAATGCGAATCCTTACACCTAACCTGCTATTCAAGTCTTAAAGTGGCTAACAATGCGAGTGGAAGGAGCACTGAGCACAGATTAAAGAGATGTGTATTGTCTCCAGACAGCACAGTAAGTGAGGTTTTTTGCTAACCCAGGCAAGTCACGGGGGTTACAGATAGTGTGACATGAAGCCAAGATCCCTATTAAGACCGTCCTCATGTGTACGGAACTTGGCTATCAGTCTCTGCTCAGCGACTCTGCGCTGTCGTATGTCATGAAGGCTCCCTTGAAGAACGTTTACCCGAAGGTCGGAGGCCGAATGCCTATGACCGCTGAAGTGTTCGCCAACAGGAAGGGAACATTTTTGCCTGGTGATTGTCAAGCGATGTTCATTCATCCGCTGTCGTAGTGTCTGCATGGTCTCCCCAATGCTTTGGGACATTCTTTCTTGCACCATATTAGGTAGACAACGTTGGCCGAGTTGCAAGAATATGTACCATGTACGTAAGGTCAACCTACAACACAGAGGAGGCAGTGACAGCGAGGAGGGCTGTCGTGTATACTTGGGTTTGGAAGGAGGATGCCACCCTGTCTCACCAAGAAGGCCTGGGCAGAGCTGGCAACGAAGTCAAATGTGCAACCTGGTTCAGTGCAAGAGAAGGTTCAGTGACCTTCGGCACCCAGCATTCAATGCAGACATGATTCACGCTGACTGCCACTTTAAACTTCAGTGCGTCAAATTGTCCTCAAAAAGCTGTAGCCTCCTGTAACACTGGGCCTCGGTCATGTCTGGGGGTTCAATGCCTTTGCACTCTGGCTGCTGGAAAGAGGTGTCTTTTTTGGGTGTGTTCTCCTTGCTGTCCCTCCTGGACCTGAGTGCCCAGTGCCTACACCTTTCCCAACCAGCTGGCCTCCTCTCTGGTTGTACTCTGTCCTCTTCCTCAGAGAGCCAGTGCTCCCTGTTAACTATGCAAGATCCATTTGCAGGTTTGCAAATGGGACTCAGCAATGCCGAAGACATTGCTGTTCTCGAAAGCTCTGGACTATGTGAACGTTCAAAGAATGCAGAGAAAACTTTTAAAACTTTTAAAACTTTTAAACTTTGCTCCAAACCAAACCCTAACTGAACTCCTAAGAACTCTGACCTCCTCAGCCTGCCTCTGCTCCAGCCCCCTATATCCTGTCCATTTAGAGAAAACTACAAAAACTGATTGGCTGCCTACCCATGTTGCCCATGAGTTGACCTAAAAGTTGCACAGGTAATGTAACATTGTATCATTCTGAAAATTCTTCCAGTCTGGTCACTAATGATGAAACAAAGGATATCAAGACTCAAGGGAGACCACAATTGAAAGAGGGCAGTAATCTTTTCATAGAATCCCTACAGTACGGATGGAGGCCATCTCTGAAAGATCATTCTATCCAGGCCCTGCCCTATCCTGTAACCCCATATATTTAACATGGTTAATCCCCCCTAATGTAAACATCTTGGGGCACTAAGGGGCAATTTAGCACGGTCAATCCACAACGTGCACATCTTTGGACTGTGGGAGGAAATCTCAGCATCCGGAGGAAACCCAAGGAGAATGCACAAACTCCACACGGACAGTGACCTGAAGCCGGATTGAACCCAGATCCCTGGCACTGTGAGGCAGCAGTGCTAACCATTGAGCTATTTTTTTTTGATGGATGGTAGTGTTGAAGATCAGGAAGGACATCATCTTCCTCTTGTCATCTTGGAGATGTTGTAGAGGAAGAGTTTACTGAAATTATGATGTGCTGTCCCTTGAAATTTTTTTAAATCTTTAAACCACAGCATTCAAGATTCCATCCAACAAACAAATGAGCTCCCAATATCACAACACGACAGCCATTCTCAGTTTATAAATTTGGCTTAGTCAATAAATGAAAATTTTAAATCGTGATTAATCCCATTGTAATTTGACTGATCGTTATAACCCATTACTAGAAGTATTTGTATGGCACAGATCACCAGCTGAAGCAAAAAGCCATGCCAATAGTTAATATCAACCCAGTAGGCTTCATCACAAAACAAGTTTGTTCAGGAACTCCATGAGTCAAATTTGTTTGCAGGTCCACACGACTGTAAATAGTGCAGCGAGTAACAGGCATAATATTGCCTTTGAAACTCTAAAATATTTTGCAATGACCAGCAAAGGAATCCAACAAGGAATCTCAACAAGGATTTGTGGAATCTGGGTAAATCTCTGGTAATCCTCCCACAAAACCCTGCCAATAAACTTATCAATAGCATCAGGAAAAAGATATAGCTGAGTGGAGCCAATAACAACAGGAAATATTTGCTGAGTGTCAGTCAGGGCAAATCCCAGCCATCCTCCAGTAACAAAGAGGATCATGCATTCTCTTTCACATGAAGAGTTCCATTCTTCTGACATTCTTCATGGGAGCTAAAGCTATAGGAACAATGGACATGATGTAACTCTTTTGCTTTAATCCTAAATTCCAAATTAAGCTGAACCCAATTAGTGACACTGTAGCCAAATTGACAGCTGAGCCAATTCCAGGTCAACGGCTGGTCTTTAGAGGAGCAGTCAGTGAGGTGGCAAAACTCGGTCATCGGAGCAAGTGGATTGGAAATATGTCAACTGGAAAATAGGATATTAGATGTTAAAAATACATGTACTTTGTAAGCACATTGCAGAAGAGTTTAACTGATTTTATTTGTTGAGGGCATTGATCTAGATTTCAATGTAAGCACTTGGAAGCTTGAACCATCTAGACAATGGAATGAGGTAATGTCCTGGATGGAAACTTTAAATTGTTTCCTATTTCAAATTGTGGGTTAGCTTTTACTGCCACCATGAATTTGTCCTATGTCTGATGGTAATATTTGAAAATATCTAGCGCTCCTATCTGAATCAATATCTTCACTGCAAACCACTCATTCTCCCATGGGCCATACCCTGCCTGCGTATCAAAGTTATATTGAAAACTGCTTTTCCACAAATGATCATTCATATTAAATGGGGAAATGTCAAAGCTGGACCTGAAACTATTCCTCATTGCTTGCATCTAACATCAGCATAGCACATACCCAAGTTAACAATACAGAAGACAAAGAAAAGATGCAGACGCAGTCTCTCACAAATATGTTCCTGGAGAGTTATTTTATAGCTATCTTTCTATCTCTGATATGACTCAGCATCTTTATCTATGAGTCTCAGAATCACAGAATCCCTACAGTGCAAAAGAGGCTCATTTGGCCAATTGAGTCTGCACTGAAAACAATCCCACTTATCCCATAACCCCATGTATTTACCCTGTTAGTCCCCCTAGACACCAGGGGGCAATTTAGCATGGCCAATCAACCTAACCCGTACATCTTTGGACTGTGGAAGGAAATCAGAGCATCCAGAGGAAACCCACGCAGACAACATACAAACTCCACACAGTCACGCAAGCTGGAATTGAAAAGTAAAGTACATTTATTAGTCACAAGTAGTCTTACCTTACATAGTAATGAAGTTACTGTGAAAATCCCTGTTTGGGTACACTGACAGAGAATTTAGCATGGCCAATGCACCTAACCAGCATGTTTTTCAGACTGTGGGAGGAAACCGGAGCACCCAGAGGAAATCCATTTAGACACGGAGAATATGCAAGGTCCACACAGACAATGACCCAAGCTGGGAATTGAAGCTAGGTCCCTGGAGCTATGAGGTTAGTGACAGCAGCGCTAACCACTGTGCCGCCGTGCTGCCTTAAATTGTATCAGATGACCAATCTAGCTTTTGTGTCTGCATCCACCAATGGTAAGTTCAAGATGTCACAAGCACATTTTATTTCGCATCCCTACGAGGGGAGAAAGAAGGTTCTCACGCTATCCATCTGCTCTGGACTCAAACCAACAGCCAAGAAATTAATTTTGAATTTAAATTCTCTCTTCTCTAGGTTAATTGAGAGAATTAACCTGCAGCTCAGAAACCCTTCCAACAATGTAGGCAGGAGTGAAGCTACACTAAGTGTGACAGTGAATTTTGCTGCCATGGGGAGCGTTACATGGTGATTTTGAATGGATATTCATATATTGTGCATTCACATCCACTTCCAAATAGGGAAGAATGGATGGTGACTGTCAAGGGTACCACCAGACATTTTAATCTCTTGCCTTGGATCAAATCCAAAAATAGATGTCAAAGCTGATTTTTTTTTGTAGTTGTTTGATCCAAGTGAATAGCTTGTTCAGTCATTTCTGAAGAGAGTTAAATCAGCCATATTGCTGTGGCTTTGGAGTCAGAATGGCAGATTTTCCTCCCTAAAGGACATTTGTGAACCTGATGGGTTTTTGTAACACTCTGACAGCATGAAACTGGGTCTTAATTGATTAATACATCTGGAATAATAAAGTGAGTGTAAATTTCATTTGCTGCAAAGGTTGGATTTCAATCAGCATTGCCAGAGCATTGTCATTTAGATTACTAGTTCAGTAACATTATCACCACACCATCCCCTATCAACATCCTTGTGGGTTACCATTGAACAGAAACTTAACAGGCAGTACTATGGCTACAAGAGCAGATCACTCATTACAGGAATGACTCACCTCACTTTCTGTTCACTATTTACACGGCACAAGTCAGGAATATATTGGATTTCTTTCCCCTTGCTTGGATGGGTGCAGCTCCAACAGTACTCAAGAAGCTTGACACCATCCAGGACAAAGCAGTCCACTTGATTGGCACCCCATCCACCAAGTTAGACCAATCCAGATATTGAACCTCCAACCTGAAGGATGTAGCAAGATGGGAAAGAAATGCTGGAGAATAGGCAACAGGATCAAGGAATCCAAGCTCCACTTGCAGTGTAGTCCGATCTAAGACAGGGATCTGATCCTGGGAAGGTTCAATCCCAGAGATATAGGGGTTACAATCAGTAAAGGGTATATCTGGTGCATTAGGAGAGTCTGATCCCTAAGCTAGTGAAGCAGCCAAGCTCTCATGAAGTGAAAAAAGTAATGAGCCAGAAAGGGATCTGAACAAAGGGGCAGTCAGATATTTTTGGGCAGGCAAACTAGGTCAGAAATCAGCTGATGAAATAGCAGCTGGTGAGGAGATGGTAGTCCTCGGAAGGGGGAGACGAGAGGCCTGGCTTGAGGAGGGAGGCAGCACGGTGATGGAATGATTGGAGACCATGTTGGGATAAAGTTTGGGGTCCTCAACCTGGAAGTCGGGAGAGATTGGAACAGTTTGTTGGGGGCTGATGTCTAATTGGAGGAGTGTTTCCAAGACAGGTATACTGGATCCAGCAGGTAAGTGGAAAAGTACTTATCCCTGCAATCCTCGACTCCCTTTACTTAACAGGATTCTCAATTCTGGGAAACCCCGGCCAGCCAGAGTTGAATTTGGGTTGATGGATAAATCGGAGGCACACAGACTTAAATTGTTAAAATTTCCACCCCCTCCAGAGATCTGGTTGGTTGCCTGCATCATCTACCCGTCCTCCTTCCTATCCCACCTCTATCTCCATTAAAATGGGATGAGTATTTGGAGGCAGGTTGGGGACATGATTCAAATTCATAACATTTTTACCTCCAATCTGATTTACATCCACCTGACTTTTGGGGTTAAAGTTCCCTCCTGTGTGCATAGATCCAGAGGCAAGCCATGAAATGGACTTAAATAAATAAGGGAAAGTGTGCAGTAGCACCAGAGAATGACCCCGAATTTCACTGCACCGTTTTATATGCAAAACAAACAGCTCATCAATGAGCTTCAGGCAATGGAATCTGACACCTCTGGTGTGTCCAATATTTAACAGCAGTCCCACACAATGTGGTTGACTCTCACTTCTCTTGCATCAAGTAGGATTGGGCAATAATTACTGCTCGTCAGTGTCAAAAATTGAAGTAAATATCAAAGGTAACTGGTCAATGTTACATTATTCCAGTAAGAGGAAATCTTGATGACATAGAAATCACAACAGAGAGACAGGTTGTCAGTCCAGATAGTCCATGTGGATGTCTTCCACACAAGCAGTATTCCTGAGCCCAGCTATCACTAATAAATGGTTACTCATGTTTCTGACCAATTGTTCTGTTTAGATATGGCCTGGGTCGTTCAGAACCCAGGCTGTCTTAGTACTGTGCAAGTGGCCAAAACATTGAAAGCCTGTAAAGCTGATCTATAAATATACTAGAATGCTGCTTCAATTGGAAATACCCTCGAGTATCACTCTCTTGGCTTTGCCTTTTCCCTCAATGTCTCAGCCCATTTATGTTTGGTGCTTTACTTGGCCTGGAGTTTGTATAATTACATTGTATTTTTCAGTAAAAAATCTCAAAGCACCAGGTTACAGTCCAATATGTTAATTTGGGATCATGAACTCTAGGAGCGCTGCTGCTTCCTCAGATGAGTCATTCATCACTCACTTGATGAAGGAGCAGTGCTCCGAAAGCTCGTGACTCCAAATAAACCTATTGGACTTTAACCTGGTGCTGTGAGAACTTCTTACTGTGCACCCCCCCATCATCCCTGTGCAATGCCGACATCTCAATATCAAATTTACAGTGCAGAAGTTGACCCATTTAGTCTTTGTCAGAGTTTATATTCAGTATGAACCTCCTCTATTTACTCTATCAGCAACATCTCGCTCTTTTTCCCTTGCATGCTCCTACAGCTTTTCCTTGAATGTACTTATGCAATAGCAGCATGGTGGCACATTGGTTGGCACTGCTGCCTCACAGCGCCAGGGACCTGTTTCAATTCCAATTGCTGTCTGTGAGGATTTACACATTCTCCTTGTCTGCATGGGTTTCTTCCGGGTGCTCTGGTTTCCTACCACTATCTGGCAGACGTGCTGGTTAGATGCATGATAAATTCTCCTTCAGAGTACCCAAACAGGCGCCAATGTGTGGCAACTAGGGGATTTTCACTAACTTCATTGCAGTGTTAATGTAAGCCTACTTGTGACTAACGAACAAACTTTACTTTTTACGAGACCAAGTTCCATCCTACGTACAGGAATTCAGGAGAAATTGCTTCTGGATATAGTAGCGATTACAAAATATTTACAATTCTGGTTTTTAATTTTATTTGATTTTTTTTTAAGACTAAATCAAGATTAGATCAGTGCAAAGATCTCACAACTTAAGCAATGCCAAGTCAGGTGTTGAGCCACTGAGTTTAGGTCGGACGGTTTTCAACATTTATAACCACACAATAACCAAAGAAGAGAACACGGCCCCTTTTTTACATTATAATTTCCCTAAAATACACTTTGTTGAGTACCTGAAAAAAAATAACATAAGAAATAGGAGCAGGAGTAGGCCATCCAGCCCCTCGAGCCTGCCCCACCATTCAATAAGATCATGGCTGATCTGTAGTGGTTCAGTACCACTTTCCCGCTTTCTCCCCGTAACCCTTAATTCTCTTGTCAATCAAAAACCTATCCACTCTTGACTCAAATATATTCAGTGAGGAAGCCTCCACCACCTCATCAGGCAAAGAATTCCAAAGATTCGCCACCCTTTGAGTGAAGAAATTCCTCCTCAACTCTGATCTGAACTGCCCCCCTCCTAATCTTGAGGCTGTGCCCTCTAGTCCTGCTATCTTTGCTAAGCGGGAAGAGTCTCTCAACCTCTACCCTATCCATCCCCTTCATTATCTTACACGTCTCTATAAGATCCCCTCTCAGCCTTCTAAACTCCAACAAATGAAATGTCTTTGGGTAGTCGTGGGTAATGACTATCACCAACAGCAATGTAAGTAGTGAAGCATGTTCCTCAGTCAATAAACACTGTGGACGCTGGATGGAAGATACCCAGAATAATAAGAACAATTATATCCAAACATTTGGTCACATAACTTTGCTTCACTTTAGTGAAGTGGAGGGAATTTGAGATATTGGTGAATCTTTCAATTTAAAGTTTATTTATTAGTCACAAGTCAGCTTACATTCACACTGCAATGAAGTTACTGTGAAAATCCTCTAGTCCCCACGCTCTGGCGCCTGTTCAGGTACACTGAGGGAGAATTTAGCACGGCCAATGCATCTAACCACCACAACTTTCAGATTGTGGGAGGAAGTTGGATACATAGAGGAAACCCATGCAGACAAGGGGAAAATGTGCAAACTCTACACAGATAGTGACCCAGGAATTGAACCTGGGTCCCTGGCGTTGTAAGGCAGCAGTGCTAACCCCTGTGCCACTGCAGCGTAAAAGGGCACAGTGGCTTACATCAAATTGAATACAGCCACCTCTGAAGCAATTCATGTTCAGATTCCAACTCTATTGATTGCCAGTATCCTAATATTCCAAAGTAGGGATGGGCAATAAATGCTAGCCTAGCCAGCCATGCCCACATGAAAGAATAAAAAATATAATGCAGCTAATCAAGTTCAGTTTGATAGTGTTTCCCTGGAGCATCATGGGACTGTTCACCATGTTACAGACTTATGTCTTATGAGGAACGATTAAATAGACTGGGGTTGTTTTCCCTTGAAAGACGTCGGCTTAGAGGGGATCTAATAGAGGTGTATAAGATTATAAGGGGTATAGATAGAGTAAATGGTGGTAAACTTTTTCCACCTTCAGAAATGGATAGGACGAGGGGTCACGGCCTTAGGGTGAGGGGGGCTATGTATAAGACGAATATTAGAGGGCAGTTTTTCACACAAAGGGTAGTGGGGGTGTGGAATGCACTGCCGAGTAAGGTGGTGGGAGCAGGCACGCTAGGGCTGTTTAAGGGTCTCTTGGACAGCCACATGAGCATTATGCAGATAGAGGGATATAGTAGGACTGTTTAACTATGGCTTTTTTTTCCCCCCACAGGTAATTCGGTCCATACTTGACCAACAAGGAGCATGCATTCGGCAGGTGGTGCGAGGACAGCTCTTGGATGTTGATTCATGAGTTGCCTGGTGCTTCATGTCGTAAATGAGTGCTTTATCTGGACCATCTGAAGGGCACCATGACAGCTCAGTGACTATCGCTGTAGCTGTGCAGACACTTGGAATTGGGCCAGTGTCTGCGGGAGTTTACGTGTTCTCCCCGTGGTTGCGTGGGTTTTCTCCGGGCGCTCCGGTTTCCTCCCACAACCCAAAAATTCGCTCTTAGGCTGATTGGGAAACAAATTGTCCCTATAGTGAGAGTCTTCCATATTAGGAATAACCTAAATCTATAATAGGATAATGGAATTGCTACTATATAGTTATGACGGTGGCGCGGGCTCGTTGGGCCGAAGGGCCTGTTTCCCGTGCTGTGTTGCTCTAAAAAAAAAGACACAATGGCCGAAATTTTAGCACCTCAACGGGGCGAGATCGTAAAATCCCACCGAAGACCAACAGCGATTTCCGCTTTCGGAAACTCGCCTGTGCTGATTCTGGGGAGGGTGAGATGGTGGAGGAGGGGGTCTATAGATGAAAGGGAATTCCCCCTTCAGCATGAAGTGGGTTTTGTGTCAGGCAGGACTGGAAAATTTAAGACAGACTAAGAATTGGAAAGCCACCAAAAGCAAAACAGTTTGGAAGTTTCCCCTCACCACTTCCATGGCTGGTCGAATTTCCCCTGATCCTAGGTGGGAATGGTATTTGCATGCATTACCATATAATGAATACTTATTAAAAGTACTACTCTCCAGAATCACGCAAAGATAATGAGGCACTTGGGACAATGGGAAGGGGTGGAATTGGAGCAGTGAGGGTGGGGACAATGGGAAGGGGACACTGGGAAGGGATGAGATTGGAGCAGTGGGGGTAGGGACAATGGGAAGGGGATACTGGGGACAATGGGAAGGGGTGGGATTGGAGTGGTGGGGGTAGAAGTAATGGGAAGGAGTGGGATTGGAGTAGCGGGAAGGAGACACTGGAAGGATTGGGATTGGAGTGGTGGGAGTGGGAGTAGCGGGAAGGAGACACCTGAGACAATGGGAAGGATTGGGATTGGAGTGGTGCAGGTGGGGTTAGCGGGAAGGAGACACTAGGAAAGGTGGAACTGAGGAGCTGGCGCAAGGGGTAGATGATGGCGGGTGGAGGGGAGACTGAGTGTGGAGAAGCTGGAGGCCAACATGAAGGACACACTGCCAGCGCAGAGGCGGTGGAATTGGAAAGCAGCAGCACATATGGGAGAGGATTATGCAGATTCCAGAATACAGGGAGTAGACGTAAGGATGTGCCCATCCCTACTTTGGAATATTAGGATACTGGCAATCAATAGAGTTGGGTCACTATCTGTAAAGAGTTTGCACATTTTCCTCTTGTCTGCATGGGTTTCCTCTGTGTATCCATGCAGAGACTCATGGGTGTGGATGAGGGGCAAAGCTTGCACATGAGGAATAAGTTGCACAGAGACTCCAGTGGGGGTGGGGGGGGAAGGGGCACTTTGTTATCAACTCTAGAGAAGGAATGGGAGAAAAGATTGAAAGACATTCACAGTTCATGATCTGGAGCCAAGTAGTAAAGGCGATCCTGGGGCTTATGAATGGCAATTGCATCATTCTCCTACTCCAGGGAGGGGCAGGGCTGTGTGCTGAACTGGGATAAGGCACGGTCATGGTCTTATTGTCACTGGCCATTGTCTTGTTTAACCTGGCCCTGTGCTGCAGACGGGATGGTTAAGGTTTGTGTTAAGGTTAGGGGAGGCACCTACAGCTTGTAAAGGTGATCTGTCTCCCTCCAGTTGATCATCTTCCTTCTCAGTGTAGAACAGAAGGAAGCTAAGCTCACCCTGCTGCACCCCTCCCCCAATTCATGGGACATGGAATATAAGCTTCTCAGAAAATGTGCATTATTACGCTCCTGGTTTTAAAATCACTTTCTACAATGGAAGGTTCCAGGTCAGCAGTCGAAAAGAAAAATGACCAGAAGTAGGTTCACATCTATAAATACCGATTCCAGCCTGAGGGTTTCACTGAGAAGCTAATTAAAGAAGAGTGATTACAGTTCCATTAGTTATTTTAGTCAGAGGACAGAATGTGTGCAACATAGGTGTATCATTTGTGTTAATCAGGGGGCCCTGGAGGCTTCTATATGATTGGGAATATTAACTCAGTAGGATTTTTGTTCAGATAACAGCAAATTGATACTTGCTGCTGCACAGGATTTTGCACTGTTTCTGTGGTGCTGAAGACTGGTAGCGAAACACGTTAATACATTTATGAGATCTTTTCCATTGGAGCGAACAGTTGGCTTGTTACCAAGAAGCCCCTGCTGCCTGGAGAAGGAGGCCCTGCTATTCTCTGTGGCCGTCCCAGGTATGTTAACCTTGCAATTCCTGCATCACATCATTAGCATTTTTGCTTAGCGCCACAGTATTTTTGGCTTTTGGAAACCTAGAGAAAGAGCACTGCAGATGCTGAGATTCTGCATTTGTGTTCTTTTATAAAAAATATAAAAAGGCAGGAATTGCTGGAAACAGTCAGCAGGTCAGATAGTGTCTGTGCGGAGAGAAAGGAAAGAAGTGGGGTTAACCTATGGTGTAAAGATGCCGGTGTTGGATTGGGGTGGTAAGAACTCAGTAAGAATTTAGCAACACCAATTTTTAATCCAACCGATTTATTTGATAGTAAAACCGCGAGCTTTCAACACTCTGTCTTCCTCAGGCAAATGCAGAAACACTGCATTTGCCTGAGGAAGACACAGAGTGTTGAAAGCTCGCGGATTTACTATCAAATAAATCGGTTGGATTAAAAATTGGTGTTGCTAAATTCTTACTGAGTTGTTAACCTATGGCACAGTGGTTAGCACTGCTGCCTCACAGCACCAGGGACCAGGGTTTGATTTCCAGCTTGGGTCACTGTCTGTGCAGAGTCCACACCTTCTCTGCATGTCTGGATTTCCTCCCATAATCCAAAAGACATGCTGGTTAGGTGCATTGGCCATGCTAAATTCTCCCTCAGTGTACCTGAACAGGAGTGTGGTGACTAGGGGATTTTCACAGTAACTTCATTGCAGTGTTAATGCAAGCCTACTTGTGACATTAATAAATAAACTTAAAATACTATCAGGTCAATGCCTTTTGTCAGGACTTTATCAGGCCTCTAATGCTATGATGGAGTGAGATTAAATGATTCTGATTTTCCTTTGCTATTTAGTTCAACTTATAAGAGCAGTGAGGCAAAGCATGTCATACTCTATCAAGATCCTGATGTTAATTTACCAGAACTACAAGGCACAGTCAGAATAAACCCAGGAAATAATACATGAAGAAAGAAAGAATTTATAAACTATTAAAACTTAAGGGATGTCAAATTATTTCAGGCGTATGATTCAACAGAATCTTAGTAAGCCATGTTTAACAAGTTTATCATTAACATGCTCAGTGGGAGACTGATTCTCCAGTGCAATAGAAGCAGTGCTGCACTGTCAGAGATGTTGGCCTCTCCTCTGTTACTTTTGCTTTGTTAATTGTGGGAACTGCGCATACACGTTCTGAATCACCACTAGTGATTGAGTGAGAGCTGGTGTTAGTGGGTTCGTGTTTATCCTGCCTCGGATGGCATCAGACCAGCACCCAGCTCAATGAACCAATTCTATAGCACAATATTAAGTGCACTAAATTCACTGACACCAGAACAGCAACAGTTCATTCAGCACTTGCATCCTGTTCTCTAAAACCTGTAGGAACAGTGAATGGGCTAAATTGATCAAGAGCAGGTACAGAGGAACAGATGGAGGCCATTCAGTTCCTCAGCACTATACTACAATTTAGTTAGACCATGGCTGACTGGGATCTTAATTCTGCCTTATAAAAATCTGTCAATCCCAATTTTGACACTTAAGTTTATTTGTGTCACAAGTATGCTTACATTAACACTGCAATGAAGTTACTTGAAAATCCCCTAGTCGCCACGCTCTAGTGCCTTTTCGGGTACACTTACGGAGAATTTAGCATGGTCACTGCACCTAACCAGCATGTCTTTCAGAGGAAACCGGAGCACCTGGAGGAAACCCATAAAGACACGGGAAGAGCGTGCAAACTCTGCACAGACAGTGACCCAATCCGGGAATCAAACTCAAGTCTCTGGCACTGTGAGGCAGCAGTGCTAACCACTGTGCCACCATGCCACCCCTGTAAGTAAGGGTTGCTAACATTTGACCTTGAGATCAATAGCTTTCTGGGCGGAAGGAATTTCAGATTTCCACTGCTCTGTGAAAAGATGTTTTTGACTTAGCTCCTGATTGGGTTACCTCTAATTTTAAGGTTATACCTCCTGGTTTGCGTGTCAAATCAGAATTTATAGCAACAGGGAACTTGGTCCAAAGCAGAATGGAAAATACCGGACGGTGGGCCTTCATTTTCACAATATGCGAGATCTCTTATTTTTTGGGTAGGATCGGATCACTGAAGTGAGTTGAATTTACTATCAAATCCTTTAAAAAATATCATTGTTCCAAATCCTATTGCATAAGTTCACAAAAGAAGGTGTCAGTCTTTCAACACCTTTCACACAAGATGTGATTAAATAGTAATAATGAAGAATACTTGAGAACAAATTAAATGATATGCAATCTTATTCTTTGGATCTGCCAACTCTCTCCTTAATTCTCCATTACACTATAAGCAGGCAGCATAATTAATTAATACAGTTGTTACCTTCACTTCTGAAGTCATTCTCATACTAAACATTAAATTCAACAGGAATGATCTAGAAAGGATATTTTATATTTAAATACTGCCTCCCCCAGCCTCAGGATATCCCAATGCTTCCCACAGAAGCATGAATGTACTTACTGAATCAAGGCTGGCACATGCCAAGGGGTCATGCTGTCAGTAACTAGTTACATGATTTTTTGTAATTCATTCATTAGATGTGGGCATTGTCAACTTGGCTCGGGGTGGCATGCTGGAACAGTGGTTAGCACTGCTGCCTCACAGTGCCAGGAACCCAGTTTCAATTCCAGCTTAGATCACTACCTGCGCAGAGTCTGCACGTTCTCCCCCTTGTCTCCGTGGGTTTCCTCCGGGTGCTTCAGTTTCTTCCCATAGTCCAAAGATGTGTGGGTTAGGTTGATTGGCCATGCTGAATTAACTATTAGTGTCAGGGGGATTAGCAAGATCAATACATGATGTTACGGGAATAAGGTCTGGGTGGGATTGTCGTCTATGCAGGCACAATAGGCCAAAAGGCCTCCTTCTATACTGTAGGGTTTCTATGATTCTATGACTTGGAAAATTGAGGCCCACTGTCCGTTATTTTCCATCTGGTTTGGAACAAGCTCTCTGTTCATGCAAATCCTTATTTGATATATTAATCGGGAGGCATAACCTTAAAATTAGAGTTAGTCCAATTTGGAGCAAATGTTGAGAAACATTTCTTCGCACAAAGAGCAGTGGAAATCTGAAATGCTCTCCACCCAAAAATCTGCTATTGAAGTGTCAAGATTGAAAATGTCAAAACTGAGTTTGATAGATTTTGGTCCAATGATTGAAGAATTTATGGTTCCAAGTAAGGATGGTGTGTGAGATGATGGGGTACTTACTAGCTGATGTGTCTATGCACCTGTTGTTTTTGTTCTTCTAGGTAGTTTATCAGATTTGGAAGGGGCTGTGGAAAGAACCTTGACAAGTTGCTCCAATGCATCTTATAGATGGCATACTCTGGAACCACTGTGCACCGGAGGTGGAGGGAATGAATATTTAATGTGCCAAATTGCTTCCCAATAATGTTTGTTATATTCATTCATAGAACATGGGCCTCGCTGGAAGGCCAACATTTATTGCCCATCCCTGGTTTCCCTTGGAGAGCAGTTGAGAGTCAACCACATTGCTGTGGCTCTGGAGTCACATGCAAGCCAGACTAGGTAAGAATGGCAGATTTCCTTCCCTAAAGGATATTAGTGAACCAGATGAGTTTTTCAAGCAATTAGCAATGGTTTCATGGTCATGAGTAGATTCTAAGTTCTAGATATTTAATTGAATTCAAATTCCACAATCTGCCGTGGTGGGATTCAAACCTGGATCACCAGAACATCAGATGAGTTTCTGGATTAATAGTTTAGCAATAATACCACTAGGCCATCGCCTCCCCTTTGTCCTGGTTGGTATCAAGCTTAACTAATCCAGACAAGTGGAGATTATTCTATCACACTCCTGTCTCAGGGCCTGTAGATAGTGGACAGGTTTCAGTAAGTCAGAAGGTGTGTTGCTCTCGCAGAATTCTGACTCGCTCTAGTGTGAAAGTAATAAATTAACGAGAGTGGCACAGTGGTTAGCACTGCTGCCTTGTAGTACCAGGGCCTTGAGTTCAATTCCACCTCAGGTCACAGTATGTGAAATTTGCACATTCTCCTCGTGTCTGCATGGGTTTCTTCTGGGTGCTCTGGTTTCCTCTCACTGTCCAAATATGTGCAGGTTATGTTATTGGCCATGCTAAATTGTTCTTAGTGTCAGGGGATTAGCAGGGTAAAAATGTGGGTTGCAGGAATAGGGCCTAGGTGGGATTGTGGTCAGTGCAGACTCATGGTGCAAATGGCCTCTTTCTGCCATGATCCCATTGCAATTCTTTGGATTTGATGATAAAGTTGGTTGAGTTCAGTTTCTGGTCAATGTGGAATGTGGAATCTCAAATAGTATCAAGTTTTGTGATCAAAACAGAGAAGTGCAGAACAATGCATAATCTCAGCATCTAGTAGAGATTACATGGTTAATATTCTTGGTGGGATAACTCATTAGGCCAGCTTCCGCTGAGTATTTGTACCTGAAACTACCACTGACTTGTATCATTTTCTGTTCTGCAGATGGGGCCTTGGCTTGACATCTCACTTTGACAACAGTACAGCTTTCTCTCAGTACTGCACTGAAGTGCCCACTTGGATTGTGTGCTCAAGTCTTTGAAGTAGAATTCAGTCCTGAAGATTATGATTCAGATGGCTACCCACTGGGTCACAGCTGACAGTTCCAGTGGAACAGCCCATTCTGGCTTCTATAGCAGTCTAGAACAAGACTGAAATACTTTCCAGAAGCCAGGATACCATGCATTAAACTGTAGTTTCATTTCAATTAAACAGACAAAAGCCTTGGAGACTGGAACTCTGAGTTCTTCATAATGCTGATGCAGACATCAGCTATCACATTGATTTGACAACAATTGAGCTACAAGTCCTGCGTAAAGTCCAGAACGTGCAGTCTACGATTGATGCTACTCACACAGAGCTTTTACATCATGAGAATATAAGAAAATGTACTTTCCAACTGATATTCTCACTGATCTGCACCTCTGAATGAAAGAATGATCTAGAACTTTGAATGAATCATTTGAAGTACCTATAACAGGTACTCAGCAAGTGCAGCAAGAGGGACCAATTTATTTTACATCTCCCACATTGAAAGAAATCTCATTGAATCATAGAATCCTTGCATGGCAGGTGGTGGTAATTTGGCCCATCGAATCTGCACCAACAACAATCCCACCCAGGCTCTATTTGTGCAACCCTGCTAGTCCCCCTGATACTAAGGAGCAGTTTTGCATTTCCAGTCGACCTAACCTGCACATTTTTGGAGTGTGGAAGGAAACCAGAGCACCCGGAGGAAACCTATGCAGCCAGGAGGAGAATGCACAAACTCCACACAGACAGTAACCTGAGGCCGGAATTGAATCTGTCTCCCTGGAGCTATGAGGCAGCAGTGCTAACTACTGATCATTTACAGAGAGTTATGCGTGACTCACTGTTTATATTATTACACTGGAGAAGAGCAAAACTTTAATTTAATCTAGAATGACGACACTGTGGTAGCTCTATGTTGCAGAGATCACCATGCCAATTATAAGGCAAGGTTCTGAATAGCTCTAGGGCGTAATGCAAATGGTCAGTTGAGAATGGTAGCAGGCAATAAGAAATATATATCCTGTTGGATTCCATCTCCTTCATGTTCCAAGCGAAATTTCAGTGTGGCTGGGTGGTGGTGAAGAGGACTTTGCCTATGCCATCTTGACCAGGGAGGAGAGCTAATGGAAGTTCCCATGGTACCTGAGAATTTCTGCCCATTACATAATCAGATGTCTTCAGTGAGAGTCCGCTTAGCTGAGAACTGATATGAGAACTTGATATCCCAAGAAAGGCTTTCAAAATGCCTTTGGGTTATTACAACCTATCCCATCCAGGAATCTTAATTCCCCAAAATGTTCCTTTTCGAATGTTTGCCAATTCCTTTTGGAAAGTTGCCCAATCTCCTTCCAGCACACTTCCAGGCAACACATACCAGATCATAGCATTGTGTGAATTTCACTGGGTTAGCCTTTATTCATCCTATGGAATTCTTAGTGAACGCATGAAACATTACCAAATTATCCAGTCATTATCATAATTATTATAGTTACCATTCCATTCAAAACATATCATTACACTCATACAAATTTTACCTTATAGACAACAGCGATATTTAACGTTTCTGGTGTTTACTCTTGTTGCTGCTCAGACAGAATGAAGGACTAAGGCAGTTCAATTATCAACCTGATCAATCTTGCCAAAGTTATTTTAAAAAGTTTCAACAAAGTAGAGGATCTTAGTGCCATGAGGAGGGGAGATTCCATTTCCAGCATTCCTGGCACATAGTTTTAGTATCAAGTAATGTCAGATCACACAGACATACACACAGAGTAACACTCCCTCTGCTTTGCCCCAACACTAAGCCTCAGCCTCTGAGCTATGGACCAAAAGAGGCTCCCTCAAATTTGGTCCATTACATCAGGCTGGATATAAAATGAGCAGCTCATTTCATATCACCGAAGATTAGAATAATAACCTCACCCTTACCCTTGCAATCTACATGTAGGGACAAACATTCTGGAAAGGCTGAGAGTTTTGTTTCAGCAATTTATTTTATTCAGAAAATTTGTAAAAGTACATTAAAGGTCAAATTTAACCTGAACCTTACCAGTACGCCCGCCCCAATTCTAGGTGCAGGCTTGACTCGGGGAATGGCATTCTCTGTTGGCCTAGGGCAGAATCGTATAAATCAGGTGGATGTCTCAGTAAAATTCCGTCAAAAATATATAGTTCTTCAATATAGTCAATGAGGTTGATAATGTCTCTCACCTCATTGACTACACTCGCCATTATCGGTTAAATTTGTACAGTGTACATTTCCACGTATGCACAACGCACTGTTGCCTCACAACACTAGGGACCTGTGTTCGATCCCCAACTTGGGTTACCATCTATGTAGAATTTGTACATTCTCCCCGTATCTGTGTAGGTTTCCTCCTGCTGCTCTGGTTTCCTCCCACAGTCCAAAGATGCATGGGTAAGGTTGATTGGCCATGCTTAATTGCCCCTTGATATCCTGGGACGTGTAGGTTGGAGAGATTAGCGGCATAATTATGTGGGGTATGAAGTTAGGGTCTGGGTAGGATGGTTGTTGGTGCAGACTCTATTTTTTAAGAGCAATTGATTGTAAGGATTCTATCAATCCTTAGAATCTTTATTTCATAGAATCATAGAGTCATAGAATTGTGCAGTGCAGAAGAGGCACTTCGGCCCATTAAGTTTGCAAAAACACATGTGAAATACCTGACCTCCAACCTAATCCATTTACCAGCACTTGGCCCATAGCCCTGAATGTGCCAAGTGCTCATTCAGGTACTTTTTAAAGGTCGTGAGGCAACCCGCCTCTACTAACTTCCCAAGCAGCACATCCCAGACCATAATTCAAGTCAATATTCTCTGGCGCACATGGCCTGAGGAGCTTGACACGGGTGCTGGACATTGTGTGTCTTGGACAGTTGACTTTCCCCATCCAGCGGGCCGAGATAAGGAACTCAAACATAGACAAGGGCAGTTGGGAGAGTGGTGGGAATACGCTGGGATGGAGGAACAAGATCGTGTCAACCATCTGTGAAGACCATAAAAGAAACAAACAACTTTTGAGAAAGCAACAATGAAATAGGTTTCAAAATTTTCAATAAGTATCCATTATCGTGAGCAAGCATCTTTAGTTAAGGGTACTGTATAATGTATGATTGCACTTTCAAAATGGAAAGGAAGCTTTGAAGTGCAGCCAACTGAGTCTCACAGCAGAAGTTTCTGCTGATTAAATGCAACTCCTAATTAAATGTAGAGTATTGTGGTAGCAAGTCTTTCTTTAGCGTTGTCACTCAAATTTCACACCTCACATTCCATTACCTTGCCAATAAACAGAGCAGCTGTGTTGCTCTCTTCTTTCCAAAGTGCTATTAATAATGATTTTCATAGCTTCTTGTCAACTGCCAAAAAGTAGTCGTCCTCAGTGATGTCATGTTACTTGAAGTTTTCCAAGCAACTCAGCAAACACCGGCCTTTGTTGAAAAACAAAAGCAGGAAAAGGGAATTCAGAAACAAGAACGGAGAGAAAGAAAAGATGGTGAGAGACAGAGAGAGATAAAGAGAAAGAGCAAAGAACAATAGAACAAATGAGAGAAAGAAAAATAGAGAGAGAGAAAGGGGGGGGGGGGAACAGAGAGAAAGGGGGGGGGGGGAAAGAGACCAAGAGAGAAAAAGAGGGGGGGAGGGAACAGAGAGAAAGGGAGCATTAATAGCAACAAGCATTGGGGACAAATACAAGGCATTGTGTTAGGGGTAGTGTCAGAGGTGGATTCTAATGGCTGCCACATGGAAGGAGATCATGTATGTGTAGTGGTGGAGGGTTGATGGGGGGTGGTGGTAGTTGCAGGAAGAAACAGCATACACTGAAGTGGAGAGAGGAAATATGTCAACGATGATCTAGGGGTTTGCGGGGGGATGGGAGAGGGGGGAGATGCCTGCAATGATCAGGAGGAAAAGGAGATGTCAGCAATGATGAGGGAATAGGATTGGTGAGAGGGAGATGCCAGTGAGGGGTGGGGGGTAGAGGGATGGTGGGCAAGGTGGGGGGGGGGGGGGGGGGGGGGGGGGAGGAGATACCAGCGATGATGGGATGGAGAGAATTGCTTGATTACTTGTTGGGGGGGGTGGGGGTGGGTAGGGAGGGTTGAATGCTCCTTATATCTCTGTATGGGGTCAGGGTGTGATTTTTTTTTGCTCTGATCAGAGTGCTGTTTTTAAAAAGTGTGCCACAATCTCTGTGGAGTCGACTTTTTCAGTGTCTATTGTCCCAGCCCCTCAAAGTGACAATGATAAACACACCCCAACCTTTTTTTTGGCAAAATGTCACAAGCTCTGAAAAGAAAATTTGCCTGTTTCTCTGGAAAGAAACCCATCAGTTCCTGACACTTTGCCATTTTTTGATAAGATTCCAGCCACTACAACTAAGAGGAAATACGAGGCACAGTTTTATGTCCTTCTATCACCCATTGTTGGGTATAACCAGAATGTAGTGAGATGAGTTAGCCACCGTTATATTTTTGAATGCAGACTATTGATACAAATTAAAAGCCCTCATGGTACCAATGCCAATCCATAGGGAAGACCACTCAGTATCTTCGCTCTGCCTGGGAATATTTAACCAGTACATAAAATTTCCCACTCTTCAGTCTTCTATCAACTGGGAGTTACATAAAGAGAAAAGTAATGAGGTGCCACACTTGTGGCTTTAGGTCAAACATGATGTAGGTTTGTATAGGAGATTTTATTTGTCCAAAGTCCAAGATGGAAGAATTCAAAAGCTCGTGAATCCCTCTGCTCACATCATCATCATCAATCGCAATATGTTCTATCAGCAGAAAGGAAACCACTTTCACTTCAGCCAATTTCTTTTGTCATTGTTGCTCCCAATCCACATCACTTCAATACTGACTTGTATGTAGACTACTGTTGAATGATTTTGTTTGTTTTTCTAAGTCTAGGCTTCTAAGGTCAGAGAGCTTCCCATAGTCCCCTGAGAATTGGTGCCTTTGTAAAAAAAATCACAAAGGCTGAGCAAGCAGAATTTTCCTCTTCCACTGGCTGGGTTGTAGTGAGCGTACTAGGCAAGCTCCAAGAAAGACTTCAATTTCTATAGCACCTTTCACAGCCTCAGGACATCCCAGAGCCTTTTACAACCAATGGGCTTTGGCCATCGAGTCTCAGCTTGCTAGTCAGAGTGGAGTGAGTTAAAGTGGACAGTGAAGTCTCAATGCCACAGTAATGCACCTGCTCCATTCACAGACTTGGAGGTTATAGAGACCACACATAGGTGCCATCTCTTTAATATGTTCAATCATGCATGCTTAAACAGTTCATGGAGAAAGTCCTCAGTTAACGCAAATTACACAAGGAGGGTCAGTGACATAGGACAATGTTTCCCAGCATGATTCCCAAACACCATGTGTAATTTAGCGAGGCCGCTGTGCGTGGATTTGAAGAATTACTGATTCTTTATTGGCATTGGGCTAAATTATTAAGTGATAGAAGACTGGATTCCTCCCAGCATTTCAGCAGAGCGACTTTTCAAAATAAGAACCTTTGATTTAAATCAATGTAAAATGACAATGACAAAACATGCAGAAAATAATCTGTATTGCTTCCGGCTAATTTTTCACTCAAGTTTTATGGACATAGGCAGGCAGCGTAGCTTTCTTTAAATTCTGACTTAACTCCGAGTCAAACTTTACACAACAGCTACAAAACAACAGCTCATTTACATTGCAACCATTAGTTACAGAATGCCCAAGAGAAACTGGAAGCATTCAGACCTCCATGGATGCATCCTTTGATTCTATACTCATTGGCCTTTACTTGGTTATTTAATCATTCCAGCTTTCACCCAGACCTTCCATCTATCACCATCACCACACCCACTCTACTCCGTCATCCCCCCAACATACACACACACCCCCCACACACACCCCCCACACTATCCCATTTTTCTAAATTTTCTTAAAAACTCTCAGCATTAAAACAAAATGGTCTATGTCTTTGTGTTGCAGGGGTTGCAATTCATTACTTTGCCATGCCAGTTCTGGTGGAGTGGGAAGCACACAAACTTGATGCTGGCACCCCATTTCCATGATGCCACGGGGTGTTCAGTGGCTGTCTTTGTGCTCGGCCGGAAGTTGTACTGATACCATATGGTGCAGCCAACATTCTATTCCTAAATACAGCCTGTCCCTCTTTTTAAAAGGCTGCACTGGATAACAGGAGTCTGCTGCTGAAACCATTGCTACAATCTTCATCAATAAAAACAGAACAGTAGAGAAAGAGCTCCAGGGTCATAGATGCAGCACTAGAGGCATCATTGGTGAAGGAGGTCAGAAGAGAGATCCTATGGTCCTCTGCAGGACAGGCAACCTTTAAGAACAACCTTAAGAAGTGGTCAGTGGCTGGGGAGATTTAATTCCTGGTGTCTCTGCCCAAGAACCTGGCAGTTATGCTGCAAGAAGCCTAATGATCATAAATGGGTAGTCAAGATCAGTGAATGCATCTTCGTAGGATGTTTTCCAATCCGCTCACTGTCTCATCCTGCTCACAACAGCACACCACTGTCGCTCAACCACCAGCAGTCACTGCACTCAGGATTCACGCCTGGCTTTCAGATACCCCACCATTCTCACATTCACTCCAATGCAGCCAGCCTCACAATCATCTCTTGCTGCCCCACACTGCAGCTTCAACAGGCCAGCTGTTGTTAGCACACTGATAGCTCTTGGCTTTCCAGAGATCATGATCTGAGAGACAAGGTAAGCTATTGCATCTTCATTTTAAACATTCAATAGCATTATCATCGCAGAACTCCCCCCCTATTATAATAATGGGAGTTATCATTAATCAAAAACTGAACAAAACCAGCCATGTAAATACTGCTACAAGAACAGATTGGAAATTCTGCAGAAAGTAACTCACCTCTTGACTCCCCGTCCACTATCTACAAGACACAAGTCAAGAGTGTGATGGACTCTCCACTTGTCTGAATAAATGGAGACCCAACACTGAAGAAACTCAACCTCATCCTGGACAAAGCAGCCATTTGATTGGTGCCAATTCCACCACCTTCTGGATCCACTCCCTCCATCACTACATTGGCAGCGCATGTACCATCTACAGCAACTTGGCCAGGACCTTCTAAACTTACAACCTCTACCATCTGGAAAGAGGTGGGCAGTAGACGCATGGGTACACCGCCATCTACAATTTCCACTCCAAAGCCACTCACTGTCCTCGCTATTCTTCCCTAGAACTCCCTTCCTAACAGCACGGTTGGTAGACTTACACCACTTGGACCGCATTAGTTCAAGAAGGTTGCTCACCATGACATTCCCAAGAGCAATCAGGGACGGGGCAATAAATGCTGTCCTAAGCAGCAGCGTGCACATCCTATTAAAAAAAAAATCAAAACAAACTCCTGGACAGCTAGTGTAAAAACCAGGCTGTCAGGCAAACGCTGGAGACACGATAAGAAAGTGAGTGGAGGCAGGGGGTAATAGGATCGTGATTAAAATTCTGATTTATTTATAAACAGCCCAAAATCATTCAGAAAAAGCTGAACCAAAACTCTTCAGTTCCATATTTCTACTCATTCTAAATAATGAATGAATGAATTAATGACTATGTGTTTATTCTGTAAGAAATGGTAAATTGCAACCTGGATTCCAATCATCCTCCTGTTGCAGTTCACAAAGCTGTAAAGAATTGCACCTGTGTATTTACAAACATGGAAATAAGACCATATTCCCACTGGGCTCCAGGTTACACTCAATCTTTTTATTTAAAAGGGAACATGGCAGAATTATCCACTGATAAATTAAACGAGGAATATTAGTGATAAATCAAATGATTAGAAAGCAAATGGTTCATTGGCAGACCTACTACTCCCAGTTAGAGATGTTGCTAAAAGGAGAGACCCAGGAATATGTACTCCAGATTTCCCAGAACGATGGAATCTATTATCACTGAGTTTATCACTAAAACAATGCATTTATGTAGCGCCCGACAGTAAACAACAATGCATTTATGTAGCGCCCGACAGTAAACAACAATGCATTTATGTAGCGCCCGACAGTAAACAACAATGCATTTGAGTCCAATAAAAACAACGCATTTTATAACAACACTGCATTTAAATAAGCCCAGACATTAACAGTACATTTATGTAGCGCCCGACAATAAACAACAATGCATTTATGTAGCACCCAACATTAACAATGCATTCATACAGAGTCCAATAAAAACAACGCATTTATATAGCTCCTAACAGCACTGCATTTAAATAAGCCCAGACTTTAAGAACAGTACATTTATACAGCGCTCGACAATAAACAACAATGCATTTATACAGCGCCCAACATTAACAATGCATTTAACAGTGCATTTATAGAGCTGCTAACAATAATAATGCATTTATATAGCTCCTAACAGCAGTGTGTTTTAATAAGCCTAGACATTAAGAACAGTACATTTATACAGCGCCCGACAATAAACAATAATGCATTTATACAGCGCCCGACAATAAACAATGCATTTATATAGAGTCCAATAACAGGAGCTATATAAATGCACTATCAGCAATGCGTTTAAATAAGCCCAGACATTAAGAACAGTACATTTATGTAGCGCCTGACAATAAACAACAATGCCTTTATGTAGCGCCCGGCAATAAACAACAACAATGCACTTATACACCTCTTGACTAAAACAACAGTGCATTTATACAGTTTCAACGATAAAAGTGCATTTATACAGATCCCAACAATCACAACAATGCATTTATACAGATCCCAACAATCACAACAATGCATTTATACACATCCCAACAATCACAACAATGCATTTATACAGATCCCAACAATCACAACAACGCATTTATATAGAGTCTGACATCAACAATTGTACAATTGTGTAGCTCTTGGCATTAAAAGAACGTATTTGTACAGTTCCCGATAATAACAGCACTGCACTTACATAGCCCCCAACATTATAAATGCATTTATAGAGTCCAACATTAATGGCAAAGCACTTATACAGTTCCTGACAATAACAGCAATGCATTTATATAGTTCCTGACCATAAAAGCAATGCATCATATAGCCCCCAATATTAACAACAATGCATTACATAGCTCCCAATAATAATAGCAATGCATTTAGATAGCTCCCAGCAATAACAACAATGCATTTATACAGGTCCTGACAATAACAGCAATGCATTTATACAACTCCCGACAGCAACAACAATGCATTTATACAGCTCCCAATAATAATAGCAATGCATTTGGATAGCTTCCAGCAATAACAATGCATTTATACAGGTCCTGACAATAACAGCAATGCATTTGTACAACTCCCAACATTAATAACAACGCATTTATACAGCTCCCAACCTTAATAATGCATTTATATAGAGTCGGACATCAACAATAGTACATTTATGTATTTATATAGTTCCTGACAATAATAGCAATGCATTTATATAGCTCCCAACATTAACAACAATACATTTACATTGTTAACAAAAATGCATATGTATAGAACATTATTATAACAACCCTGCATTTACATAGAGCCCGACAGTAACGACCCTGCATTTACATAGCTCCTGACAATAACAACAACGCAGTTATATAGAGCCCAACAATAACAACAACGTATATATATAGCTCTGAAAAGTGTTAAATTAGAAAAAGCGTCAAGTAGTGGGACTTGCTGAATGGTTCTAGAGAGAGACCAGTCATGGACTTATGTTGGACTCTACACAAATGCATTGTTGTGATTGTCGAGAGCTATATAAATGCACTGTTGTTATTGTTGCACTCTACATAAATGCTTTGTTATTGTTGGGATCTGTATAAATGCATTTTTATCGTTGAAGCTATATAAATGCATTGTTGTTAATGTTGGGAGCTATATAAATGCAGAATTGTTATAATCAGGTTCTATACAAATGTATTGTTATTATTGTTGGGGTCTAAATAAAAGCATTGTTGGTACTGTTGGGAGCACAGGCACTGTCATAATGTAGGAAACATGACAGCCAATTTGTGCACAGCAAGCTCCCAAACAGCAATGTAATGACTGGTCCATCTATTTTAGTGATGTTGAAAAGAGGCATTGAGATCTCTCAGGTAGAATGCCATCATTATTTTCTTTTAAATAGTACGATAGGACAGACACCTGAGACAAGTAAAGCCCTCAATTTAAAGTCTCATCCCAATGATGGAATCTGTGACACTACAGCAGTAGTACTGCACTGGAGTGCCATTATGGATTTTGTGCCCAAACCTCTGGAAGAAGAACAAAGTCAAGGCCTTCTTCATTTAGCTCATCATCTGCTGGGCCCCATTATTAAGCTCATCAGCTTCCCCCAGACATTCCGCAATGGTAAAGTGACATCTCAATGCTGGCAATTGATCTCTCTCAGTGATTTTCATATAGGTGGTAAACAAGACAGTGGTTTTGTAGGAATGTGAATTGGTTTGTACTGCTAGAAGCCCAGGATAATGCTCTGGGAACTTGGGCTCAAATCCCACCACAGCAGCTGGCAGAATGGAATTAAATTCAGCTAATAAAGTATAAATATGAAACTTCATCTCAGGCTATCGATCATAGAATTGCTATAGTGGAGAAGGAGATTGATCAGCTCATTGAGTCTGCATCAACAGCAACCCCACTCAGACCCTATCCCCCTAACCCCACGTATTTACCCTGCTAATCCCCTGACACTAAGGGGCAATTTAGCATGGCCCGTCAACTTAACCTGCACATCTTTGGACTGTGGGAGGAAATTGGAGCACCCAGAGAAAACTTACGGAGATACAGTAAGAAAGTGAAAACTCCACAGACAGACAGTCACTCGAGGATGGAATTGAACCCAGATCCTGAGAGCTGTGAGGCAGTTGTTAAGTCATATCTAGCTCATGAATGACCTTTCAGGAAGAAAAATTGTCACCCTTATCTGCTCTGACTTCAGAGACTCTGCGATGTGGTTGATTCTTTCTGTTCAAGAGCAAATAAAGACGGGAAACAAATTTTGGCCTTGCCAGTGATGTCAACGTGTCATGAGAAAAGATTTTTAAAGAAAATATGTGTCCACACGATGTGTTTCAGGAAGATATGGAACTTCCAGGAAGCAGCAGAGTTGGTGCTGTCTAGGCAAAGGGTTAACCACAGATTCCAATGGAATTCATAACCTTATTATCAAAACATTACATAAGGCCTGACTATTTGAGCTTTATCCCCTCAGGTTTCAGCTTAACAATTATGGTGATTGTCCCTTTAAGGTAACATAGCTGAATAAGGATGATATGTTCCCATGTGATCAATACTCTGCTGTGTTGCCATTGAAGGGACAATCACCACAACAATGCATATAATCTGCGTAGGTACTTGACCACTGAACCCTGGTTGCTAACAATCTAAACTCAAATGATTAGGCCATATTTGGAGTATTGTGTGTAGTTCTACCAGAAGAATGTGAAAGCTTTGGAAAGAGTGCAAAGGAGGTTCACCAGGATGTTGACTATGAGGAGAGGTTGAGGAAACTAGGATTGTTTTCACTGGAAAGACAGAGGCTGAGTCAAGAAATTGAGGGGCATAGACAGGGTGGATAATCAGAGGTTTTTTCCTGGGATGGAATTGTCAATCACAAGGCGGCACAGGTTCAAAGTGAGAGAGGGGAAGTTTAAGGGAGGTGTGCAATGGAAGTTTTTCACAGAGTGGTGTAAGTCTGGAACGTACTACCTGAGGAGGTGGGAAGCAGACATATGAGCAACATTTAAAAGGTATCTGGGTGGGTAGACGAATACACACCGAGTGAGGGCAGAAGATTTTATTTTTAGTAAGTTGGGGCATTATGATCAGTACAGGCTTGTAGACCAAAGGGTCTGTTCTTGTGCTGTACTTACCTTTGTTCGTTCTTTAACAAGAGATTGACTTATTCTAGTCTCCCAGAAACAGGAGCTTTATAGGTTACCACAGTACCTCATTAACTGGAAAGCACTGTGGGATATCCTGAGGTCTGCTTCCTTCTTTCCATCGTACATGCACATGAGCTGATAGGAGGTCTTGTAGCACAATGGTAGCATCTCTATGCCTGGACCAGAAGCTTTGAGTTCAAGTCCAACACTGGGATTTTTTGGCCATGCAAGGAGTATTCATAATACAGTTCAAAGAGCTGATAATCAGTTTGGGAATCCTTCCACCGCTTACCCACTATTCCCCAGAAGGAAAAAATTTGCGTAAAGCTATACTAAAAAAATAACTTGGGACTGCCTACATGCTAATACTTCATTTATTTTGCATATACTCTTTCAGTCATTAGTTTTGCCTTGGATTTTAGATCACAGCCTTTCACCAAGTGCTCTGAAATGAAAATAAAAGTCACTAATAAAAGACATTTGTCTAATTGTCTACCTCTGCTTAGTCCTGTAAAGATCATGCAAGCTTCTCCAATCTTCAAGGAAAGTAACATGATCACTTTTCATCCCTACTGTGACCTGTGTCATAGACAACAAGCATCAAGGAGAAGGTATATTCTGAATAGCACAGAGAGCTGTCACATTTACTTTATAATTGGTTTATTGAAAAACTATCATGGAGGCAGGTGACAGAGTGGTGATATAAATAATAAAGCCAGTAATCATAAGTTATGACACAGTCACAGAGACTTATTAAAATAAAAATAAAGTATACAATTATAAAAAGCTAGCACAATTATGATCAATTCAACATTCAAATAATTACAATAGGTTGCAAAAGGCAGGTCTTTACAGAATAGAAATGAAAGGCTTACATTTTGGTGTTGAAGTCCGTAGATCATATGTTGTCAGGTTGTGTTCATTAAATTCCCCATTATATACCACTATTTGTAAGTTTTATAAAGTAGGATAGTCATGAAAATGGTTTTGCTACCAGAAACTGGGAGAATCAGCAGACAATTCTGCAAGGGTTCCATTGATCTCTCACCAAAATTATGGTGGTCAGGAGTGATATGTATTTGCATACTGCTAACTGAATACTTGATGGAAGTGAGCACAAGTTAGCAATTACATTCCAGGCTCTGTCTTGTCAAGCTTTTATTATCCATTGACAGGAATATTCCATAGAGTCTACACTTTCCAAGACCTGTCCTCCTTCAACTTTTTTACAAATCCCCAATTGTCATCTCATCACCATTGCTGGCTATGCCTTCAGCTATCTCAGCCTTAAGCTCTAGAATTCTCACACTAAATCTCAGTGCCCTCCTTTAAGATACTTTTTAAAGACTACCCTTTATTAATTGATCATGGGAAATGGGTGTTGTTTATTGCTTTTCCCTAATTGCCCTTGAAGTGATTATTGTGAGCTACCCTCCTGATCAGCTGCATTCCATTAGTATCAGTACACCCTTAGAGCTATTAGGGAGGCAGGTCCAAGATTTCCACTCAGTGTTGGGGAAGCAACTATGATATAATTCCAATTCAGGATGGTGTTATGACTTAGATGGGAACTTGTAAACAATGGTGTCTTCAATCATCTGATGTCCTTGTCTTTTTCAGTTGTAAATGTGGATTTGGAAAGTACTGTCAAAGAAACTTTAGCAAGTGCTGCAGTGCATCTTGTAGTTTGTAACCATGACAATTGAGTGGCAGAGACAGTGACTGTTTAACATGTTTGATGAGGTGCCTATCAAGTGGGCAGCTTTGTCCTGGATGGTGTTGTACTTCTTGAGTGTCATCG